>JAUIRK010001035.1:0-720000 GCA_030549495.1 Nectonema munidae
TAGGTAGGTAGGAAGAAATATCTAAGCACTATCGGACTTCTCCATATGCTTGCGAAATGCTTGAGGTATAAAGTTGAAGTTTGAAAGAAGTGTATTGATTAGGCTTGTGAATGGATTAGGAATGAGGGACTTTGGAGAAATTGATTAGTTGTTGAGGGAGTTTGAAGTGTAGAATGCTGGATTTTTGAGGTGGTAGTTGAAGGATGAATGATTGGGCAAAGGTAGTCGGTGGGTGGTAAAGAATATAGGTCTTAAATAGAAGAAAATAGTGTAGTTATTTTTGTAGATTTTTTTTTTTTTTAAAGTGAGTTTATGTGGTATAAAAAGTCTCTGGGTTCGGAGATTTCAAGTTTGACTCTATGAAGATAATGAGAGAGTTTAGGGCATTGAGGAGGTTCGGGTATAAAAGTAGTTCGAAGAAATTAGATGGTGGGCGATTGAGAGTTTTGACGGATAGTGTGAGAAATGAAGTTCTTACGTGGTTGTAGTGGCAGCAGGAAAGTAGAAGGTGCTGAGGTGTTTCTTGTTGATTGCAGTTGAATCTACATAGATTGCTTGGTGATTTTTTAATACGGTAGAGATAGGAGTTGCAGGGGCAGTGTCCGGTTAGCCATCTGATTAGCGGTCATGGGGGGAACAATTTCATTTTTGACCAAATGTCAAGAATTTGGTTTGGATTTTTTATAGGTTGAAAGAAAATGGGGGGTGAGGATTTGATGAGTTCTTGTCTAAGGTATTGAGTGTTAGATCTAAGTAGAGGGGTATAGTTTCTAGGGGAAATGAGGTAATCGGGATGTACGGGGTATTTGGGGGTACTTTTTTAGCTAGCTTTTCTACATAAGTGTTTTCTAGAATGTTTGAGTGAGCTGGGTACCAGTAGAGGTGTATTTCAAAGTAATTTGATAAGTAGGTGAGTTTAGAAACAAGGGTGTATGTTAAGAATGAGATGTTGTGTTTGAGGCTTAGGTCTTTGATGATGTTTTGTGAGTCTGTAAAAAAGTGTAGTGTGTTGTAATGTCTAAGGGAAAACTTATTTTGGCTTATGTAATCGCAAGCATGTAGAAGGGCATAGCATTCACCACTATATATTGGAAGAGAGAGATCAATGGCAGACATTTTTGAGTAAACAGGGAAGAGAGAAGGGCCTTTGAAGAGTGCAAAAGCATAGGAAGTTTTGTTTACGGTTTTTGAGCTATCCAGGAATATTCTTAAAGAAGTTGAGGTAAAGTTGGAGCGGGTCGTAATTAGAAGTTTAGCGATGGATTTGATGAAACAGTTGTGAAGAGAGAAAGGTAATGGTGAGGAAGGGTTAAATAAAGGTAGTGGAGTGATTTTGGGTTGGATGAAAATGTTGTTTGGAGAAGACGAAAATTGTTGGAATAAGGATTTGTAGTAAGTTTGAGAGGGTGTAATTTGAGTGTTATGGAAATAGAAGGACTTAAGATAAGAATTTGGTTCGATGCGTGTTATGATATATTTTTTGGTAGCAGATTGTTTCAGATGAAGGATTAGAGGAAAGCAGTTCGTGAAGAATTCTAGGATTCTAGTAGGTGAGGGTTTGTAGGCCCTGGTCATTGTGATGAGGCAAAGGCGGTGGATTTTATTTAGATAAGTGAGTGATGAGGGGTAGTTTAATGATAGGCCCCATGAAAGAATGCCATACTCAAGCGTAGGTAGGATGATTGATTTGTATATAAAAGATGAGTGTTGAATACTTAGACCCCATTTATAAGATATAATTTTAGTAAGAGAGAAAAGAGTTGAAGATAGTTTGTGGTATAGGTTTTTGAAGTGGGATGACCATTTGAATTTTGATTGAAAGGTGAGCCCTAAATATTTCATGGAGGAAGATGGTTGGATGAGGATATCGCTGGATGTTAATAGTGGGAGGTGAGGGGAATGTGTTCGTATGAAGTGTATAAGAGTTGATTTTGTTGCGTTAAATTTTACTTTTAATGAATCGGCTGTAAAAGTTAGCGTGTTATAGAGAGAGTTGATGTTCATTATGTTTTCTTTTTGAGAATTTGTGGTAAAGATGAACGTTAAATCATCTGAATAGCATTGAAAAAGGCTGAATTGTTAGCTAATATATCTAATAGGGGGTTTATAAATATAATCCAGAGGATATCGGAGAGGCACGCACCTTGTGGCGTGGATAGTGAGAGGGAATGAATGGCAACTAGAGAATTGTGTCTGAATATAAGGCACCGATTTGAAAGGTAATTTTGAATGAATTTTATGAGATAATTGGGGTATTTTTGTCGGATCATATTGAAAATGATAGCAGGATGCCATGCTGAATTGAAGGCGTTGTTGATGTCTAGAAAGTGGGCGGATGATGTTAATTTGGAAGATAGTTTTGTTTCGAGGTAGGAGGAGACTCTATATGGAGCGGATTCTAGACTTTTGTGTGGGAGGTATGCAAATTGGAAGGGACTAATTTTGTTAGATGTGGTGATGTGAAAGAGAAACCTTTTGCGTAGAATTTTTTCTAAGATTTTTCCTAAAGTAGGAAGGATGGTGATTGGTCGCCAGTTGGTTATGAGGCCTAAGTCTTTGTTGGGTTTGGGAAGTAAAATAAGCTTTACTATTTTCCAGATAGATGGGAAAAAGGAGAATTTTAGGCAACTGTTGTATAATTGTAAGAGATATTGTGAATATAAAGGGAAGGATTTTATGATATGTTTTGTGGTTATAAGATCAATGCTTGGGGATGTTTTAGGATTTAGGTTATTTATAGCTGAGGCTAATTCCGCTAGATTTACTGGAGGAAAAGTTTGGGATGAGTTTAGGGATGAGAAGGAGGAGACATGTTCGCGTATAGAGTGGTTTACTATGTTATCGGATGTGTGAGAATCCTAAGGGAAAAGCATTGAAAGAAAGGATGGGACGATTAATGGGTCGTTGGAAATTATGTGCGGTAGGAGTGGATTGATTTGAGAAACTTTGCGATTTTTGCGGATGGAATTAATCATCTTCCATGGATTTTTAAAAGAGGAGGAGCAGAATTTTTTCCAAGATTCTTTTTTTGCAGAATTTATTTCTGTCATATATCTATTTTTTATATTGAAGTAGTGTTCGATGTTGTTAGGGCTACGGTTTTTACGAAGTGTTTTAAGAGAATGTCTTAGAGATTTTTTAAGCGAGGTGAGAAAGGGAGTCCAGAAGTATGTGTGTTTTCTACGTGAATATGGTTTGGCTGGGGTTGATAGTGTGATGGAAAGTGTAATTATGTTGTTGAGGGTAAGGGCTGCAGAGTCAAGATCACCGGGAGAATTAATCTGGGGAATAGTTGAGGGAAGTTGTGACTTTAATTGATTTAGGAAGGTGGTCCAGTTAGTTTTAGGTGTGTTTTGATTAGATACTCTTGTGAAAGATTTTATATTAACTTGATAAGTTATAAAAAGATGGTCAGAAGCAGATGGTGTGTTTGAGATGTGCCAATTTGTAATAAATTTTAATGTGTTTTTTCAGGCTATGGTTAGGTCAACATAGGAGGACGCGGTTTTGTTGTTAGTAAATTTCATAAAAGTTGGGTCTTTAGATGTATCCATTATGTAAAGATTGTGTTTGGCTAGGAAGGAGAGGAGTTGCGCATCACGTGTATTTTCTTTGTAGTCCCACAGGAAAGAACGGGTATTGCAATCTGTGCTGATGATAATGTGATGATTTTTGAGATAAAGAGGTGATAAGTTTTGAGTGGCTTTAAGATCGTGAGAAAAGTTTAAGGGAATGGCATGTGTATTGGAAGGGGCAGAGTAGAGAGAACAGAAAATAAGGGGTGAGCTTTCGCTCAATATTAGGACAAATATGTATTCTTGAGTCGAGTGTTGATGTATGAAAGAAAAGTGTATAGGTGATTTTATGATGATACAGGCTGAATAAAGAGTTACTGTAGGTGCATGTAGTACAGTGTAATTTGGAGGAATTGAAGGGAAAGAAGAGTTTTTTGTGTAGGGCTCGTTTATGGATATAATATCAAAAGAGTTAGAATGTAGGATTTTGAGGAGGTTTGACCAAGCTGTTTTGGAGTGTTTTAGATTTATGTGGAGAATGTTTAACATATAAAGGTTCTGAGTAAGTTTTGGTGGTTTTCATTTAGGTTCGTAAGATGTTGTACTCGAAAGGGGCAAGAGAGGGCTGAATGTTGTTGTTTGCAATTAGAGCATTTTAGACGTGCAGGGTTTTCTTTGAAGATACAAGAGGCAATAGAATGATCTCTTTGACCACAGTGAGCGCAGTGGGGAGAGTTTGATTTACAGTGTAAGGTTGTGTGGTTAAATTTGAGGCAGGTCTCACATTGATGTAATTTGGGTTTTAGTATTTTAAAGGTTAGAATGAGGTTTTCTACTATAAGTTTAGGGTTTTCCATTAGGAATTTGGCTATTATCGAGTTACTAGGGGAAAGGAGGTGGTGTAAGAATAGATACCCTCTTTTCCTATTTTTTTTAAAGATTCAAGTGTGACTAAGGATTTAATATGGGGGTTACTTTCGTAAAGTAGTTGGGATAGAGAGTCTAGGGGTATTTCTTTAGGGATACTTGGAAGTAGAAAAGTTGGGTATGAAGGTGAAATATCATTGGTAGTGACACCGTTTTTGTTCAATTTAGAAACAACAGTGTCTTTTTCAGCGGTTGAGGAGAATTGAAAATAGAGAGTTCCTTCGTTAGAACTTCTGGTGTTTTTTATGGTAAAAGGGTTTAATTTAGGTTCCATTTTTTTGATTATGGATTTTTTAAAATCTATAATTTCGGTGCGAGATTTAGTTGATTGCTTAGGGATTATTTGGATTGAGAGTTTTGGGTCTAACTTTTTTCGTGGTTTGGGAAGTAAGTTGGGTATACAAGAAGTAGAATGGTTAGTAATGATCGATGGTTGGGTAGTAGCAGTTGAAGCATAACTGATAGTATTGGAGTTGGGTGTATTGGAGAGGTTCATAAGTTTAATTTCTAAGTTTGAGGCAATGTTTAAAAGGGTGTCAGATTTTAGTTTATAGAATTTAATGCTATCTTCAGCGGATAGTGATGCGTGAGAAATGAATTCGTCAAAACTGTTAGAGATAATTTGAGAGATCGTTGGGGTTTGAGTTTTAATTTCAGGAAATGGTCGTTTAGATGTAGGGGGAGAGGTGTTCGTGTGTATAGATTGTATGGGTTTATTTTCCATAGTTGTGAGTTTAAAGAGAGAAAAGTAAGGTAGAAAGAGATAAGGAAAAACTAGATTTTTTCCCCCCTTTAAATATGACAGATGTAGTTATTAGAATAGTCTATGTGTGTGGGTAGGATGTCTATGTTATATATAAAATAGTAAATATTAAATTAAAGGAAAAATAATCTTGCAACGTTGGCAGCCATTGAAAATAAGATTGAATTAATTTATGTAAAAAGAGTAGCTAGGTAGGTAGGTAGGTAGTGAGATCTCAAAGCACAATGCGACTTAAGTCGATATGCTTGCAGTGCTGTGTTGCTTAGGAATATAGGAGAAAGGTGGGTTTAATGATCTAAATTAAAAAAAAAAACAAGTGTGGATATAAAAGCTAAAAAAAATGACTAATTGGGTGAATGGATGGGCAAGACAGTAAGTTTAGGTTCAATTACATTAATCAATTTATTAAGTTTGATGAGAAGGGGTGGATAATAGATTAGGTCAGTTAGAGAGATAGGAAAACGTCCAAGAGTGCGCACAGTCGAGTTAATGAAATTTTCGCAGATTGTGTGGGTATAATGACATGTAAAAATAATGTGGTAGGGTGACTCTGAAAATTCATGACATAGACGACATAAGCTATCATTGGAAATTTTTCGTTGAAAGAAGTATTCTTTGCAAGATACATGACCTGACAGCCATCTAATAAGATGCCGGGTTATTTTGAACTTGTTTTGGCTCTATATATATTGAATTGATTGTAAATTTGAGAATGAATTGGTTAAACGGGACTTTGAAGAAATACTTTCCCTGTTCCAGATTTTATAAATGTAGTCAATGAAAGCCAAGTTGAAAACTTTGAAGTGGGTGGAAAGGGACAAGACGGGTGAGAGATGATTTGCTTGCTTGGCTAAGATGTCGACATAGTGGTTTTCGTAGATATCTGTGTGGGATGGGCACCAATCAAAACTTAAAGAGAATTTGTTAGATAAAAGGAGAAGTTTCGGATAAATTAGAGATATGAAGTAGGGAATTCGGGCAGGCAGGTTGAGATGATGAATAGTGTTACGAGAATCAGTAAAGAAGCTCAAATGTTTAAATAAAGAAAAAGACTCGATATTGGAAAAAAGATGGTTACAAGCAGAGATGATAGCGATTGATTCAGCTTCTGATGTGGAGTGTAAGTAATCAATGGTAGGAATTTGAAGAAAGGAGAAATTGAGAAAGGCTCGAAAAAGGCCCATGCTATTGAGCAATGATTTGAAGACTTTGAAGCATCGGAAAATATACGCAAAATATGAGGGCTAATGCGAGATGTCAAAATAGACGATTTTGCTAAACTGTTATTACGACAGATGTTCAAAGAGTATGGAAGGGGTGATGAGGGATGCTTTAAAATTATAGATGGCAAATTATGATGAACAAAGAGAACTTTCAAGTTAGGAGCAAAAGAAGAAAGTAATGAGTTAAAAAAACTGAAGGAAGGCGTGATGTCAGAAAAATCATGAGAAGTTAAGAGTGGAGGATTACAAGATTTATACATGAAAATAAATCTCTTTAGTAAAATCTTTTTTAGTTAAAGATGGAGAGGAGAAATATCTAGCATAATTTCAAGTAAGCTAGTAGAGGTAGAGCGGAATGCCTTAGATATAGAGAGGAGACACAGCCTATGAATTTTAGAAAGTAGATTGAGCGAAGATGAATGAAGAAGAGCTAGGTCCCAGGAGAGAATACCGTATTGAATGATGGGAAGGACAATGCCGGTGTATATAAAACGAGAGTGAGAGACAGACAAGCCCCATTTGTAAGCAACGATTTTTTTGTGGAAAAAATTGTGAAGCTTAGCTTTTTTATAAACATTTGAAGTGTTCCGTCCAACGTAAGTTGGATTGGAAAGTGAGCCCGAGATATTTAACTGATGATGAGGGTGTTATATAGGATGAGTCTAAGGTGACACCAAGATTTGAAACTGATTTGCGCGTGAAATGGATCAAAGACGTTTTAGATGGGTTAAAGGAGATTTTGAATGAGCTAGAAAATTTCACTAGAGATTTGAAAAAAGTTGAAATTCTATAAAGATTCTTAACTTGTGAGTCACTTGAGAAGGAGGATACAATGTCATCAGAATAACATTGAGCGAAGTCTGTAT
This sequence comes from Nectonema munidae, assembly GCA_030549495.1. NCBI lineage: Eukaryota > Metazoa > Nematomorpha > Nectonematoida > Nectonematidae > Nectonema > Nectonema munidae. The sequence continues at coordinate 7,295 of JAUIRK010001035.1, forward strand.
TTGACCTAATAAACTCGAGGATTGGATTGATTAGGACAATCCAGAGAATATCGGAGAGGCAACCACCTTGGGGTGTAGATAGAGAGAGAGAATGAACAGCAGAGAAGAATTTATATTTGAAGATGAGTTGTCTGTTTGAAAGGTAGCTAGATATTAATTTAATTAGGTACTTGGGGCAAGCTTTAGATAGAAGATTGGATAGAATAGCAGGATGCCAAGCATTATTGAACGCATTGGATATGTCAAGAAAAATAGAAGAACATATTTTTTTCTCTTGATTCGATTTTTTAATGTAAGTGGAGAAGTTTGAAAGTGAGGATTCGGTATTTCTGAACGGTAGGTAAGCACATTGAAGATTATTATTGAGATTATTGGAGTGAATTTGATAGCTAAGTCGACGTCTGATAATTTTTTCGAAAATTTTACCTATGGCTGGAAGAATAGTGATGGGGCGCAAATTGGAAGAAATGTTCAGATATTTATGTGCTTTCGGAATAAAAATGAGACGACCTATTTTCCAAATGGAAGGAAAGTGGGAAAGAGATAGAATTGAATTGAAAACTAAGATAAGGTGGTTGATGAAGAGATGAAATGATCTTTGAATATGTAAGGGAGTAATCAGATCAAAACTAAGAGAAGATCTAGAGTTAAGATTGTCAATAGTTTGGGTTATTTCCTTGATGGTGATCTCAGGGAACGAGGGATTTTGAATTTTAGAAAGTGAAAAGGTCATCTTAGCGCGCAGTAATGAGTGACTCACGTCATCAGAAGTAGGTGAATCATGAGGGAAAAAAGAAGTAAGAAAAGAAGGATTGTAATAGATTTTGTCCGGGAGGAAAAAAGAATTGATGAAAGGAAGATCAGCTTATTTTTTCTTATTGGATAATGCGTTGATAATTTTCCAAGGATTTTTGCTTGCTTGAGAGGTGTATTTGATCCAAGAGCCTCTTTTCTCTTGATTGATTGCAGATTTGAAATCAGCTATACAACTTTGATATTTTAAAAGAGAAGGTGTGGTTCGTTGCTTTCTAAAACTTTTGAGAGCTTGACGTGCGGCTGACTTCAGGCGAGAAAGATTTGAATTCTAGAAGAAAGCATTTTTCCTAGCAAACACGCGATTTTTGGGAGTTTTAAAAGAAATGCTTTCAGAAATCGCATTGTTTAACTGAAGAGAGAATGATTCTAACTCTGAAGTAGAAGATAGAGAACGGTGGACAGAAGGAAGATTTTTTTAACGGTTTGAGAAATGTTAGCCAGTGGAGATGGTTATTTGCTGAAGCGTATGTCGAACAGCTAGAGGGTAAGGTATCAATTTGAAAAGTGATAAAATGATGGTCAGAAGCTGATGGGTTGTCGGATATAGACCAGTTCAGGATATGGCTGAGAGAAAACTTAGAGGTTAGAGTTAGATCAATGTGGGAAGAAATAAAAGAATTAGTAAAAAGGGATTATATCTATATCACCATTAAAAATTTAGACATTTGAGAAACATAAATATAAAATAAAGTGTAAGGTGTTAAAGCTGAAATTAGCTAAAGCAGATACCGCTTAATTAATTATATCATAAAATTGTGTATTAAAGGTTTCTTATATGCGCATTGGAAACTATGCACCAGTTACCCTTAATTAATTATATCATAAAATTGTACATTAAAGGTTTCTTATATGCGCATTGGAAACTATGCACCAGTTACCATTAATGTGGAAAAGAAACGTAAAAAAATATTTGATTATTTTACGTTATAACTTTTCGCAATTTTATAATTTCTAAAATTAAAAAAAAATTTTTTAGTACGTTAAAAATTATTTAAAATTTGCCATGCAAAAATATTAATTAATTTATCATGAAATATTGTTTCAAAAATAGTTTAAACGCAGATAATTTTATTTCTTCTTATTACATTGCCTCAACTCAACTTCGTCGAAAACCTTCTTAAGAAATACTTATTCTTGAAAAGTGCATTAGAATGCGCCAGAGTGCGTAAGCATCAAGAAGTAATTAAAGAATATAAAATAGGTCCTTTTTATGAATATTTATTGTAGATTAGCATAATTCATGTTACAGAGTATGATGGCTTTAAGTCTTCTTTTATAACAAATTCAAGAAGTGAAAAGTATATTTAAACAAATTTATTTAGTATAAAAATTTTATTTAATATTATTGCTTGAGAAGTAAACCCTAACCCTAAAAAGGCCCTATTTAATATTATTCTTTTATATGTTTTTAATTAAAAAATTAATAATATGAAATATTTATATTATGTATTTATTTAAAATATAAGTAGTAAATTGCTGTTTTTAACTTTTTATATTCGAAATTGCTTAGTGGCGTGAGTACAGTTGGTTAGATAGTGGGTTTCGATAAATCAAGGTCTTGGGTTCGATCCCGTATCAAGCCTACTTTCATCATAGGTCGATAGAAGCGGCCCAATTGTGCCTTCTCGATTAAAACATCTCACGTTATCTTTATCAATCAAAAAATATTTATTCTTTTTAAATATAACGTTAGCTCCCCTTACTTTTAAAATAGAAAGATAAACCTAGTCTTTAATAATTAATTTTTATCAAATTATGCACATACGAATCTAAAAGTAAGGGGAGCCAACGATATATTTAAAAAGAATAAATATTTTTTGATTTGAACATTTTTCTATTCTTTGATTACTTGACAAATATAATATTTAAAATCGTGCAAATTGCAAAGTAAAGGTAATAACTTTTGTAACATCGTATGAGGTAGCAAAATATGAACAGAAAGTTTCATATTTTTTAAAGAATATTTTTCGATTCTTTGATTACAGAATTTTATTTTGATTATTTGATAAAATATATTATTTAATATCGTGAAAAAATAGCAAAAATATAGGTAATAACTTATCTAACATCCTCTTCCCAAATGAGGTATATCAAATCTTACATCTAGCAAAATATGAACTGATAGGTTGGAGATGAAGCATCGCGGTATACAGGTTGGAGATGAATCATCGCGGTATACAGGTTGGAGATAAACCATCGTAGTATACAGGTATATAGGTAATAACTTATGCAGCATCGTCTCCCGAATGAGGTATATCAAATCTTACAACTAGCAAATGTGAACAGAAAGTTGAACATTGTCTGCCTAGTCATTTGTACATGGAATAGAAACCATCGTAGTATACAGGTCGGAGATGAATAATCGTAGTATACAGGTTGGAGATGAATCATCGTAGTATAGAGGTTGGAGATGAAACATCGTAGTATAGAGGTTGGAGATGGATCATCGTAGTATACATGTTGGAGATGAATCATCGTAGAATACAGGTTGGAGATGAATCATCGTAGAATACAGGTTGGAGATGAATCATCGTAGTATAGATGTTGGATATGAATCATCGTAATATACAGGTTGGAGATAACACTCAAGTTGTCTAACCGCGTTCAACCGTACAGGTTATGAGAAAATATCATTACATAATATAGAAGAGTTTCCTAAACTATTTATACTGAAAAAATATTTCTTCAAATATATTACTGAGCTAGAAGGTTGATGCAATCAGAATTAGAAACAATATAATTTGACTTCATAAAATCCCGCAGTTATGGTACGATTGAGAGCTTACAATGCAAGTATAATCTCGAGTAATAAATGTGGTGTGTTCATTGTAAAAAAAATTAAAAAGTAAATTTTTCCCATTTTTTTACAGAAGAGTTTCCTAAAACTTCATACAGAAATAATATTTCTTCAATGTGTGTGTATGCGCACGTGTGTTAGATTAGAAAATTATAATTATTTTATAAAAATATAGAAATAAATTTGGGGTATTCTAAGGGAGTAGTTTATAAAGAAAAAAGAAAATATAAATTCATGAGGCTACTTATTGAGAAAAATTGATTAAAACACACATTTTGATCTCTTTATATTATCTTTAGAAATTTATATGCAGTAAACAATAATAAAAATAATATTTATTCAAAACATATTTTTTTCGAGGAATCAAAGTGTAAATCAAACCCGCACTTAAATTTTGGAGAACTAATTCAAAAGTTATAAGTAAAAAACGAAGGTTAATTTATAAAAAATCGAAAACTAAAAAGATTTTCTAAAAATCTAAAAATAAATTTTGGTTCTGATAGTAGAGTGGTTTTATAATTGTCTTGGAAATTGTTACAAATTAAAGGTGAACATTTGTTAATTGTCAAAATGTAACAATATAAAAATATACAAATTAATTTAAGCTATTGTAAGGAAGTAGTTTATAATGAAAAAAGGAATATAAATTCATGAGGTTACTTATTGAAAAAAATTTATTAAAACACATAATTTGAATTTTTTGATATTTTTTTCTTCAATGAACACATAAATAAGCGTAATCCAAAATATTTTTTGTGACATAGAAATTTTTATGGACTAAACAATAATAAAAATAATATTTATCTTTAAAAATAAAAAAGAAAATAAAATTGTATTCTGAAAACTCATAAAAAATGCAATATAAAAAATATGCATCCCTCATCTGCTAATTAATGATAATGAAGCCCATGGAATATAAAAACAATAAAATGGTATTTCTCAAATAATTATGATATAAGTAATGTATTCTGAAAACCCATAAAAAATGCTTTAATTTGGTATATCGCATGATACATTTTGTTGAGAAATGTGAAAGTTATAAGCGTTTTAATATTTAATTAAAATTTAAGCTAAGAACACTAGAAATAAACTAAGCGTACACTGGCCCGATAAAATAAACCACACACGCGTGCTAAAGATGTGGTGAAGCGAATGCGAAATAAGAATTCCCTGCGCTCACAAAAGCGTAATGCAACATGTGTTAATCTTTCTTCGCATAGTTATATGCTAAAATCAATAACAAGCGTGTTAGAATCAATAATATGATTTATTCTTCGCACACTGTCGGTATAAATATAACGAATGCCTTCGTTAAAAATCAGAAAGGTTGTATCTAAACTAAATAAAAATTGTTTCGAAATAAAAGTTGACTACGATTATCTAACAAAACTTGTACATTCGATCGACATTTTTCACTTCAAAAATAATTTTAAATTTATTAGAAAAACATTATACTGACTTATACTACTAACCCATAAAAAGTAAAAAATATATATTAATTTTTGACAGTTTTCTTTAACTAAGACATTTTAAAATGTAAAAACCCATATTCTACCTTTGTGAATATAAAATATTGAAAAAATAGTATATAAACTCATCACGTTAATTATTGGTATTTTTTGAAACTAGATAAAAGTTGACTGACCTCACATAAGAATTGGAATGTTATTATTTTTCGCACACTGTCGGTATAAATATAACGAATGTCGTTAAAAATCAGAAAAGTGGTACATAAACTAAATAAAAATTGTTTCGAAATAAAAGTTGACTACGATTATCCAATAAAACTTGTACATTCGATCGACATTTTTCACTTCAAAAATAATTTTAAATTTATTAGAAAAACATTATAATAATAATAATATTTTTATTTGTCAAACTGAAAGTTTGTAGTGATAAAATACCACTTTAAAGGTAAAATTAACATGCTATACACTGACCTATACTACTGACCCATAAAAAAACGAAGGTTAATTTATAAAAAAAATGGAAAAACTAAAACTATTTTATAAAAATCTACAAATAAATTTAGATTATGATAGTAGAGTGATATTATAATTGTGCTGGAAATTGTTACAAATTATAGGTGAAAATTTGTCTAAATGAAACGAGCTTTAGTTTAAAATGCATCCCTCACCTGCTAATTAATGGTAATGTGCCCATTGAATATAAAACAAATAAAATGGTATTTCTCAAGTACTTATGATATAAGTAATGTATTCTGAAAGCCCATAAAAAATGCTTTAATTTGGTATATCGCATGATGCATTTGCTAATAAATGTGAATGTTAAAAGCCTTTTAATATTTGACTAAAATTTAAGCTAGAAACACTACAAATAAACTAAGCGTACACTAACCCGATAAAATAAACCACGCACGCGAGCTAAAGATGTGGTGAAGCGTATGCGAAATAAGAATTCCCTGCGCTCACAATCGCGTAATGCAACATGTGTTAATCTTTCTTCGCATAGTTATGCGCTAAAATCAATAACAAGCGTGTTAAAATTTGATTTATTCTTCGCACACTGTCGGTATAAATATAACGAATGCCCTTCGTTAAAAATTAGAAAGGTTGTATCTAAACTAAATAAAAGTTGTCTATGATTATCCAACAAAACTCGTACATTCGATCGACATTTTTCACTTCAAAAATAATTTTAAATTTATTAGAAAAACATTATACTGACCTATACTACTGACCCTTAAAAAGTAAAAAATAAATATTAATTTTCGACTGTTTTCTTTAACTAAGACATTTTAAAATGTAAAAACCCATATTCTACCTTTGTGAATATAAAATATTGAAAAAATAGTATATAAACTCATTACGTTAATTATTGGTATTTTTTAAAACTAGATAAAAGTTGACTGACCTCACATAAAAGCAGATTTTAGAAAAATGAAAATATATTTATTTGTATAACCTAGCCTATGTTAACCACAAAGAGTATACCTTTCCAATGATACCATTTTCATTCAATTTTTTTTTAAAATCTTCACATTATTCTCCACTCAAAAGGTGGTCCGTAATTTTTTCAAAAATTTAGACCAAATTTTCCAAGTAAAGTCCATTTATTAAAATTTTTTAAAACTTTTGCAAAAATAAATTATTCTAGAGTATGTAGCAAACTATAAGCTTTCTAATGATATATATATATCATGAAAAAGAAATATTGAAAACAATTTAATTCTTTCTGCAAATCAAACAATCAAACAAGTTAAGTGTTTTGAACTTTTAGGTAAAATTTTTGAAATGTGGCTTTCAATATGTATGTAAATTATTTTTTGAAAATGTTATTTTAAGTATATTTTTATTAGCATTTTATGATTTACACATTTAAATATATAATAAGGCTGGCAAGTTGTCTCCCCATAGGTCTTGCCAGACCTCTGATAAGGCTGACAAGTTGTTTCTCCAGAGGTCTTTCTAGACCCCTGATATATATAATTGTTAAGATTTTAACATAAACGTGTTTTAGCACTTTAACTTCTCAATGAAGTTTGTTCACCTTTAAAAAGAATCTCAACTTCTGCATGGCAATTAATGTCAGCAGAAAGAAAAGAAAATTAATACTGCTTTAATTTAGAAAAAAATATCTGCAAAGAGTAATACTTGAAGAATTTTTATTAACATTTTGGAACTTCAGAATGTTCATATTTTAAAATCCTATAAAGTAATCAATTTTTGTAGAATAATGGTTTTACTGAGGAACACTTAGTAAATATTAATTTTAACTTTTTATAGATATTTTAATATGCGTTGTACTAAAAACTTTATTTAATTCAAATTTTTAATATGTAAGTTAATAGTAAAAAGGGGTGTTTTCATCGTGAAGGCACAATTGAACCGCTTGTATCGAACTATGAGAAGTAGGCTTGATGGGGGATTGAACCCAAGACCTTGAGTTATCGAAACCGAGTACCTAACCAAACTTACTGAAGCCCTTATAAATATTCTAGAGTATATGTAAATGCTAAAGTAATTTTAAACTAGAGTATATGTATGCTAGAGTAATGTAAATGACCCTTATAAATATGTCTTAAAAAGTTCACGTTTTTACATTACATTTTTAATAAATACATAAATTTTTTTAGTGTATTTATAACAAACTTTTATATCTAAACTAATTAATGTAGAAAAGTTTGATTATTTTCTAAGTATTTAAGTTTTATTTATGAAGATAGCCAAACCATTTAACTTTGGATCTCCTATAAGCTGTCATGCTTGGAATAAATATTATAATCAAATTGCTCTTTCTTTTAGTGATAATCTAATCCATATTTTTTTATGGTCTAATAATTTTTGGCAACACAATAATATTTTAAACGACCATGAGCTAAGAGTTACTTCTATTGATTGGAGTCCAACTTGTTCGGATACCCTTGTATCTTGTTCTGAAGATCGTAATGCTTTTGTTTGGAAAAATCTTTGTGGAAAATGGACTGCAACAATGGTGATTCTTAGATTTGATAGGGCTGCATTGTGTCTTAAGTGGTCTCCATTAGGTTATCTTAAAATTTATATTATTTTTGATTATATTTATTATTAAATTTTTTGATGTATAGCGTGTTTTAGTTTTTATTGTGTTTCCTTTGCCAATAACATTATCACTCCCTTAAAAGTTATTGATATATCTATTAATGGAATATAAAATTAATTTATTGGATGATCCATCAAAAAACTTTTTAAAATTAACGTTTTTTGAACTATATAAAAATTGGATAATAAATTTCTCAAAAAGTAGAATTCAAGGGTGTCAAACCGAAATTATTTAGGTGCGAAATTACAAGAGTCTTTGAACCTCATTACACTTTTTAATTTCCATTATACAATCTGCCCACCGTAACACAATTTTAACAAATTGAAAAAAGTATCATAATTTATAAAAAAAATTTAATGTGATATATTGTATTGCTGAACCAGCAATAATCGAAAATTTGAACGAAAACAACTTTATTGTAAAGGGAGAGATTGAGGCGTCTTCGATCTTCACGGAATTTGGCTTATAGGATAGCCTTTATGGATTAGCTGATTGGTAGCTTTGGGAGTTGGTTATGTTATTATTAATTTAGTGGTATGCTCATTTTTTATGAAAATCAATTTAATGTGTCAAAAAATTGACTAAACCTGTCAACCAATGTCAAATATATAAACTTGAAAATAAATTTTACTTGCAGTAATTATCTGCTAATTATTTTCATGAATTATCTAATAAACCAACTTTCGGTGTTTAATTCAAACAAAATATTGCATTAGTCAGTAAATTAAGTATCTCGATAGGACCTCTATTTTCCTGGTTGCAAATTCGTTTAGGGTCATTCACAATTGATGTCAATCAAAGAATGGACGAGGTGTGTGTCGATAAGTTGACAAATGAAGAATTTGTAAACTAAAAAAATAGTCATACGTTGACAATAGGGGGGAGGGGGGTGTTAAAATTATGCAAAAAAGATTGATGTCAATTGTGAATGACCCGGCTGGTAGTCTCTACTTTATTTCTTATCTTTACCCTTTTTTTTTAACAAAGGGCCTAATTAAGAACCAACTTGCACTAGAGTGCCCTAAGCATAAAATCGGGTTTTATAAAAAGCATTTTTTAATTAAATCTGAAATATTATTCTGGGTACTTAAATTGAATTCAAATTGCTGCATATATATATAAACCAGTGTTCTATACCTTTTACAGTATGTAATTTAGCTTTTCTGCGATCTGTGATCGAAAAAACTTTTTTAAGGATTTATTTTGAACAGATTTTACCCGCTATCAAATCATTATGATTAAAGAATCTTCTTCATGATCTCAGGCTTTTTTATCATTATCTTGTATTTTATTATTAGGGGATAATAAAGTGTCTACCAATCTCAGTTCAAAAGTTTTAATATACGAAACTTTATTTTGTTGAATATATGATGCGGCCCGGCCTCGCCCTGACTCTTCCTCCATTGGCCGCCAGGTAATTTCCGTTTGAGACACCTGCTCTAAAGTGTCTGACTTCGTAACCCTGATTTCATTTATGTTTTTAATTTCTCTGTAGAAAAAAACCCTGAAAATTTTTATCCGTGAAATTACTTTTGGATATTTAATATGTTTCATCATAGTTTGAATATTCTTCCTTCAAAAAATGTTAACCGTGTTTTCACGAATAAATAATTTTTTTGAATCAAACTTAAAACTATGCCGTTGATACTATAAAAAGAAAAAATTTGATGCTGAATCGAACCCAACACTTCTCCCTAACCAAGCGAAGTATCTAGCCAACCTTACTCAGGTCTCCTATAAATAAAAGAGTATTATGAGGTTTTGGAAATTAAAGGTATTCAAAAAAGGCCAGTCTCGGAAAAAGGTTTAGTTATCACTGGGTTCTAAAATAAAACCCTCACACTTTTTCAAGGAAATAGTGTTTTTGTTGATTATTATCATTTAAATATCAGAAAGAGAATGGATCAATTAGATGAGTAGTAAAAAATTTATTCTTATTTTCAATCCACTTTTGCGTTTTCCTATTCTGAAAAAGGATGCTTTTTAGACTATAGAAATATATATTATATGCGAAATAAAGCTCACAACAGTGCCAAAAGGCTTCTTTTTACGCTACTTATATAAATATCAGATGTTGCATATAAAAACTTTTACTCTACACTCGAAAATGGTGCGATGTGAAGGTAGTAACGAATAGTTGCCCACCCCCATACTAACTCATCTTGTCATCTTTCGTAGATGTACGTAATGACAAGTTGCTCGTAGAAATTTTGAAGCAATTCAAGAATATCTTATAAACAATTCATCCATTTGAATTCGAGCTTTCTGTTTCAATGAAATTTTATGAAAGCATACCATTTTCATTTCTCGGTAAGCGCGTGTCACACTGTTCCTTGAAGGGTTAACATTGGTTATAGTTTTTTAGCAATAGTTAGCTAGCTACCTAGATTGTAATGTTAATTTAGAAATCAATTCAAGGATAAGAACTTATTTTTTGATCAATTCAAGATTAGATGTCTCAGTTTAAATTTCCTACTAATGAAATTTAAAAAAATGAGTCTTTTGAAATGAGAGTAGTCAGTCAAATGTGGGGCGATTGTGTTACTTTGATCTTTTATACTTTATATTATGCATTTGAAAATTGTTTTGCCTTCTTTTAACTCTTTAAGACATTGGTTTTCTAAAGTTAATCATCTGTTTTTCTTTTCAATGAGTTTTTATTTAACTTAAAGCATACGATTTTTATTTTTGGGACGCTGTTGTCTCACTGTGCTTGAAAGTGTTAGACAAGTAGTAAAACTGTTAGAGTATAATGAGTTAGATGTAGCTAAATCATTGAATAAATGCTTTTATATGCAGATTTGAAAAAAACGTTTGCTTAAACGGGGGTGTGAGTAAGGTTGGTTAGATACTAGGCTTGGATAACGCAAGGTCTTGGGTTCGATCTCGCATCAAGCCTACTCTCCTCATAATTCGATACAAACGTCGCAATTGTGCCTTCTGAATGAAAACACCTCTTGTTACCTTTACTTTTGGGGTTTTCTGAAAAAATAATTAATTTTGTTCATACGATATTTTTTTGAAAACTTGGAAAAATCTTTCTAAAGTATTTCAGTAAAGCTATTATGACCAGCCATAGTGTACTGGCTAGACGTAACTTGAAGTAATAAAGGATTTGGCTTGAGAACTTCAGCTCGCTGTAAGGTTTTACAAAAAAGAAAAAAAGCAGTCTGATTTTTAGCACGAGATATTTTTTGTTTATGATAAGAAGAGAACCTGTAGCATAATTTTTAACAAAATAAGTTTTCAATTATTTATTCATAAATTGGTGAGCCCTAGCAAGTCTTGCTAGCTTTTTCAGAAGAAAGCATTTTCTGTCCATGTATTAGATGAGAAATGAGGGTAATGCTTATTCCTTGTGTTTTCAATATGTGGACAAAATTTGAGAATATTCGTTTCACATCTGCAATGCTTGGGTAAATGGACATTAAATTGGATGCGCATATAATAATAGTCTGTATTGGGATTTTCTGGGTATGCGTAATATTTTTCGAGTTTTGAATTCTAAGTTCTATATGTATGGAGGCTGTAATGACTTTGTCGTTCAAAATCTCATTTGGGTCATCGTCTGACTACCCTGCCCCTGTTTTTTTTATATCTTTAACTCAAAGACTTCCTTTTTCAGGCAACAAATTTGCAGTGGGTGGTTTTGGAAAAATTGGAATTTGCTACTACGATGCCGTTAACAATTGGTGGCTGAGTAAGCACATTAAAAAAGTTTGTAATGGCGGCATTCAATGCGTTGACTGGCATCCGAATAACGCTGTTATCGCAGTCGGCTCTACCTCTTTTTCGTTGAAGTAAAGCTTGGGAGTCGTGTGCCATCGCTTTTAATGTCGCGCTTTGTTTTTTTGTGATCTAGAATGTTCAGTGCACATCACGAAGAATTTGACTCAGGTGTGTCTGGTGCTTCTCAATTCTCTGAATGGGGTGTTTCCTCTAACTTTGGGAATCTTCTCAAAGAGTACTACGACAAAGAATGTATATTTTTCCTCTATATAAATAAATAGTCATATTTCTTCGGGTTGACGACCTTGTATATTCTTCATGCCGATGCATATATTATAAATAAGTCAAAAAAAGTAATTTTGACATTTTTGTCACATGTTTTGATATTGTGAATCTCATAAAAAATTGCGATGATGGGCCTGCAATTTTTTAACTGAAATTTGTAACTTTTTTTCAAAAATTTGAATAAATTTTGCTGTCCAGAAAACCCCGGGGTTCGCATCGTCTAACAAAATTTGTTGAAAATGTGTTTTAATGGAGAAACACGTATTACGCGATCCAGATGTTTCATAAGTTTAACTGCGTGAGCATCGTATGTACTTGCACATTTAACATTTTTCAATGAATTAATGCTAATAAGAACATCATTGGTGGAAATTTCATTGTAAACCAAAATGGAATTAGATAAGTTATCTTTATTAGCATGCTGCATTCTTCCATCAATTAAACTTTGGTATTTTTCTCTGAAAAAAAATATCAATTTACACATTAGATAAAATTCTCGCTTCCATCTATTTATTTCCAATTTTGATTGAAATTTCATTAGTTTTATTTTATTCCTATAATAATGATTGAATTCTTTCGATAATATTTGTTGTATTGTTTTTTTCAACGAATTTTTCATATTAATTTTTCCTTGTAATCTTTTGATACTTTTTATTAAAAAGGTTGAACGCTGATTTCAAATTAAAATACGTGCTTTTTCACGATATCAAGAAGGTAAAATTAGTCATTCAGTTATTATTTTTATACTTATTACCTTTTCTTTTTATGGATTCTCTAAGACAATATATCTTTGCTTCGATTAAAAGTTTACAATTATTTTACAGAATTCTGCAGCAGACAGATGATTTATTGAAAAATTGATGTCCCTTATTTTTTACAAAATAAAACGCTTTGATTATGGAAAAACATCAATAGTGACTGACTATGATAACATGATTGAATAAAATAAGACTATGGATCATAACAATGTTTTTCTAATATAAGGTATACTATAGAGATATATCAACAAGAGTACGTTGAAAAAATACGTTTAGACCCATCTAATGTTAAAAACAGCATAAATTCAACTGTATTTGTTTACCAATAATGGTATATTTAAAAGTATGTTATATTCATTTATCTGTCACATTCGCCCCAAAAAACGAATCTAAGATTTGATGCCTCCTGCTCTACTAATAACGCGTATATTTTGCTATTAAAATTACCGAATTGTGGATATGTTTGTAACCTTTTTTTAGCTGGTTGGATTTTGAATACAGCATTTTCACCATGTGGAAAGTTTGTAGTGTGGGTCTCATTTGTGAACACGATTTCTTTGGTTTCGTGCAAGAATTCAGATGAAGTCATTAAAATACGCACTCTGTATCACCTGCCTTTCACATCTGTTCATTGGATTACACCCCAGAATTTCGTCTGTGCCGTATGCTCTTTTTCTCCATTTTCCTATCTCTCAAAATTCCCTTTATTTTTGTAAAGCAAATTTATTTATTTTCTCCATGTGTGCGCATATTTATGCCGCTTTTTTTCAATTTTTACAATAATGCTAATTATAAAATGATTTTAGCAATTTTTTTCTGAGAAATAGTAGTCACAAGTTTCATTTATGCTTGACATACAGATTAGATTCAAAGTTAGGTGCTTATCTTCAATTTGCTAAAATGTAATGCTTTTTCTTGATTTGATTTCAATAAATACTACTACACAGCCCATACTTTCTTGGCGTTTTTTTATAATGACCTCCTTTTACGCTAGTAAATATTTTAAGCATCTCCCTTATAAAATTACTTTTTGGAAAGCATCTTTTGAAGTGTTCGAAAAAAAAATTAATTAATAAGGTACTAATAATCTTCTATTTTTAACACTTTTATCAACTTTTTATATAAAATATATATTATATATATGACCCTAAGATTTTTGTGTTAACTCTCCATGTCCACGGTTGTGAATCATACTCTATTCGGTAGATTGAGTTTAAAGAATTTAAATTCTATTAAAGTTAAAATTTTAAGTTCTGTAACTCAATTTCTTCTTTTAATCGTTTCAGACCCAGTGTCGCACCAATGTCCCATAAAATAAAAGTCGCCTGTCTTTAAGTTATATAAAAATTCGTTGAAAAAATTTAGCTGATGATAAATCTCCACTTTATAAAGGTTCAATGCAGTAAAGTAAAGGTAAGACTAGTAAAATTTGAAACAATGCTAATATTTAGTATTGTTTTCTTTTAGCCTTTTTCTATAGGAAAAATTAAAGGAGTTTTCATTTTTTTTAAAAATTTTATGGAACCTTTTTCTTTTATTGATAATATAGAAGTTGAACAGAATGCATTAGTGAAAGTATTAAATTCGTTTTAAGCTAAAATACGCTTATATCAAATTTTTGAGTCTTGTTCACGATATTTCAAAAAAGGAAATTGCTCATTTACACGGATGTCATTGAGTTGGTGAAACGAGTGGCGGAAGCTCTGAAGAATGCCACTTTTTATCACAAAAAATATCTTAACTAAAATCTGAAGAGGCATAATCTCTTGTAAAGTTTTTGCCAGCAATCATTCGAAAATGATGAAGAAGAGAAAGAAAATTATACTTTACTCTCTTAAATTTTTGAAATATTTTAAGAAGTCAAAAAGAAAAAAAACTAAGCTAGCTTCTGTATAAATATTCGAAGTAATAAAAAAGTTCAAGGCATAATAATACAAAATTTCTATACCCAAACAAAATTCCCTCAAAAAAGCGCTCTTCGTTTTATAGAAGGTTCGCTATACTTATATTAAACGTATTTAAAGGGATCTTATTTAGTAATATTAATTTTATTAGTCAACTTTGTATTTATTTTTTAGTAAGCTTGCCATTATTTAGTTGTATAACTAGATCAAACTGAACATCATTATTTATGCTTTCTCTATGTGCGTTTACTTGTTATTTTCACTCAGGGACATAATGGCTACCTGTGCATCTACGCTGTTACTGCCAAGAGTATCAAATTTGTCACGGTTTTAGAAGGAAAGGAAGCTTGTGATGAAATCGAGGAAGAAAAATCCTACGTTGCTTCGTAAACTCAATTCTTTCTCCCATTTTTTTTCTAGATAAAAATCATTGAATCTTTTTTCAGCGCCAGAAATAAGTTCAGAAGCTTAGATATGAACGCTCAAGAAATGATTTCTAGACAAATTTCTTCAATTCTTCACAACGGAGTTATACGGTTGGTCCATTTTTCGTCTTTATTCTTTATATCGCTTTCTATCAAACGAATGCAAACCGAGATGGCATTAGTGAAAATCAAGCAGTCTAGGATGACAAGGTTGCGTTCAATAAAAATAGATGTACTGCCTTTCATTTGTCCATTTTTTATTTAATTTCTTAGTTGGATGATCTGTTGCTAATTCTTCAGAAACGAATTCAGGTAAAAAATGATGACCTGCATTTTACTTTTTTGGCGAGGAACCGTAGAATCAAGGGTCATTAAACTTTAAATTTATCTATGTACTACTTTATCTGTCCTATATTTTTTCACTCTGGACCAATATAGTAGAAGAGATTTAAAGAGAAAAGGGGGAAATAAAATTGAGAGATAATTTGTACTACAGCTCTTTATTCATTGTCTATCTTGTTAATCAACATTGATATTTGACGCCAAGAAATTGATTGTATCTAAAATGTGAATTATTACCGTCAGATTAATTTTTTCTCTTCTCTGTTTGATAAAACTATTTTGTTGATACGCTGAAATTTTTTTTGCAAAAAAACTTTTTTTTTGAGAAGCCAAAACTTTTTCGTTTGGCATTTTATTTGAAACAATACAGTATAAAGAAGAATTGTATCAATAAAACAATTTTAGTAATTTGAAAGTGATAAAGGGAATACAAATATTGTGCGTGATCGCTCTTTGGATAAGTAATCAAGATGCATCTATTTTGATTTAATCATTTTCAATATATTTCATATTTTGTATTTATCGCCTACACTTCCATTATTATTTTAATGCATTCGTTTTTTCCATCTCTGTATCCATTATTCACTATTCATTTCGTATCTCTTGTAACCATTTCCACTTTTCCATGTCAATTTTTTTTTCTGATCTGTTAAAATATTTAATAATAAACACCCTTTTTAAACTGATTTCTATTCCTCAGATTTTTTTGTTTTTGTTTAGATACTTTTTATATTTGGATGCAATTATATAATTGATCATAACCAGTTTAGATTTGGCAGTGCAAATAAATGAATGAATGAAATTAGCCATTTCAACCCCAACAGGACACCAGAGTCGCCTAAAATTAGATCGTTTAAATTTGTTTTTGAAAATCTGGGCTATTAGTCTTGCCCTCTTAACTTATGTGAACGAAGTTTAATTTTATCTTTTTTGACAGTTGTAACTTTTTAAGAGACAGATTTAAAGATTTTTTTATATCAGTTGGTAGGCGTGGAAACAAATGATACACAATGATTATTTTAGCCTACAGTTTTTCTCCCTTTTTTCTTTGCCATTTTGCCATGAATTACCATCAACTGGCTGGGTCGGCATAAGTATCAAGGAATAGAGATTTGGGCGTGTTTGTTCTCTTCCTTACCATTTCTCACTTTACCGTAAGTATTTCTCATTTACCGTTATCTTTTAGGGAGATTAGAGGACTTAGAGAAGACTCACTAAATCCTTGCGCTCTAGCTACTTCCAAAACCTCATTTTCAACCGTTTCTGTTGATGGTCAATTGGTTGTTTGGAATCTAACTGTATCTTCTATCTTCCATTTTTTAATATTATACCACCAAATATCAATATATTCCTAATTTGCCGAGTCCAGTGCGGCGAAATCCTAATTTGTCAATTCCCGGTTTGTCGATATAAGGAAAATTCTTTCAACGCGTATTTATACAAAATCTTCAAAAGTTCCCCTTTTTAGTTATTCATTCAATGATAAAATTTCTTTGTACAATTTAAATAGAATTTGATGAAAATGAATGACAATGCATTTACTTTCAATTATAAAAAAGAGTTGATTAAGAACTCTGCAAATTGGTACACGGCAAACTGAGAATCATCCAACTGGACTTTGTAAATTAGGAATGCGCTTTAAATAAAACATGTTTTTAAATACTTTTTCACAATAGTTTTGTAACAATATCTAGTTATGTTTTTCTAACAAATAGGTTATTTTTAAAACAGGTAAAAATATTTCGTTTTAATGTAAAAATTGTTTTTTATGTTTAATATTTTACCATTTTGAAATTTAACTTTATGAAGAAATGATTTTTTCAAATTTTTATAGATTTTATATTATTGACCTATAATGACCCTAAAAAAGTTAATTTAGTTTTGGAACTTTTTTTATTGTAGATAAAAATTGACATTATTTACTTTTCTACGCCCTTATTACAGGCATGCGTTTTGAATTTTTTTTAATGAATTTAAGTAATCTTTTTAAGGAATTTAAGTGTTTTTTTATGCTGAATTAAAAAATACTAATAGTTTTGGTTAATCAGCTCAGATTATTATCGAATTACACATATGTTTTTCAAATGAATGTTTTCAATGAAAATTATGAAATTTATAATGACTCAGTATCAAAGTGGCGATTAATAGTGACTAAATATAATTTTGCTTTTATTAAAACTAAAAATAGGCAAGATATATTGATGCGGAAGAAAAACCTTTTCAATAATTTTATCTTGTGTTCTCTGGGCAAGTCACTTTTCATATACCAATAGTAATCTGCTAACACCTTTTTGTCCAATTGTTCCTGATAACTTTCTTCCAACCTTGGTCGAAACTTTCACCCGGTTTTTCACTTTAGTCTCCACAGTCATCAGGAAAATAATTCAGATTCTATCTTAGAAAATGCATTTTTACTGATATACGTCCTCACAGAGTCTTAAAACTCTGCATCATCAGTTCTTGAAAAATAAACATGTATTCTGTACTTCTTTTCTTTTCAAGGAAAATGTTCAGAACTGATTTCAAAGTTTCTCATGTATTGCTATCTGTTTAACTGTTTAATTACTTTATTGAGCTCTTCATTCTTGAATATTTCTCTAATCTAAGAGATATCGAAAAGACCTACTTTCGGTTTGCATCTCTGACTTGTGAAAATGTCGCCTTATGCAAACCAATGCTGGACTTCCTTTATTGATCCGCCTTGACTAAATTCTTCATGAATCCAGGTTTTTATGAAGAAGTGGCGGCTAAATTTAATGACGGTTAGCCGGTCGATGAGAAACTATATTGTATGACCCACGTTGGAGTGTGTCTCTAGATGGCAATTAACTATGGTCGGAGTGTTTGTATCTGCTCGCCTATACCACAGGCGGAGGAAAATTCACCATTTAGCAGGGGCCGGGAACCTTTTTGGCTAAAAGAGCCCAAAAAAGACATATTTTAAAATCTAATCTTCTGAGAGCCATACATATTTTTAAATACTGATTACAAATAAATGGAAAAAGAAAACCAACAATTTTAGAGTAAAATAACACTGTAAATTTATTTTAAACAATATTGTTTTATCGAAGTTATTTAAATACGCAAAATCTGCATCATCATCAGCTTTATCTGTGTCGTCGTGATTCGTAATGATGAAGAAATTAAGAGAGTGTAGAATTGGGAAGAAGGATATGCATTATCGCAATACCTCCCTTTATCCTGAAGGCCACTTAATTTATCTGAGAGCCAGATGCAGTCATCAAAAGAGCGATGTCTGGCTCGCGAGCCATAGGTTCCCGACCCCTGATTTAGTGTGACCACGTTGCATTCCTAATATTAGAGATACATTCTAAAAAATATTTTTATATTTTCTGAATTATCCTTGATCAGTGAGAAATAACTATAAATATGAGAACATAGTCAAACAAATCGTCATCTAAGCTGTAAACATTTATATACTCACTAATTACTTTTATTTGTTTTATTAGGTAATCAAATAATAAATTTGTGCCTCTTTTTTCATAAAAAGATTTATTTATTTGTGTAAAAGTAATTAATAATTGGAAAAACATGCAAAAGACCAAAAATTATATAGCGTCAAACCCAGAGCTGATCAAGGAAAAGACAGCGTCAAACCCATAGCTGATCAAAGAAAAGACATTTAAAATGTGAATTCAGCACATTGAAGGTAAAGGTACCTTGGGGTGTTTTCATCGAGAAGCCACAATTGCGCTGCTTGTATCGAACTATGAGGAAAGTAAGCTTGGTTCGGGATCGAACCGAAGACCTTGTGTTATCGAAACCCGGTATCTAACCAACCTTACTTACTCACGGTCCCCGGACATTTAGCCGAAAGACAATTGGCCGACAGACATCTGACCGAATGGACATTTAGCCGACGTACATTTGGCCAAACAGACATTTCACCGAACGGACATTTCACCAAACGGACATTTGACCGAACAGACATTTGACCGAACGGACATTTGATCGAATATACATTTAAAATAGATTTTAGAATTTAGAATAAACATTTAGTATAGTTAAAATATTGTTAGTTTTAGCATAGTTAGAATATTGTTAGTCTTAGAGTTGGTATTAGTACAGTTAGAATATTGTTAGTTTTAACGTTAGTGTTAACATAGTTAGTGTTAGTATAGTTAGAATATTGTTAGAGTTAGTTTTAGTATAGTTAGAATATTGTTAGTCTTCGAGTTGGTGTTAGTATAGTTAGAATATTGTTTTAACGTTTGTGTTAGCATAGTTAGAATAATATATAATAAACTATGCTAAATCTAACTCTAAAACTAACAACATTCTAACTATACTAACACTAACAATATTCTAACTATTATTCTAACTATGCTAACACAAACGTTAAAACAATATTCTAACTATACTAACACCAAAGATGTTTACTTGTAAAGAATTATAAGTGCACCACGTGTAAACATTTTTCAGTGAATAATTTATCAATTTATCGGCGAAATCTATACCATTATGAGAAAAAGTTAAGCTTGGAATAATGAGGGTGAGGTCATCAGCATATAGGGAAAAACTAATCTGAGAATCACATTTTTCTATATCATTTATGTAAATAGAAATAAAATGGGTCCGAGTATAGAACCTTGAGGCACTCCTGATTCAATTCTAATTAGGGATGACGAACAGTCATCTATGTTAACTGATTGTACACGATCAATCATATATGAAGAAAAAAAGTTGAGGGACAAGTTATCAAGGCCGTAGTAATTTAGTTTGGAAAGTAACTTTGAGTGTGAGACACTATCAAAAGCCTTTGATAGGTCTAAAAATATGGTTATGAGGTCAATCTTGGAATCTAAATAATAGTGTATTTTACCAATGAAATATGAGTGAAGCAAAGATGCAGAGTGATTTCGACGAAATCCGAACTGAAACATATATAAGAGGATTAAAGTAAAAGAATAACCGAGAATAAAGGACTTTCTCAAAAACTTTTGAAATAATTGGAATGATAGATATGGGTCTAAAGTTATCAATGGAGTCATTGGATTTACTTTTACGAACTGGAATCACCGTAATATATTTGAACACTTTAGGAAAAACCCCAAACTCAAGACAAGAATTAAATCCATATAAGAAAAATCTAGCTAGAACATCTAAAGAACTTTTTAAGTGCAATGCTGAAAGTCCAAAAATATCAGTTACTTTACTGGGCTTTATATTGGAAAGAGAGTTAACTACCTCATTCAATGTTTTTTTTTGTGAAAGAAATATTACTGTTTATTTTCGATAAGTATGAATGAAAGTTATTAGAAGAACTATGCACATCTTCATTTTTAAGAGCAAAATATTTGCTAAACTTATCAACTAAATCTTCATTATTAGAAAAAACATCTTTTCCATCACGTATTGTTGCTTTCTTTTCATCACCTTTACCAATGCAACTATTTAACTTTTTCCACATAGTTTTCATAGCATCATTTGAATCAAACAACTTTTCATAATATTTCACTTTCAAACTTTTTATTAACATTTTTATTTTGTTTCTATAAAACAAAAATTTGTGTTTCAGTAAACGATCATTTTTGTTTTTTTAGGCTTTTTAAAGAGCTTATCCCTTATTTTCATTGATTTAAGGACTCCAGGTGTTAACCAAGGATTGAATGTGAAAGAATATGTATCCTTTTTTTATAATTTCAATTCTTTCTGTTGATATATTAACATAATACTTCAGCTTGTTTATTAAAAGTTCAAAATATAAATCAGGATAGTCTAAATAGTTTTTTGAGTAAACTTGTCAAAATACGTTGTTACATTTTGTTTAAAATGGGTAAGACATAGTAAGATAGGAAAGTGATCTGATATATGATTATTATCAATAACAATAGACTTAAAGCTTTTGTTATCTGTACTCATGAAAAAATTATCTAGTAGCGTACCACTTTCAAAACGCGTAACATCGAAAATTAGGGGTTGATAAGGATATGATAAAAGAATGTTTATGAAATCGTCAGTAGACTTACAACTTTCGATTTTTAAAAGATCAAAATTGAAGTCACCGACTAAAATGTTATCATCACGTTGATTGAGTAAAGAGAGAAATGAAGAAAATTCTGTAAAAAACAAATCGATATTTTCTGAATCTTTCCGAGGAGGCGATAAATATTGTGAATATATATTTTTTTTACACCTGATGAATATTCCAAAGAAAAGATTTCAAAGGAGGTACTGCAAAAGAGTGAACCATCACAATTAATAGGGTTGAAAATTGTAGCGCTAATATTTTTATTGATGTAAAAACCAAGACCAGAGTGAGTAGAAAGAAAGCCCTCCTTCAAGCATAAATTATAATTAGGTAATTTGAACAAATTGCTAAAAATTGGTTTAGTCCAAGTTTCCTGGAGTGCAATTACACTGATTTTTCTGTCACAAAGGGAGTTCAAACTGTTAAGTAATACTGATAAACTATCATACTTACTCGGAAGACTCTGTACATTCAAACTGAGCAGCCAACTAGAAAATTCATATCACACAAAAAATCTCGGGAAACATAATTACATTGAGCTAAGCTGACAAACAAAATAGATGATTCATTGTTCAAACTCATCTTCATTTGTTTTAGATTTAACATTTTCTATTTGTTTTTTGTAAAACGTGCATGCATTGCTACTACACTTATGGTTAAAGTCAGTTACTTCATGGTTTACACATGTATGACATTTACATCTTGAGAAGTTACTTTTAATTTGACAGGCCTCGGGTGAATGTAGACCTGTGCAATCAACAGTTGAGCTTTTACAATTATTTTTTTTGTGCCCATACTTACAACATTTCGTACAAAAAAGACAGGAGAAGTAATCATAACATTTAATACAATAAAAGTATAAATAAATTTGATAATTACTAAGTTTGATAAAGTTATAAATATTAGGAGACATTCGTAAAAAATAATTAAATTTACCATCTTTACATTCTTTTTTAAACACAATTTTCAAACATGATCCATTATTATCATACAAGTGTTTGATTGCAGAATTTTTATAAAGAATTTTGTCCAGGATAACTTCGTTATCTAACTCTTCAGCGAACTTTAAACTAAGAGAGGGAAGCAACTTATTTTCTTCTTTCCAGGTGATTTTATTGCTTTCAAGTTTTATCTTAGCATTTTCAATTGCTTCTGAACTTGGAAATTTTAATTTAATTGAACTTGAATTCTTTATTGCATTGATAACTGGTGTATTGTTTAGACAAGTTTGTAAGGTTTCAAAAGTATTATCTTGTTCATCCTTTGGGACAAAAAGAACTTTGTTGCTCAATGCTTGCCTGTAGCTCTTTGGTCTACTACTAAACTGTGATTTAATTTTTTTAGATCCTTTCTGATTTCATCTAAAACAGGTCATTTTGGATCACTTTTTAAAGCTTTGTTTTGCTCAATCAGAAACATGACCGCTTTAGCCAAGTCTTCTTTAGATACTTTATTTGTCAAGAGACTATGCCATTATCATTTGCCAAATGAAATTTTTTTTAGAGTTAGTATAGTTAGAATATTGTTAGTTTTAAGGTTTGTGTTAGCATAGTTAGAATATTGTTAGTGTTAGTATAGTTAGAATATTTTTAGAGTTCGTTTTAGTGTTAGAATATTCTTAGTTTTAGAGATAGTGTTAGCATTGTTAGTGTTAGTATAGTTAGAATATTGTTAGTGTTAGAGTTAGTATAGTTATAATATTGGTAGTCTTAGAGTTGGTGTTAGTATAGTTAAAATATTGTTAGTTTTAACGTTAGTGTTAGAATAGTTAGAATATTGCTAGTGTTAGTATAGTTAGAATATTTTTAGAGTTTGTTTTAGTGTTAGAATATTCTTAGTTTTAGAGTTAGTGTTAGCATAGTTAGAATATTCTTAGTGTTAGATTTAGTATAGTTTTAATATTGTTTCTTAGAGTTGGTGTTAGTATAGTTACTTAGAATATTGTTAAAGTTAGTTTTGGTATAGTTAGAATATTGTTAGTCTTAGAGTTGGTGTTAGTATAGTTAGAATATTGTTTTAACGTTTGTGTTAACATAGTTAGAATATTGTTAGTGTTAGTATAGTTAGAATATTGTTATTTTTAGAGTTAGACTTAGCATAGTTAGAATATTGTTAGTTTTAGAGTTAGGTTTACCATAGAATATTGTTAGTCTTAGAGTCTATGTTAGTATAGTATATTATAGTATAGCATATTTTCAAATCCAACCATAAAATGGAAGATTGTGGGGCAGTAATTAGTTAGATCCTTATAACCTACAAAAATATAGCAAATTAGTCCTGAGTGAGCAAGAGTGATTGATTACATAGATGCTTAATACTCGATGAACGAAGGTCCGAATGCAGTTATAAGCGTGAAACTTGTGCTCTGTAGACGAATACATTTCATTGGTGGCACGTAAGGATATACAAAATTGTGTTATAAATAGCGTAAGATAACATACGCATCTTTACCGTGTCCGGACATTTGGTCGAAAGATAAATTGTTTGTTCTGTCAAATGTCCGTTCG
The DNA here is from genome assembly GCA_030549495.1 of Nectonema munidae. Lineage (NCBI taxonomy): Eukaryota > Metazoa > Nematomorpha > Nectonematoida > Nectonematidae > Nectonema > Nectonema munidae. Next base: position 31,392 of record JAUIRK010001035.1, read on the forward strand.
ATGAAATGTCTGTTCGGCCAAATGTACGTCGGATAAATGTCCATTCGGTCAGATGTATACCATTATTATGAATACCATTTATTCATATACATTCATTAGCCGTCATTTTCCCAGTTTATAATTGTAAAGAAGGAAATTTGGTCAGTTTTAAAAATTTCTTTTCTTATTTTTAAATAAGTTATTTCATAGGTCAAAAGTTAGTTGGTTAATTTATTAGTTAGCAGTTATTATGTGATTAATGTTTATGTGAATTAATAGGATGAGAATCTTGTGCCAAATTAGTCTTCTGTGATCTCTTGCTCTGTTTTCTTGATTAGCAGTTGTTGGCTTGAAGTAAGTTCTATTTCAAATGTGTTGTCGCAGAAACTAATTTCTAACACTTCTTGCTTTATTTACCAAATGTGTATTTATGCTTTCTTGTTATCTTCTTTTAGCATTTTTGCACTAACCTAATGTGTTATTATTTTTGGAGCATGTCTTTCAAATTGCCACGATACTTTCTCTTGCATGCTTCTTTGACTTTTTGTGTGTTTAATAAAGTTGGTGTTTAAAGACTATTTATCGTATACGTATCGCCAAAAAATAATTTATATGTGTAGGAAATGTTTCTTTGCAAGCGGCTCTCCATCTTTAATAATAATCGATGACTGAATTTTTAGCTGCATTTTTGACTTGTTATTTTTATATGATTTATTGATGACTTTTTAGGATCAATTGAAGATTAAGCATAACATCACTTTCTCCTTTTAATGCTTGAAGCTTTCAACTTCTCCACACTTTGTCCTTGATGAATTCCATTTTTGATACTTCACATCTCGGCCTGTCCACCGAATCTATTTATTATTTTCAAATGCCTTTTCTCGTTCTGCTCTGTCAATTGAAAAAGATTATTTATGTGTTGTAATTTGCGATATCAATGCTATCTTGATCATCGTAGTTTTGCAAATACTGTTTAAAACATTGTTTATAACTTTTGAATGAAGACATCTTTTTATACTCTGAAATTAAGATTTATTACATGAATAATATTATTACATTTAAATATGCTAAATAGTGTACACACAAAGCATACTTCGTCGCTTCTTCCTTGTTTTGTGTGCTTCGTGTAAATTAGTTCTTTAAATGCAAACAATTTTGTGTCTGTAAGCAAGAAAAATTTGCAAAAACATTTTCCTTTTTTTTTTAAAAAATTGGACATTGATGAAATATGAACTGTTCAAAATGCAAGATAAAATAAATGATGACTTTTGTACTTTTTTTCAAAATTTGTTGCAATTTCTGCTTTTTAACTTTTGCTTGAATCACATGCCATTAATTCCACTGCCTTGAATATATTTGAGAACGTTGGTCTATCAGCTTCTTCCTATAATATGAACAAAGTATGTTTATAAAGACAAATGTTTATGAGACAATTATTTTAAAATTGCTTTTGAGACTATTCATCTATTTTCTTCACAAAACGAAATTGATGATGTATTTTTCTGTCAATTTAAAAAAGAGTTATTGATACAAAAAGAAAGAAAGTAAAATTGATGATTTATATAAGAAAAATTTGAACTCACGGTGTATACATAAATATATAGTACCTATCTTTTTTGACTTTTTCATATGCTTGTTTTACTTTTAAACTTAGTTATATAGGGAAATTAAAGGTCAACTAATATATATATAATATTCTAATAGTCTTATTTTATAAAGGCTGTGTAAAAGAAGCCAAAGTTATAAGTCAACTTTTTATTAATAGGTCAACTTTTTTAATAGTTTAACAAAATTTTTTTTAAAAAATTTAACAAGTTTTTCAAACAAAGAACAAGTATTTAACAATTTTGGAATTGCTTTTATATACTGAAGAGTCAACAAACCAACCAAAAAATATATTTCATTTTTATAATTATTTGAGAGATCATTTTTAATAGAGATAAAAATTTTGACTCATTTATCCTGGCACTAAAAATAAAATAATTCGAAAACGAAATCTTTAAATCTTAGAAGGAAAGATAGAATAATTTTTTATGTCGATTTTTTTACAAATAGAGTCAACACTTTGAGGTCATTAGGTAAAGTTTTGAAGGATTTATGTGTCAACTTTTGTTGCCAGAAGTTATAATATAACAAATTTCGGCTGCAACAAAATAAACTTAAGGGCCAATTCTTTATATCGAGTTTCTACTTTGCAACATGAACGAGAACAAATAAAAGTGAAATTGGGGTAACGATGAGGAAACAATAGTGAAATACCTTGAGCCAGCACTTCTGAATGAGATTGAAGAGAGGCTTTGGGCAGTGAGTGGGTCTCTCCAGTCGAACACCTCTTTCTAAGCATTCGAGCATGTCATTGCTGTTCCTTTCTGCGTACGGGATTTTGCAGCCAGAAAATATCTCCCAACACGTCACGCCTTTCATTCGAACAAAGATATTAGGACGCGTTACGATGCGTTTTCCGAGTTCTTACCGAAAGACCAGACGTCAGACTTGGATGAGAACCTTCCGTACAGAAGCACTTCAATCGCTGTCCATTTGATTGGGAATGTGGACAAACTGTTTTCGCCACATGTATATATTCCTTCATCAAGCGTGTACCTCAAAAGTATGAGTAAATCTTTTTAAGGTGGAAAATAAGTGGAAGGACATACATGAAAACTGATCAATGAAAAAAGTTTCTATTTTCGGGGATCCTGAATTTTAACTCTCTTTGGAGCGTAAGAATACGGTAGAAATACGTATGTATTATGCCGAGTATCAATGTGGAATTTGGAGACTTAATGAATTCACCGTATGTAGTAGAACCTACGTTTTACGTTCCCTGGATTTTACATCCTCGCCAAATGATCGATGACGTCATCTTTTTGGACATTAAAAGCATTATTAATACGTTTTTTCTTTGTGATTTTATGTATTAAAAAGTTTATAAAGGTTAATAAATTATTGTCTTTCAGTTTTATTTCAAATTAACCGGCGCCTTTTCCTAGAGCAGACTAAGTTGAGTATAATTGATAAATGATACACATACACTGATATTTTTTATTTAAGACTTTATTATGAAAACAGCTCAACTTCAGGGATGATCATCCAACCTCACTGTAGTAGTCTTCTTTAGCTGCCACAGTCCCTCACGTCGTACACGGTGTGACCATGTGTGATCCAGGCTAGGATTTTCGTGTTGTATGTCAATTTAAAGGTCAACCTGGATTTTACGAATCCTACGTTTTACGTCCGCCGTTCGGTCCCGTGCCGTATGTAAAACGTAGCTATGTCAAGTATTAATTAAGATGAATTTTGCAAGCGTTTTTAGATACATTCGATTTTTTTAATTTTAATATCGTTTCGGAGTGTTGAATTTCCTGTGTATATGAAATTATAAGACAATAATTTTGTCCCCAAAGAATATCATTCGGATAGTTCATATAGTTCAGTATATTGTGTAACTACGATGCATAATGCATTTCTTCCTAATAGCAGCATATATCAAAAATAAAAATTTATTGAATTTAAGCATACAAATATTGATCTAAGCGTCAATACCTGGACAAGCCAAAGTCCGCTACTTTTACGCTCAAGTCCTCAGTGAGTAGACAATTTCTTGCAGCCAAATCACGATGAATGTAATTTTTGCTCTCCAAGTACTTCATCGCATCGCATATGTTGTACGCAAAGTCAAATAAGACATCCATATGTTTCAATAACCAATCATTGTTCTTCAGAATGTAATCTTTAAGAGATCCTTTCGAAATAATAAATTTAGTGAATTTTCGTTTACTCTTGTGCGAAAACATTTCTCACATCTTCGAATAACGCTCATATTTTCTAAAAATGATCTTTCTCCCTTTTCATTTTGAATCAAGTTTCAATAGGATTATGACTATTCAATTATGTATCAATGTTCGACTTTTTGTCGAAATATCACAAAATAATCCGAAATCTTAAAACTTTCAAAATCCATATTTTTTAAACAAATTGAAAATAATGCGATTTAATTTAGTTATATGGAATGAAAAATATTTTTTTATTTTTTCATAAAAAATTTATGGTTTTTCATATGAATTTTTTAAATTTTCAATCTAAATATTTAAAAAAAACTTCAAACACTAAATTCTATGACTCTAATATCATAAGTCTGAATATTCAAAGTATTACAAATAAACAAACCGAGCTTAAAATCTTTATTAAACAAATGAACAAGCGTTTGCCTAAACCTCTGGCAATTATCTGTTTGCAAGAAAGCTGGCTTGACATTGATGAGTTCATGTATTTTCACTTTGCGACTATAAATTCTATTCTTTTGGTAAAAAAAGCGTCTAAACATGGAGAGTCAGCTTTTCTTGTTCACATATCTATTGTTACCTCAATCAATAATAGTGGTTTTTTTGAAAATCCTTGGCAATTTGCATCTATTGATTTTTATTTTGGTAAATCCAACTTTCGGATACATAACTTTTATTGGCTATCAGTTATAGTACTAATGATTGCATTAATGCCTTTCTATCGACTGCTTAGACTCAAATTCTTCTAATGATGTATCTAACATTATCCTTTGTGATTTTAATATAAATTTTCAAAAAGTTTCTACCAATGCTAATGTATACTCAAAGTTTGTAACATTATTTCTAGCACTGTATTCCAATCTACTATTACCTTACCTACTCTTACTTTGCAAAGCTCTATTATTGATAACATCTTTGTACCCAAAACCTGCAATAATTTTCTCTCCTTCAATATTTTATATTCAATATCTGACCATTTGTTTGTTCTTCTTTCTCTTAACCGAATTTTTGATATTTCATTTAAGTCTTTGTTGTACGTTAATTATTATTTGTAGTCTTCTGTAAAGGAAGCGCTTAATCATGATCCTATCTTACTACTTTATGAAGTGGCACATGATCTTACTAAATTCAAAGGTATTTCAACTATTTCGAGAAAGTTAGAAAAGAGATGATTAAAATAATCATAGATATAAGAGATTAATATATCTATTAATATAGAGATTTAATAATCTCTTAGAGATGATTAAAAAAGAGATACGTTGTTTTAGGCCTTTAAATTCGCAGTGAAGTTAAAAGCTTTATAAGACTTGCAAAAAATCTTATTTTGAAAACTTTTTTGCACTCTTCTTCAAATACGAAAAAAACTTGGTCTAAATTAAATCATTTTATAAATCCAAAGAACTATGAAACAATTAGTTTGATAATGATTACTCAGTAAGTTATGATGAAGATGGTGCTGAGTTGTTAATAAAACTTTTTCTTCTAAGTTTTTCAATGTTTGTGATGCATCATTTTATGAAAAAGTTTACCTTTTTGTTCATCTCCCTTTAACTTAAAATCATTCACAATAAATGATATATTGTCTGTTATTAATAACTTTAAACATTCTGAATTGGAAGATTAATTTGGCCTTTCAACATTTGACATAAAATTGGTAAGATATGTAATTTCTTCTATACTTCTTATCGCTTTCAGTTTTTCCAGATTCTTTTAAATAAATTAAAACAATACCATACATAAGAAAGATGACAAATATGACTATATTACAAATATGACTATATTACCAAATATATTTGGGGAATTGGACCTTAATCAAATTTCAAGTTATTTTTTTAGTAATAACTAGGGGAGTTAAAAGTCATTAAAGTCAAATATTTTCGGAGGTGCACTATTTTTGAGACAAATTTTAGATTTAAAATTTTCGAAGGTTTTCAAATTTGGAATAATTTTTTTTAGGTCAACAAAAGTCAACTTTTTGATGTTAGGTCAACTATTTTTTCTTTAAAGTAACTTTTAGTTTTTCAGATCAACTTATCTTCTTATTTTTTTGATATTTACAATAAATTAAATTTATAAATAATATCTTTCTGTCTTCAATTTTAATTTATAGATTTAAGTTGATCTTTTATAAAAACTTTGATTTTATTTATATTGATTCAGCTCTATAAAATATTTATTAACATGCAATGTATTGTACACTGTACCTATGTCTACATTTACACACTACTTGGTTCCACTGTACGATATACGTACGTATACAATAAACACGTATAAGCATTTCATGCTATCATGCATATGTTTGCATGTGTTTTAAACACATATTTTTGATTGTTTATTATCTGCCTATATTTATCAAAAATAAAATTTATTTACCCGATAAATCATCTCATTTTTGTTTCTCAACCATTTTAACTTAACTACTCGATTTACAAGTAAAATTTTTTTATATGAATATTTTTTTACAATTTTTGATCAATACAATTCTTGTTTTTTTAATCATGAAAAATCTAATAAAAAATTTCAAATACTAACAAAATCATCGTTATTTAAGGATAAATAAATAAGTGCCAGGCCTAAACCAGCTGCCTCTAAAGAATTGAAAATTTCTCAATTTGTTAAAAGTATCCCTCTGAATTCTGCCTTTCCTCGAACAAAGAACTTTTTTGTGTTCTCTGCTAGAGTTCAGTCAATCATGAAAAAATATTTTTTTGTGGATAAGCACAGAAACACAAAAAAGCATCAAAGTTTAGTTACCTTTACCTCGAACACAAAAAGCATCACTAACTTTGTGGAAAAAAAATACAAAAATTTCACAAATAAATTGGTCAAATGTTTTTGGAGTCAAATATACCTCTTCATAAACTAGCTCAACCAAGTTTGAAATCCCTTTTCAAAGAAATTGCATAACCTTTGCCCTCAATTTCATCAGTAGACTTGCCGTCGGTGAGCTTGCAGATAATGTTTTGAATGAAATAAAAACAATAGTGAGCATAACAACAACATTTTTATGATGGTTGATGAGACTGATATTTCTGGGGTTTCCTTTGTCAATATTTTAATTGGAATTTTGGAAGATCCCACAAAAAGTTACTTGATAAAATCAAATTCAATTGATGCTTCACTTTGCTCGCAAAAACTCGTGCACATGGTAGACGATTACCCTAAGAGAATTCAATGTCGAAAGACAATTTTTTTGTCTTTTTTGTCAGATGCAGCAAAGTATAATATGGCAGTAGGTAAGATCCTCAAAACCCTTTATCCCAACTTACACCATGTTACTTGTTTCGCACACCTCCTGCATAATTGCGCTCTGAAAGTCAAGGCTCACTATACAGAAGTTGATGATTTGATTGCACTATCAAAAACAAGCTGAGAAAGCAACAGTTTAAACCCATAGGTTACCCTTCTGCTTTTATTGTCACCAGATGGGGAAGTTGGATTAAGGCTGCCGTTTACTACTACGAAAATTTAAACGAAGTCAAAACTATTGTTGAAGGATTTGAGGGAGGTGGTATTCTATGCGAGAAAGCCAAAGCGTCAGTTGGTAAAGAGTGCTTAGTGAAAGATTTAATCAATATAAAAGAAACTATTCCATCTTATTTGAAAATATTAAAAAAACGGAAAGTTGTGAATTTTCCATAATTAAAGCCTACAATATGCATAAAAGTTTCAAATTGGAAAAGGATGAGTGTGGGTTGAATCAATATTTAGAAAAAAGATATGAAATGAATGATATTTCGTAAATAATTGAAATGAAAAATGAAAAGATTTCGCCGAAACTTTATGATTTGCTTCAAAATTCACAATCAACGACAGTAGAAGACTGAAGGATCCTTTTCTATGTTGAAAAAACTTTTGGCTAAAGACCGAATTTTTTTTCATGATAATGTTTTTAAATATTTTTCTTTATATTATAATAAAAATATTTAGTTTTAGAATAAAATTTATAAAGTGAACTAAAAGTCAATTTTTATTTACATTAGGTCAAGTTTTTCGAAATTTTTAGGTCAACTTTTGTTGCGCCTAGTAATAACCTTCTTTCCAACCAAGAATATGGCTTTAGACCAAGTTTATTCAACTTTTTCATGCATCGTTTATATAAAAAATTGTAACTACTCTTGAAAAAAAGAATTTGACTTATCTAAAGCTTTTGATTCTTTTCCACGCAAATCATTAATCTCTAAACTTTCTTTATATGCTTTTTCTTCTAAAAATTTAGAGTTTTTTTTTTATATATTGGCTCCAATATGTAGTTGTCAACTCAACTCTTTGTTTTATTGATGTGTAGTGTGCAAAAAGAGAACCCTGTCAAAATGAATGAAGACTTCACTGAAAAATTTATTTGACGATATAAATCAAATGACACCATCAGATTATGTTAAAGGATGTTCTTACGATCTTGAAATCGTGACAAATGCCTCTTTGAAATTGTGTTGAAATATTTTGCTATACTTTTCATGCCATTGCTTATCGCTCAAACGTACGTCACTAAATTATAGCGAGTTTGCTATGATGAAAAGTTATTGCAAAAATATTGTTAAAATATTGCGTATTTTAAAAAAGCTGAAATAAATATTAAAATAAAATGATACACTACAATTCGTAGTCAAAAATGCAATTTTGCAGCATCTCTAAACTCATCTAAATCATGCTTAAATTAGCATGCTATGTTTTAGACTAAAACTTCAAACTTTTTACGACAATAAAGTCGATATTTTTTCATTTGGTCAAAAAATATTATTGTAATCTTTACTTCAGCAAGCTTTAAATTTTAAGTTTTATTTCTATCTTTTTTTATACGCATAAATTTTATAAAAATTGAAAAAATAAATGGCAAAAGACAAAAAGGCCAGGTTATTTTATGAAATTAAAACACGATAAAAGTATTTTTTACATGGTTTTTACTATAATTACAAAATTTCTTAATAATATTTAGATGATCACATTGTGAGCTATTTTATCCAGGGGATTGTTTGATATTTTTGAAATAATCACGTGATTCAAGTATTACTATAAAAACTTGAAGAAGAAACTTTAAATATGATGAATATCTTTTCATAACCCAATTGAACAACATAAATAAATACATTTTATTTATTAACCGTTTTTAAATTTTGAGTTCAAAAATTATCAAATGAAGAATATTGATTATATATCTTGTAAAAAAACATATTTGAAATAAAATTTTTGAAATAATCACGTGATTCTAGGATTACTATACAAACTTAAAGAAGAAACTATAATTATAATGAATATCTTGCAAATGGATATGGAATGCAATATACAGCAATGGTGTAAAATTTTCATCACCCTCAATTGTAATTTGGTGTACAATTTGTACACAAAAGTTATTTAGCTTGGTATAAAACAAAAATCCGAAAAGTACAACATTCAATATTCTAGGAGACGCAAATACATGAAAAGTTAAATGTATATCATCACAAGTACAAAAAAAATGTCTAAATTTGTTTGACTTAGAACAACAATTACTTCAATGATATAATGGTGTACAAAATGTACACATATTATACATATTACATATGTACACACATACTTTATGTAATGGCGCATTATCCATCCAATTTATTTTAAATTGTTTATATGAATCAATTGTGTTTGCAAGTGAAGCACGTTTAAGCATGTGACAGATGTTTTACCTTACTTTCAGACATCACAATTCCGTTTCTTTTTTCACTCCGCTCGTCTTTTTCTTTTCCTTATTCTACTCTGACATCGTTATTCACAAGAAATTGTTCAAATGAAGGGAAAGAGACCTTCTTTCAAAAATGCTTGTGCGTTTCTTTCTCTGAGTAACGAAGATGATGCTAGTTTTGACGAAACCGAAGTCGTTGAGGTTGTACATGAAGAACTCGATGTAAATCTGATTGAAAGAAGGGAGTATGATGATTTGAAGAAGATTGTGAAGACGAAGAAGGAGAAATGACTGTATACTACCAAAGCTCTGATGATTCAAGCAGTGAAGATTCTGATGACGTTGACAATAATTCTGATGATTTTGATTTAGTATTTAGAGGTAAAGATCCTAATGAAGTTATAAGATGGAGTCTGAATCCAATACCACCTGCTTCACGTTTGAGAAATATACTCACACAGCCTTCAAGAGTTTTGTGTTCAACACCTACTGAAAAATATGCTTTTAAATTATTCTACAACGATGAAATGTTTCTTCATATTTTGCGTTACACAAATCGTAAAGTCACTGATTTTCAATATCAGTATATGAAAGAATCGAATAATAAAAGTTTCCTTCATATATGTCCAACTTCAGTCATGAAGAAATAGAAGCATGCTTTGCGATCATAATCAGGGCAGGTGTTGACAGAGATAATATGAGCAATTTGCAAGAACTTTGGGCTCTTCAAGATAGTCGACCCTTTTATCGCGCAACTATGAGCTTGATGCGTTTAAAGTTTTTTCTACGTTGTCTGAGATTTGACAACTTCAGATCAAGGAATGAAAGAATAGCTTCTGACAAGTTGGCTGCTATTAGAGAAATATGGACGGCTTTTCAAACCAATTTGTGCCGCTTTTATGTACCAGAAAGCTCGATAACAGTTGACGAACAACTTCTAGGTTATAGAGGCAAAATCCCAAGCAAGACCTATATGCCATGCAAGCTTAGGAAGTACGGGATCAAAATTTTTTGGGCGTGTGAATCATCCAGTGGTTATGCCTTGAAAGAGCATATTTATTGTGGAAATAATACTTTTGATGCAATCGATAAAAGGGACTTTTCAGCTAATATTGTTATGAGATTAGTTGAACCTTTCTTCAAGACTGGGCGAGATATAATAATGGATCAATATTTTACTTCCTATAACCTTGCTGTGCAATTACTCAAAGAAAATTTTAATTTATTAGGCACTATTATTCTTGATTATAACAAATATAAAGGAGGAGTCGATTTGATGGATGGAATCTTAGAAGAGTAATCTTAGAAGAGTTCACTACGAAAAGAAAAACAACAAGATGGCCTATGTTGTTAAACTATAACATTATTGATATTTCTTGGCAAAATGCTTTCATTTTGATGTGCAAAAATGGTTATAAGCTGAGCAGAAAACAGTTTTTAAGAAATTTGTCTTTTCAACTAGCACAAAAATTTGCTACGAAGAGTTTCAAATGTCCAAGTTTAAGGAAGAATATCATATTGGCTGGAAGATTAGTTGGTTATTTCATGGATTTGACGTTGCCAAACACTGAGAATAACCCTTCTAAAAGACCTAGAAAATGCGTCGTATGCAAGAAATGGAGTAGGTCTACCTGTGATAAATGTAAAGATGTAATATGTCATGAAGATACTGTAAATTTTCATTGAATTTTTCATTAAAACAAAGTACAAAATGTACACAGAAAAACAACAGTGTAGCAAAAAATCAATATACTTTTGAGGGTTAATGAGCGTATTGTTTTTTTACTGTTACAAGATTCACTATTGAGAAAAATGGTTCAGATGTATAAGTAGAGCTAAATGTACTCACAATTCTTTAAGTTAGAATATTTTTCAAACGCGATAAAATTTTTGTAGAAGTCAAGACATGTAGATTTTTGAAAAAGGAATTTCATTTCCATATTACACCTCACTTCAATTAATTTTTTTGTAGTGTTTCAGAGATAGTTGACATGTCGATATCGTATGTAAAATAAAATATTTCAAATCTTTTGAATCAGAGTTTCATGTTTGACAAATGTGTATGAGGATTATTTAATTTTTCTTTAAAATAAAAAAAAAGACGGCTATAGAGCAGTAAAGTTTGGGCAAGCAGATTGAACGCGGCACACATGCTATCAGTTTGGTAAGTTCCAATGTAGACCCAGTTGTAGTTGATTCGATTAACAATTGTGAGTGATCATCAGTCCAATCATGGGAGATTGTTCTTCGCGTTGATGCAATACGGACAATAAAATAAAAATGTTTTGGTTGCTTAATATGTGAAATTGAAGAAAAGCAAATACTTACCAAACTTCAAGTATTCTGTAACGATATAGAGAGGAGAAAGGCATATGCCATACAATTTCACCAGGTTCTTATGATCAAGTTTTCTGAAAAGTTTAGATTGTCATTTTAATGAGGAATGAATAGATATAAACTTTTTTATGTAAGTACAAAAGAAATAAGATCATAAAATGGGGTTAATCTTGATTGACGAAACTGAACTTAATGTCACGCATCCTCGTGTTAAAGAGGCTACTTCTGTGCCCATGTCTAGAACTATCTGGAGTAAGACGCCCGTTTCAATTTACGCCCTTCGTGACGTAGACAATTATTCGTTTTCAGTTAAGAATTATAATAATTTATTGATTTTTTACCTTTGAAGTTTGAACAATCTAACAAATTATAATAGGAAAATAAGTACAACCTTTATACAAGTTGAAAACTTTATTAATTTTCGACGACTCTGTTCTCCTTCAGATAAATAAACAAAGGGAAAAGAGAGAATAACTTATAAATATAATAACACTAGTAATAATAATATGATGTAGTATACAATGAACTAACAAAAAACTGAACTTGACTTTTTCATCTTAATATGTATAATGTATATGTATTATGATGAATGTTCTCTATCCAGTGATTATTTTCAATTGGGTTTATGTGTTAAGGCAAATGTGAAACAGTTGTTTAGCTAATGTATATATGATAATAGCTAAAGTTAGGATGTGTAAAATGCATGTATTAGCATATTGTGCTAACATAAAAATTAATCCGTTTTAAACACTCATGTGGTCTAAACGCTTACTCGGCCGTATAGAGTCTGAGCGTCATTGTAGTGTTTAGACTCAAAGATTTTGATTGGAATGAAAATAAGACAAGTTTTTACATAATGATTAATTTTTTAATATTAATTAGTAGGATAATCAGTATGTTTAGGGTGAATTTATCAATAACATAAAGCAAGTGCCCAACCAGAGGAAGCCAAGGGGTAGTGCCCCCCCCCCCCCCCCCCACTCCCAGTCAGATAAGCTTATGTTATAAACATATTGTACTGATTTGAAATATTATATTCATTTTATTAATTAAAAGAAAAATATTTCATCACTAATATAAGCATAAAAGAAGTTATTAATGAGTATGAAGATGATGTAACAAATCTTAACTCAATAGATATTGAAATCAAATTATGGAAGGCAAAATGGATTTGTTTCGAAGAAAAGAAACGCTCTAATTCTGTCGAATCAACACTAAAAGCTTGTGATAAATTATTTTATCCAAATATTTACATATTGCTCAAAATAATTCCAACTTTTCCACTATCTTCATGTTAATATGAAAGAAGTTTTTTTCTTCTAAGAAGATTTAAAAACTGTTTGAGATCTTCAAGGGAAACAGAAAAACCTATATCTTTAGCTTCATATGGTTTTCCTTTTAATTATAAAGAAGTAATGAAACACTATTTGGAGTAGTATCGAAGAAAAATAAAATCTTCAAACTTATTTTTAAATGATATTTCTAATAAAAAAATTAAAATTTTTAACTTCTATTTAAAAAGAATAGTTGAGATTTATAAAAACATTTATTTTAAGAGTTGAATTAAGGTCTTTTACTAATAGCAAAAAATCTTTTAGTATTTGGCCCCTCCTTCAAAAATGTTCGATTGCACCCCTTGTCACAAGGTCCTGACCTTAATCCGGTTGAAAATTCTTGGTTTATAATTGAAAGCAAATGGGTTTTGGCAATAAAAAAGATACAAGATGTCCATTATAAATATAATTCGATAGCAAAATATGCAATAGGATACTCGATAAATAGACAACGTTATTAAAAAGAATTTTCGGCCATAAGTCATGTGATTATACAAATAAATATTAATTCATCCAAAAGTTTCATAAAAAATTAACTGTCCACAATAGTAAAGGAAGTCGTTAAATAATTTCATTTATATAAAGAAACTTTTCAATATATATTTTTCAAGTAATATTTATGTATCTATAATAATAAACATTAGCCGTGGTTAGAGAGAGGGTTTTAAAAAGTAATAGGATTTAACTTTGAAAACCCTATTTTGGCAAATTTAAATTTGAATTAAAATTTAGGTAACAAGTTAGGAAACAAAAAATAATGCCAAACAGCAAAATTACAGCACTTAAAAGCAGAGCTCAGAGGACTTTTTGCCGACGTTACCCTCAAAAATCTATAATCAATATAAGTTCCATCTTATACAAAGTCAAAAAAGATATCGAGATAAGGTAAGTTACATACGCATTATCAAACAAAATAATTTTTCTACAAATTTTTACTTCAAATTTGGGATTTAGGCGTATCCATAAAGTTTTACTTATGTAATTGAGCCTTTCTTATCCCTAAAATTTCTTTTTCAACACTGTCAGGTATTGGTTTAATCGTCTTCTTTCTTTTTGAATCAATTTTCATATAACTTAAAATAGAGGATTTCTGTTTAGTGTATCCCTGATGACCCATTCAGTGCCCGCGCTAAAGCTAAATTTCAAGGGGGGCTGAAATGGGGCAAAGAAACACATTTGCAAAAAATTTATTTCCTATATTACTTTATATCCTATATTACTTTGCTGAAAAGCATGAAGTACTTCTGCATAAAAACCTATAGAAATCTCATATTATACATACACATACACCAGCATTTATATAAGATTATTGTGTACAATTTTTGCTTATTTATTTTTCCTTTAAAAAGTGCATGGGGCAAAACCAAAAATTTTAGGGGAGGGGGGTGGCAAAGATTAATATAGGGGGGGGGGGCACGTGCCCCAAAATTATATAGGTAGCGCGGGCACTGGACCCATTGTACATGAAAGGTGTTTGATAGAACGAAAAAATAGAAAATGTATTTTTAAGATGCGAATGTCACAAATAAAATGTAGCAGTGCTTACGTCATGATCTGGCCTTCAGAAAGGAACTGTTCGTGAGACATGGAACCTTCTTTTAGAGCTTTGATTGCCACTTCATACTTCTCTTTCCACAGGCCCTTCTTCACGATCTTTAAAGAATTAAAAGTTGATTATGGCTACACTTTTTTAAACCATTTAACGAACCCTTTAACACGACTCTCATTTTTAAATGACACAGGCAATTTTTTGATTTTGCGTACTTTTATATAAAAGTACATAATACTTGAAAACATTCAAATAGAAGCCCGCCTCACGATGAGAAAATGGATTTGTTTTAAGGCAAGATTACACATAAAGTATGGTTAAAATGAAGAAATAGTAACTCTTTTCCCGATTTGAGTATGATCTTAAAAGCTAAAAACAAATAGAAGCATCTCTTTAGAGATCCGCACTATTGTATATATTTCGTCAAAAAATAATCAACTTCTTTAGATCATATCGATATTGCTGGTTGGTGATGAATTAGTGATGTGTTTCAAAATTGTTATCTGAAAATATGGTTTACATATCAGAAATAATTGTTCCAAAATATCAACGTAGATATACGTTTCGCGTGTTCCATTCAATTCAAGATAATATAAATTTAAAAAATATAAACAATGAAATTTTTTGATGGCTTCCTTGCGGCTGATGATTTTTCATTATTTCACTGAAATTAGGCTGTATATTTGTAAGTTTAAGACTTAAGTCGCCTGTTTCATCTATATAAAAGAATTAACACAATTTGTAGAATAGGAAAATTTATTAACGAAGAAGCAGGCATACCTTTCTAACGGTAGACTCAAAGTCGATAGCGAAATGCCAACAACTTCAAGTGTGTGACAAAGTATCAACGGGAAAAAAGTTAGTAGGTTAAGTTAAAAGAGTGGTTGTTTTTTATTAAAATTTTTTTTATTCATTTTTTCTCAAAATTTTCTTACACTCATTTTTTATAGACATCTCGTGATACAACCAATTCGAAGAATACATACATTGTATTCACTCTCGAAATTAACATAAATATAATGATGAAAGATATTGCCACTAATTAATATCTTCACCTAGAGACAAAATAAACACTGCTTGAAATAGGTAAATTGTTTCTAAATAAAAATTTTCTATTCCACCCATTTCTCTTTTACAAGCTCGTGTATTTTCTTAAACGCTTTACATGATTTTTCTGATGTCTTTTTTTTTTACAATTTCAATTTTTAAACTAAGATATATTGGTAGATAATCATTTTTCGATGAAATATACAAATTAATTACAAAACAGCTAAATCTATAAAAAGGTTGATCGCGTTTCGGATAATCTGAAAATCTCTGGATATAGGACTGGTTTCATCTTTATTGAAAACCTTACACCGGATATTTATGACGTAATATGAAGAGTTCTGATTTTCTACATGGTTTTGGGTTCTAATCCATTATCAAAATTTTTCGAGTATAGTTCGACTGCCACGATCTGTGCAATTGTGCCTTCTAGATGAATACAGCAAGAAGGTATCATCAAAATTGATTTGTGGTAATCAAAGTAAAAGATGGTATGTAGTAGAGATGTATCGGATGTGAATTTTTTACATCCTAGCGGATTTCGGAAGCGGATATCCAAAATAAATTTTTATGCAGATGTGGATATAAAATATTTTTAAAAAATTATATGTTTTATATTTTACAGTATCTTACTATTTTAATCCCTTTTTTACATTTTTTACTGTTTTTTAATCTACTAATGTAAAAAAACTTAAATCAGAATAATTAGAAAAATTTATTTAAAATAATCATAATTAATTACTGGTAAATTTTTTTAAAAAATAACAGTTTTCTACTTTTTCCCCTAGTAATCTCCTTCTTTTGTCAGTATAAATATTTCGGGCGCTGCTAAAGAGCTGCTCGCTTTGAACAGTGCTACGAGGACAGGTAAGGTAATGACATGAAATTTATGATAAAAATGAAAATTTTTCTTTTTTAGTTTTCCACCAATCTAAGCTCTGAGTAGCCGTGCCATTAATTCTTTTTTCTTTTTGATGCTTCGTTATTTCTTCATTAAAAGCTTCATTATCTTCTTCTCGTTTTCTTCTTCACTACTAGAGTTTAGAATAGAGTCCATAGCTTCATTCAAAGAGGTATAAACTTCATTAGCACTTTTCTTGATTTTTTGCAGTTTTTTACTTATATGCTACTGTTATCAATCTTATCCTCATCATATAAATTCAAAAGGAAGGTTTTTACTTTATTTGTTGTTTCAAAATTGGTGAACAATTTACTTTTGAATCTCGGATCGAGAAAAGTAGCTATAATGTAAAAATTAGAAAAGTAGATATAATCTAAAAATTTTAAATTGCAGATGCGAAAGCGGATGTTAACATGAAAAAAATCAGCCAATGAGGATGTAAATCGGATGTAAAATTTTTTGTGGATATTTCGCAAAAGCGGATGCTGACGCGGATATCTGATACATCTCAAGTATGTAGCATAGTTCACATATATAAATTGTAAACACATAAATATGTTAAAACTTACTCCGTAGTGTCCAACACCCAGTACTTCTTGAGGTATTAAATCTTCAGCATTTATTTCCCAATTTTCTGTGTAAAATTAGAAGAAATAATATGAAAAAGTACTTACAAAAAAATGACATAAAGAAAAGGTTATACACACTTTCCGACCAAATGGGACATGAGTAATAAAAATCGTCACCTTCAAGTTATATAAAAACTCAATTCAAGTTAATAAAAACTTTTCAACTCTTGGATTCTATTTAATAGTGAAGTTCAAAAATACTATCTTAGAAATATGAATAGTTTAGTTTTAACAAGAACAAAATTTTTCTCCACCAAAAAATCTTTAAGGATAAGGATAATCAAACATTGGAATGATTTTCTTGTAGAATTCTGTATTGAAAAATCATTGAGAGTTTTCAAGATGTCAATAAAGAAAACATTTATTAATGAATATGATAAATTATGCACCATTAAAAATTGCTACACATGTAGCTAATGTATATAACTGATTCTTGTGTATGTTTCATTTCCTTTTTATATTTTTCAAACTGATTATAATATAAATTCTTCTTTATGTAGTTACTTTGTTCAATGTGTTATTGTTATATAACATAGTATGTATTTACATATACATTTATACATAATGTCAAATAATACATTCATAGAATATAATTTTTCAACTTCATTTCCTTGGAAGCGATTATTCATCGGCTCGCGCTTTTTGATCCTCCATTGAATGTTTGCATATATATTTTTCATTTAAATTAATTTTGAATAAAGTTCTTTCTCTCTCTCTCAATATATATAAAAACTCATATTGAAAAATATAAGCAGACCCTTCTGTTTCAAGTACATATATATATTTAAAATAGATTATGTTCCTTTTTGGGACATAGGTGTTTCACGTATTCTTTTTGGATCATTGCACAAAAAAATTTGGTTTGAAAGAAAGCGATGCTACAGAAAGAAAGCTTTGGAGAGAACGGATCAAAGCCATCGACCCCCAATAAGAAGAAGAAGAAGAAGAAGAAGAAGAAGAAGAAGAAGAAGAAGAAGAAGAAGAAGAAGAAGAAGAAGAAGAAGAAGAAGAAGAAGAAGAAGAAGAAGAAGAAGAAGAAGAAGAAGAAGAAGAAGAAGAAGAAGAAGAAGAAGAAGAAGAAGAAGAAGAAGAAGAAGAAGAAGAAGAAGAAGAAGAAGAAGAAGAAGAAGAAGAAGAAGAAGAAGAAGAAGAAGAAGAAGAAGAAGAAGAAGAAGAAGAAGAAGAAGAAGAAGAAGAAGAAGAAGAAGAAGAAGAAGAAGAAGAAGAAGAAGAAGAAGAAGAAGAAGAAGAAGAAGAAGAAGAAGAAGAAGAAGAAGAAGAAGAAGAAGAAGAAGAAGAAGAAGAAGAAGAAGAAGAAGAAGAAGAAGAAGAAGAAGAAGAAGAAGAAGAAGAAGAAGAAGAAGAAGAAGAAGAAGAAGAAGAAGAAGAAGAAGAAGAAGAAGAAGAAGAAGAAGAAGAAGAAGAAGAAGAAGAAGAAGAAGAAGAAGAAGAAGAAGAAGAAGAAGAAGAAGAAGAAGAAGAAGAAGAAGAAGAAGAAGAAGAAGAAGAAGAAGAAGAAGAAGAAGAAGAAGAAGAAGAAGAAGAAGAAGAAGAAGAAGAAGAAGAAGAAGAAGAAGAAGAAGAAGAAGAAGAAGAAGAAGAAGAAGAAGAAGAAGAAGAAGAAGAAGAAGAAGAAGAAGAAGAAGAAGAAGAAGAAGAAGAAGAAGAAGAAGAAGAAGAAGAAGAAGAAGAAGAAGAAGAAGAAGAAGAAGAAGAAGAAGAAGAAGAAGAAGAAGAAGAAGAAGAAGAAGAAGAAGAAGAAGAAGAAGAAGAAGAAGAAGAAGAAGAAGAAGAAGAAGAAGAAGAAGAAGAAGAAGAAGAAGAAGAAGAAGAAGAAGAAGAAGAAGAAGAAGAAGAAGAAGAAGAAGAAGAAGAAGAAGAAGAAGAAGAAGAAGAAGAAGAAGAAGAAGAAGAAGAAGAAGAAGAAGAAGAAGAAGAAGAAGAAGAAGAAGAAGAAGAAGAAGAAGAAGAAGAAGAAGAAGAAGAAGAAGAAGAAGAAGAAGAAGAAGAAGAAGAAGAAGAAGAAGAAGAAGAAGAAGAAGAAGAAGAAGAAGAAGAAGAAGAAGAAGAAGAAGAAGAAGAAGAAGAAGAAGAAGAAGAAGAAGAAGAAGAAGAAGAAGAAGAAGAAGAAGAAGAAGAAGAAGAAGAAGAAGAATAATAATAATAATAATAATAATAATAATAATAATAATAATAATAATAATAATAATAATAATAATAATAATAATAATAATAATAATAATAATAATAATAATAATAATAATAATAATAATAATAATAATAATAATAATAATAATAATAATAAGCATTTTATTCCTTTCCTAGGATTATTACTATTTTCAGTTGTATTTTACCTTTTTTCGTTTCTATTTGACCTTTTTTAGATTTTATTTTATAATTTTCGGATTTTGTTTTATCTTTATCGGATTCTTTTTTATTTTTTAAATCTTTTTTTCGATTCTATTTTATATTTTTTCTATTATGTTTTCTCACTTTTATTTTTCATTATATCAATTCTACTATAAATAAAATAAAAATAGAACTGAAAATGGTATATTGAATTGAATAATATAAACTGCTATAATTACCAAAAATTTGAATAAATTTATTTTAATTTTATGTAATTGGATAAAAGACATGCATCTTTTACCAAATAAAAATTGAGTTGAGGTTGTGATTTGTATGAGATGTGCGCACACCTATTATATACCAAAAAACCAAGCCAATATAAATTTAAAAGACCAAATGACATATTTCATCACTAACATAAGCAGAGCAGAAGTTAATGAGTAAAAGTAAAGGTACCAGGTGTGTTTTCATCGAGAAGGCACAATTACGCCGCTTGTATCGAACTATGAGAAAATAGGCTCGATGTCGGATCGAACCCAAGACCTTGATTTATCGAAACACAGTATCTAATCAATCTTACTCACGCCCTACTTTGTTACGAGTATGAAGATGATCTAAAAATCTTAACTCAATATATGTTGAAATCAAATTATGGAAGGCAAACTGGATTTGTTTGGAAGAAAAAAACGTACTAATTCTGTCGAATCAGTACTAAAAGTTTGTGACAAAATATCTTATCCAAATAGCTACACATTGAGGTATTTGTCAAGATTTCAATATCGTAAAGAACTAAAGAACCTTCAAATTACACATTACAAAAAAGGTACCAAAACGTATTTACATTTATGTTTTTTGGCAAGACCATGGGAGACAACAAATAAATAAAGAAAGTATATGAAACATGCAAAGTAAAATTTTCACTTTGAAAAATATATTTGGAAAAATTTAAACCTCTTTTCATTGACTCCTGCAATTTAGTTAATACAACAAGAACTTTCTTTGGGCTTAATTTTGAATTAATTGCATGTAACTTATGATCCATTATTTGTTAGTTACAGGAACAAAAAAAAGAAAAATCATAATTTCTCAAAATAAATTGATCAAAATGACATTAAGTTCTTGATGACAAGAAGATGTTTATAATTTCGACTTCTCTAACATCGATATAATACGGACACAAACATTAATTCAATATAATACACCACATAGAAATTTAAACCTTCAAATTTAATACCACTCAAATGGATTAGAAATTTAATTGTAGTAAACTTAATCAAAAAATATAATTTTTACACAAATGTCCCCCCCCCCCCATTTGATTTTTGTTAAGACAAACATAGAGCAAATTTTCTTATAAAAATAAACGAAGTTGTCCTCCTTTTATATTATACTTTTATACTGTTATTAAAATATTATTTTAATGACGTAGTTCATCTACTAGAGCTAAATGATACAGTTGATGTAATTTATCTAGACTTTCATAAGGCTATTGATTCTATTTCTCATAAGCATTTAGCCGATAAGCTGGAGTCATTTGGTGTTAAAGGTAATTTACTTGGGTTATTGAAAAATTATCTTGAAGATAGAAAACAAATTGTTGTTGTCAATGGCACTCATTCTCATGAAAAGCTGGTTACAAGCGGAGTACCGCAGGGATCTGTGCTTAGACCTTTGCTGTTCAATACATCAAGATATTCTCAATGATCTTTTGAACATGATAAATTCTAAAATAAAAGTGTTTGCTGATGATATTAAAATTTATAATGTATCTAATCCTCATGGTAGAAGTTGTTCTTTCATTGGTGTAGTAGATGGGAGATAAAATTAAATTTAGACAAGTGTACTCATCTGCAAATTGGATCACAAAGTATTCAGTCTTACTTTATCGGCGGACACAAACTAAATAAAGTAGATTCACAAAAAGACTTAGGAGTAATTGTAAACTTTAATCTTGATCCAAGAGAAAATATTTCAACAAGAGTTCATAAAGCCTTTCAAGTCTTTCATCAAGTTTACAAAAGGTTTGCTCTATTTGATGCCAACATAGCATTGCTTTTGTATAAAACTCTCATCAGGCCTATTTTAGAGTATGGTAATGTTGTTGCCTTTCCCTTCCACTCCTGTGATGTTGCAAATATTGAAAGAGTGCAGAGAACAATTACTAAAAAGATATTAGGAATGAAACATTTTAGCTATATAGAAAGATTGAAAAAATTGAATTTGTCTTCCATGATGTATAGGTTTAAAAGAAATGATATGATTACCGTTTACAACATTGCAAATGAAAAGTTGAAAATGGCTTCACAAATCTTACCTCAGTTTTCTGAAAGATTACAAAGGTTTCATTCCTTCAAGTTTAAAAAGCGACATTGCAAAAAGTTATATCTGAAAAGATTTTTTACTCAACGTATGATAAATGACTGGAATGCCTTGCCTGATTTTGTTAGCCCCTTCTTTGAAAGTTTTTAAAAACAGACTCGATGAGTTTTGGAAGGAAAAAATGTTTGAGCATGAATAAAGATCTGGACCTTCATAAATACGATGCGAATATTCTTCTTAGGCTTTTTTGCCTTTTTTTTTCGCTAATAAATTATGTTAAATTATGTATACTAGGATAAGTCTGTTTGTCTCTCGCTTCGCTCGAGACGTAGGATTTTAGTTCCCAAAAATCTAAGTCCACTTAAAGATAATAATAAACTTAATTTTAGGTCCAGTTAAAGATCATTGGTACTGTGATTCTAGTTTCTGTTAAAGGTCATTGGTACTCCCGTGATTCTAGATGCTGTTAAAGATCATTGGTACCCCTGTGATTCTAGGTCCTGTGAAAGATCATTGGTACCCCCGTGATTCTAGGTTCCCTTAAATATCATTTGTACTGGGATTGTAGGTACACTCAAAAGATCATTGGTACCTGGATTATAGATACCATCAATGAATCCGTAAAGATCATTGGTACCCCTATAAAGATTATTGGTACACCTGTAAAGATCGTAGGTACACCTGTAAAGATCATAGGTACCGGTAAAAATCATAGGTACACCTGTAAAGATCATAGGTACCCGTAAAAATCATTGATACCCCCCTAAAGATCATTGGTACCCGCCGTAAAGATCATTGGTACCCGCCGTAAAGATCATTGGTACCCGCCGTAAAGATCATTGGTACCCGCCGTAAAGATCATTGGTACCCGCCGTAAAGATCATAGGTACCCGCCGTAAAGATCATAGGTACCCGTAAAAATCATAGGTACACCTGTAAAGATCATAGGTACCCGTAAAAATCATAGGTACACCTGTAAAGATCATAGGTACCCGTAAAAATCATTGATACCCCCGTAAAGATCATAGGTACCCGTAAAGATCATTGGTACCCCCGTAAAGATCATTGGTACCCGCCGTAAAGATCATTGGTACCCGCCGTAAAGATCATTGGTACCCGCCGTAAAGATCATTGGTACCCGCTGTAAAGATCTTTGGTACCCACCGTAAAGATCATTGGTACCCGCCGTAAAGATCATTTGGCTTTATAGTGATTGAAGAATTGCACGGGTCTACTTAATGCAATCCATGCCTCCCATAACCCTTTAAAATTTTATCAAGCCCACTTCTACTCTTCCTATTTTCTAAAAATTTATTACGCGCGCTTGCCCCCTTTTGTTTTTTGTAGGACTATAACTTCCCACCGTTTTCAGATTTATTTTGAGAATTGATTGGATTCCTCATTTTTATATTCTCATTTGAGCTTAATTATCACCCAATGTTTTTTCAACTCATTTTTCATTAATCTTCAATTCTATTCTCAATATTTATGAATCATAGGAAGAATTTTAAATTCATATTATTTGACTAATAGATTTTAGTTATACACAGTAGATACATTATAGCCCTGATGACTTGGTCCAAACGACGGAGCGGCGCTATAAATGGCACGCGTTATAACAGATCTATTGAACCCATATATTTCAAATATATATAAAGCATATTCGAATTGGCAACAGCTGGTTATTTGTGAAAAAACTCGTAAGCCAGCAGCTCCTCGCGTGATAATGTTATGTGCAGTAGAATAATGTGTGCACCAGAACTCTATGATAAATGTACCTCAAATTTTAATAAACCTTCCTGTACCCGTCTCTTGTGGGGTTTTTTAAATTTATACACGTCCAAACCTGTACATGGGTAAGCGGGTCTTATCTTACAAATGCAGTGCTCTGAACTAAAAATTATCAGGGTTTATTTAATATCTTTATACTTTTATGGTTTTGGTTGATAGTGTCTAAAAATTCTGAGGGGTGGTCTCCCTTGTCCAACTTCTTGATGTTTTAAAAGATAACACAAATTAGGGATAGAGTAAGACTTGATATATTGATTTTTTCATTGCATACTTATCCAAAAATAGAGCCATATTGAAATTCAGTATAAAGTTTGCAAGATGTAGGTGTGTCATACAATTAGCGTAGAGAATATATTTTTAACAGCTTATACCATTACCTAGTAATAACTCGTAAAAAATAGACACGCGCAGAACTCTAATCAGCTTTATGCGGAGTAAAGAGGCATGCGTGTACAACCAATAAAGTGTGACTGTGAACAAGAGTATAAATTTAGCGTTTCGTGAACATCAATCCATTTTCAAACTTCTAAGAGAAAGCAGCACATTCATCTTCGTTGATAACATTCTACATGAAAGCGATGAGACGCTTTCTGTATGTTTTGCTTGATATCAAAACGTGGTGGGTTCAAATCCAGCATCCAAACTTCTTTGTTCCTCCTAGTTCTACACAAGCAACGAACTGTGCTCTCTCTACGAAAACACACAACCCTTATTTTATATGTGAATGCATTATATGTATAGGAAGAAGATCTCCTAGAATAATAGAAATACTCTAGTCGTTTCATAGTTTATTTTCAACCAATCAAATCTGAAGTTCAGTGTTTACTCTGATTTTGATTTTTCTTACAATTATCTCAATTTCACAATCGTCAAAAGAATTTCCTTTTCAATAAACCGTTAAGTCCTTAGTTTTTGGAAGACGAAACTTAGACAATTAATTTTTTGTGGATTACTCGTGACCCATTGTGCTTGAAAGGGTAGATTAAATATTAAAAATTTTCAAAAACATAATTGGAAATTTTACAAAAGAATTTTTAACTCAAATTTGAATCACATTAATAATGTGAACTATACTTAATCAAGAGTCAAAATGGCACAAATTTGAGAGATGTAAAAATATAGAAACGGAAATAAAAAATAAAATTGTTATGCAATACCACATAAAAAAAATAAAAATCGAAGTTAGTAGTTAGCTTTTAATAATTTCATCAGATATAGATATTAGAAATGTAAATAAAATGCCCAGAACTAAATTTAATTTCAACAAAAAGCAAACAAAACTTAATACAAACAAAGAATAATGTACAACGATGTTAGATAAATTGATATCTACTTATTTTCGCTTCTTATTGCTTGGTTATATCATATCTTTATATTTGAATCTAGATAAAGAAAATTAGTGTTGGATAGTTTTCCAATTTTACTAACAGCCTCATATAATGTTATAAGGATATTCGTCAAAAGAAATATTTTTAAATATTAGTTATATTTAGATTTTAGTTAAATTAGTTTGATACTTGGTCAGCCAATTCGTGAGACAATTAATGAGTGAATTAGAGAGTGTAAATCAGCTAGCAAGCCATTGAGTTAAAGAATAAATTACTTACATAGACAGACAAGTTAAAAGTTAAAAAAGTCATCGTTTTTCCATTATTTGATTATTATTTTCTTCGCCAATAATTTGTACAAGTTGTCGATATTAGTCTTTTTAAATTTAATCATAAAACTACTCTGAACTTCTAAAATTGGCGAGAGTCTGATTGACTTCTTTTTTTCATCGAAAAATTTACTTAGATAAGAAAAGAATCAAATAATATTTACCATTTAGAGTTGGGTAACTTATTTTTCTCAACTTCTTTTGCCCCTCCAATACAAAAGATGGCTTTGGAGGAGAACTAATCAAGTTTGTTGGCAGTCCTAAAAACAATATGGAATAATATAGAGTGGAAGAGTCAGAATAAGAAAGTTTTCTATTTTTCTATGTATCGAAAATCAGAAACTAGAATCAAAGGTTTAAGAAGAAGAAAAAGAAAAAAAGTTTAATTGGCAAAATTCAAAAGGTTATTGATTTAAAAATTAGTCACAACATAACTAATTATTAGTTAAATTTTATTATAAATTAATGAAATGTATAGCTATTACCCATAGAATTGCTTTTCAAAGCCGGTCCTACAAACCGGTGAAAGTCTACGGCATGCAGATTTTCGGTGCAAGCCCTTCCTAAGTTTAACTTCTATTGGGATAATGCTGGATAAGTTGATGAAATAAAATAAAAGCTCCTTTTCACACTGACCTACGCCAACGGTAGCTTCATACATGATTTCATCACTTCATCATTTTGAACTTGAAAAATCGAATAGTGATTGCCTAGTCCAATTCAATAATTAAAAGTATTATTGCCTAGTTTAAAATTCAATGATATATTTGGTCTTCATTCTTCAGTCCGCCAGGAAATGAAAATAATCTTTGTCGGTCGGTGGTCTCAAAAAGTTTGAGAAGCACTGACCTATAGTAGTGAGTATGAGTAAAGTTGGATATATGGGGTGAGTAACGTTGCTTAGAAACCTGACTTCGTTGCCATAAGGTCACGGGTTCGATCCAGCATGAAGCCTTATTTGCTCATTGTTTGACACAGGCTGCGCAATTGCGCATTTTCGATGCAACATCTCCCAAGAACATTTACCTACTTTATTGTATTTATTTTGAATTTTGTCCTACGGAGAGCTTTTCTTTGTGGAATTTGGTACCAGTGCCATAAAAAACATTGAAACGGAATTTTTAGATAATGATATGCAAGAGTAAAAAAGAATTAAAGATGTGCTTAATGCAAAAATTTGGATAAAGTTACCCAAGGTATTTTTCATGTGGAAAATGATTAAATCTGGGAGTGAGGTGAAGACCGCTTTGGAAGTGAGGTAGTAACTGTTATTCTCTCTTTTGAAGATGTGATAATGCTTCACTTTGAATCCATTTCTAAAAAGAGATCCAATCCATACTCATTCCTAATATCCAAATTATTTAAAATTTCAATGTGAAACAATTTATCTATAAGAAAATGAGTTTTTATTCTTTATTTTAATTGGCTTACGCGAAATCTCTTTTCTTAACCTAAGAACTCGTATATTTCGTCATTTATTTATAAATTCAAATGATAGGATTATTTTATAAAATTGCCATGTATTGTGAAATTTGTTTTAAAGATGAAGGTGAAAACAAATTCCCTTTTTTTAGTAAATCATTTTGTTTGAATTGGATCAACGCCTTTATTTATTGCTTAAAAATATTCGCTTATATAGAAGTGATGGTGACCTGTAATTCATGGAAGATAAATTCATCAATTGGTAAATTCATCCACAAATAACTTTCACCATTTTTATATTTTGACTATAATTAATAAATTATATTCTCTATTATATATTAATTTTATTGTTGTGTACGTTTATATTGGATAAAAATTTTATTTATTTTTTATCATTTTTCAGAAATTTACAAATTTTACAAATTTTTACAAATAAAGAGAAAGAACAAAACTATAGTAAAATTATAATAATCAAGGATACTAATAGAAAATGCAATTTATATTTAAAAAAACTATTTCTAGATAAATGTATTGGAATGATCAAAAGGTCATGAGCAAGAATTCATTTTATATTATGCAAGATTTTACTTGTTTCCTTAAAATTTTGTGTATAATTAATTTTCCTGATTGGATGGTGTCTGGGTGGAAGAGAATTAATAATATCAATAGACGATTACAAAGATAAATAATCAGATTTACAATGTACACATGTCAATGCAGATATCATTGGTGAACCATTTTTCCTTATTTGATGCTCTAACGCAGTGGTTTCCAACCTCTAGTCCGCAGACTCCAAGGAGTCCGTGAAGATTTTATTAGGGGTCGGCAAACATTTTGCATCATATGTAATAGCTTATAAAATATTGCAGTTATAGAAAAATAAAAACTATTTTTGACGTTTTAATTTATTTTTTTGCATACATAAACTTTCCTCATTACTTTTAAGTATTAATTTTTTGATAATAAGTAGAGTCTGTAATCAATATAGGCCGAAACATCAATTTTTATTTCTAAAAATCATCTTTGTTCTTTATCCGCTATATGAATAAAATGTAAGAACTCTTTTTTGGTGATTATAGATAGCTTTGATCAAGAGATTTAAATTTTGGCAAATAATGTTGAATTTTCTGCACATTATTTTATCTAACGAAGTTTAACTGGCAATAATGAATGTAACTTTCTTCGTAACTTTGATAGAATGTAACTTTTATCGTGAATGGCTCCGAAGGCAAAATATTTTGGTGTAAGGGGTCTTGGGATTAAAAAAGGTTGGAAATCACTGCTCTAACGTTTATTTTTTTAATTTACAACTTTGCTTTGATATTGATAAGGCATTAAGTCGCTTAAACAGTTCATGTTTTATTTGATAACATTTCTTCCCTACATATGGCTTGTTATTGAATCTTTGTGATAATGTCTTTAGCACAACTCGCATAACAAGTGAAAATATAAAGAAAAAGTGTTCTTTTTCTAAAAATATTTTAAAAAATAAAAGAGATATTTATGTTTAGAAACAAAATCTTTGACAGATATGCCCGTTGAGCTGAAATAATTATAACAAATATAAAAATTATAAAAACTAGACACTTTATTGCTGATTTTGCTGACTGTTTTCGGAGTATAAACTCCTTTTTCAAAGCAAATATATAAATGATAAAATAGTGAAAATGAAATGTAACGGGAATATAGGAGATATTTATGAATTAAAATTTGGTGGAACCGCTCCAAGCTGAAAGATCAAACCTGTCCTCAGCTGTCAAGTTAATATTTTAGGACGAAAATAGCGAGTTTTTTAAAATGTTTACTTGTATTAAGTTTTATATTTAGCGAACTTGAGTTATGGATGTTGGGAATCCATTTCTTCAAAAGTATAGACTTCTATATTTATATTTTAAAATATAAAATTTTTTAGAAAAATACATCGCTTAACTCGTATACAAAAGGGTAAGTAAATAAATCTTGACAACAACAATTTAAATCTGCATAGTAAAAAGTGAATGCGCTTTTAATGAATGGAAAGAAACTTTTTCGTAATGAAAAGTGTTGCTGTCAGTTGGCTGCACATATGAAGAACAACTTTGCCAGTTTGATGGTTTACATCTCTAAACGTCGACTCTTACAACTACCCTGTTGGAAAAGATAGCATACGTTTTTAGGGCCAATGAGAGTGCGTAGCCACTGGAAGACGAATTGGAATCTCTGACGATAAAGTAGCCTTCTTTTTCTTCTGCCGTCTTCAAACACTTTTCACTGTCAGCTCGCGAAATGTTACCAAAGTACCAACTGCAAAAGCAATACAACGTATCACAACGTATTCTCAAGTTTCACTCTTGTTTTATTACCTGTACGTTTCTAGAGAAACTAAGGACAG
Source organism: Nectonema munidae (assembly GCA_030549495.1). Taxonomy (NCBI): domain Eukaryota; kingdom Metazoa; phylum Nematomorpha; class Nectonematoida; family Nectonematidae; genus Nectonema; species Nectonema munidae. The sequence goes on from JAUIRK010001035.1 coordinate 60,512, forward strand.
CGCTGTAAAGATTTCTTTTGGAACTTTGCCAACAAATCTGAAAAAGATATCACTTAATCATTTAATAAATTGAACTGGACCAGCACACAAATAGATTCCATTTGTCCCCATTTTGTTAAAAAAAGAGAAATTTCTTGTTAAATAATGTTATTACAAAGAAAAATTCCATTTTTTTAAGATTTATTTTGCAAATTAGGAGTTAAATTTTCAAAATTATGTTTGTAATTACTCAGTGCTATTCTTAACCCATTTAACGCCAAGCAAAGCAGACGGTATCTAAAAAAATGCAGACGATTTATATTCAAAGTCAATGAAAAAAGCAGACGAAGATGAAATTACTTATGTTCCAAAATAGGAACATTAGCCATAAATGGGTTAAGCAACTATTTGTTTATTTTCCATCATATTCATACGCGATGATGCTGATTCGCACAAGTATGTTGAAGAAAAAATAGGTGTTAAAAATAAGGCCCATTTTTAGGGAAATTGGATATTTCCCAGACAAAAGAAACCAAGAACTTGAGTTAAAAAGCTTTGCTTCTTTTCAAATCGTTTTGATTTTTAATACTTCAACCTCAAAAGAACATTCTTAATTTGAAGTATTTAATTAACTTTTTGGAAAGTACATAGCCTTTGCTCTAAAAGGAAAACTCATAAATTCTACAAGCGGTTCCAGATTTCAGCTTCCTTATCTACAAAATAGTTTTAACTGCTTTACGAGTAAAATAATAAATACCGAAGGGCACACTTTTGCCCACGGAAATTGTTTTGGTAACCCCTGGAATAGACTGTCTCGAAAATGCAATAGATCAGTTCCATATTGAAATGGCTCCTAAATCAGAGCCGCGTATACGTAGAGAAAGGCGAGAGGAGAGGAGGAATACGAATCTCATTCCATTTATTTTATATACAAATGAGTATACATTGATCAATTTTGTATTGGCTCTTTCCCAAAAACTTCCCCTCTCTTAAATATAGGTCAATCTATATAACTTACAGTTTTGTGAGAAAATTTCGAATGACATATTAGCGACAAATTGCGGCATTTGTCAAAATTTTGGTGGATAGCAAAAAAAATTACGCAAAAAAGCAACGACTCTCTAATAACTTAACAACTTACCATCTAACTTAGTAGTTGGCAAAATAACTAACTAAATAATCAACGAACTTTTAACGTTTACACGGCACAGTTGAGCTCTCTACTTCAAATGCTTTATTCAACTGAATTATTCTTCAATAAGTAAATATAAGTGCAAAGATGAAACGTATGCAAATCACCCAAATTTCTGTAGTTCGTATCTATATTTGCTATTTTTTCATATAATTTTTAGATATTTTTCAAGTTTTTCACAAATTTTTTAATTATTTTTTTAATAGTTGTCATCTTTAGGAGTTGGGGCAAATTTTTTTGCTGATTTTACCTCAAAAATATTCGAACAGGTCATTTATGTTTTATATATGAGTAATAATCCTAAATTGACTTTAAAATTACAATTATTGTCATGATAAAGGAGAAAATGAAAGTAATGAATTAAGAGCTTAAACTCTGTGTCACACTCAAATACAGTCCAACCTCGAAAACAGCGCCAATTCCATTCCCTCGGGATTTTTTTCGTGTAACAGTTTTCCTGTTCAAAGAATGTGACTTAAACTCGAACCAACCCATCCATACGATATAAAATATTCAAAAAATTGTAATTTAGCCAACTTTTTGAGAATAGGAAGTATTATAGCTTGGAATTCAGAAATTTCAATAAAAAACACAAACTTTTTAGAATTATTATTTCAATTAGTGCTTGAATTAGTGTATGGCAAACTTTTTTTTACCTAACACGTCACTTGAGAAGGTAAATTTATTTATCGTAAAACCAAATAAATATCTCGACAATATTTATTATGAAATTGTTGTATTCGATCATCATCACTAGCCGAGCACTATGTGAAAGACTGTTATATTTATATATAGTTTTTTTACTTCTAAATTATCTTTTTTTAGTTCTAAATTGACCTTTATTCAATTTTAATTTGTCTTTTTTCATTTATAATTTGTCTTTTTAAAATTCTAAACTCTCTTTCTAAAATACAAAATAAAATTGAAAAAAGAGAATTTAGGACTTAGAAAAGGCAAATTAAGATCGAAAAAACACAATTTAGAACTAAAAAAAGACAATTTAGAAATTAAAATAGTATACAAAATATAACACATTAATATTTATGTTTTTAGTTGAAATACGAGATCTTCAACAGTAAAATATGATAACAAAATGTTTACTTCTTGAAATTGAAATGTTTAGCTTACTCCTAGATTTAATCGATGCAGGTGAACAGAGACTGAATATTAAAAATGACAACTTTTTCTTGGTTAAATTGTGCATGAAGTTGCTTTCTACCGAAAAAGTAGTGTTCGGTTTAAATGTCTTAAAAAGGATTTACTTTTTGCGAAATTCCAAGTATCATCCAAGTGTGGCAGACACTGGTTTAACCATTTCAGTCCGAGCGGGACAGTTGTGTCGCATAAAAATAAATCATCTACTTTAAGTTGTTTAAAACTTCATTGAAAAAAGTAAGCATACGATTAGTTTTTAAAAACCTGGACATCAAAGGTTGTTGAACTTATTAAACATTTTTTAAATAATGGGATTTCAGTAAATTTAATATCGTTAGCCGATGTTCAAATTTGAAGCAAAATGAAATTATAATGGAAGAATTTCATCCCCAATCAATTTCTACAGCATAGGGAAGTTTAAAGATGATTGGTTTCGGATTATCGATGTCTGACACACATTTTAAGCACAATTAAGCCAAATGGTGAAGTCAAGCATTTTTGTATACAACTATTTCATTCATAAATAAGCTTACCCCTTTGAGTTCTTAATTTTGTACCATTTATTGGAATCTTTTTCTAAAACTTCATATATTTCATTCTAAAATAAAAAAAACGAATAAAATTTTAATTCAATGTATACAATACCCGAAGGAATTTATTCAAACTTTTTAAAAATTAATCGAATCACTTTACATTGTTTTTTTTTATTTCTGAGAAGATTAAAGGATTTTAAAGATCTTAAATGAGACAGAAAAAAAATATATTTCGCCATTATGAGTATAATTTAATCATATAACATATGTCATTATACTTAAGAAGAATGCTTTATTTTAATTTGTTTAAAAATCATTATGTTAAAAACTGGAGATTTTAACAAATTCCAGCAAAAAAACGACACTTTTCAAAAGTAAGCTTATTTTGGTAAATTCAAAACAAATTTATATATAACTTATCTTCTATCTATATCATAATACCCTAGCTCATCTACGTTATCCACAATCTACTAGAGTTTTTCAAATCAAAACGATTAAACTAACTTTGGTATCAAATAAAAAGCTTTGTAGGTAGAATTAGGATATAAAAGAAATACTTTAAATCTCCAAATCTCCAAGAAATGGAAAAATCTGTCAAAATATTTTTAATTAAAAATCTAATTAAAATTTTAAATTATAAAATTTTTAGGCTTTAATAAAACATAAACAGATTCATGTAATAAATGAAAAACCCATGGTATCACAAGATATTTTTGTTCTATTTAGATTTTAAAGTTTTATTTATTTGATTTTCCTATTTCTTTGTCTAGAAAGAATAAAACAACAAAAAATGCTCTAAATGTTTGAATTTTATTTGTAAAAATTTTTTAGAGCTGCATGTACAATCTGTATATAGAATTTTATTGTTTTTTCTAATAATAATAAAGCTGTATGTAAAATCTATTGAATTTAAATGAAATATTTTAATACAAGCCGGTCGCGTGGTCGTTCCATCTTAATTTACCAACACTCTACAAATGATCCTATTGTTCGAGCGAAGCTATAAACAAACACTGTACACATGCTCCTATGTTTCAAGCGAAGCGAGAAACAAACACGGGACCGGCTAGTATATAATATTGTAATAAAAAAATATAACAAAAAACTTCATTATAGAAAAATTATTTTCGGTCTATCAAATTTTTAGAATTAAATTTGTCCCATTCATAATTCATTCCTTAATTTATTTAGTAAGACAAGTACAGATTTGAATTAAAAAAAAAACGGGGAATACATTGCAAAAGAAAGGACGTTATACAGGACAAATAGCTTAATATGATTTCACCCCATTCACTCAGTTAACTCCAGTTTATTTTGTAGCATTTGAGATTTTGTTTTTTTCGTCTTTCATTTTGTTTTCTTTTCCTATATTACGGAGTAATAAATTATATCCCATTATTTTACCCCATTCTTATGCCAACTTTTTTTATACGACTATTTTGCTTTTTTTCTCATCCTAACTAACTTCTGTATGTTTAAACTATAGACTATATGTTTACTATATGACTTTTAAAATTGAGCATTATTTTCACTATTCTCTATTTTTCGCCCTATTTTTTAGTTACTTCACCCCTATAGCCTTTATTTTAAAATGTTTTCTTGGGACGACAAGCTATTTGTCTTTCCTCACTATTGTATAAAAATAAAAATAAGACAGGACGGTTAAAAAATAAAAAAGGTTGTGTACCTTTCAAAAATGGTAATCAGGTAAGCCTAATTAGAACTGAATTCGGTGATTTTTCCCTATGTACACGTGTACATTGAATACGTGAATTAATACTCTATTTTACAGAACTTTTTATATACTTCCTATGAACATCCATGAAAAAGAAATTTTCTATACAATTTAATAGATTTATCCTTATACTTGCTATGTACATCCATGTTAACTAAATTTCTATACTTTACAATGAAAGTTTTTCTATGTACGCGTGTACATTGAATACGTGAATTAATTGTGTACATGAATTCTTACACAACTTTTCTTATATTTCCTATGTACATCCATGTAAATGAAATTTTATATACAATTTAATAGATTTATATTTATACTTGCTATGTACATCCATGTTAACTGAATTTCTATACCTAACAATGAAAGTTTTTCTATATACATAATACACATTAAGAATTTTCTAGAGAAATTCATTTGCGCCGCTATAGCCCACTCAATTTGAACTAATGCTTTCTCGTACTAACCAACTCGCCCAATTTGTAATAACAGCTCTAACCATGTATCTATAACTAACAAATCAACTAACTTACAAACTAATTAACAACACTTTTTTTTATATAAGCAGCTCCTTTTCTGCATTAGGCGTCAGGTTTTAAAGGATGAAGCGTTTTTTCAGGCATAATATTGCTTAGCATTATTTCAAATTATAAAAAAATTTTATTTATTAAATTATTTAAAAATAATTAAATAAACTTAAAATGAGTGGATTATTACTTGGAAAAGAGAGAAATCAAGGCGATGCTTACAATTCCAAAATGAAGGTTGCAAGTTGATTAATTTTTTGACCTTATTTCAGGCGTAAATTCTTAGCAACTCGGTTACTTATAAAAAAAGTGGTAACTAACTAACAAACATATCAACTAACTATAGCTAACGAGCTAACTAATTCACTAACTAAAATAATCTAGCGATTTGGTTAGGGTTGGTAAAAGCGATTTGGAGTGAGTTGGTTTTCTTTTCCCGCGTTCGAAAATTGCTGGTTGTGGCGTTGTTTACACTAATAATATTAGGAAATATAATCAGCAATTTACTTCTTCAGTTATGAATTTGTCGGATTGAATCGTTTTCATTGATCTTGTTGCCTTCACAAATCCATTCGTTATCGGCTTCATCTAAATAAGAAAGTAATTGGAAGTAGTGCCTAACTTGCTTCTGAAAACATCCTTTTTATCTGGCATAAAAATGCAGTACTCAATGTTTTCCAATACTGCCCTTCCTTGAAAAGACACCCTGCCCTAAAAAAAGGCCGTCTAGAAGATGATGTCACTTTCTCACAAGAAAAAAGGTTGTGAGGTATCTATAAAAAACTATTCCAAGGTGTTTTTTAGGATTCATTATCTATAAAAATATAAGATTTAATAAAATCTTTTAAAAATTTGAACAACTAATGAACATTTTTATCAGCATTTTGTCACAAATTTGGGAAAATAAACGCATTCTAATAATACGACCACTTCGAAAGAGCGTGCGATTATAATCATATCAAGGTTGCTCAAATTAAAGCTTGTGAGCAAGGGCGTGACCAGGATTTTTGATTTAAGTACGCACAACTTTTTATGTGAAAAGAAGGGGGGGGGGGTGGGTGGGGGAAACTAAATTCTGATTTTTACATAATTCCTAATTAGGTCCTGTGGTAGTGGAACATGTGATACTTCGGTTTAGGGTTTTTACCGCTTAGTATATTCATCATGTAATATTTGTGTATTTGTTCTTGATTTTATCAAAATAGACTGTTACATTTCGTTATAAAAATAAAAATAGGGGGCGTGAGTAAGGTTGGTTGGGTACTGGGTCTCGATAACTCAAGATCTTGGGTTCGATTCCGCATCAAGCCTACTTTCTCATAGTTCGATACAAGCGGCGCAATTTGCCTTCTCGATGAAAAACATTTACATTTACAAAAATAATACATTTACTTATATTAAAAGTTTAAGTCAGGTAACTTGAACCCCCATTGTCAGAAAGAGAATTGAAATTTAGTGATGAAACAGAGGAAAAATTGCTAGATACTTTGAAAATTTAGATTTGGGACTTTGAAGGCAGGAATCTTAGTTGGAGGATATGAAGAAGTAGTTAAATGATTGTTGAAAAAAAGTTGATATTGAATGTTTTTAAAAAATTATTTATTAAAGCAAGCAAAGCAAAAAATTTATCCCTTATAAACTTTGTTCAAGTTGAAATGATACGACTTTAATGTGAATTTAAGTATATATACAGTCAACCCTCAATAATCCTAAGACTTTTGTTCCACAAGTGTTACTTTCAGTTCGCGAGGCTTCCGGATAAATGAGTTTAAATTATAATATAGGTTGCAATAAAGTCAAAATAAAAAAAATATTGCATTTATTAATTTGCAAATTTGATTAAACTTTTGTTTTGCCTTTTTATTTAAATAAACCTTTTGGATCATTATATCCTGTTCTATCTCAATAGTTTATTTTGACTTAAGATAAAATTATTTAATTATTTAAAAATTATTTCAACACAGTTGCTCAAATTGTAAAAATCATTTAAAGGCAAAAATGCAAATAATGAAAATTTTAATTAATTGAAAAAAAAAAATTATTTTTGAAATAATCCTCTAATTTTTTTTGTTGTATTTTATTTTCATTTCTTTTACACATTAAATCCCTCAGGATTCCCATATATAACACAGTCAGAAAAAAAATTACGCAAAAGATTTCTCTTTCACATCACCACATTTAACAAAATTAATCCCTTCCAATTTGCATACCTCCTACTCAAAAGTCCAGAATCCGTTCTATATAGACTCTTCTCTCCCTTGAAACAAAACTATGATCCAAATTAACATCAACGGCCGTTTTTCTAGACACCAACAACGCCTTCAATTTGGCATGGCAATCTGCAATCATTTTCAAAATCTTCGGAAAAAAATACCCAAATTAACCAATAAAATTCGCACAAAACAACCTCTCAAATCGCTGTCTCATATTCGAACACAATTCTCTAGTTGCCATTCATTCTCTCTCACGCTCCACGAAACAATATGGGTGCCTCTCCGTCTTCTTCTGGATTATACTTATAAACCCCTCTTAGATATATTAAATAAGGATTCAGACTTCTTTCAATAGTATTCGGGTGATCTATTTTTTATCTTCACATCAATCTCACAAAATGAAAACATAGTGAATACCAACTCACTCTTTAACACGCTAAATTTGCAGCCGATTCATTAAAAATAAAATTTAACGCAGCCAAAACTACTCTTATACACTTTACACGAACACATTCCCCCAACTCCCACTATTAACATCCAGCGATACTCCCATCCAACCACATTCCTCTGTGAAACATTTAGGTCTCACCTTTCAATCAAACCTCATATAGTCTTTCATGAGGTCTATCATTAAATTACAAACAATAAGGTTGGAAGTTGTGGGGGCGTGAGTAAGGTTGGTTAGGTACTGGGTTTCGATAACTCAAGGTCTTGGGTTCGATCCCGCACCAAGCCTACTTTCTCATAGTTCAATACAAGCGGAGCAATTGTGCCTTCTCGATGAAAACACCCCACGGTACCTTTACCTTTAAATTATCGCTCTCACTAATCTCTAGGAATTCTTTACGAATTGCCTCCCTTTAACCTTTCACCTAAAACAAACTGTTACCAAAAAATATATCATGAAACGCATCGAAACAAATCTTAAATCCTTCTATTTCCATAACACTCCACTCACACCTTCTCAAAACTTGCTACAAATCCTATGAATTTGGCACAGTGTATTCATAAAGATGCCATTAAAAGTATTTTTATTTTTATTTGAAAGAGAGCTTACTTCAAGAGAATTGTTGTTGTTTGAGTTGGTGATGCCAGAGGAGCTTTGTGCAAAAAAGGTTTCGCAGCAGCCGGCGCTGTAGCGTTGGGCATTGAGGCAGCACGTCCACTTGAAGGGCGAGTAGATTCCGTCGTGGTAGTGCTTGTACAGATCCGCATTCTGTCTAATCACTTAAAGAAGGCTTGTGCACAAAACTTTCTACTAGCGCCAATATAAAAATGCTCAAGAAAATATAAGATGGTGACTAGAGTTCAGGAATTGCAAATAATTTGGAGCTGCGGGCCACACTTGAGTAATCCAAATTCTAATTACCCTAAATACCCGGCTAAAAGACGTATTTTTTTCCCTAAAAAATAAGACCCAGAATGAGGGCCTTTTGCATTCAATTGTAATCACTTTGAAACTTTATTTATTTAAACGTATTTAACACGAATGCCTTTATCCAGGATATAAAAATTATAAATGGCAATCTTGAAACAAATAAAAAGGCAAAAATCTTCAAATTAAATTTTTATATCCTTGATAAAGACATTCTGATAAAAACGTTTGGAAAAATAAAGTTTTCAAAGTTTTCTAGTGATGTTTTGCTTTCTTCCTTTTTGTATTTACAGCCTTACGTGTTGTCAGAATCAGTTTAAATGTGTTTGGTCGCCCCCTTCTCCCCTTCACCAAAAAAAATTGAATTCTTTCAGTTCGATCTCTATTCCAATTCTTTAAAGACTTGTTTCGCTTGCGAGTCTCTGGTCTAGCACGTTTATTCAGAGAAATTTATTTTATTTAATGTTTGAGTTTTTTATATGAGGATTGTTTTAAATGCTTGCCAATATTTTAACACTTTTCCTAAAAAATTTTGTTAATAAAAATTATTAATAGGTAAATGATTTTAATTTTGTTCATAAATGTTATTTGTGTTTCTAAACGTTATCAACCTTTTTGTGATATTGTGGATACTAGTAAATGCAGCGGCTTAGCCAGAAAAAGTTAATGGGGGGGGGGGGGGGGGGGGGGGAGCACACATTGAAAATTTTTGATAAATAAAAATACACCTTTCATACATATTTATTTATATAGAATTGTAGCTTTTTGATTTGAAAATCAAACAAAAAGGGAAGTTTCTTTTCTGTTTGGATTTTCCGTTTAAATTGGTAGTTTAATCGTTTTTCAAACCAAAGAAATAATGTATTTTTGTATGATCACTTTTATCTTTCAAGTCAAATTGATCACTATCATTTCGTGTCAAATCGACCGTTTTGAAAATTGTCCAAATAGAATAAACTTCAAAAAATTGTAACGCCCGAATTATTATTTTCGGGCGATATTGGGCATTTTGGTTTAGGGCGTTTCGGTTTTTGTAGCGTTTTGGTATCGGACGTTTTCGGGCATTTTGGTTTTTAGGCGTTTTGACCTGGCACTTCTTTTTTGTTTGATTGGTATCCGTACGTCAAAGTTTTTTCAGTCAAACCAATAGACAATTTAAAGTTTATATTAAGATTTAAATTTATTTAAAGTTGTATTATATGCATAGCGCTTTGTACACATAACATTTTAATGAAAGCTGCCTTTTAGCTAAAAATTTTTGTAAAAAATATGCTAAATGCATAAATCCAGTTAGGGCGTTCACAAATAACGTCAGCCAATTTTCCTTTATTTTTGACGCCCCCTTTCAACTTCTGAACATCGATATTCCTACTTTATAGCATAGTATGTCGATAAATACCTTTCCTTGACGTTCAGTTGTGATGGATAAGTTTACCGTCTTAGAAGAAACAACTTAGAAGGAACGATGACAGAAAAGCTCATCATTTTACATTAAATTTAATATCTAAACTTACACAATGAAGTTTTTTATTTTTAAATAAATGTTTTAATTTAATAGAAGCTTTTAAAATGATGTTTAAATAGGGAGCCGCCGTTTTATATCCAAAAAATAAAATCAGATCAAAACAGTCACAAACCAAAAGTGACAAAAAATGACAAAATTCAAAAGTGTGACAACAAAAAATGTCACACTTTTGATAGTAACACGTTTAAAAGCTATTAATCCAAAATAATTAAAATTTTTATATACTTACGATTTTTTCCTAGTATTATTGAATTTATTCTTTTACAAACAATATAAGCATTATGATATTCCTATCTAAACTTTCATATTACAACATAAATATTAATATTGCTAAGTAAAGTATAATGGTATTATCTTTTTGTATTATGCGAAGAAACTTTAGAATGCCATAATTTACTGGGTTTATAGTATAACAAATTTATGGATAAGGCTTTTTGTTACACATGCAGTTTTTTCACTCTTGAGACATCCAAATCTGAAAAGACATTTGGTACCATCGGTTTCAATAACTGGCGAAACATGTGATGAGTAGTAATCATTCTCTCTTAATGTTCCGATAGGAAATTCTCAAGCTAATTAAATCAAGTGCACGAATGCTTCAATTTTAGATCCTATTTGCCAGTCTATTTTTGTCAAAAACAGAAATTATTAGAAAAATTTCAATAATATTAATTTTTTTTTCGTTGGAAGGAACAGTTATATATAAACTGTTCCTTCGCCTGTAGTAAATGAGATCAATTTATCAAACTCATACTTTCAGAAAAATGCATAATGAGTTTGTGAAAAGTTATAAGCCTCAAAATATTTTGTCTTCGCGATAATGTGAAGAATTTAAAGAGATTCTAGCGTAAAGCGTTATTCAGGAGAATTAGAGAAGACATAGAATAGACATGAATGTACTCAATCCTAATAGATGAGTGTGAACTCACTAGCGGATATGAAGAATTATCAATTTTTGATCGCTGTGTCTCTATATTATATGTGTGATTTTTTTCTCTTGTTGAGCTAGAAGGTAGTCAGTCATGCGATCACAACTACAAACGAAGTAATTCGATTTAATAAAATCCATATAGTTATCCGCAGTTATGGAAAGACTGAGAATTGACAGTGCAAATGTATACTCCGGTAATGATGGTGGTGTGTTAGTGATTTTTATCATAATCGCACAAAAATTCTTTTATAGTAAATTTTGGTAATTATAAAAAAATTTGCCCCTGCCAATTCTCCAAAATTTAGCGATGTGGACACTGGGTATGGCCTTGAAAATAATGTCATATTCCTTTTCACAGAATTCATGACTTTTTAAATGTTAGAATTTTCCCAAGTTAAATAGTTATTTTCCCAAATTAAAATTGTATTTGGACTCACTTTGCTTATGTATATATTATCTAATATTTTGAATTTGTTGAAAAATAGTATACTTGATATTTAAGAATTACAAGAACCCAGCATGAGAACAAATCAAAGGGAAATGAAATCTAAAAAGATGCTGTGTTTACTCATGCTCCATTTCAACTTTTTGGGTTGTGATAAGGAATAGACTCTTTCCTATTCTTTTAACCGATTTAAGGCCAATTTTCCAAAAGGGAACGCAAGTGAATTCTTACTTTTAATGGAATTTATAAATAATTACTAAACTGGAATCCTAAATGGGTGTAACATAAAGTGTGCCATATTTCAACTGGATGTTTGAGTACGGTGTCTGGAACTCTAGAGACTTTGCTTTGCTACTACCACGTATTGGGTTTTATAAATAAAATTGACCTTCTGAACGATGAATTAGATCCCAATCCAAAGTTTTTCTTCGCTTGTAAAGAACAGGTATCTACTTCGAACTTCTCATTAAATAACAGACAATGGTCTCTATAAAGTTTAATTATACAATTATTAATTCGTGGGGTGAAAAAGATTTACAATTTTGCTAGAAAGCTCCTGAATACAAATGTGTGAATCTCTTTTATTGAACGATTTCAAAGAAAAGAAGAAAAGTTATTTTACGATTTCTAAGAACGCCAAGCCAGTCCACGCGACTCGATTCATTTTCGCAGAGGAAGTAGAGGATTTTGTAGTCATTTGCGTCCCTACTGATGTAGCCTACCTAAAAAATAAAAAAAAAAGATAATTATGTACAACTTCTTATTTTCCATATTAGGGTTGTTGCTAATTCTGATTATAATCAAAACGATAATCAGAATTACGGAAATTCCTATAATCAAAATCATAGTCACTTTTTTTTTTAAAAAAACACAAAATTGGAAACAGAATCGAAATTGGAAATAAAGAATCAAAAATCAGTTTCTCTAAGCAATTTTGGCCATTTTTGATCATTTTAATAAAAGTTTTAATATTTATTCATTAATAAAAAGGGTAGTTATTTTAAAGAATCATATTTTGAGATTTGAAATCAGAATCAAAATTGCTTTTGCAAAATTCAGAGAATTAGAATCAAAATCATTTTCATTACGTCGAATCGGCCGAAACCTGTTCTATACCCTACACCAATGCTCGAACAAGTAATTCATTTAGATTACAATTTCACCTAAAAATCAATATTACTAATATTAGGAAAAATATTGGTTTCTTTTAAGAAAATTTTGTTTCACCCTAAGTTTGTCTTAATTTGCTCTATCATCTTTATATGTTGTGCAAATTCAAATATTCTACGTTTAAATTTTGCCAAAAATCGAGTAGTTAAAATAAAATTGAATGAAAGAATACGCGCTGGAGCAATCAGATCAATTAGATATTTCGTCCTAATTGATTGGTTAGTTCGTTTTAAAAGTGTAAACTTTCTTTTACTTTGGATGAAATAACATTAGCAACTCCTTAGTTTTCTCGTTATATTGATACTTCAATTTGTACCGCAATTTTTGAAATTATGAAAATAAATACGAGAGAAGCAGTCTCTCACAGCGCCTGTTTGATTCCTTCGACTAGCACGGTATATGTGATGAAAATATTTTATTGTGGACTGTAATGGAAATTTTGTTTCAAGAGAAAAACTCGGAGAAATGTGTATTCAATTTACTGTATTCTATATCGCGAAAAATTAGTAACAAAAAACTTCGATAATCATCAGCTTTAAATGACGGTCTTAAATCTGTGGTTTCTATGGTGAATTCAATTAAATCAAATCTACGCAGTTCTACTTTTTCAAAAAGTTTTTGAATATGAGAATTTCGATTGGCTACCATATCATTGTGGAGAACGATGGCTTTCTCTAGGTAAGTGCTTTATCAGATTTGTTACTTTTTTTGGTGAAACGATTGAGTTACCTGCAAAGAAACACCAAGTATTAAAAAAATTGTATTCTTAAAAGACTTTGACCAATTATATTTAGACGAAATTTTGTGGCATGTTAATGTACTTAACCGGATACAACAAACTCGCCAAAAAGTTCTATGAATCTCATCAAAACCAGGCATTGGATTAAAACGTTTATCAATAAACCACTAACAAAATGTTGAGAAGCTACAAATGCCAAAACTGAATGAGGAGAATATACCGAGAATTCGCATTCATTAGGTGTTTCTGCATGACGAAGTCGATTTCACTCATTTGTTGCAAATGAATATTGTTGTATTAGTTGTTAGAGTTGGGAATACATGTGTGGAAGCTGTACCATGCAACGCTGGAAATGTATAGATAGAATTTTGTGACGTTTTGGGTTATGAAAATGTCTACTTTGCTCTGAAATTCAGTAAGAACTCTCAATTTATATGAAAAAAGTGATGCATTTTATCGTAATTTTTCTAACTTACTACTTGTCTGAACAAGGTTTTTTTGTGCTTATTCCTCCAATCAGTCAAGAGAGAAAACGCTTACGACTGGAAAATAGTTGTAGAATTAGGTTGCGTATCACTCATCTACAACCATGAATATTATTTTTCTTGATAAAAAAACAAGCTCAAGGTTGTCATTAGTATTCACCTCTGTATAAGTATGTTTGACTGATAATAAAAGAAGTTTTATAAATAAAAATGCTGTAAATTTTTAATAAAGAAAAATAATTTGTGAATAATCTAACGATCGCTTTGTGTCTGTTTGAATTTTAATTTCACTACATTGTACAACTCTACTAAAAACATATCTTGCTTTGCAAATTTAAAGACCTAATTTTAAGTTTTTGTGGTTGGATGTTCAAGAGATTTTTAAATTTTTTAGGCCACAGCGAAGAAATTTTGGTAAACTAATTTAAATTTAGGGTTATACCAAATTACAAATATGCAAGAAATTTGTAATTCACTCAAACGTTTTGTTTAGTGCCCTATAAAAGAGTTTTTTTACTTAAAATTATGATAGCATTATAACTTCATCATACTACTATAACATCACAATTGTTAATAACAAAAATTGATTATTTTATTTCACCCAAATTTATATGTTAGAAAAATTCAAAGAGGTATCCAGCTTAAAAAGTGAGCATTAATTGTGATATGGCCTAACAAGGGTATATCTACATAAAAAAAGCTCAGTTGTCTCCTTTGAAGTATTGAATTTGCACTTAGTTTTATTGTCACGCATATGTATTATTTCTGGCTGGTTTGTAACGAAGAACAAATATCGCAAAAGTCTGCAACGCAAAGATAGATTTTACAAATTCGTTTATCTCAAACGGTGCTTATATTTGAAAAGAGCTCGAAAATCTTTGAGACAAGTTTAATCTGCAAATTATGATGCTGTTTTTAATGAATAAATTGATATTTAAAACTCTTCAAACTTAATAGATTTATGCACGATCCATATATCGATATTCAAAATAAAGAAAAGAAAATATATACCGTGAAAATAAAAACAAAGAATTGAATCTTACTTGGAAGCCATTTAATGCTCTTTCATCTCTTTTAAATTGTTCCACAAATGTTATGTCTTGTAAGAACACTTTGCTAACTTGTTTGCCAATAATCTTTTAATTGAAGAATAAAGATAAAAGTAAAGCTATATGGAACAAATATTTTCATAAAATAGTTTAAAACATTTCTTGATGTGTAAAATCGAGAAAGATACATTAGTATATATTACTAGAGCTTCTCACTTTTGGAAGCCTGCTTATGGTTAGCCAAGTTCTTAGCATTGATGCTATGAATTATTGGGTTCGAATATAGCATCAACCCAAATTTGTTTGTAATTTATCACAAGCTGGGCAAATTTGTCTCCCAGACAAAATCACCACATGATAACTTTCATTTTACAATTTAGCATCGGACTTGGTGGGAGTTCAAAAGATCAAAATGCCTTGTCAAAGAAGGAACACCTTATTTTATGACTTTATAGAGAAAATGTGCTTTCAACATTAAAGATTAATCTCCTAAATACGTTTTAGCTTTTCATAATCTGTAACATATTTACGAAATTTCTTTAAATTTTTGCCATTTTTGCAGATATTTAAGCCTATTTTAAATTTCATAACACTTTCGTAGAGTTTTTTGAAGAAACATTTATACTTTTATATGCAGTAAATAGAAACGGATTATGCACGATTGAAAACTTCTTTAACATCCTTTCAATTTTCAAATACGACTTTTAGCAGTTAAAGACCTGAAAAAAGGCATTTTTTTATTGTTTACATTTCTTAGTGTTGTTTTTTTCTTCGATTTGCAAAATCCCATCTTTCGGTGCTATTTTTCTTGCTAATTTTGTTTTTTTATAAAATTTAAATCAAATTAGTATAAAAAATCGTATCCTTATGATAAAAATAGTGAAAAAGCCTAAATGTTTTCATTTACTAATGTTAATTTCAAGATGAATTTCAGAGAAATGCATTTTTTGATTTTGATGAAAGTGTTAATTTCGGAAAATTCGAAAAAATTAAGAATAAAAACTTGATCCAAACCTTTTTAAATAATTAATTCAGTTATTGTTGAATTTAATTATGCAATATACGTGTTTTGAATTCTTGCGTTTTTATACTGTCCTCAAGAGCTATAAGTATTTGTTAAACAGCACACCGGTGATTTGATTTGGACAACCTTGCTTTAGGTACCCTTCAGCATTTACCCAGGCATTAATATAGAAATAAAGAATTACACAAAAAGAACATACACTATCTACACTGGTAAATTATATTTGTAAACATTACTATTGCTCTAAGAGATTTTACGATGGGTTGGATAACTAATTAAAAGGGTAAACATTACGATCAGAATAGTTAACAAAATAAAAATACTCAGGTTAGAAAAGTAGGTTATCCTAAAATGTCATATTTTATTACTAAACTATACTAATTCCAAAATATAGTACTTACTATATCCTTGATATTTTTCGATTGGCAATATTTGTATACACCTTAAGTTTAACAATTTGAGGACCAGTATGATATCAGTGCACTAAGAAATAAATGTCATTTGCTTTAAATATACAGTAAACTCTGTCTAAACCGGACTCTGAATGTCTAAACGGGATTATTTTCAAGGTCCCAAAACACTTCTATGCTTTCCAATGTATTTTAATTCTGTGTAAACCGGACATTCTCTGTATATACCGGACACAAAAAATGATATAAGGCTAAGGAAAAGAAAAAAATACAATTAATTGCATCATAAACAAAAGATTTTTCAACACTTTAAATTTATGTAGTAAAAAATGATAATTGAAATTAAACAATGATGTGTATATAGACGTAAGTTCAAATAATTTTATAGTTTTTTTTTCCTGAAATTGGATCATATCTTTTTGCCTCCTTCTAGATCTAAATTATTGAAGCCTTGTACTATATCATTTTCATTTATACATTGTGATTCTGATGAGTTTCTTCCCTCTTTTTTTTTATATATTTAAACGTGGAAAAATATTTTACAAACGACGAATTTTTTACTTATCATTTTTCTGCATGTGCAAAATTGAAAAAAAGAATATTTTGATTAATAAGATGTCCCTATTATTTTGGTGTTGTCATTTTAATTGTGTGATATTTATAGTATTTCAGCATTACAATTGAACTTTTGAACATTAAAATAAGTTGATATTAATATTATTGTGAAAAAATAAAAGAGAATAAATTAAATGGAAAATAAATTGGAAAAAAATTAAAAATTTGAGCTTTTTTTATTTTAATTAATTTTTACTCAACTGTTTATATGCCCGCTAATCGGTCAAGCTCGCGTTAAATCAGCTCACGTCGGATAGTTAGATCCTTTGCAGTTTATTTTTTTTATGAATATTAAATAAATTTTTTGTTATTGTTTTTGTTTAAATATGATGTGAATAATTTAAATGTTAATTTTTTTGTTTTTTCATTTGTTTTTGTTCAATTCTGTTTCCCTTTTCAATCTTTGAATTTAAGTTCAATTTTATTTTAAGATCATTTGTTCCTTGAATCAAATTTTTTTCTAAATGAACCAACCAAAAAATAAACGCATTCCCGGTGAACTTAATCTGAAGTCAAAAATTCAAATAATCAATGAATATCAAACAAAACCACATCCTTTGCAAAAGATGCTCAGCTAAAAATATGGTGTTGCAACCAGTACGATTTCTGATATTTAAAAAAAAAGCTGGATTTTATTTGAAGCAATACAATAATAATGCTAACATAACAAAGAAAAGATTTGAAAACAATTGTAAGGTTGAAAAAGTCAACACCTTGATTTGGGAATGGTTTCAGCATGCTAGAGCCAAAAAATTTTCCTCTTTCGGGTTCGATTGTCCAATCAAAAGCTGCAGAATTTGCTAAAAATCTGGGTTTTGAGGATTTCAAAGCATCTTCAGTGTGGTTGACTTCTTGGAAATCAAGGTTTTCGGTAAAGTCTTATGCTCTATGCGGTGAAAAAAGTAATGTTGACTGTTCAATAGTTGAAGATTGGTTTTGTCGTTTGAAGGTCGATAACAGGGTTTCGAGCTGTGTAACATTTTTAATTGCGATGAGATGGCCCTATATTTTCGGGCCATACCTGAAAAAACTCTGGCTGCTAAGCATCAATCAAAAAGCGGTGTGAAAGTATCCAAAGAACGAGTGACTGTTATGCTCGCTACCAATGCTACCGGCAAAAAACTCAAGACTCTGGTCATTGGCAATTCAAAAAATCCGCGATATTTCAAAGGAGTCAAAACCGATAGTTTACCTGTAACGTATGCAGCTAATAGAAATGCTTGGATGACATCAAAAAAATTTTCTTTTTTGATTCAAGAAGTAGATAGAAAAATGATAAGGGAAAAAAGAAAAATTCTCATGTTCTTGGATAATGCTACATCTCATCAACCAGATATTGTTCTAAAGATCATTTCACTCAAGTTTTTCCCTTCAAACACTACAATCTGTGTTCAGCCATTCGATTTGGGTCTGATTAGATCATTCAAAATGGGTTATAGAAAAACCCTGATGGTTAATTTGTTGGAACAAATTGATGAACAACCAAGTTTGGTTCAATTGACTAAGTCAACCAATATTTTAGATTGTATAAAATGGATTGCTTGAGCGTGGGAAAAAGTCGCCACTTCAACAATCATAAAATGCTTTAAGAACAGTGGCTTCATGATGGAAGATGACTGTACAGATGCCGAAGATGAAACAGATGAATTCGAGGTTTCCATTGACGAGCTTGTTACCTGTTTTGGTGAATCAAGGATGACGACGACCAACGAGTTTATAGACATTGACAATATTTCGGCGACAGAAGATCCTTCTGAGAAGCAGCATTATTGAATCAGGAAGTCCATGAATCTAAATCCATTGATGGACAAAGCTATGATGGCGAACAAGTGACTCAAATAAATACGAAACTTTCTCGGTTTGAAGTAGCCCAAATGCTCAAAAAACTGAGTGACTTTGCATATCAACAAGATCCAACAATGCAAAGAGAAGTCGAAAGCCTCATCCTCAAAAACAATTTGGCTATTACAAAAAATGTTATGAAATTCAAACAAACTTGTATTAAAAATTATATTAATGTGACTAAAAAAATAAACTTTCGAAAATATTTTTATGATTCTATTTAAACATCAAAGTTACAATATATGATTAGAATGAGTCATGGTATTTAAAAATGGGTGGAAAATTGTAAAAAAAATAACTCTCAATAAACTGGATCTCTGTCTAAACCGGATTTTTTTCGGGTTCCGAGTGCATCCGGTGTATAGAGAGTTGACTGTATATAGAATTCCATTGAAGAACAAGCAGACGAATATTCTTGAAAATTCTGTCTCAAAAAATCATCAATTTTACTTCTTTTCTTTTTGTATCATTAATTGTTTTTTAAATTGAAACAAAAAGGCATCATTAATTTCGTTTTATAAAAAAAAGTTGAATATCCTTAAAAGATATTTAAAAATTTTGAAAAAAGAGATAACAGTCTAAAATAAAACAGTATACTAAAAATAATTTGAAATACGTATTAATTAAAGCAATATTGTTATTATCAATTATCTTTCTTTTTTTGCACACTCTGATCAAAAAAAGAAAAGTATGATAATGTTGAAGAAGTCTACAAAATTAAGTCTGCTAATTTTGAATTCGATATCTGTATAGAGATTTCAAAAGGATTCCTTTTTTACTTGGAATGCAGAAGGATATACGAAATTTTCTTTGTTTTGTTGTTCATGAAAGAACAGAGTTGATGATCAGCATTACAAAACGTTGTATGGCCAACATATTATGCAATTGGACAGTTAAAAATTGTATGAAGTCTTTAGTTGCTTTTAGAAAAATTTCACTTCCTCTTATTTATATTAAACTGGGAACAATAAAGCAGTTTGTTTGATATTTTTGGACAAAGTAGGCAATGCATTACATGAATTTGTTTTAATGTTTGCGCATGTATCAGACTGTGTTTGTTGGTCCAAATGCCGAAAAATGCTTCTAAAAAGTAAAAATTTAAAAAGTGCATGAAAAATAGTGAAAAGATGGATTATTTTGCTTTCCGTTTTAGTTAACGCTTTTCAGGAATTGATAAAGATCATTGCTAGGAAACAATTGTAGCAAGACTCATTAAAAGTCTTAAAAACGTTGCCTGATATATGTCTTTTAAGTTGAAAAGAGCTTTAGGACCAAAAGAGCTAGCACATTTGAGTTAGTGCGACAAAATGACTAGTACCAAAATCGCTATTTTCACAAAAGCAGTGCATTTGAACTGGTACAAAAAGAGCTGTTAATCAAATTAGCTAGTTTCAAGCAAATGAAATGTTGCTTCCCAATGTTCCTATTTGGGAACATAAGTAATTTCACTTTCGTCTGCTTTTTTCAATGACTTTGAATATAAATCGTCTGCGTTTTTTAGATATCGTCTGATTTCTATGGTAATTAATGAGTTAAAATGTGTGTTTGTGTGTGAAGAATTATCAGATTCTGATCAATAATTTTATGAAACAGTATTATATATCACTAATAGTTTTAATTAACACATTTTATTATAGGCTATCTTTTAAATGCTAACCTAGGATACATTTTCAATGCTAATCAAGGCTACATTTTCTTGAAGAGCTATTTTGGTTAACAACTCTTTTTGTTACAGCTTAAATGTACTGTTAGCTCTTTTATCATAAAAGCCGTTTTGGTACTATAGCTATTATGGAAGTAGCGATTTTGTCGCACTAACTCAAATCTACTAGCTTTTTTGGGCCTAGCTCTTTTGAGTCTAGCTCATTTGGTCCTAGCTATAATGTCGCAGATTCGATGGGAGACTACATTTGCAATTTAATGAGAAAAAATAGAAATTAGCACCCAAGAACGTATATCCAACACTATTTTTGTTTTGTTTAATATTAAATAATAGCTTTCCTTTAATTTATGTATTTTTGTATTGATTGATAGCCATTATGTCTATGTTATGAGAAAATAATGAATATTTTAAAATTTCGCATTATAAAAAATATATAAAACCATTTTAAATTTAAAATTGGGTAAATTTTGTTTCATGGTGTTAGTCTTCTTTAATAAAAACATTTTTAAATTTGTTTTAGTTTGTTAAATTTTAATTATTCTGATCTTTTTTTTAATTTAGATATTGAGACTATTCATTTGTTCATAAAACCAATTTTAATTCCAAAAACATTAATGATAGCAAAATATGGATAAAAAAATGGTAGGCTGATGATTTTTATAAGATAATTACTACCTATCTAAGCAAAAAAGAATTTTTTGCTTATAAACTAGTTGGATGTAACAAAATTAATATAAAGGGCTTACAAATTCCTTATATTTGGTTTCTACTGTATATTGGTAAGATTTTTTTTCCTATTATTTCCTATTGGTAAGATTTTATCTATTAATAATGTGATCTTTTAAAATGAAATACTTTTTTGAAATAAATTATCAATAATTGAAAAAATTTTTTTTTAGAATATAATTACTGATCCAAGTATGTAAAAGGGTGAAATGACCGTCCACACTAGCGGAAGCCCACATACAGGAGGTTTATTAGGTGATCGGAGTTGCTGCAAAGTTACCTTGTTTGCAACAAAGTTGTGATGTGGTATAGAAGCAGGAAAATTTGCAACTCATCCTTGACTTGGATTTAATTGTCTTTTTAACTACACAATGCACGTTTGTGCATCTGAGCAAATTAATTTGCCGTATCATCAATAAGAAAGAAGACGCACAAAAAGGTCACATGCAACCGCGAAGGAATTTTTCTGTAAGGAAAGAATCTCAAGTGCGCGAAAAGCGAAATAGCTCCAACCTCAAGTCAGGCGAGAGCGAAACAAAAGTCAGACATGTGATGTAAATCTTTTTAAATTCAAAATTCGTGCACATTTCCTGACTTTAATTGTAATGAAAATTGTTAAACTTTTATAGTTACATTTAAATTATTTTTGATGCATTTTTAAATAATTTTTCAGCGTCTTCTTGCTGATTTATGATATGAATTTATCAATAATGATCAATTTCTTTTTTTGTTTCTTTATAACAAAATAATAAAATTATTTTTTACATAATCGTTTAATGTTTTGTCTGACTCAAGTAAAACGTCAGAGGAAAGCAATGATTAGTTAGTGAGTTGGATAGAAGGCAAGTAAGTTAGTCAGTTAGTTAGTTGAGTTAAAAGAGTCGTGGTTTCTTCCATATTATTTATTGTTGTTTTATTCAGACAAAATTTTGTCATACAATCGCGATATATATAGGATATTTAGAAAAGAATGAAAAGAAGGAAGGTAGGGGTGAGGTGAAAATAGACTTTCATACCATTTTTTATTCACAACCATATTTCTTATTAACCCTTTCGTGACCAGTGTATCATATATATGATACATAAACATTTTTACCTTCGTCTGCTTTTTCAATATGAATCTTCTGCTTTTTAATAAATATCGTCTGATTTTACTGATCACGAAAGGTGAATTCAAACAAAATAAGAAATTAGCTTAGTGTCGTTAATGTTCTTTTTCATAGGTTACTTTTACATGTGGCTAAGGCTTGCGATATGATTCATATAGTATCGTTTTGCTTTAACTTAGATGTTCAAGAAAGAAATGTGTCAGATGTTTGGTTTGGTTAAATCAAAATAGAGTTTTCTTTGACCCTATTTTTTTTGGCCTTTTTTAGAGGGGTTTAAATTGTGAAAAAGGAAAAAGAAAAAGGGAAAAGGTGTTAAGCGTGTCAGAGCAAAAAAACAGGTAGAAAATAACGAAGACGAATAAAATATTGACAACCAACTACTAATCAAATCTTTCCCTTATTTTCAATGATAAAAAACAGTTTGCTTTTGTAAAAGAAGAGTTGTACTTCAGATCTGTAAGATAAGATGGTATGAGTATATATTCGTTGTGTGATACGACTAGTAATACTGATAGGCTCTTCTTCTCAATACTGCCGTGTATTTAATATTCACAAAAAATTCAAAATCGCTCAGGGTAAATTTTCTTCTATAAATCTCCGATGCTTAGGAGATGAGTACGATGTTCAAGATACGTGGGTTTGCCAATTGCGCAGTGTTGCTCATACCGCAACTCTTATGAAAGATCAATAAAATCGCTAAAAAAACTTTAAAGCAAATAAATTGACATATATAAAAAATATTAATTTTTTGTATTTAAATTCTCGTTAAATAAATTTTATAAACACTTTTTTCTTTTAAAACACATCTCACCATCTATTCATATTAAAGCACAAAAGCATTTAAAAATAAAAATGGGGCAAGGTATTAATATAAATTCAATATCGGTTTTTTATTGGTTTCAGTGTTTTAATCAGTATTATCCAATTAATATTTTAACACTATTGCATTGATTGTGAGTTTTAACATTAATTATGAGTTATATTAAATAATATAATTTGACAGCAAGTGTATACGGCATACTTTAGCAAATTATTTTGCAAAAAATGTTAAAGTTTCAAGAAAAATAGCGATGTGAACTGATAAATTTCTGCGCTATAAATAATTCGTGAGAATCACTCAAAACCATATATTGACTTTCCTCAAATTTACTATAAAAATGACAAGCGCTTTTTTTTTATAATTGTGTAATTGATTTTTTTTACATATATTTAGAATTTTTCACAAAAATATATATACTAAATTTTCTTTTACCTATTGAATAATAATCTTAAGACGATATTGTTATTAAAAAAAAGAGAATCTATCTTAAAAACAATGTTTTATTTTATGGTAAAAGTAAGTAGTTAATTAGAAATATTTTATGATTTATGTTATTTTGATTAGTGATTTTATCTCAAATATGGCAAAGCTCCATTTTGAATTGTATGAAGGAAAGTAAATATTGGTTTAGAATTATATGAATGAAGATAAGAATGAATATTATAAAAGCCTAAAAAATTTAACTTTATTTTGAATTCTTCATATAAACATTTTAAACAGTGGTTCTCAAGAACGAATGAGAATAGGCTGAATCACATTATTTTACTGTATTCAGTTTCTAGGATGGACACTGGAATTATAATTTCGTGAAAAAATGTTTCTTGCCATGATCTAGCAATTCTAAAGAGGAATTAATAAACTAGCCGGATTTTGTAAGCCATAGCGATAAAGAGAAGTTTAATGAAGAAATGCCACGCTGAAAAATAAAGTGAAAAGCTTACGCCTTGACTTGTGACTTTGTGTTGGGTAAGAAATTGGAGAGTTAGAGTTAGCCATCTTTTCTTATAGTTCTCACTTTTGCGCCTGATCTTGGAAAGGTAGATCTTAACAACCAAAGACTTCTTAACAATGTAACTGGAATCAAAAGGAAGTTCCAATTCTGAATTTTCACCACTTAAAAAACTCATACTTGAATGCGCCTATACCTCACAAATCTAAGAAGTGAAATTCAACAGTAAAGAAATCCTCAAGTTCACATGAAAAAGGGTTAGGTCATTAATCACTGATGAGTGAAATCATTTGTTAGAGTGAAGAGCATACAAAAATTAACTTGGCAAATGCTTTTTCACAATTTTGAAACTGAAAGTGACATGACATCTACACAAAAAACACAACACAAACACATACAAAATGCAATATGAGATCAGCAGTGCATGAGAAGCCTAATGATATTCACGAAGCATCAGGATGAGTCACTTTGACAAGAAAAGACTGTGAAAGAAGAAGAAACACGTGAGAAAACATTTCGCAAGTCGCAAAAAAGTGGTATTCTATGTGCGTGAGATCAGGTAGGCAAATGAGGCTTTTTTCGATGAATTTCAAGTTTGAAAGAAACTTCATAAAGAGCAAACGAAAATTTCACATTTTGTCACATACCTAACAAAATAAAAGACATGAGCGAAAGCTTGAAATTGAGGCAGTAGTCATGCGTGTCCATTCAAATATTTATGTGAAGGGGAGAATTATAGGAAAGAATTAAGTTTGCACTTTAAGTTATCGTATATGAAGTGGTACTTGGTAGGAGTAGAGACAAATTCACATTTTGTAGGGCTCTAGTCTAAAGGGAACGTGAGCATGCTTATCTAAGATACCAAGGTATGGAGGATGTTTCGAATCCATGCTCCAAGCTTCCTTGCTCATAGTTAGATACGAGCAGTGCAATTTCGCCTCTCCTTATCCCCGTAATAAAAATGATTTAAAGCGAACAAGCTGAGTGTCACATTTTTCAAATCAATTTGTTCTCTTTCTAAAAGACAATTGCACAATTAAGCACAGAAGCAAGTACAAGTATGATTGTCTTATTTTCAACATAAAGACAGTCACTAAACTTTATTTTGAAATATAGAGTACATATTAAATATGGTTCTAAGACAAATTGCTACTGGGTAATTTGCTCTTAAACACTTTGTTACTGGCTATCTTGCTATCGGTCGATCCGCTATTAGGACAATTTGGCACACGACCTTTCGCTTCCAGTGTTAGTTAAGTATTATTTGTGACGTTCGCACCCATCCTTTCCGATATCGTGGCCCTACCTGGAATGCTGAGTCCAGGTCTCCCTGGGCTACTGCATAACTATACCTTGATATATATATATATAATTTTACAAGAATTTACAAATATATAAATACAACTGAGTAGTGATCGATACAATCCTAACGCGAACGCTCCCAATTTGAGAAACAATCTTAATGTCTAGTGATAGCTTGATTACTAACAAGCTTAGAATCGGGTCGCCAGAGCACTAACCTAACAGTAAAGATTCTCGAGTTGCATTAGCTACTACCATATATTGTATTCGCAGTACTATTTCTACATTACGGAATGAAGAAGTAAAAATGTTAGCGCAAATTTCAACTTACTTACGAATATTAATGATGAAAACGAAAGAATAGCACATGTAAAACCAAAATGTTCAAAAAATGGAGTTTAATATTTTCGTTTCAATAAGTTGAGCTTATATTAATTTTGTTAATTTCTTAATCTCATTTATTTTTGGTGTTCATTTTTCAATCTTAACCATTTTATCATGATAAACTATCTGGCTTTTTAAAATTAGTTATATGTATTCTTTATTTACTATTAGTCAGTTAGGCATCGGTGTTATGGTGGTTATACATCAGTGATTCCATTCTCAAGCTATCGACTTCGATTCCTGATGTTCCAGAAATAGAATCCGTACATATTTCCGGAATAAAAATAAAGTTTTTAGTTACTATTAGTTAGTTAAATAGTTATTATTTTATTCTTTTACCAAAACGTTTAACAAAATGTGATTTAGCCGAAAACTACTTGTTCTATCCATTTCGCTTATTATATCAGTCTATGAATTATCTTTATACAATCTTGCAAGTCAAATTTAATATATTCAAAGTTATTTAGAAAATTTTGATTCACGTGGATTTAACAAAAATATCGCGAAATTTATAGTTTTTTAAAAAAAGTTAAAAAAAAGATATACTTTAACAAGTTAAAATGAACAAGAGCATACCATCCTGATTAAAATAAGGATTAGATGCATTTAACTGAAAAAGTGGATAAAAGTATATTTAAAAGCCGTACCTTTCATTTCTTATTGAAAGAATCATGCTATTTTAGGCTTATATAGCTATATAAGATATAATTTTATTGTAAACGGCAGTGTCAGTAAATTATTTTAAAGAAAATTCACATGAAAAAATAATAATTATCCATGTTATTAACTGACCGTCAGTTTAAAAAATGTCATAGTAGCATTTTGAAAGTGAATTTCAAAATAACCAAAGGTTTTTTGAAGGAATTGAGTTGGTTTATTAAAATAGTGGTTTCAGTGTACTTTAACTAAAAAAAGAGAAAATGTATAGTTTTTTTAACAAAACTTAAAAATAAGTTAAAATTTATCAATGGTAAAGTGTCTAAAATCGGAAATCCTGATTAAAATCAAGGATTTCAGTGGATGTAACTAAAAAGTTGCCCATTAAAATGAAAAATTTTCTAAAAAATGGTTTGTGCAGCACAAATACTGATACTATAAGGACTCCTACAATAACACTATCATTATTTTTCCGAGCAACTTTTAGCATTACTATAATCATAAATATTAAAAACTCCAACATAAACCAGATCACATCCGGTCTCTATCAAATTATCTTGTATTTACATTTTTAAATCATAGGTGGCCAACGAGCGGCGCAAAAAGCCCTAATGGTCCGCAAAATAATGGGTGGTAACGATAAAATCCTAAAATTTATAAGCAATTTTTTTTATAAATTAGAATTTTATACCATTTTATCTTTATCCAACTCATTGTAAGTTTTAAATACGATCTTCAATATATATATTATTATATATCGGGTTCCAGAGGGGTCGCTCGCCCCAGCCAAGTGCCTCAAGGTTTATAAACATTAAGGATAAACCGAAATTTTGTTGGATCTTTTTTCTTATGAATTTCCGTTTCTATCATTTTGTATATTTTGTTTCTATCTATTATCTATGTGTGTTTCTGAGTTGCATTTTCCCAATTTTTGCAAGTTAATAATAATTAATCAATCATATTGTAAAGTTTCTTATTTTAGGCAAATTGGTTCAGGCCTTTATTGCTAGGGCCTTTTGCCACGTAAATCGTCGTTGCCACCAAACTCAATAATCTTCATTTCTCTCTCTCTCTATCTATTTTGATCATCAATCAAAGCCTATAGGCTTCTATTTGCATTTGCATTCTTTGCCATTGCCCTTTCTTATTCATTAACAAATTCTATTGCCATTGCCACTCACTTTGATATCACAATACAATTGATCCTTATACCACAATATTTTACACAACTCATCAAACTTCTACATTTGGTAAAATTTTAATTTAAATTTTTATCCTTTTAGCTTCTAATGAACATTGAGGTACAAGTATTTCCTGAAAGGAAACCTATCAAGCAAGTCATTATTGTACTAAAGTTCTTCTGCAAGGTTTTTGTTTTCTTTGTTATTTTTGTTGACTGTTAAAACTATAATTTTTAATCAAAATTTAAAAATTTTCAACATATTTTCCAATTTTACGGAACTTATTGGTTTGTTAAGTGTTTAATTTGATAGTAGGGTCATTCACAATTGACGTCAACTATACTGGGATGGAGGGTACCTTTGAGTTGACAAGGGTCAATTTTGGTATGTCATAATATATTTAAAAGTTGACAAAAGGAAGAAGGAGGGCTAAAATTGTCAAGTTTTTCTGACGTCAATTGTGAACAACCCCTTAGTTTTATAGTTTTCAACAATCAACTAAATCTTTGCACAAATTTTGTAATTAGGTTTGTAAATCTTTAGTTGTCGCAGCAGCCTTGTGCATCTGTTACAATTATGGTTGAAATTTTGCGCTTTTTATTAATCCATTCAATAGTTCCAGATTTATAGATGTTTGAGCTTTTTATAACTATTATTTTTATTCTTGTTATTGGTTCTAGATCGTTCTTTAACTATTTGCGTAAACATTCAATAAACTTATTTGAAACATTAATACTTTAAGATACATAACTTTTCAAACTACTTTTTCTTCACCCGTTAATAAATGCTTAATTAATACATCTAAACAAAATAGTTAAAATTTAAGTTCTTGTATAAATCAATATTTTATATTTGCAATTTTTGAATAAAACTATCGATTTTTAACATAAATTACTTAATTTGTAATAGATATAAATTTTTTTAATTTTAATAATATTGAAATTTTATTTTTGATCTAAAAATTGATTTAATCTAAATTACTTAATTTGTAATAAATATGAATTTTTTAATTTTAATAATATCGAAATTCTTTTTTTCTATAAAATCAATTTCATAGCTGCTATTTCTTGAATTTTCATTGTTTAGCAGTAAATCTTTTATGCAAATTCACTGATTGTTTAAGAATGTTAGACAGTATAAGCATCATATCGTTTATGATAAATATAATTTTTTGGTGTATTTATGCGAAAAAGTATATTGCAAATTATGTTATATAAAATAGGCTTTGGTTTTTTTAGTTATCATACTTTATAATTACTGTTCAATAGTATCACAAATAATCCTGTATTTCTGTGGTCTTTAAATTTTTTTCTCTTAAATTTTTCTTTTTTTTTTCTTTTTGCGTCACATTTTACTGAGTTTTAGTTTGTTTTTTTCATTTTTTTTAACTTTGTTCAAAATATTTTCTCTTCCATTGTTTTTCTTTTCTTGGCTTTGGGTAAAAATTTACAATTAAAATTTATTAGTTAAAAATATTAAATAAACATTCAATAAAGCTTCTTTTTGTGCTTTTTAAATTTTTTGTTTTATAAAAGTTTTTTTTCTCTTAATTATTAAATCACGTCATTTTTTTTACTAAAACAAATCTATTTGTTTACTCAAGTTTAACTAAATATCTTTTTTCTTCTTAAAAGTATCTTATATTTATATTTATTTAGTGAATATTCCACAACAAAGCACAAAAAAAAGCAAAAGGTATATAAAGCACCCAACTTCCCAAAATCTTTTGAAAGTTTTTAATTCCTAAAACCGTTCTTTTTTGTGGTACTTTTAAAGCCCTTCATACCAATCCTTTCCTCTATTCAGTCTCTTTTTTGTTGGTAAGAAGAGAAACTATAGGTATTCCAATTTTTCAACAAAAAAAATTTTTAAACTTTTTTTAAGTTGTTTTTGTTTGAAAGTGTAGTAAAAAAATTTATGGGATTTATCGGTTATATATAGTATTATTTTATAATTATAGTTTTTTAATTGTTTTCTTTCCTTATTATTTTCTTTTCTTCATTTCCTCTTCTAATTCTTTTTTATTATTTATATAAAAAATATATCTTATTCTCTTTTATTTTTTTTTTTGTTTTTTATTGACAACTTTTCCAATTTTCAAATTAAATCTGTTTAAATTATTAAAATAATATAATTTCTTTTTATTTTAAAAAAAAAAAAAAAAATAAAACAAAGTTAAGAAAAAAGGTATATAAATCATTTTTTTTTTTGTTTTTTGGGAAAATTAAAAACCAATATTTAACAGTTATTAAGAGTTTCTTTTTTTTTTTTTTTAAAACCGGGGGTGGGGGGGGGGTCCCTACAAAGCGGAGTTGCTTCAGTAGCTAAAGCCCACATAACCTCTTTTCTCTTTCTCTTTTTATTGAAATAAGGTATTCTATTACTTATATTTGGGTATGCTATTTTGTTCTTAAGTTAGTTTTTTTCGGTGGTTTTTTTATTTATTTTTTTTTCTTTTTGTATATAATTTTAAAATCAAGTTGATTTTACTCTTGGTTTTCATAAAATTTTGTTTTTTCTAGTGTTAAATTTATAAATATTTTTTTCGGTAAAAGTTTTTCTTCTAATTTTTTTTCTTTATGTTCCTAAGTAAAAGTCTAAAAACAAAATTTAAAAAACCAAAATTCTATAAATTCTGAAATCAAATTCTAAAAATTTTTAAGTTTTTTTTATCTTTATTCTAGTTTTCGTTTTAAGCTTTTTTTCTTTTTTCGTTTTGGTTTTGAAAGTTTTGTTTTAGTTTTTCTCGTTTGTTTTCGGTTGCTATTACTTTTAAAATTTTTAGATTCTTTTAGTATTTGTGGACTAAGCTTTAGTATTTTTTCGGTATATCGAAATGATTAAAAAATATTACTTTTATACTAATTTTAAAAAAAAATTTTTTTAAAGTTTGAAAAGGAAAATATAAATTTATCTTATGTAATAAAAATATTTATATTTAAAGGAAAGTATAAGTAAATTTTTGGTGTGTATTTTTGCAGTAAAATTTTTTTAATCTACTTATAATTTAATTTTTTTCGTTAATTCAGTGTCTCTTTTGCTTATAAAATAAGATATGGTTTCTATGAAGTTGAATATAAAAATTCTAATTTGTGTTTATAGCACCTTTGAAGTCAATGTTAAAAATTTTAATTTAGTCTTTTTATATCGCATCCTTTATTATATGAAGTATACAATTCTAAATCTATTTTAAATCTTTCATTTTCGCAGTACTTAAAAAATAACATCTTGTTAATTTTTTCATTTGAAGTTTCTAATTTTATTAACAAATTAAAAAAGTTAAATTAAAAAGTAAATAATAAAAAATTTATAAAAATAGTTGATAAAAAATTGATATTATTTAAATAAAAAAATTGTTTTTGTTATATCACTATAATTTTTTAAAATTATTTTAAAAAGTACTTTATTCTATCTTTTATTATCTTTTTAGAAGTGTTTTATATATTGTTTTATCTTTTGTATAAATATATCATCTTTTAAAAAAAAAATATTAGAAATTTTTTTGAATAAAGTGTTTTGTTTATTTTAAGTTTTTTGTTGTTTAAAAAAGAGTTTTTAAATTCAAATTTTCTTGTCCAATATAAAAAAAAAAAAAAAAAATATTTTTTAATATAAAATTTTAAAAAATTTTAGGTAAAAGAAAATCAAGGGGTTAAAAGTAGCTTAGGAGAAAGCTCATCTAGCACAATTATGTTGTAGTGGTTTTTCTTTCAGTTTGACGTCGCATATTCTTTTTTTTTTTTGTGCGAGAGGTTGTTAACAAAATTGATAATGAGGTGAAGATATTTTCACTCATTCAAAAATTTATATCCTTAATTTTCCATTCAAATTTAATTACAAATTTGTATTTTATTTTCGTTTGGTAAAAGTTTCAGTTTTTGTTTCTTCTTAATCAAGTTATTAAATTTTAATTTTTCTATAAACATACTAAGGTTTTGGGGTTTGTTTTGTAAAAGAGTGGAGAAGAATAATTGTTTTCATATGTTAGTAGGTAAGTTTTTGATCGTTTAGAGAACTATTAAAATTTGTTTTTTGAAACAAAAAAATTCAATATGTTCATTGAGTGATTCAAATGGTTCTAGCTTTTTTTGTTACTAAAGATATACTAAATATTAAAAGTAAATCAATAATTGAAATGGTTAGTTTAATTTTTAAAGAAAGTTGATATAAAAAAAATAGTTAAAACATTTTCGAATTTAGTGGGAGAGGTGTAAAAAGATTAAATGTGGATAGATATGTAGTATCTAAGAATTTCATGATGAATTTGAAAAAAGATTCGAAGTTTTAATAATATTGAAATATCACCATTTTCTACTAAACCCTTAAGGGTAGTATTGAATTTTTAGTAAAAATTGGGTTTTCTACAATGCAATTTGGAATTAGAAAGAACTTATAAATATAAAATTGCTTAAGTCTTAATAATTGGTGAAAGATTTTATAAAATATATTTTTAAAGATAAAACAAATTTGGAGGGTATTTGTACTTTCCTTCGTTTATGGTAATATTTGTGTGAATCTGCTTTTTTTGATGAATAGTATAAAAAAAAACATAGATCTCAATTAACTAAACATTTGAGCATGTTTAAGAATGCCTGACAATTTCGATAAATTTTGAAAAACTAGCAAAATATGATGAGGTTTATCTTTAAAAAAATAGTTTTTATAATTTTTAAGTTGTATATTTTGAAGTTAATAAATTTTTTTTTTACTTATATAAAACAACAAAAGTTATATTTGTTTTAAGAATATTAATTATTTTTTATACTTACAAGGTAGACCGCCAAAAATTTCTAAAAAAAAGTAGCCCTTATATAAAAAAGTTTGGCCACCCCTGTTATATATATATGTAAAACAAAGAGTTTGTACATTTTTATTTAGCCCTAAAAAGGTTAATTAAAATAATTAAGTATTCATTTTATGATTTAGTATACAAGAATTATAAAATTTTTGGTTTGTGAGATTACAAAGATAAAAATACGATAATATTTTTTTTAGTTGTCGGTATCGCATCCAAGGGAAAAATAATCTTCCATAGCTGGACGGATGGTAAGGATAGTCACAATCAGGAATCGAACCCAGACCATCTCTATAGAGACCCCACGATTTTACTACTAGGCCACCCGCAGATTAAGAAAATATAAATCACAATTATCTCAAGATTTGCTACATTTTGAAAATGTAGGGCTTTTAATTTTAGATTACTCTTAAAAATGATAAGATTTTGATATTTTTAATCCCAAAACGATTTAATTAATAAATTATTCACATTGATTAATCCATTTAAATGTTTTCTGATTAGAAGTGTATTCATTTTAAGACTTATGACTTCGGAATGTAGTTTCAATTAAACGAGTTTTTGCTACTTCAATTGAAAAGTTTCTATCAATCCTGATGCTGCCTGCCATAAAATATTTTAAAATAATTCAATTTTATTTCATAAAACGGAATTATGGAAAAATAAAACCTTTTTTTTTGTGTTGATTCTAGAAGCCAATGCAAATAAAAATGTTAAAGACAGATTTTTTACTTCACCTTCGCAAGACGGAAATGGAGTTTAGCGTCATTCGAAAATTTTTTATCGAAAATACTCTATCATATACCTAATCTGCAAAAAAATTACAACTAAAATTTTCAAATTAATCATAATTTGAAAAATATCAATTTTCATATCCTAAGAGTAAATTTTTTTTCTACATTTTAAAATTAATAAAAAAATTAACGCCAATTTATGCAGAAAAATGTAATAACGATAAGCAATTTTAATTAAAAAAAGTCACCAATAAAAGCTTCAATAAAATAATCATTACTTTGCCAGATTATAGAGATATTCATAAGTGGGAAAAAATAGATTTGACAGATGTATTTTGTATGTTTTTTACAAATAGTCTTTTTGCAAACTTCTGCTTCGTTTTTAAGATTTAGAACTAGATATATATCAGTAACCACAGAAGGTTGAGGTGGGAGGCTGGGCCACAGTTTGTTCTACTCCATAAAATAAAATCAACTCCTTCATGACTCTGTGAGTGAGAGGATCATTGCACCTGTTTTTAATAGAGAGCTAGCTCAACTTTAAGCACGTGTGAGTAAGGTTGGTTAGGTACTGGGTTTCGATAACTCAAGGTCTTGGGTTCGATCCCCCATCAAGCCTACTTTCTCATAGTTTGATACAAGCGGCGCAATTGTGCCTTTTCGATGAAAACACCCCACGATACCTTTACCTATAAAGTATTTTCTTCCACGTTTTTGCGTTGATAAAATCTTTTATGGTGCATTGTTCTTTTGAATTACCCTGCTATTGTAAGTATAGCTATGTCTAGATAATTACAAAATAGTAAAAAAGGCCATATTGAGGCTTTATAAGAAGTATAATCCCTTAGCATTCTATTGCATGTATCGGCGACTGATTTAGTCTTGTTGTAGTCTACAAGTTTCTGATTTGCGTCTTGGACCTATCAAATCAATTTCTTCAAAAGGTTGAGAAAACAGGATGTAGACAACCTTAAAATCTTTTCTGGAATGTTCGAAAGGGATATAAGCAGTCAATGAGGCATACTCAGAATATAAAAACTTTCTTTCGCGGTCTAGTAATTTAAAAACTTTCAGGTAGCCGTGTCTGAGAATGTGTGGCATAAATCATAGTCTTGCTCTTACTGTTCAACAGACGCTCTTTTGCCCGTTTACAAAGTTCATAGAACGTGAAAAACCTCTTCATGTATATTCACAACGTTTGGAACGAGCTTGACACTAGCCTTTTTACTATTTCCTCAGAAGAAAAATAACTTTTGTCTTAAATAAGTTACATAAATTTCAGGCTTAGAAAAGTAAAAAGTTCGTGCATCATCGCAGTGATAACTTTTGATGCCATAGCATCCAAGTTTTGATCTGTCATATATCCTCAAAGGTGTTCTCCCTCTGAACTTTATCAACTGTTCATGAAGTCACACTATCTTGAGGAGTATAGTATATAGTGCATATTTGATAAAAATGATCATGCAAAACTCTGATAAATTTATCATTCGGATTTCTTTCACTCTTTTTGTCAAAACGTATGAATCAGTGAATTACCAAAACCTATCGCGATTCATTGAAGCTTTCAAGAATGGCTCCCCATTTTTTTGGGAGAAAAGGTACTTAATTTCTAACTTTTGATTTTTAGCCATTTGTTCCCTGCGTTGCCCGAAGGCAACACAACTTTAAGCCTATGTAACAGTAATTTATAAATATTCAAAACTGTGTTTTCGCATTTTTTGATAGCATTAGACGAGCATTATTAAGTGTTATGATTTTTTTTTAATTTTTTAACTTTACATGCAGCAGAAGCTTCTGATTTTTCTGTAATTGCTTCAAAAAAATTTTTTTATATGTAAGATAAATAATGATTTGTCTCTATTCAAAATAAATTTTTAAAATATTTTTATTGCACTAAAATAGTCTCTTATACTTCAAAAGTTTCCTTATAGTAAAAAATTATTTTGAAAACTATATTTTCTAGAGAATAATTAACCAAAAAAAGAAGTGTTGTCATTGGGCAACGCAGGGCTGTTCCCTTGAAACAACAATAAGTAAAACAAAAAAAGATATAAAAAAAAGTTACTTCAGCGGTTGAAAGTCATCATTTTACACTAAATGTTTCTATTGATGCTGTCAATAGTAATAACATGTGGCTTAGTGCTGATATTTTTATGGCTCCGCCTGATGATGTAAACTGTTTAGTTGAAGATTCAGGTGATGAATTACATAATTTATCAATGCTTTTTTCACAAAAAAAGATATAAAAAAAAGTTACTTCAGCGATTGAAAGTCAATGTTTTACACTAAATGTTTCTATTGATGCTGTCAATAGTAATAACATGTGGCTTAGTGCTGTTTTTTTGCACAAGTAAACGTTAGGTAATTCGTGATTTTGAAGACGACAAACAATTTAGTTTGATTATTCAGAATCTTCACTTTTGCGACAACAGCATTATTGATCTAACTGACAAGTGCGCAATATTTAGACCAATTTTAAATTTAATATGGGACAAATGTCAAAAATTTGCTTCGTTGACAAAAATAGTCGATGTTGATGAATCAATGATTCGTTATTATCGAAAGTTTGGTAGAATGCCTATGAAACCGATTCGTTCGGGATACAAATATGGTGCTTGCATTTAGAGGGAGGATAACTTTACTCTTTTGAAGTGTATCAAGGAAAAGGTTCAAAAAATGAATATAGTAAAAACTTTGGTTTAGGACCACGTGTTGTTCTTGGTTTATTAAAATCCTTACCAGAAGGAAATTTTACTGTATATATATTGACAACTACTTTAACTCAATACCACTTTTAAAATGCTTAAAAAATAAAAACATTGGATGTACAGGAACAATAAAGTCCAACATGATACAAGATTGTCCATTACCTTCAAAAGCCGAATTGAAGAAAAAAAGATATAATATAGGTTATAATTACTGACATAACTAACAGACTAAACAGACCTATCAATGGTTGGCACTGATCAGATGGATATCAAGCCTTTTCAACATACAGACCCTTTATCAGAAATAGAAAATGGTATTAGCCACTTTTTTATATTGTATAGAAATTAGGATGTATGATTCATGGTTATTGCACAAAAATATTGAAAAACCATGTACATTTTTGGAGCACATACGGTCAATTGCGAATTCTTATTTACAAACTTATAGCCATGATAAAAAAAGTTATTCCAGCAAGAAACACAGTTTTTCACAATAGCCGTGTTTCTAAACGTTTAGATGATTATGCGATATGATGGTTTGAATCATTGCACAAAGTGCAATGTAAAATTTCATGATTATTGTTTTTTCGCTTTTCATGGGTTAGGAATGGATATTTTAAATAAAAATTTTTTGATTTATTTTTCTTTTATATATAAAACTAGAGTAAAAAAAATTATTATTTTAAACTACTCAATAACTATTAAATAGTTTAGATTAGTAAAGAATATTTGTAATTTAACATATGTTTAGTTACAAAAGGCTAATGGATTCTGGTTGCCCAAAAGAAACAGACACATTTAGTCATTCATTAAAGTGGTTTACAAAAATCATTGAAAAATTTGAAAATTTTATATTGAATTAAAGTAGAATATTGCAAAGTTTTATTCATTTAAAAAAATATAATTTTGGGCACTAATGGAAAGCACTAAAAATAAGCAAGTAAATCAGCAACAGGAAATTTTTGGAAGCAAAATTTACCACTTTGCAAGACTTAGGTTCTGTTCTTAAATGTAAAGCTGTTTTAATCGAAACTTGTAGGATGGTTAAGGGCCTTTACAAATGATAGCAACACCAAATGAGTTCAGGTAGATAAAATAATCAACATGCCATGTAACAGAGTAGAAAAATGTTTTGCAAAATTGATAAAAGTAGATTGAAAAATACTCTTATTTAAATTTTTTTAATAAGATTTAATTAATTTGAAAGCGGACACTCAATTTTATACAATAAAAGTTGATGGTACTAGAGATATATTAAACACAGAAGTTCTTGCTGTGGTAATATATCTACTTTTTCTTTATTACTAAATTTTCGGAATGGTTTTATATAGGTTGTGCGTTACTGCAAAAATAAAAAGGCTAAAGAGGATTTAATTGGGATACCTCACTTAACAAGTCTTAAAGCTAAGGATATTGCTGAAAGTATTATAGAAGCTTTGAGGTGTCACGAAATTCCAACTGATAACATTGTTGGCCAATGCTATGATGGGGCTAATGTTATGTCAGGTTAGTTGTTTTGTATTTTTTTTATAAAGTTATAATATCAATTTAAATACAAGGAGCTAAAAATGGAGTGCAAAAGCACATAAATGATTTAATTGAGAAAGAAGCTTTTTATGTACATTTCTTCAATCATCAACTTCATCTTGTTGTTATGCATTCTATGCAGCAAAACTCACAAAGTTAAAAATTTTTCGCAATGTGCAATGGACTTGAAAAACTTTTTTCAAGATACGAAATTTCACAAATTTATGAAGGAGAAAAGTTGAAAAGGTTTTTACCTATGAGATGGACAAACCATTATGAAACTACCTGCATAGTGATGAAAAATCATCGAGAAATTTTGGATATATTAGAAAAGGGTATTCTTGTTAATTTCAACAAATATAACAACCTCATCTTTATTTTTCAAGGTATGGAAAGTCGTAACCAAGATATTTGTTTGAAATCAACAGGTTTATATAGCTTGTTGAAAAACAAGGAAATTGTTTTTACAGGCTTGGTTATCAAGAAGGTCTTAGATTTGGTTAAACCTTCCAATGATTATTTACAGGCATATTTTGCTCTATTAATTTTAAAAAATAATAAAAAAATTTTTTTAAGTTTGAAAATTGCGATATTTTAAGCGCCTTGGATATGATCCATTATACGACAAAAGAAATAGAAGGCTTAAAAACCTCAAGAGAGTTTGATAGCATTTTTCATGAAATAAACAAGTATGAAACCAATCAAAATTTCAACCGAAGAAAAAATCTGAAAACTTCATCATCTAATAATGAAGGTAAAATACTACCTAAATTTACTAACTTAATTTTACTGTATCTTAATTGAAAAAAAATTGCGATAGTTTATACAACTTTCTAAAGAAAGCAACAAACTCTATTTTGAAACCTTGATGAACAAGCTCGTTGATTCTTTAATTCAGGAACTTTCACTAAGGTTTTTTTTTTAAACTTTTTATTTCAATTATATATGTCTTTTTGGAAGATTTTAAAATTTTGAAGGTTTTTTTATAATTTATTTTAAATTTAGTTAAACTTGGAAAATATTTTTTAGCCTTTCATACTTTCAAAGTATGATAAGAAAATACACAAATGCCTTGAAGATGTCTTTTCTATATTTTACAACATGAAAGAGGCATTTCCAAATCTTTTTACACTATATGCTGGTATGATTTCAAACAACTTTGATATGTGATAGAAAGTGTTCAATTTTTTAAGGTTGCATCAATTTTGGTGTTTCAACAGCAGTTTGTGAAAGAGTGTTTTCAAATTTGAAAAGGGTTTTCACCCCAACAAAAAGTGCTTGCAATCAAGAAAGAAAAGAAGCTCTTGTTTTACTGTCCTCATGAAGGATTATACTTCAGAAGTCACAAAAGAAGAATATATGCATGAGTTTAGTTTGAGAAAAAGACTAATCCTATTTTGAAATTAATATTTAATGAAATTTTTGAGAATAAAAATTTCCCAGTTTATGACAAAAATTTAATAATGTGATTTGCCCCCCATGAAAAATAAAAAAAAGAGATACTTTAATAAGTTAAAATGAACAAGAGCATACCATCCTGATTAAAATAAGGATTAGATGCATTTAACTGAAAAAGTGGATAAAAGTATATT
Source organism: Nectonema munidae (assembly GCA_030549495.1). Taxonomy (NCBI): domain Eukaryota; kingdom Metazoa; phylum Nematomorpha; class Nectonematoida; family Nectonematidae; genus Nectonema; species Nectonema munidae. The sequence goes on from JAUIRK010001035.1 coordinate 99,600, forward strand.
TAAAAGCCGTACCTTTCATTTCTTATTGAAAAAACCATGCTATTTTAGGCTTATATAGCTATATAGATATAATTTTATTGTAAACGGCAGTGTCAGTAAATTATTTTAAAGAAAATTCGCATGACAAATAATATTTATCAATGTCATTAACTGACCGTCAGTTTAAAAAATGTCATAGTAGCATTTTGAAAGTGAATTTCAAAATACTCAATGGTTTTTAGAAGGATTTGAGTTGGTTTATTAAAATAGTGGTTTCAGTGTACTTTAACTAAAAAAGAGAAAATGTATAGTTTTTTAAAAAAAAATAAGTTAAAATTATCAGGTAAAGTGTCAACGACTGATAAAAAGGTTAGTGGATGTAACAAAAAGGCCCTAAAAAAATCAACAAACGTACTTGGCCACAAACTCCGCTAGTCTATAATCTAAAACAATTCTCCGTATTTATTTAAAAAGGCCAAAGCCTCAAATGTGTAAATCTAAAATATAGTTTATAAGTCCGTTAAAACAAAAATTATATCCGAGGCCTGTATAAGGTTTGTTGGTTTTCTATTTGTTTTTTATATATTTTTTATACTATTTTCTTTTCCTGACTCTCCCCTTCCAGAAAGGTATTTTATTTGATTTTTTTTTTTCCTTTTTTTTTTTAATTTCTTTTTTTATTTTTTCAGTTCCAAAATTATTTTTTTTTTTCTTTTGTTTTTCTCGGTTTTTTTGGTTTTTTTAGGTTTTCGTCTTTTTTCGTATTCTTTTTAATTTAAGTATTGGGAGAAGGTATTCAAAAAAATACTTTATAAAAAGTAATAAAATCTATTATATTATATTAAGAAATATTTTGTTTTTTTCTAAATTTTTTTATCTACTTATATTTATTTTTTGTTATTCAGTCTCTTAATAGTATGTAGAAGTGATATAAAACTATTTGTTTTATACCTAAGTTAAAAAATTTTTCTTTTTATAATATAGTATCAAATCCTTTTAACTTATAAAATATTTTTCTATTTAAAAAAAAAAGTAAAAGAAAAAAAAAAAATTGTCAAAAAAAAAAACCTTTATTTATTTTTTTTTTTTTGTATTTTATGGTTTTATTATTTTTTAAATTTTTTTTTTGTTTTTATTGTAACACCCCTAGATCCCTTTCAACAAATCAATCTCCAACACACCCTTATTTTGTTGAGAAGTATTTCTCCAATCATATTAATCAGCAACACAATTTCGGGTTTAAAGGGTTTTTTTTTCGTTATTCTTTTAAAAAACATTTAGTTTTTTTGTAGCACATATAGAAACAAAATAAAATTATAGTGAATTAATTCTTTTAAGGAAGTTTTAATAATAAAAACCCCTTCTACAATCAGTTTGTTTGAAAAAAGCGTATAAATGGATTTAATTTTCTTCCCTATTTTTTTTTATAGTAAAAAAACTCATATTTAATAAATAAATTGTTTTTTTAAAAAAATTTTTATATTTTTAAGTTGTATATTTTGTATTTAATAAAAAAATTATATTTGTTTAGAATATTATTTTTTTTATACTTCAAATTCTAAAAAAGTACCCTATATAAAAATCGATATATATATTAAAAAATTTGTCTTTTTATTTGCCTAAAAGTTAATTAAAATAATAAGTATTCTTTATGATTAGTATAAAATAAAATTTGGTTGGATAAGATAAAAACGTATATTTTATTCGATCAAATCCAAGGAGAAGGAATACAGCACCAGACCACATAGAATTACTACAGCCGTAAAAATAAAAATTTTCAGATTTGTACTTTTGAAAAGTAGGGTTTAATTTTAGATTACCTAAAGTAAGATTTTGATATAACGTTTAATTAATAATCAGATTATCATTTAAATTATATGTATTCTTTTAAGATTATGATTGGATGTAGTTTCATTAAACGATTTGACTTCAATTAAAAGTTCCATTAAAATTTTAAAATAATCATTTTATTAAACGGATATAAAATAAAATTTTTTTGTGTTGATTCTGGCATCAAAAAAATTAAAGAGATTTTTTACTTCCCTTGAGGATATTAGTCTTCGAAATTATGAAAATACTCTATCATATCCTATCCAAAAAAATACTAAATCAAAACATAATTTAAAAATACAATTCATATCCTAAGATAAATTTTTTCTCTTTTAAAAATAAAAAATTAAGCAAAGTAAAAAAGTAAATAAAGAATAAACATATTCCTATAGGTAGGGGAAATTTATTTTTGATTTTTTCAATAGTTTTTTCAACTTTCTCTTTTTAAGATTTAAACAGATATATAAGTAAAAGGTTGAGGTGGGAGGCTGCAGTTTGTTCTACTCCAAAAATAAAATCAACTCCTTCATGATCTGTGAGTGAGAGGATAGACTTTTTTAATAGAGAGCTAGCTCAACTTTAGCAGAGTAAGGTTGGTAGGACTGGGTTTCGATAATCAAGCTTGGTTGATCCCCATAAGCCTACTTTCCATAGTTGATAAGCATTCCTTTTCGATAAACCCGATACTTTACTATAAAGTATTTTCTTCCGTTTTTGCGTTGTAATTTTTGTTATTGAGTATAGTATGTAAACAATCATTTTTCCCCTATTTTTTATCCTCTTTTCCCTTTTCTTTTCATACTTTATATCTTCTAAATAATTTTCTTTTTTACTCCCTCTAACTTAGATTATATAAAATTTTTTATGTTTTTTTATTATTTAATATTGTATTTCTATAAAAACATTAAATAAGTAAAAAAAATATAAACTCTTAATTTTTTTGTAGTGGTTAATATACCTGTTTCGTTTTGAGAACATATTTGATATATCTATTTAAAATTTTTAAATAAAAAAAGTCGTGGATTCGATTCGGAGTTTCCGAAGGTGTTAGGGGGGTTTTTACTTTTGAAGTGTATTAAGATAATATAATTTAGATTCTTTTTAACTTACACTTATAATATCCTTACAACTTTAAAATAAAAATAAAAGTGTCCACGTATCCATTATTCAAGAATTGAAGAAAAAAGATATATTATAGGTTATAAAGATGCAAACACGAGAGTTGAATTAGTGATGTTGAATGATAATGGACCTCTGATATTTGCGTCTAACTTGAGAGTATTGAGCCTTCATGGTGAAAGTAAGTTAAAGAATATGTTGCATTTAGAACAATCATTAAAAAGGTTGCACATAGATGGATATCAAGCCTTTTCAATCGACCCTTTATCAGAAATAGAAAGTATTAGCCTTTTATATTGTATAGAAATTAGGATGTATGATTCATGTTATTAAAAAGAAAACCTTACATTTTTACATGCATTCAATTCTTATTTACAACTTATAGCCTTAAAAAGTATCAAAACCTTTTTCAATAGCCGTGTTTCTAACGTTTAGATGTTATGGATATGATGGTTTGAATATTAAGTCATTAAAATTTCATGATTATTGTTTTTTCGTTTTATGGGTTAGGATGGATATTTTAAATAAATTTTTTTGATTTATTTTTCTTTTATATATAAAACTAGAGTAAAAAATATTATTTTAACTACTCAATACTATTAAATAGTTTAGATAGTAAAGAATATTTGTAATTTAATATTTTAGTTAAGGCTATGGATTCTTCCAAAAAAATAGTCTATTAAAGTGGTTTAAAAATATGAAAAATTTGAAAATTTTATATTGAATAAAGTAGAAATTGAAGTTTTATTCATTAAAAAAAATAATTTGGCACTAATGGAAAGCTAAAAAAAATAAAAGAAATTTGGAAAATTACCTTTGAAAGACTTAGTTTCTGTTCTTAAATGTAAAGCTATTTTAATCGAAACTTTAGGAGGGTTAAGGGCTTTAATAACAAAAAGGTAGTAAAATAATCAAGTAGTAAAGTTTGAAAGATAAAAGTAGTAAAAACAAATTAGTTAACCCACTTGTGAACACTCAATCATTTTGTAATGACACTACATGGTGCAACCTATCGACGTGTGCCACTTTGCCGCAAAGAATTTTAAATGCACGCTTAAAATTTTAATATATCAAAATTTTGAAATTTTTTTTTTTTCTTCTTCTAAAACTTTAATAGTACTTAAAAAGTCCTTCAAAATTTTGTTCAGCTGCACATTATTAAAAAATGTTATAGCTAAATTGATTTTTTTAGTAAAGTGAAAGTGTTTTAAAAGTTACTATTTCTTGTCTCAGTTAATATCTACTTCTATTTTATTTTTTAAAAGAACGTTTTTTCTTTCTAATAATAATCTCACTCCCTGCAAATTTGTACTAATAATCAGATACACAAAAAAATCTTTTAAGCATTTTCTTGTTTTTTAATAGTTTAAAAACGTTAAAAAATATAAGGAGACCTTCAAATAAGTAAGATTTTTATATTATTATCAAAAAATTTTCTAGAGTTGTGAACAATTTATATTACTTATATATAAGTTTTCTTTTATTTTATAATAAATATTACTTATATATAAGTTTTCTTTAATCTATTATATAATAATATCAACGAAGAGATAGCGAATCATATATATATATATATATAGGTATATTTCACTTTTTTGCGAACCTATTTTCTTTTTAATTTTAGTGCTCAGCGTGAAAAATTTTTAAGATGAAGCCCCGTTTTCCATTTTTTTTATACGTATTTACCTTATTTTCAATAAACTCATTTTAAAAGAATAAAAAATATCCTTTTATTTTTTGAATTTTTAGTTTTCAAAAATAAATTTTTTTTATAATCCTTGAAGATAATTTTGATTTTTTATATATTTTAGGTTAAAAAGAATCAATATTTTTCAATTTTTGCACATAATAATAATTGATATTTAAACATACTACGGTGGAAAAATTTAGAAAAATTTTTTTTAATTTTTTTGAAAAATTGGGGTTAATTTTTCGAAAAATTTTAAACTTATCCAATTTTCTATTTTATTGTCTTTTAAAGAAATTTATACAATTGAAATGTAAAAATATTTTAAATAAAATTTTTAAAACTTTTTTATTTGAATAAAAATAAAAATTCAACTTTGACCTCAAAAAAATTAAAAAATCATCGACATTTAAAAAATTATATTTGATAATAAATTCTATCAGAATACGCTTTTAAATTTTTATTTTTTTTTTATTTTTCGATTTTTCAGGCCTTTTTCAGGGCAAATAACTTTTATCACTTCTCCTCTATATTCAAAATAATTTTATATATTTTTAGAATCCTCTTATCACTCATTGAATAAATATACTTTATTTTAATAAATCTTTTATTATAAAAATAATATATTTGTATATTTTGTATATATCGTCATAATGTACTTATTTTAATAAAAAATTCATTTGCATTAAAAAATTTTACATTCTCAATATCATCCATTCAATTAATGGCTGATGATAGTTTATTCATTCTTCTGAATGAAGATAATAAATTTATAAGAACTATTTCAAACTATATTTTTAATAAAACATGATTCTTTATTAAAAGTTGTTTTCCTTAATTTATAAATTTTGTTTTTTTTAGATTTCTATAAATTGTGATACCTACTATTGATAATAATTTTTAAATAACTAATAGTTTTATTAATAGATTTCCTTAAAATCTAAATATTTAGTTATAAATTTTATTTTTCAATAATATATTCTATAATCATATTTAGTTTATAAATTTATTTTTTAAACCTATTACCTACACCGCTAATATCTTCCTAGATCAGGATACGGACCTAGATCGATAATGATCTTTCAGCCTAGACAGTAATATCTTTAACGGACCTAGACGATAAAATATCTTTACGACTAGAGGTACTGGACCTAGATACAAATATCTTCAACCTAGGATCAGTTAAAATGATCTTTAACTGGACCTAGGATCACGGTCCAATGTCTTTAACTGGACCTAGAATCACGCCTAAATGATCTTTAACGGACCTATGTACAATGATCTTTCGCCTGGGATCACGGTACAATGATCTTTACAGGACCTAGGATCACGGTACCAATGATCTTTCACGTCCTAGAATCACGGTATCAATGATCTGTCCACGTCCTAGAATCAGTAAATGATCTGTACGTCCTAGAATCACAGTACAATATCTTTAACTGGACCTATGAATCACATACCAATGATCTTTCATAGGCCTAAGATCAGGTACCAATGATCTTTACAGACTAGGATAGGGTAAATGATCTGTCACACGTCCTAGAATCACATAAATGATCTTCCCGTCTTAGAATCACATAAATGATCTGTCAACGTCCTAGAATCACATAGAATGATCTGTCAAGTCCTAGAATCACATAGAATGATCTGTCACAGTCCTAATGTGGCTCCTAGCTTTTTGAGATCCTACGTCTCGAGCGAAGCGAGAGACAAACACAGAGACCGTCTAGTTTTATAATAAAATTTTCAAATTTAATTATTTAATTATTATTAATAAACATCAAGCCTCAGGGTAAAGGAAAAACCCCAGATAAAATGTTTTGTGCGATTAAAGTTTTTCGAAAAAAGCTATCAGTTTTTGAACGTGACATTATATCTAATGATTTAAAATACTTTCCAAATTTAAAAAAGCATTATGAGACATTTGAAGCTGCTGAAATAGATCTTTCACTCAAACAAAAACTTATTAAAGATTTTCATTTTTGTTTCATTAGCAATTAGTGAGTTTGATGAAAGGTTCAAAGATATTGAAAAAACACTTGAATTCATTATTTTTCCAGACAAAGCAAATTATTCAGAAATCAATCTCACTAAACTGAACTGGCTTGATTTATATTCTTTAGAAATGGAACTTTTGGAGTTTAAAGAGAGTGCTATTTGGTGCGAAAAGTTTCAAGAACTGCGTAAAACACTCGGAAATATTGAATGTTAATCTTCTGCAAATGGAACGCCAGAATTAAGTTACGAAAATTGTGTTCTTGAAACTTGGAATTCTTTGCCAGTTGATTTCAAATCTATGAAAACACTTGGTCTTGCAATAATTATCTTGTTTGGATCTTCATATTTTTGTGAACAATTATTCTCATCATTAAACTATATTAAGTCTGACAGAAGAAATCGACTCACAGATCAAATAAGTTCTGCTTGCATAGCCTAGCACACTGAATACGTTCCAATGAATCACAAGTGGTCTACTAAAATGCCACAACAGTCTTCACATTAAAGTTTGTTAATGTCTTATTTTTAAACAATATCAACTGTTTTTTTGCAAATAAAAAAACTTTTTTTAATCTGGCACGCAGAAAATTTTTTTGACAAAAAAAATTGAAACGCAGCATAAAAAAGGTTTGCCAATCACTGGGCTATGCTATGCTATAAAAAGGATATTGGGTAGTCAAAAGTTGACAAGCGATGGAGGATGGGGAGAAACGGTTAAAAACTGGTCCACAACATTTCTGAATGGCCCCAAGAAAAGAAAGAACTTAAAATTCGAATGAAGTGTCGGGAATTTTTTTTGAAAAAAAGTTGCATTTTAAATCTAAAAAAAGATATAATTTGTAAGTTACAACATAGTGATTGCACAAATGAGTTGTAAATAAACTTTTACCAGTTCAGATGATTTACCCTAGGGCGATTTTATAACATTTTTTTTCTAAAATAAATGTTTCATAACTTTCATGCAAAATCATTGTGAATGAAACTTTGCAAATCTGAAATACAATTCTTGTTTCAAAACTAGCCCTGATTGAAATATAAAAAATCGTTAATGGAAAAGAAGAGGACGGAGCGCTAGTCCCTGATGAAGGAGGCAATGATAAAAGATATTATCTTCCTTGCCCGACAAAATGTCAAAATAATTAACACCATCCACATATTTCACACAAACGAGTGTGTGCAAGAGTGGAAAATTTCCAAGTTCAAATAATAGTATTCATTCATATATTATTGACACATAAGCGAGTATACACGATCAATAATTTCATTAGAACAATAGCACACTTGTTGAAAGAAAAATATTCAAAGTAGAAACGAAAATATCATATTACTAGTGGTGTGCATGACACGAAGAGTAAAAATCTTACATAGTTTTTTCGAAATGCTGTTTATATATTTTTCAAACTGTAAACTAAAGACTAGCTAATAATTTGAAAAATTATATATTCCCCAAAACACTAAAAAATGCGGAGAATCTCCAAAATACGTTTTACGTTTAATTCAAATTTTGGGAGTTATCCGTCTTTGGCGCATTGGTAAAATAGAACGGTCGCACGATTATTATAAATTATTAGTTTTATCATGCTTGCCTACAAATCAAAATGCTAATGATCATGATAAAGGAGCATAATCTTTTTGAACTATTTGTTAACGTGCATTTCCTTAGAACTAAAGATCTCAGATGAATCTATGACTTCATTATAAGAGGATGAGTCGTCAATGTGTTCGATATCGCATAATCAACAAAATGTCGCTATCCCGTTTATCGAAGACTTATCAGTGCTATCCATTTTTAAAGAGTGAACAAAGTTAAAAATATATTTTATTGAAAACAAAATATTTTGATGAAATGCAACATTTGTGTTCTTTATACACACACCACACAACGATAAGTTTGCAATGTGATAACATAAAAGTGGGGAATTAAATAAAAGGATTTTATACTTTCTTCACTTTGAATCAACTATGAACTATTAAAAATCAACTTAAAATGCATATAAATATATATATTTACGTTACGTACATATAATGTTTAATTAAACTTAGAAGTAAAAAAGTGATGATAAAATTATGTAATTTTTTACAACAGTATTGCAGCAGATAAGTAAGTTTAAATAAAATGAAAAAATAAATAAACAAGAAGAAATTTTTGAGGATGAAGTAATACACGCTAGCTCTTTTCATGGCAGTTCTAAAGCTACAGTGATACTTTGAGAGTTAGATCGGAGGAGGTCCCAAAGGATAAGAAAGAGAAAATGTCATCTTGTACATGAAGGATGAGAAAAGATTATCACACAGGATACGAGAAGTTGCAAGGGCATATGCCACGAAGCAAACTATCGTGGAGAGAAGAAGGAGTAGTGAGATGAGGTAATTGCGATTATTCAAGAGCTTTCTAAACAAGAATGAGTTGAAGTTATATATGCACTAAGTGCAACAAAATATGTGGTATTAGCGCTGCTAATTTAGCGAAAAAGAAATCAATAAAACGAAAGAGAAGATTCTCATAATTATAAGCGATTATAATAAAACGAAGGGCGGAGTAAAATGTTTTGATCAGCTGGTTAATTTTTATTTCGTAACACGGAGAGCGAACAGATGGTCAATGGCTGTCTTCTATAATATCTTTTCACTGAGATCAACAAAAACTGGTGAACAAACTGTCCATATAGAAGAGTGTTTGTTGAAAACTTAAGAGCGCACATAGAAAGAAGAAAAGTTTTAATAAGAATTTCACCTGATAAAAAACTTGTTGAAGAAAGAGAGGAAGGTGCTATTTATGTAAAAGTTCAGACAATAAATATGACCATGTTTGCGGCAAATGTGAGAAATATATATGCAAAGATCATCTCAGCCAAATATATAAAAATTGTATTTGATGTTTTTGCTTGCTATGTTTTTTACTTAATTTTCCTCATGTCGTTTTTTCAAAAAATTTTTTGACATCAATGTGACAAACTTTAGGTTATAAAACATGCATACAAATAAAAAAACGTTGTTTGAATTATTTTTATTTTACAAACTCTTATCATGTTACAAAATGAGTATTTTTTTCATTTAAAAGCATTTTAATAAATAAATCTAATAATATAGTCGAGTTTAATTATTCGAAAAATTTGGGTCCATAATGGAAAAAAGGTGTAGTAGATTATGAGGGTAATAAGGGTTGTGAGCGAGACTATAAGAAAGTGTATTATTTAAATGTTTGATGTGGAAAAGTGTCTAAAATTTTTACTACGAAGAGGTATAAATAGGTTTAATAAAGGAGCCCACTAAATTTCAGAATGCCTTATTAGAAATCAAATAAATAAATGTTTAAGAAAGTCAATTATCTTTTTTTAATGGTAAAAAATTGTCTATTTAAATCAGGATTTGAGCATATTTAGCAATTTTCAAAGTAAATTCATTAGATAAATTTATAAAGTTGAAAAATAGCCTAAATCTTAATAATTTTTTCAACAGTTTAATGGAATTGCGATACTACTTATTTTCCATTAAGAATATAGACATTTTTAAAAATAAAAATTTCCCAAGAGCGAATGATATTTTAGCCTTTTAATTAATAATATTTTTTTTTAACTTTCTACTAAAATTGTCAAAACATGATTTAAATTATAGATATTAAGAAAATCGTTTATAATTTATTTTAAATATTTTATTTGCAGGTTAAAGTATCACTACTAAGTTTCGTCATTTTTGAAAAATGCACAAAAATGTTAGTGTATTTGTTTCTAAAACAGTCAAAATCCACCAAATTCAATTAATTTTAGATAAATCAAATTAGGTTTTTTAGGAATCGGTAAAATACAAAACTAATCATCCTAGAGTTTGATTCCTTAAAAACAAAGGCGTATACTTTAATTGGGAAATTTAGAGGGAATGATAGTTTAAATATTATCTACATTCAAATATTTTTTAAATAATTACTTAAATACCCAGTTAATTACATGTTAAAATTGACATATGATAATAAATAAACAAGCAAATTACAATGAGGAATAACTATTATCCATTAGAGATATAGATACGCGCAGTGGAACAAAAAATCAATAATGAATGTAAATGAGAAGAGTTCAAGAAGGTCTGAGCAAAATATGCAATTTGCTTGCAATGAATTAAAGTGAGATTTTAGCTTTGTATGCTAAATCTTAAATTATTGTTCATTGATGATAGTCTACAAATACATATATATATACATATACACATCATCTATGCGAATCTAAATATTTTGTAGATCTTTATAAACTGAATCAAGAAACAGCGTGATAGGAATTGATGAAAAGAGGCTAGAAAGAGATGAGAAGCCAGAGTAGTGAAATGTTTTAATTATGATTGTCAGCAATCGATGTTATTTTCATACACTGATAAGTTAGACGGCCAAAAAACTCGATAACATAAAACTGTGTCTTCAATTATTAGTATTATCAATAGTAAGAAAGTGTTATTGTTGGTAAGCGAATGCGGACGATTCAAAATTGACAAGTCCAACTTTAAGATGCTTATTTTTTGGTTTAAGCAGCATATATTGTAAAATTATAATATGTTAAACTTATTTATAAATTGTTAAGTTAAAAAATGGCTAACAAAAAAGTCAACTATCTTTCTTTTCACTGCCATAGTATTTTAATGTATTAAATCAACCCATTCAGAATTAATCGTTGAAAAATAGTTTAAAACAAAAAATGATAAGCATTGATTTTTTCCATTTAATAAATTAATCAATATCATCATCATCATCCATTCGCTCTAATGAGCAGGTCTTTGTCCTGGCGAGCCAAGGTCGACCTTGAATTTGCAGCGACGTCTCCATCATAAAAAATTGACGAATAAATTAATCAATATCTCATACTAATTAAACATAATACCAATTTATATAACATATGTGAACAAGTTTTGTTTAATATTGGTCTTAAGAATCCTGAAAAATGTTTCTAAAACGTTGGTAAATACTTATTTGAAAGAAAGTCGAAATAGAAATGCTTGGTTTTATTGAAACATTTAAATCTGATTAAAAAAAGCATTGAATGGAAAATTATTCGTTTATATAGATCAGCAGTGGCATAGCCAGGAATTTGACTAAGGGGGTGTGGGGGGATTTCAAGACGAGCACATGAACTAACGACTTAGCTATATCTTAAAAATGAAAATGGTTTAAATTCCCATATGAAATATTATTATATATTTAAAAATTTTTATTAAATATTTTAATCACAGTAGGATTAGTTTTCTATTTTATTGAACTATAGAACTCGAATACCCTGCCGTCAGAGCTATTAGAAAAATTTGTTTCAAAATGTCCGCCCAACTAATGTTGAAACAAAACTCGTTATTTTTGAGATTAAATCGGTTTTTATTTCTAACTTTAACCCATTAGTTTTAAGTTGGTTTGAAGTTATGTAGGTTTTAATCAGAAGAGATTTAAATTTGAATGTTGTTTTTCAGCGTTAAAGTCGGTAATACCCGGGCTTAGAGTTTCAAAAGATTCCCAAAGTTTTATATTATATTCTGTTTATGAACGCAGAATCTAGCCTATCTAGTATTTCAAAAACACGTTTACTTAGATGATTTAAGTTGATCATCATACCACTGAGCATTTTTATATAAGAAAAACATTATATATCAAACAGGTCCTTTGGGTAGAGGGGGGGGGGGGCAAAGGAAGTTATGGAGGCGTCCCCGCCCCCAATGGCTACGCATCTGCAAAGCAAGCATTCTCAAAGTAAATAAGGATTTTTTTTGGAATAAAACAAATACATAATTTTACTTCTTTTTAAAATATATAATTAATTAATAAATGTAAATTAGTTAATTTGTACACATTATTTTGTAAATTAATTCAGCAATTTTGAGGGTACGTATGGCCTTTGGTTGTAGGAAAAAAGAATTTAACATTCTTGAATAGATAGGTTAAGAAATGTTTTATTCCAATGACTTGATAACTTACATTAAAGAATTTTACAGATAATTAAAAAATATTAAAAAAGGTGTGAATACGGTCGTCTCTGAGAATAAATTTTAAATCATTAAAAATTAAAAAAAAAACTTCTAATCTACTTAAACAATTTATTAGTGATTTTTAAAAAATATTTTTATGTAATAATAATATATTTATTTAGGGATTGAGGAAGTTGTCAAGAGGGCTAAAATATGGTATATAGTTTTCATCTAATTAAATACCCATTAACAAATGAGTATGTAATCTTGCCCAGATGCATTGTGGTTAATATTCTGGGTTTGAATGTAGAATAAAGTCTTCTTTCCAATGGTTTTAAACACAAATGAAGAAATTATGACGTTTCGATGAAATCAAAAAAGATTTTTTATTTTTACAAATGGAATCTAAAGATCATAAAAGACTTACTTCTTAAAGAGTAAAGGTAAAAACGGAAAAGAATGAGAAGCTTTATCTTGATTGCAAATTTCCTTTTGTTCAACTTTTTCTTGGAGTGTTGTAGAATTTTGTATTGATTTCTTTAAAAGAGCAGAAAAACAAGTTTTAATTATGTAGGTAGAGAAAAGATACAAACAAATTTCATTCTCCATTATATTAGTTCAAAACACACCGAAATACAGAGAAAAACTGTTCTGAGTCCCATATTATGATACTCCTTGAACTTTATGGTTTGATCTTCTCAATTAATAAATAAATCTTTTTGTACTTTCTCGACCACACACTGCCCTCCCTCGAGTGAAAGCTCCCAAATAGAAGCACATCTATATTATATACGGAAAATAAGGCAAAGACAGTGGCTTGCATAACATTCGGTGTAGTGTTGTCTCGAAATTTTTGGAGTATCATTTATTAGACTTTAAGACTGCTTAGGCTTCACGATTCTCGGAAAAATTACATGAGACTCGAGAAAGTATTTTTTATTTATTTGTTCTGATACAATAAAAATATAAAAAAACGTTATAATTTTTAATTTTATAAGCAGAAAAATTTTCAAATATTTATTTTTATAAAAGTTTATTCTAAATTTTAAAATGGCAAACACTTCCGAAATTTGGAAACAATTTATAAAACTAGAGACTAAATATAGTGGAAAATGTAGACATTGCAATGCTATTATTCAATGCAAAAAAGCTCCACAACTGGTTTAATCAGATATTTCATCGATATACGTAAAGGTACTTTTATACATGAAAAATAATAGTTTAACAAAATAATTTAAAATAGATAATTTTCCAAAAATCTCGTCAGAAATTGTGTCTAGATTGGGTGCCTAGATGTATTTAGTATATATGGCATTACAAATAGCAGCTATATAAGAAAATCTTTGATGAATGATGGCTATATCTTACCTAAAGACGAAACATCTGTTATGAAATTGGTTTTAGTTTTATAATAATGCAAAAGATTTAATTAACAAAATAATAAGAAAAAAATCGATAAACAAAAGTTTTCTTTATCGCTGCATAAATATACCCATTCTAAAAATAAAGGATACATGAATATTGTTATTCATTTTTAAGACGGTAATAGTATGAATTTAGGTGTTATTTTTCTAAATGGTTCAATTTGTCCTGAAAATTTGTATGAGCAAAAGAAAAGGTAAAGGTATTTTCAATCTATATTTTTGACATAATAAGTATAACTACGAATCGAGCAATTATCATGAAAAAACTCGGAAAATTCTTAGTTCATCAACAGTACTTCCTTCATGCGTTTCATTTAGCAGTAGTGGATGTAATCTATCAAAGCAAGGAAAAATCATAAGAAATTTTTTTTGTGGTGATTGTGAAAGTGCATATGAAGTCGACGAAACGAATATTCAAAATATAGACATTAGTTATGTTGAATCTTTGAAAAAAGTAATTGAATATGTTAAATTATTCAAAAAGTCATCTGTGAAAAATTTTACATTTCAAAAATATGGCATAAAAATAAGATGGAAAAATTTAGTGTTTTGTAGACATCAAAAAATTGATTATCTTGTAATTGATTTTGATAGTCTACAGAAGTTAGTTTCAACACTGAAACAAGTTTAACTAGCAATTGAAAAGCTAGGTCAAAAGAAATGCAATCTTTTAGAAAGTGAAGTAATCTTTAATTTTTTGATTAAACATTAAAATAAATAAAACTTCAATTTGAAAAGATTAGTCAATCAACTTTATCACTTTTAAATTTTCTACAAACTAAACCAATTCTGCTTTCTAATGACAAAAGTTGTTGAATGTTCAATAGATACTTTTCAAAAGTTCTCAAAGTTTAAACCTAGAACCAGCTTTATAACAGTCAATTATGGAACGCATGGCAATTATTCCATCTCTAGAAGTTTAAATAAATTTAAATTGTTCTGAATGTATTAAGAATTTTAAAGAGAGTTAATAAAGCCCAAAATCAATAAAAAGTTTTACATTTGTTCATTTAACTTAAATAGGTTCGTTGAATTAGATAGAATTTTAAATGGTAATAATCAAGTTGATAAAAAGAGCTTTCTTCTGAAGTTTTCAAATCTAAAGTTTTTTTAGTCGTGGGGTAATAATTTTTTTTAAAAAACTACTATAGATATTATCTTAGCATACTTGGGGCATAGGAATATTCCAATTATATTTGAAAAAATAATTAATATTTTAGTATAGAAATACTAGGCTTAATAATACATTTTGTCTTTAGATTAAGATTAGAAGAGTTACTATGAGGTTGAATCTCACAAAAGGCAAAAAAAAAAATGTACGTAATTAGATATGCTAATTTATTTGTCAGTTATTTTCAAGAGTTCACCTGATTATTCTTTTATTAAATATTATGCCTCACCTCTTTTTGTGCATAAAGTATCCACGTTTTAAATTGTATATATTTAAATCTTGGTTAAAAACTTCTTTATAATGAAATGAAAATAAACAAAATCTGAACATACATAAGAGTAAATATATAAATATATTAGTGGTCTAGCTAAACCAAAGGAAATAAAATAGTATAGAGCTTATATTTGAATAGTTTTTAATTGATTGCGTACAAACAAGAACATTAATGATGTTAAAATAAATCAAAAATTACGCTGGAATTTAAGAAAGTCTGACTAAGGGATTTTTCAAGAATGTAATCATTTTTTATTAACTTTGGGCACAAATTAGTTAGAGCGGTGATATTTTGTGAAAGACTAAAAAAGTATAAAAAAAGATTATTGGAATTGGATTTAATTTATATAATGCAAAGTATACCTTTTCACCAGATCTTCACAACTTTTAATGTTATCATATATGAAGGATAACGTTTCATTAATTTTCATTCTACATGCAGAGCCATTTTTGTTTATCTTTTGGCAAGCATAATCCAATTCCTTTTCAAAGTCCAGCATTATTTTTCCCATCACGAGCAAATTTTCACGATTTTTCTTCATGCAGAAAATTAATATGCATATAAAATGGTTGTTTTAATAGCATAAGTTAAAAATAAAGAGAACACTTGTAGAATCTTCACTCTAGACTTGGGGTGGGCGGGCGAGACAGAAACTATACAATTGTCATGATATTAGAAAATGTGCACATATTTTTATTCTTTGGTAACGTTTATTTAAGATGTCCGATATTATTTGAAGTATATATAAAAATATTAAATGTATATAAAAGAAAAATTATGATTTGACTTTCCGCCAACTACTAATCTGATATTTGTCTAAACTTTGCAATCAAGTAATTTCTTGATGATATAAATTATAAAGAAAACACGTATATTCATTTTCCCTAACTAACGTACGATAGATCAAAAGAATTTTATGCAAAAAACAATATTTTATTTATTGACTTTTGAGTGTAATGATCTCTCTTATAAAGGTCTGTATTGTAGAAACCAATTATTACCTACTGTTTGTAGATATTCACATTCTTAATTTTTCTTGGTTATATTTTTAGTTTCTTATTTAAAAATAAATTTATCATTTAACTAATAAAAGAACATATTTTCAAAAAAAACTACTTAGCCTTTTGAAAAAAGATTTGTAGAATAGAATCCACAATATAGATATTATTATATTTCTTATTTCTAATATGGATAGTAGAATAGTAGTTTTACAACCAAATGTAATTTAACACTATAATTCTCTTACTGACTAAACATAATTCCTAACTTACCATTATAATGGGGTTGAAAGTCTATTATCGAGTCAAATAATGAGGGGCGGGGGCGAAAATTTACACTAAGATTCAAATAAACTATTAAAATATTGGATATGAAGTTCAAGCTAATATTCCGTCTAAAATCGAGAAACAAATACCACATGTTTTCAAATAAAAAAAATTAAATAAATTTCATAGTTGACCTTAATAAAATGATTAGGGATCCATTAAGATCTAAAAGAAACATCTTAAACCATAAAAAAGAATAAATAAAAATACACTTGAATTAAAAAAACATATATTAAAATATGTTTAGTGGACCTTCGATTTACACCTGGATGTTCAAAAATCAGAGAGAAGATTGGTGATAATTTGACATATTTTTCTGGTATTCCCATTAAATTTTAATATTAGAAATGAAACAACTTTAACTTTTTTAAACAAAAAGAGAGTTGTAGTTTTTCAAACGAATTAAATATGGGAAAATAAAAATATTATATATACAGATGATGGTGAAAATAAAAATCAAAGCTTAAGAATAAATACCTTGGCTTCACAAACCAAATCTAAAATGTCTGACATATTCGCTTCATTATCATTTTTGTAGGATTTGGAATTAGATTTTTCATGCAACAGCTGAATGTAATCTTCAATTTTGCGTTTGATGTGTGCGCAACTTTTGAAAATGTGTTCACCTTGATTGTAGATGTAGATGTGGCTTTGTTCAGCGCAATCAAAGACAGTTAAAATTGCGTTAATGCGCTCTTCAAAGCCATCCCATTTATTAATGATTTGTTTGATTTGGTTAATTTGACTAGATTCAAAGTTTATGGAAAGATTTAAGAGATTTGATAGAAATGATCGGCACATTGCTTTATTTCGATCACATTGGTCTAGAAGACTTTTCTATTTAATAATAAAAATATCTTTAATAAACACACATTTAAGAACAAAAAAAAAGAATTATATTATAGGTCTTAAATGAAAAAATTAAATACAATTAAATACGGGGTTTGGGGAGTCGGAGTAGGAGCTTTTAAAGGGATGGGAGTCGGATTCGGTTTTTTAAGTATTTTAATAAAAACACAGGATCTAAAAAATAAATTGGATGAGAATTATCAAAGCCTAAAGATAATATTAATTCAACATGCATGACTTAAAAAATGCGTTTCTTCGCATAAATACTTAATCCTTTTTGTATGAAACAAAAATTTTAAGAACTTCTTTAAAGTTTTAAGAAAAATATACAAAATATCATTTCTTGATCTTGAAGCTTCCAACATTGGAAAAAATGATTTTCTACTTATCACTATTTAAGATAAAATTTAATTACAACTGAAATTTTTTATAAAAGATAAATAGTCTATAACTCTATAAAAGCAACTTTTACACTGTGGATTCAGATATCAAAAAGTGTGATTTATTAATTTAAAAATCACTCAATTCTTTTCGAAAGATAACAAAAACCATTTGGTCATGAAACAGTTCTCACAATATGCGAACTTTGAATGAAAACGTACTTTCTCTTTGTTTATTATTATATAGCATACATATAATTACAAACAATTAAAAAAAATTTCATTAACAAAATAGATAAATAGTTTAAAAAAGTGTAAACGATGCATATGTTAAAATAAGACTAATTTAGACAGAGATATTATTTAGTGTATGCGTAATGCATAACCTATCTTTATTACAATTACGAAAAAGAAAAATAAAAAAAGAGAATTTACATATTTTTTGATGATCACAGTAGTATCCATTACACCACTCGTAAAGTTATCCCTGGTGTATCGATTAAAATTGTTGTATGCATGCTTCAACTCTTTTTCAGCAGCTTTGATCATGAAATCATAATCATCCAGATCGGATTCAAAATCACACACTGCCATTCTTTTTTTCTAAAAAAATATTTAACATAAAAAAAATAAAGAATGAAAGAAATGCATATCAGTTAAAAGTTAAAGATATATATCATAGCTTCACTATTATTATAGAAGTGTTTCAGCCCCTGGAAAACTTATACCGCGATTAGGATATAACGACGGGATTATGTTTTTTTGTGAGCATGTGTTTGCGTTTTAACCATGGAATACTGTAGTTATTTAAAAAAATAAGTATTAATCATTGATTAGTAAGGCAACTTTTTGTCTAAAAGATCAAAAAAGCTAGACTTTGTTTAAAATTTTTAAAAAGGTCTTTTGAACAGATAAACCAATGAATAAATTCTAATAATTTAAAATGTAAAAGAAACTCCAACGATTTGTGGAAAAATTAGTATCGTTACATGAAGTCCAATGTTCATATTTATCTTTAGATTTTTTTTTCCTCATATTCAAATAAGATTTAGTTGTCAGCATGTTTATATATTTTTTGTAATTATTTAAAAAAATATTTTACGGAAATGATTACTTATATTATTATGTTCACTAAAAAGACATTTCTTTGTCTACTTACTATATATTCATTAAAATTCTTTTTAAAATATATCTTTATTTTTGTTAGGAATAAATTATAAAAACGATTAGATCACGAAAAGTACAATGGATTTAAAAAGTAATTGTTTGTGGATAGTGGAAGAGTAGAAATGCAAAATAATCCCCCCTCCTCTCCTCCCCTCAGTTGGTTTAAAAAGATTAACGAGATGATAAAAAAGGCGGAAGTACTGCTCTAAAATATTAGCGATAAATGGAATAAATATTTACGCGAAAACTCTGCGCATGCCTCTTGAAGTTGACAAGTGGTGTTCCCATGAATTCTGAGTATTTTCCACTATCGGAGTTTCTTTCATTTTGACTTATATTCTTCTTTATCTGAGCTAAATAATTGTTGATGATTGGCGAATAGGATACTCGGTGCAAGCTTGATTGAGAATCACTTAAGTTATGATGATTTTGAAGATAAGCAATGCTTTCACTCTCTGATTCAAATGAATACATAGCGGTCTAAAAATAAATAATGATATATTTAATGATCGTCTATGTGAACAGTTTCTTTTCGTTACTGACCCTTTAATATACAATATGTAGATATTGGAGTATAAGTGAAACCTTTTTAATTTTAAATGCTGTTTAAAAATAGGCATCCAACTAATACACTGTTTTCTATAACTTTTGTGCAAAAGTTAATGAAGTAAGATTTTGTTGACATTAATATTTATAAATTTATCAGTTATCAAGATGCAACAAAAGTTGACGTATAAATCCTTTAAAAATTGACCTAGTCTTCAAAAATTGACATTATTTGTAAAAAAAATGGTTTAAAAATATTCTATAATCACTTTTGCCAATTATTATTAAATATACTTCTTTTTCGTGTTTATGCGTTCCTTTTTACTATTTTATTTTTCCATGTAGTTTCATATAAATCTCATATAAATCGAATGCAACTTTCATTGTAAGATTCGAAGATTACGTTTTTCAATTATTTAATTTATGTGCCAGAATGGAGGAGTCATATTTTTTAATCTATATTAAAAATGGTATAATTACAAAATTAAAATATTTTTTTAGTTGGTTTGTGAACTCTTCAGTATATAAAACCAATTCCAAAATATCTAAATTTTGAATACTATATATTTTTTATGGAATTTGGTTTCTTTCATTTACATATACATAATATGTTTTGTACTTAAAGAAATAATTTAGTGCGTTTTCGCATCGTAAAAATTTTCTTGGAAAGAAGGGCCTTTTTTCATATGGAATAAGCTTTTAATTTTTTCATGTATCCGTCCAATCTCAAGATGTTAGAATGGACTAATTTATGTATTAATAAAAAATATAAGTCTGTGTAATCTAATGTTTTATAATAAGCGCTATTTGAAATCAAAAGTTGAGTAGTAATAATCTAACACACGAGAAGCAATTATGCTTATAATTCATCTACAATATGTGTTTATTAAGGGTAATGTGGAAAAAATATACGATAAAGACTTTTTCAACTCACAGCAGAGGCAAATATAAACTGAGATAGGAAAGGTAATATTATACGGAAAATAAAAATAGTTTCACAAAGTAAGAAAAATATCTAATGTAAGCTAGCAATTAATTTAATGAAAAAGAAAACCAAATGTTGATTTAAAATAAACTGGTTAGAAGTTTAAATCAGTAGAAGAGAAGAATGATAAGCGATTCCATTGTTAGTTAAAGAGGTTGGATAAACAGATAGTTTCTTTGCTATATAACATCATAAATATATCTTTCAGGTTAATATCACACAATATTATGTTCATTCATTTCATTTCACAGCAGATAGCGTGATTCCATTATAATAACGGATACTTTTTAATCAAGTAAGGAATTAAATTGCCGATCTTAACACGTTAACTATTATTTTGATAAAGTAAACAGATTCTATGTTTAAACATTTAATTCTGTAAGTTCGCTATTTGTTATTAGGAGTGCATGCAAGCCTGACGATAAGAAAAAAGTGGAAGCCCCCCCCCCCCCTAGAATCAGCTTTGCTCCTAGTCTTAAGACTGGTCTGATTACATGAAAAAGTTAAAGATTCCTTATGAAAAAATCTTCTCTTCAGAAATTTTTTTACGATGCACAGACGTGCTAAATTATTTCTTTACACAAAACATAGTTTAGTACGCATTAATAATAATAAAAAAAGTCCATAAAAAATGTATAGTATTTAAAATTTAGTTAAAATACATTATTGCGATAGAAGAAAACAAATAAAGTAAAAACAGAATATAAGGAATTTCTAAGAAACGTTGTATATTTCGGTATAACAAAAATTGGTTATATCCTAAAAAATATAAAATAATCAATTTTAATTTGTATTTTCTGCTTCTTTTTGTATTAATGACTACTTTTGGAAATGACCCATTGAAAAACATTTTATCTTAGTATATGTAGCTTAAGAAAATATGTTTACTGTATATCAGAGACATATGGTTTAAAAGTAAAGACACTGCCGGTCCATTTTATCAATAATGAACACTTGTGCACTAAATATGAGTAAAGATTTAGTGTTGGGTTCGATCCAAAGACCTTGTGATATTCGAATACAGGCATTGAAACAATGGTAATCAATGTTCTTAATGAATTTAAATTTAATAGCTTAAAACTTTGTATACTAATTTATTATGATTGATTGAATATCTATCGGATCGAAATTTGAACTGAAATTAATCTAAAAATTATATACGAATATGCTTTTTCTAAAGGTCACGGGAAAAGTTGTTAAATATGGGGTACTATTGTTTTATGTTATAGTTTATTATTTGCATTTAGTAACTAAAAATGGCGTTTCGAAACTACAATAGTACAGCGAAAAATGGAGGCTTTAAAAGAATATGGGTAAAAAGAAAATGGCCCTTTTCAAAGAAAAATATTTTAGTATAAAAATATTCATAGTAACATGTGAAGAATAAAAAATTTTCATACCTGATACGGGTCCCATAATGAGAGATTAGAGCCGATATGTTCAGGCGCATTACACGTTGGAGAAATGAATGGTGTAGGGTATTTATGTTTTGAAGTTATATCAATGATGGCAGCAGGATCAAACCATTTCTTGTTCAATTGGATATAGGAAGAACTTGATTTGGGTCTATGTGAAAAAAGAGGCGTTTGTTTGCTAATTTTGTGCAAGGACTTAAAACATGTTGGGTCACTCTTTGATACTCTGTTATTAATAGCGTAAGCTGATGAAGGTTTAGGAGTTGAATTTTGGAAGTGTTGAGAATTTTTATCCAAAAGATCATAACCCAGTAAGTTTTTGTGATTAGCACATTTATTATCAAAGACATCGAGATCATAAGTTTCCTCGATTTCCTCGTCATAGCCAAAACCTTCTTCATCATTCTCTCCAAAATAGAGGTGATGGTGATGAGTAGGGGTGAGGAGATTTCTTTGGAAATGAAAACTACCTGAATCATAAAAGTCACTGACAGAACCCGTTTCTTCTGATGTTTTGCCATACACATTGGTATCGGTGTGGCGATTGGGAGTGTGTAACTCAAAACTACAAGCACTACGTGATGAATCATCCAGGTCTTCATCGGTAGGCACGTTTTTGTTAGTTGTGTAGGAGATAATTTTAGTAGGAGTGGAAGTTAGAAAATAGGAATCCTCTTGCAGGAACGATTTCTCATAGTTCAAGGAAGAGAGAGCCACAGTGGACATTGGTAGAACAGGCTTAGAAGACGAGGAAGAATTAATTTCTATTTTTTGGTATTCTTCGTTATGAAAAGGTATTATATCATCATCTTCAGCATCATCGTCAAAGTCACTGTCATCTTTTTTATATCCATTGATGTTGTTGTAATTAGGGTGAGGATAGTGATTTCCAACTATTAAGTTAGGCGGGGTATCCGTAGTAGCAGTAGCAATGTGTTGGTAAAACTTTTCCTTTTGACAATTAATCGATGTAAGTGAGAGGTGAATGGAAGAATCTGTTAGAATATTTTCGTCACTGCTATCAAATGCTTTGTACGAATCAGAATGCTTATTATTTGAAAAGATAGGATTAAGATTGTCTGAAGATTTCTAAAAATAAAGATATCAAAATTAAAGACAAAAAATTCACATTAAAATTAGAAAGACTAAATAAAATATGCATTAAATTAATTTGTCGTGTAGTTTTTGCGAGAAGGTAATAAAATAATGTCAAAATATTAGAACAAAAAATGTACAGCTCTTCTCTGTTTCATACCACTTTTAGTAAAACACTATGGTTCACACTACAATCAATTTATCTATAAATGAGAGAGAATAAGAGAGAGAGGAGAGAAGAAAGGGATATATTTGTCCAAAATCGATTCATCCTATTCAGTCATGAAGCAAAAAGGGAATACGAAATATTCAAAGAGAAATATGAACAATTATATTTTTCGAATAAGACCACTGACTACTACTAGTCACCATCATATTCCACCAAAAATAGAAATCAATGATTGTGCGTGAAATAGATGACGTGGAGGAAAAGAAAAATAGGAATATTTGCCTTTATTACAGGCAAATGAACACAAAAATAACGTTACTTACAAGAAATTTTGCTCTTAACAAAATGATCTAATTTGTATGCAAAAATTGAAAAGTATTTAAAAATTAAAATAAGAAAATAATTTAAATTTAAATATCTCGTTAAAACCAGGTGCTATTTAAATACTAAATGTACGTGATGAATAAAATATGCATTAAGACCTAATAAGACACTGTATTCCTGAAATTGCTAACACACCTGTTTGCATACATAATTTGCCATCAATTATACTCAAAATATCTCGTTTTGATTAATATGTTAATTAGGCGCGACTAAAATGCAAAACAAAACATACATAATAGTCCTTGTTCTTTGACTCTTTTAAACACGCGTCTTTGAATAGCCAAACTGATCAAGTTTTAACATGTCAATGTATCACTCATTCATAAGGCGGGAATTAAACTCGAGTCTGCACAAGTTTAATTTCATCACAATACGTACGCGGGCGTGTTAATCCAATTGGGATTTCAATCATTTTGTCTACGGCGTTTATATCCTAATATCTCCGTGTATCAGAATAATTAGATATTACCGTATTTCTTGAAAGAGCACCAAAAGGAAGATGTTGAAAAACAAAACTTGGTATCAAAAGAACACCGCGTAGAATGTGGTTTTTTATGAGGTATATCAACTTTTTCAAAAGTTTTAATGTTTTTAAGATTTTAAACTACTTGAGATAAAAATATGGAAAATCGTATTTGGTGTTCATTTAAATTTTTTGAAAAGTATAAACACTTAATGAAGATTTTTTAAAACGTTTCTCATTTCAAATTTTGAAAGAAATAAATCTAGCCCCTTCCTTTCCTCCCAAGGCGATTTTATAATATTTTTTCCTAAAATAAACTACGATCAAATTTTTAAAAGAGGACATTTTTTTAAAAGTAAACCATAAATGATATGAGGTACTATGATAAAATTTCATACAGAATTTGCGTGCGCTATTTTTAGGTTAAAAATTTTAAAGAAAATCATTAAGCTCTAATTTTTAAAATGAAAACATTAGATATAAATAATGCTACAAGATTTTCACATTATTTAACCGGAGCAAAAATGATTACTATAAAAATACTTTAAAAGTAAAAGATGACCTGAAAAGAGATAAACAATCACATTTGGATCAACTCCTTTTTTTTGACACATACGATTAGTGAATGAAAAAAACAGGATTGTTATAAATCCTCCAAGATTCCGTTGTTAAACGACGTCAAACACGAGACAATGCCCGAAAACTCAATAATAAATTTATATATCATGATATCTATTTGTTATATAGAATATCTTACAAGAAATTTTTTGATACATTTGATTTTTACTTCTGGTTATTTCTTAAATAATAGATGTCGAAAAATTTATAAAAATAAAAACAGAGTTAAAAAGATTCAATTGTAATACCATGGGTTAACGTAGAAGCATAAAATATTTCAAAAAATGAAATTAATTAACAGGAAGAAAAAGCTAAAAGCCTTTCCGAAATATAATAGAGGGAAAGCTATGGACCATTTTAAACATAGACTGATAAAGAAAAAAAAACTAGGCCCTAAGATGCACCAAAATTACCTGTGAAAGAAAATAAGAGATAAGGCTCCTTTCTTCTTTATAGATAATCTCCAAGATTGTCCACAGAGTAAAAAGAAATCTAAAATTAAGGGTACTAATGGAAGAAAGTTTATTTAACTACTACATGGTGATATATTACAACGTAAACTTAGACTAATATTATGAGGGACGCAATTGATTTGTTGGCGCCATTTTTAGTACTTAGCATAAAAATTTACAAAGAGAGAGTAATGTTAATCAAGACCATGATCATAAATACAGGATAAACGGTAATAGAAATGGGAAATGAAAAAACGACCTTAAAAATTTATTAAAAATTCAAATTTCATTTTACCTTTAGAAAACGAAAAAATATATGTAAAATGGTTTGATGACGGCGAAAAGCGTTCTATAAAGAATTTCTATATGATTATTACTATTTTACGCAAAAAGTAGGCAATGACTACGGTTCAAGGTAAGTAGGCAGCGAGAGAAATACAATTAAGTACTTGTGCAAATAAAGGGCGAGAAAATAAAATGAACAATTTTCAATATAGGCCAGAAACTTTTGCAAATGACTGTAAAATTAAAGCCAGTAAAAAGGGAAGAAAAGTGATAAGTATAGTGTGGAATCTACATATACAATATATATATATAGATAAGAACGTACCTGATTATTATTTTTATGTTTACATTTGCAACCAACAACAATGACCAGTGGTAAAGAATAAATGTTGGCGAAGTAGAGAGAGAGAACACATGTAAAGTAAATGCCGAGAAACAAACAGCCATACACTTCACTGTTTAACAAAAGTGTTGAATTTGAATTTTATGTGGTTTTCAATGAGCAATTACTGTACGGTGAGAGAATAACAAAAAAGAGTATAATAATTTTTTTAGTTCAAACAGTGTAAAAGAGACATGAAAAAATAGTGATGTGATGACATACGATATAAACAAGAACGAATAACCTAGAACGGAGATAGGCGATAACAAAGCCCTTACTGTGAGTCAAATACTCTTCGTTTTGAATAAAGCATTATATAGAGAATCATGATGTATAAATTTGCGAAACAGGAGAATGAAATAATTAGCTAATCTAAAAGGATTTGTGTGAGAGAGGGTAATATGCTTTATAGAAAACTCAGTGGGATTTGTGAAAGTACTAAAATTTCAAATTTGTAATCTCCAAAATGTAATATAAATGGTGCAACTACTCTTTTCAAGTATTCCATTTGGGAATTGTCTATAACAGGCCGCATTATTATAGACTGGAAAGAGTAGCTTTCTCAAAGGGGGTGACAGAGAAATCAAGCCACAAATAGCCCATAATTCTACCCAAGAAAATTGCACCCAGTAAAATAAATTTTTTAAAGCGTATTAATGATTATGTGCATGGCCTTTCAGAAACTCGATGATGTATCCCTGATAGTTTTCACAAGGATTTTCCATGTTGTATTTTTTTTATTTTGACTCTCATCTTTTATTCGGACGTGTAATAATTTGCTTATGTGAGTGCAACACAAAATTTAAATTTGCAGCTGCACTACAAAAAGGATAAACTCTCATCACTAAGAAGCTGTAAAATCTCTAAAAAAAATACAAAACAAACGCGCGCAACAAATACAATGTTAGCCTTCATAACGAAAGAACAATTAAATGCTCAGATATTAATCATAAAACATAAATAGTATACAACAATTTTTAAAAAATTTTATCTTGAATTTTCTTACACAAAATCTCGAATGTTCCTTCAAAGGAACATAAATAACACTGTATGAAGAATAAATAAATGTAGAACAAAAATTTATAATAAAAACAAATGAAATATCTAAATTCTGCACTAAACAGAAAAAAGGAAGAAGAAATAATAAGAGAAAACATGCGCAAATGCAAAAAAGAGAAAATTCAAATAAGATAAGAAAAATTTGCAAAATTAAGGTCTAATAAAATAGATGTATAAAAAGGAGAGTAGGGACGTTTAAAACACTTATTGTTTACCAAGAATTAACAACGGAGGACATTTTAATAAATGAGGACAAAGAAGACGAAAAAATAAAACATTTTGGAAGAATGAGATAGTCTAAAATGTCCAAATAATTTTGATGTAAAAGCTTGATGATTGAGTTAGTAAAGTTGAGTTGTGTGTGAGGTTAGTAGTCCATCCTTACGGATATCATGGTCAGGCTTCAAATGCTGAGCCGAGGATATACCTAGACTTTCCGTCCCACTAATAACTGGTGTATGGTTTTTTCTACTGCATAACTAAACAACACGAACGGTCTCAATTAGGGATACAACTAAAATAAAGTGGTTATCTTGATTCTAACAATGTTAGAATCAGGTAGCCAGAGCCTCAAGGTTTTTTACCGAATAGTAAAAACTTTTAAATATTTCAGAGGAAGGAAATCAAGATAAATAACCGGAAGATGGATTATATTCTTTTCTATAGTTCCTAATCATATTCAATATGGTGGTTTTTCAAACTACCTTATCTATGTGAATCTGTATTTTTCACTCTTCTTCTTATCAAAAATAAGAGCTGAAATTGGATTTGTAGACACCGATATGAGAGCATATATTTGTTTTGCAAATAAATTTTTTTAATAAATTCTTTTTGTAGATTGTTGCGTTTTATAGGATGAAAATGTAAAAAATAGTTGAGCTAAATATACAAATATAAGTTAAGATAGATTTAGATTTACGTTATTTAAACAAAAGAAAGGGAAGAATTTTGAAGGAAGAAATAGAGTGGAAAAAGTTGAGAACCACGGTCTTAACCTTTTCACTGAGTTTTTATATAACTTAAAATACAAGAATTCTGATTTATGGGATACTGGCGCCCATTAGTCCTGAAGGGGCCAAAGTAATAAATGATCTTTTATGAAAAGTCATGCAATAACAATGTAAGAAATTGTCAAACTTATTAACGCCTCATTAACAGGACATATTACAATTAAGAATTCCAATGTACTATTATAAGTTTACCCGACAGTAAAAGCCTTAAACATTTGAACCATGAAGAATACTTACTAAATACCTTCAAGAATTAAAAATGTCTTTACCGAAAAAATACAAAAGATAAAAATAGAAAGAAAAAATTACACAATAAAAAGGATAATGAGTTGGATGTATAAAAGTTGAAACAAGATATGGGTTAATGATTACTGTTTGTTTACACGCATTCTATTAGAAAGTTGTTGTTTTGTGCAATAAGACATTGCTTGAAACAAAGATTACTTACACTTAATTTGACCAAGTTAAAGAAAAGAAGTAATAAACACTAGTAAATAGGTGAAAAAACCTTGTAAAAACAGAAAAAGAAAACGATGAAACAACAACAATACTCCCTAAGTGTATAATAAGAAATGAGAAACATGCTTGCTACCTCCTGAGGATCCGTTTCATATAGAGCTTTGGATATGAAATACGGAGAAGGGGGTAACAAAGTTCAAGGTGGAGTCTTTCTAACTGTCTTCCAATGAAATATTGCAAATTAAAAGAACACTCTTGTCGGTTTTAATGAATAAATAAATGACCATAAACAGAAAGTAGAAGTGCGACCAAAATCATCATTTTTAAGTTGAAGGAAGAAATTGTCAACTTCAAGGCAAAAAAATAGTATTTAATTATAACTTATTTTTAATAATAATATCTGAAACCTATGATTACGCTAACAGAAAAATGTCCTGATTATTTTTTTTGAATTAGATGTTTGGCTAAAAAATGAAGAAGAAAAAATGAAAAACTAAATAATCAATTTTGTAAAAACAGAAAGAATTTTGTCTATATAAAAGCATAAAAACTTAGCATACACAATATAATAAAGTTAAATAAATGTCCAATTTTTTAAGGATTTTATATTTCCAGGAAAGAGTACGGGAACTATTTAATAATTTGATATTAAAAACAGAAATATTTTTTTGTTTTACAAATTATGCTAGAATCGAAGTAATTATTTAAAAATTTCTTGAAAAATTTTTGATCATTCAACTAAAGTGTGCAAAAGTATCAGATCTGATTGGCTAAAATGTTCTCATTTTATATTTAATATATAAAACGTATAAACTTCTAACTTTAGTAACGTTAGTTAACAGAAATCAACTTTATATTTAATAAAAACGATAGTGATTTAATTAGAAAACTAGATAATTGTACTTTTCAAGTAGAGGTGGCCAGAAAGAACATCCAGTTCAGTTAGTATTAAATTTTAAAATTGTAACGAACAAATACTACAGTTTAAGTAACCATATAGGAATATTTCTATGTAAACCATAAAAAAGATAGTATCGGAAAAAGTTCTTCCGCTCACTTTCCAAAATGACCCATGTTTTAGTGCATATTATCTTGATAATCTTTCCAAATATAAATATACGGTACTATAAAAATTAGCAGAGCGCCCTTCGCAGTTTAAAAATAATTTTTACATTATCTGTTACATATTACTAGCTTAAATAACTCATAAATTAACTAAAATATTTTTATTTTTTTGAATGCCATGTTATTTAATGCTAATATACCCAAGTAAGACAACATTTAATACAAGCGGTGAAGTGCCTCACCACTGAATAATATGCTAGATATCATGAAAACTAAATAAAAATTTTATTGAAAAAAAATGAATATACATCATCTTACCCAAAAAGACTGCGTGTGTGTGTGAAAGATAGGGAGAGAGAAAAAGAGAATAGACAAAGCGATAAACTTTTTTCAAAGTAAGCGCGTGAGAGGAAAAATATATGATAAATTGTAAATAAATGCATAAATATAACATAATTATAAAACATGTTTCATGAATGATGAGATTTTGAAGAGAACGTAACTCAGAGAACAATAAAACAAGTTTGGATGAAAAGAAAACAAGCATTGCTAGAATTAATTGATGGCGATAAAAATAGCTAAATGCGTGCGACGATAGCGCCAAAATAGGGGAAAGGTTAGGTATTTTTAAATTTCTTACAAGATGAGATTTGAAATGTAAATGTGGCGGCAGAGACATATCACAAGCTCTTCATTTATTACAGTGATGATGAATCGATTTAATGAAGACGCATTTATAAGAATAAATATATCATCTAACGCTCATTATTTTACAAAATCGATAAATTTAGTTAAAGTATTTCACAACTATATATATATATAGCTAAAATATGAGATGAAGTTAAATATATACATGAATGAAATGTTTGAATATTGTAGATTTCAAGAATCATATAAGAATAAAATAAAACCCAGTTTTATAGAAGAATCATAGACGCTCAAGTAATGAAATCATTTAATACAAGTGAGAGGCTTAACCACAAATATATAACATTTAAAGTGTTGAGAAAATGTGAAGAAATAATGGCAAGCTAAAAGTTCTATGGTTTCTGGGTTAAAATAACGCAATAAAGAGCCGCCACAAGAAGCGATAATAAGAAGAGAAATAAGCCGAGAAGATAATTCTCACGGACACTCACTCTCGTTTGTTTGTATGTGATACAGTATAATATAATATACAATTGTGTAAGAAAGAGTGTACAACAGAACGATACAATGGATCAATAAGAGATAGCGCAGTTAGCCATCCATAAAGCAAATTTAAGCCAACTAAATTACACTGGTTCAGTGAAAATGAAAAGATGGATATTAAATAATTAACATCTTTAAAAATCAACCAATACGGGATGATTTATACATAAAAATTAATAAAATAATTTTGAAGGATAATTGCGAGATGATGTTATGTTGTGATTGCATAATGAATCTATAGGTATGATATATAAGTATATTAATTTTATTGAAATTGTTACATCAAAAAATATGAGGAGAAAGATTACCAACAAACCAAAATTTATATAGCAGAGTTTAGAGCATGGGTACCCAACCAGAAGTGCTCGCACTCCTTGGGGGTGCAATATATGATTTCAGGGGGTGAGACAAGCGTTCGTTTTAATGACAGAAAATTGATTTATTTATTTCTTTCCTGCAGTTTTTTGTTTTCCTTTGCAATGAATTATTTTCAAAAGGACTTCTGTGATAACTGACTGCGCTAGCTTTGTTTTCTAATCATTTTGGGGTGAGGTGGTAGGAAGGTATCCGCGATTTTCTGTTTTATTGATATTACTGTATTCAAAGATTAAATTTTTTTCTTTTGTAGTTAATATTATTTATATTTTCGTCTTTTATTTCAGACTATCATCATAACTAGGGTAGCTAAAAGTCAATAAAATCAAGCTTTGTTTTCCAATAGCACTTCATCTAAAATACGAATGTTATTTTATAAAGTTTGTGTAAAAGAAGCTCAAGTTATTAGGTCAACAAAAGAAAACTTTTGGATAATTTATTTTTTTCAAGTTATTTAGATTTTTTTTTAGAAATTTAAGAAAATAACAACAAAGACAGTGCAAATTTTTAACAGTTTTGAAATTGTTCTTGTATATTGAGGAGTTTTTTGCGTAGTTCACAAACCTTAACATTAACAATTTAAATAACAAACTAAATATTCTTATTTTTTTAAATCAATCTGAATTTTTGTTTTAATATTTTGTTATATTAATTTTCGTATACAAAAAATGTATCAAAATAATCTTAATATTCTATTTTTAGATAGAAAGATATAAAAAAATTTAACCGTAATACCATTTTAGAGATATATTTTGTTATGTTTTTATTTTATCGCTATGTATGAATGAGAAATTTAAAATACATTGAAGAATTTTTATTTTAATAAAATGTACAAAAATGTAGAATAAATTAATAATCACTTAAGTCCCAATGTTACCATTTGGGAACATAAGTAATTTCATCTTCGTCTGCTTTTTTCAATGACTTTGAATATAAATCGCCTGCGTTTTTTTTAAATATCGTCTGATTTCTATGGTGGGTTAAAACAGGGTTGCAACCTTTTTGTCAACCTGACACATCAATAGACTTATTTTTGCTTCTATAATGATGACAATCCACACATTGTTAGTCCGTATTTACCTACGCACGGGTTCACATGACCGGACATTTGGACGAAGGAGCATTCATCAGAATGGACATTTCACTGAAAATGAACATACAATTTTACCATTTTTGTAGACTTTACTTCCAGTAAGTTTGTAAGCTTGTGCTCTATACAAAGAAGCATTGTAATGTTTTATCTTTTATTATATCTTCTATACACAAATTATGTGATGAATACTTTTCTACTAGAAGCTATCTTTCCAAATGTGTTACGATATGACGACTAATTACAAATCTACAGGGTAATTTTCGTTTCTATTATTATTCATAACTTCTATGCACAAATTATGTGATGAATCACAGGACAACATTTTGAATTTTTTTTTTTGCTTATTTTGTTAGACTTTATTTTAAACAATTTTTACATGGTAAAGCTAAAAATGGAATCCGTTTTTTTCCTATCACGTTGGGATTTTTCTCTAAAAGTAATTTTTCATTTGCTGTATTTTGTTAACTTCATTTATAAAAATTTTAAATAAGTGTTTTATTTTTATTTTATTTTTTTGCATAATATGGCTTTGAGAAGAAAGTGTTTGAATTCTCCTGATTTATTTTCCTATATATGTGGAAGTTTTACAGTTCCATCGTAAAGAATGGCAATCAATGTCATATTTAATTAAAATTAAATTAGGCAATCAAGAAAATTTGTGGGCTTCGCATATTGTTTGCAAACCTTATTTTGAAAATCTCCGTTAGTGGACAAAAGGCAAAAGAAAAAGTTTGTCTTTTGGAATTCCAATGATTTGTCGTGAGCAAATGACCGTATCCATGATTGTTACTTTTGTCTCACGAAAACTTCAAGTTTCAATAAAGAAAATAAAAAAAGCATTACCTATCCAAATTTACCTTCAGCAATTCGTCCTATTAAACATTCAGATGAAGTTCCTATTCCTATTTTCAAAAATTCACTTAATCAGAATGATCTTATTAGAGATCTAGGACTCTCAAAAGAACTTTCTGAAGTACTAGCTTCACGCCTCAAACAGTTGAAAAAGAAAAAATTATTTTCCCTCCTATGCATATAAAACTTGGACTTATGAAACAATTTTTTAAAGCTTTAGATGAACACGGATGTTGTTTTAAATTTATATTAAAAGCATTAACCCATTTAAGTATGAAAAAACTAAAGCTGGTGTTTTTGACGGAACGCAAATTAGAAAATTTATCAAGTGCACTGGTTTCATAAACACATGAAGGTGAGTGAAAAAAAGCATGGAAGGCATTTATAGCTCTTATTGATGGTTGAAACTTTTAATAGAAAGGTTTTGCAATTTAGGCTGCAATATGAGCGTGAAGTTACATTGTCTTAACAGACAAATTGAGAGATTTCCTGAAAATCTTGGAACTGTAAGTGACAAGCATGGAGAGCGCTTCCATCAAAGTTTAAAAGTCATGAAAGAAAGATATCAATGCAGGTGGAATGAAAAGATGATGGCAGACTATGGTTGGAGTATTCAAAGAGACGATATAAATGCTAAATTTTCTAGAAATTCACATAAAATGAAATTTGTTTAAATAAAAAGTTAATTCAGATAAAATTTCCAACTTTAACGTATTTTTTTATTGTTTTAAAAGTATATATTTTTGTGTATACTTTTAAAACAAAACAATTATAAATATATCTAATTATAAATAGCAACTTAAAAATTAATATGCTCAAAAAATTTTTTTGGGATAATATGAAAAAAATAAAAGCACTCAAAAAGAAGTTATTATTAGAACAATAGAAACCAGTCAAAAAGGTTAGTCAGCAAATTTAATGTTGACCTGTGATTTTAAGTACTAGAAGTTACACGACAAACGGTCCATTAGGCCAAATTTCCATTTGGTAAAATTTTGGTTCGGTCAAATGTACGTCGGCTAAATGTCCGGGTACAGCGGGTTCAATCTCTATAATTAAGCATTTTAATGATTCGCTCCGAGCGATTGAACAATGGACAAAACAAACGTCACAAGCTAATTCTTATAACATATTCTAATGGTGAAATAAAAGAATGAATTTCGTATATTTGAATCAGACCCATGTTCTATTGTACATATCTATTTTAATGGTTAAAACAGTTTTCTAGTCTGATATATTTTACAAAATGGTTTTTCTTTTTTTTTGCTGTCAAGAACAGTTTTCAGGCCTAGGTATTTTCAGCTTAATTATTTTTGGATTAAAATTTTCAATAAAAAGAAATATTTTTCTTTTCCATTTTCGTTAATGTAAAAAATATTTACGTTATTATCGTTAATACGATAACGAAAAATTAACAAAATATCATTATTTTCCCAACTCTAGTAGTTAGTTATTTAGTTAGTAGAGTTGTTAGAGAGAGTAGAGATATTTTAGTTCACAAAATGTCTTTTTTTGAGGACAGTTTTAAAGATGGTCACAAATTATAAATGCATTTTTTTGTTTAAAACAGATGTCACTCTTTTTTTTTAAAATGTTCCTATTTTTCAAAAATTTATATAACAATAGATAGAAAAAAATTTAATTATGTAAATAAATATATACCTCTCATTTCAAAAAAGGAAAAGAATTTTTAATTACGAATTTATTATTTCGATTAAATTCTGAGTGTAAAGCTTTCAGTTTTGAGGCAAAATGTATTTTTAAAATGAGAAATAATAAAAAGAAACTAAAGGGACAGAGTTATAAGCCCAAAAAATAAATCTGTGCAGCGATTAATATAAGTAAAACAAAAATAAGAGTAACACTCAGTTCATGTATTAATGTTAGATCTATAAGTCGTAATAAATATGTTTAATCAATAGAAAAAGAAAGTGCATATATCACGCTCTATTTTACCATACGTTAGCAAGGGGCATGGGATATCCTAGTATGTGAAAAGAAATGAATGCAAAAAATAATAAAATAAACGCAAGCTACCTACCTTATCAGAAAAGAAGTAGGATGCACACGCACCTTAGAGCAGATTGAAGTTCGTTAGTGATTAAGCTTCAAATAATTATTATTATTATCAAGGTTTTGATTTTTAAACAAAGCAACATATTTTGTGATAATAATGAAACTCATTCAGACAAATCCTTCCTACACCTAATTATTATATCATATAACAAGAATGGAGATAACAAGCAAGACACGCACGCACACGACGGGGAGGGAGAGCAGCACGCAGCGCAGCAGTGTCTAGCATTACTGATAATACTCTAGCTCGTACGCTGCGCGTGTTTTCCTCGCAAACCCATTTAAAGCGCGTACCAAAGATTAGGGGATAAGGAAAGGAGATGGGATGAGATAAGAAAATGCATTGTTTAGTATTAATCCTGGAGAACAAAGAGGAAAGACTAACAATGTAAGATGTAGGATTGAATGTCAAAGAACAAATATAATGCACAAAAAAAAGATGATGAGTTTTTACATCGTATATTGCATAGGGTAATATGTAATATAATACACAGACAGACACATATATATTACTGTATATATACCATTATTAGGAAAAAAAACTTATTGAATAATGTATTTTCTAAATATTGAGTAATTAGCTGAAATATTATGATTTAAATCAAATGTTTGATCAGGTCTTTTTTAGGTATAAAATCGTAGATTATAAACATTTTTCCAAACATATCATTATTTATGACTTGTTTCATACTCAGTCACTAATGACGACCGTTCGTTCTCATTCATATAATGTTAGCGTTGCAGAATCAAATATAATTTGCTACACAAGCTAATTCAAGATTTTAATTCCAAGATCTAATTATATGCCGAAGCGAACTAGAAAAATATTTTTCCTGGAGATTTTACATTTTTCTGAATATCCAATAATCATTTCTTTCAGAAAATGAAAACAAATTTGATTGAACACACACTGACATCCTCAAAAATTAGTAGGACCATCAGGTTCCACCCCAACCTTTCTCCTCTCAAAATCCGCTACTGCTATATAGAATTATTTCATTGCAATTACAATAACATATATATTGACTATATTCGAAATAGCATAAAATTATGAATTCAAAGTAGATAGAAAATAAAAACAAAATTAATAAAATTAAAGTCATGATATACCGCAAATAAACATACTTGAAATAGCTTCATTTTAAACAATAAAACCGATATAATTTCTAATTGAAATGAAAGAGTGCTTTTTCCATTTTTTTTATGAGTCCCGCTCCGCTCCCATCTCGTTGTTTTTGGGCTGAACATTTTTTTGATGTATTCTTTTACTCCTCAAAATATTTCAGTTTGCGTACAATATTATTGTTTTTTCTCATCGACTTGACTTAAATGAGTTCAAAACTGATTAACATTCTGTAAAAAATGTTTCCTCAATTGATTGTTATGATTTAACATAACAATCAATTCATTAAGAACTATTATTTTATCACTTCGAATTATTTGAAATCTTCTTCTGTATCTTTTTAATCTAAGTCTTTCCTTTGGTATTTCCTTTTGATCTCAAAATTGCTAGAGTTTTACCAATTTTGAAGGGTAATAAGTCTCCTGATTGCTTGGAAACATTTTGCGACAATAACTATACGCTCATCTTTTTCAAAAATTTTCGAAAATAAAACATCAATTTTTGTGAGGTCCAAGGACCCTTAAAGGGTACATAACTGCGCCTCAGGGGGTGGGTGAAGAGGTTTTCATTTTCGTAAAAAAACTTAAAATGAGTGAAGAAAGGCAACTAATTTGTATATCTAAAAGTAACTACAACAAAACGCTAACTTTTAATTAAAGCTATGGCTTTGTTTCTTTTCCTCTATTTGAGTAAAATTTGCTTTGCTCCCTGTATTTAGTAGGTAAAATAATTTATGAGCACATTGTTCAACTTTATTAAAGCTTTTTCCACCATTGAAAAAATGTTTTAAAGAAATATAAAATTATTAATCAGATTTTAATGTTATTGATGACCTACATTATCATGAAATGGAAGTAGAATTTTAAGCTCTTCTTTAAGACACAGAAATTCGTTGTTTTTCAGAGAGCACGGATTTTGAACCTTGGATATATTTGAACTATAGTCAGAAGTTTTACTATTTTTAAAAGAGAAAGAAAATTCACTTTCAAAATATTTTCATACTTACATAATGAAGACTTTACTTAAAGCGAAGCCTATTTGATATATATTTTTAACCATATAAATGAAGTAAATTTGGCTATTCAACTTCTTGGAGTTATGATTGTAGATGCTTAAGAAGCTTTTCTAACTAAACTTGCACTGTGGAAAAGAAGATTGAAACAGCACAAGTTTAGACAAGAAGATTAAAACAGCAAACTTTGATAATCCTCCAATTTTAGAGGAAGTTTTGATTATAAAAACTAGTTAAAATTATTGGAGACAAATTTTGTGAACATCTGATTATTCTGTAGAACTTTTTCATCGGCTATTTCTGTTTAGAAAACCTCACAGTAGAAAATTGGATACGCAATCCTATTCTTGCCGATATAAATTGTGTTAGTGATATTGATGATCTTGATAGATATTAAAAAATAAAATTCTCATTGGTAAAGGATCAAATAATTGCTAAAAATTCACTTTAACACAAAGAGCTTGAAAGAATTTTGGTGTACATTATTACAGCTCCTCTTATAGCAAATAAGGTACTTTTCTGATTCCCTTTGTTCTACTTATCTCTATGAATCCACATTTTCAGGACTTTTTACTTTCAAAACAAAAAATCGAAATCCACTAAATGTGAAAGATGACATGGGATTGCAGTGTCAAACACTATTCAACAGTTTCATCTTCTTATTTAAGACAAACAACAACACCCCCATTAAAATTAAAATATTTGAGTACAATAATTATTTTTAATTTTTCTAATCTTAGATATAAAATTATTTTGAAGTAACTAAACTGAATTAAAAAAAGGTAGTAGGAAATATTAAAGAAAGTGGAAAACCTTCAGCTTTATAAGAGGTAAAATTCATCAAATAAGTAGAATTAAATTATACATACTTTTCAAATGTGTTTTTTAAAAAGGGGGGCCAAAAGTTAAATTGAATTTTTGAAGGGGTCCATTACTTTAAAAGGTTAGAGCCACTGCTATAATAAGTATATATTTGCTTTTCACCATTTGAATTAAATGGAACAAAATGGGAAGTTTTTTAGAATTGTTTTTAAAGAAAAATCAAATAAAACATCAAGTCCTTGATCTGTGTATCGAAAATAGGAAATATGATGTTAGTCTACATTGAATATCATAAAAAAAAATTTCACATCGATACAAAGTGAGTGAAAGAAGAGCCTTTGTTTTGGGTCAGTAAATCGTTTCACCCATTCAGAGGAAGGTATCTAATCAACTTGAAATTTCAGAGTTCTTTTAAGATCACCAGTTACTTAACTTTCATTTAGCCGTTCCAAATTGGTAAAAAAAATATTTTACGTAATTTTATGACAAATGAAAGATCGAATCATTATAATATAAGGTATTTCATTTTCAAATATCTTTCCCACTTATCGAAAGTGAAAGAAATGGTGTAAAAAAATTAAATTTTGAATTAGAAAAGTACATTGTATGTATAAAATATAATTTTTAATTTATGAAATGAATCAAAATACCACCAAGTTCCAATAATGAGCTTAAAACTTATTCAAATGTATCCTGTTGGGAGGGGGCTGAAAATTTTTAAGCACGGCAAGAGAGTGAAAGTGTTACAATTATTTTGAGCAATGATGACTCGATTGATAAATCAGGATATAATATTAGTGAAAATGATATAGAAAAGGACATGCAATATAATATGGTTTTATATGATGGCGATCTTGGTGTAAGAACTTCAATTATATATTTACAAGTGTTTATTACCGTAAATAGTCTGCTATAAAAAGATCTTTTTTCGTTAAAAAATAATTCTAAACTGACCACGCGTCTCATCACGGCATTATTCAGGGATATCACTGAATCATTTATACTTTTTTTAGTAATATAACTGAAATATTTATCCTTCGGTATTCCGTTTAGTTCAAAAGATAAGTGTGTCTTATAAACGGCCCCGTAATATATCTGGGTATTTAATGTAAACATTATTTTTGGATTATATCATAAAAAAATTAAAGAGCGATCAAATGGCCACGTTGCCACATCTTATTGAGTATATGTTGTATGGTTCTAAAATATATAAAAAATATTTTTGAGTATGTTAAATGTTGTAAATCAAATAAGTTGGCAAAATTATAAACAATATTAAGGGTTGTCATCGAATTTAATATTTAAACTAAATATTAGAAGAGTCAACGATTTTAAACTAAAAAAAATAAAATAGTGTAATTACAAAATCAAGCATTTCAAAGACAAAAATTGCAAATTAAAAAATCACTGTAAGAAAAGAGTGAAATAAAAAAGAAGAACCTGTCTTTATTAGAGAATAAATAAATAAATAGATGTGTGGATTAGCACCGGTTTATACAACTTTTACCAGATTGGCATTGAAATAAGAAAAAGCTGGCTATCATCATCATCATCGTCATCATCACCATCGTTAATCACCAATTGGCAACGATTAAACAAAAAAGCTCAAGGTCACTATGACAAGAGTGATTACACCAACACCAGCGTAGATCAAAATTACTATTAATGAAAATATCCAGGTGTTTCCGTTTACAAGATATTCATGACCACATCGAAACT
Organism: Nectonema munidae; assembly: GCA_030549495.1. NCBI lineage: Eukaryota > Metazoa > Nematomorpha > Nectonematoida > Nectonematidae > Nectonema > Nectonema munidae. The sequence continues at coordinate 139,384 of JAUIRK010001035.1, forward strand.
TGTAAAAATGAAATTAGTCCGCATTGAAACACATTTTCAAAAGATGGAAGCAGTGCTGGTTGGGCTTAGTAGCGGAGCAAAGGGGAATGGGTACGGATACTTCCATGATAAATAATTTAGAGTGTGTGAAACAGATTTTTCCATTAGATGTTTTCTTTTTATTGCTCATTATAATAAAATTCAGGAAAAAAAGCACAAGTTTTACTTTTGAATTTGATAGTGTAAACAGTGTTTGATGGATGTAATTAATCTGCAGGCGCACTAAATCGTGTATTATTTAAAATATTATCCAGTTATCTATGTTTTTGTTCCCATAAATACATATACCAAAGATTTAGAATGGCGCAAAAAATTATTTCGGTTTAGACTAAGTTTACCCTTTTCTTATTTGATACATGTGTATGCGCTATTAGTGTAGTAGAAAAGAAATTTCTAATATCCACTGAACTCAAATTTGGGTCCCGATAAAAACGTTCTAAGAAACGGTTTTTTAGAATTCAGGGTCTCTCAAAGGTGGTCATATGGTCCCCTCAAACTTTGAAAAATGTGGGCCACAAAAAGCTTTCGGATACAGAAAATCATAAAATATTATACATCTAGGAATCTAGGTTATTTATAAGATCCAAATTACACATATACATAAAAGAAACATGTATATCTGTTTTATACTTATAATGGATCATTTTATGTACTCATTTTTTATTACACTCATAGTTAAAAAATACCAATTAAAGTATTAGATTTTAAGTTTTGTATGTCTGGCCTGAAATATGAACACCTACATATCATTGCAAAGACACATTTGTTTTGGGTTTAATTTTATTCTCGGCTAATAAGATCTTTTCATTGAGTAGCCTTATCTTATTCTGTATTCACCTCTCAAGAGGTTTGAGACTAATCTCTTGTTTATAGAAAATATTTATCATAACATGGCAAATTCGTCTAAAAAGTGTTGATAATATTCTGTCAAACATCTTGTTTATGGATTCAGTAAATCACCATAAAATGGTGCCATGCCTACGTGTCTGCTTTCCAAGAATGCCTTCTCAAATGAAAGTATGCGTCTTTGAAGAAAGAATGACAAAAAACACAGCATTGGTGAATCTTGATAATGTCTGCATTTGTTGTAGTGCTCTCAACAGTTATGGATCAGAGCCCACAAGAAGTAACTAGTATTATTTCTTTGAGCAACTCATTAGTATCAGGGCGCTTGTTGATGTAAGTCAAGAATTGTTTTTCCTTTGAATTTAACGACCGACAGAAAAGGTGAATCTATCTTCTAAAAGCTTGAGGTCTATTTTGAAAAAAAACATTTCATCCAATAACAGTATCGCTTATGAAACCGATGGCTCTACTGCTATGATTGAGAGATATCGAGGACTCACGGTTAATCTAAAAAAAGTATTTCATATACTGTGTTGTTTACCGGCAGTGCCCGATTGCCAAAAACATATCAGGACGTTTGAATGACACACTTATGTTATCAAAGCTGTCAACTTGAAAAAATAATACTTTCCAAGATCGAATTTTTCAGCAATTGTGTGAAAAGAATGAGGAGGAATTTGAAGACTTTTATTGCATAGTAATTCTGATGGACAAGGGTAATTGTCTGCATCGCCTTCAAGTTGGGACACTGTTATCTCTTTTTGAGTAAAACAGAACTTAGACAGAAACTTGTTGATTCTCTGACATACATAAAAGGCTAAACACGCCCCTAAAAAAAGAACTCCAAAGAAACAACTCACGTCTGTATTCTTGCAAAGGGGCTATTTCGTAGGAAAACTGCAGTTATTTTGGTTTAAACTTAGAGGAACTTAATTGTTTATTTTTCATTTGAGCAGCTGCATAATGATATAGAAAATTTCTTCCTTATCAACCATGATATTCTTTATGAAAAGGCCGTTCACTTTTTTTAAATGTTATAAATCAAAAGTTTTTACTCATTATAAATTATTTAAAAGTTAAATATCAAAAAATAAATGTTTCTTAACCTTTGTAATACAGACATGTGGTAATTTAGTGCACAAGTTTTTCCAAACAAAAATTATAAAAAAATGCTCAATTGTTTGCTTTTTAAAACTCTATTTTTTATATTAATTAGCTTACATATGTTCTCCTTCTTACACGGTTGGAAGAAATGAAAGTGAAAATGAATGACTCCATTAATCCATTTTGGGTTATTGTTCCTGTAGGTAGAGAAATGCAGACAAATTCGAATTTCAATACGGATTAGTCAAAATCGTCTGCTTTGCGTGAACCAAAATGGGTTAAAACGAGCCAACACATTTCAAAACGTGAGCCCTGATTGCAAAAGTTTGATGGCCTGGGTTCGATTCCCAATCGTGACAATGTTTACCATCTGTCCAGGTATGAAAGATTATTCTTCCTTTCGATGCGATACCGACAACTAAAAAATGTTTCGAATATTGAAATCTATTATATTAAATACCAGATTATAGGACGCCACATCCATTTAGTCTTAATTTGATAAAGTAAATAAAAAAAATAGAGGCTTTCTCTGAAACAAAATAAACCACGAATTTGGAAAGATCATTATGGTCTATGAAATATGATTATAGTTTCCCACAAGGACGATGTCAAAGAAAGCAAATAGGCCGTTTGCACACTCATCAAACAAGAGACCGTATTATTTCATGGTATAATGAAAAATAGAATACTTTATAAAATAAACAAAAATATAGACTAAAAAATCTTACGCAAAGATCAGTCATGCCATAAAATACAAGATATCATTCCTATTTTACTCTATATCATTTTCTCTTACGTGATATTCTTGAGTATATTATTTAGGTTACATTAAACTATGAAACCAGGGATTACATGAAATCCCTAAAACATTCAGGGAATTTATGAAATCACTCTTCTACTTGATTAAATTCATTAGAATCATAAATTCACAAATATCACTAGAGATTTTATGTAATTACTAGGGATTTCATGAAATAACTAGAATGTAATTTCAGTAATTACATGAAATTTTTAGAAAATTGAATAAAGGATAGTGAATTCATGAAATTGTTAGTGAAACAGTTATTTCATCAATTCTGCGAAATTTTCAGGGATTTCATGAAATTCCTGGTTCCACAATCCTACTGTAACATTTACACATTGCTCATACTAAATGCAACTCTTACGCTAGCCTCACGTGAATGTTAAAGAAGCGTTAATGAGAAAATTTATCAGACTTTTTGAATAATATTTTTGCCCTGTTTGGATATAAATTACAGGCAGAGGTAGGCTAAAAGCGTTAATCCGTTAATCAACGAAGTTAAAATACTTAACTTTTAAGTTAATCTTATAAATAGTTAGTGAAATAATAGACTCAGTTTATGATACTAAAAAAGTAAAGAATCTTTATTTGAATATTCGGCCCTTATTTCTTTAAAACTTGAATTATAATTTTATTGATAAAATAAAATACCCAATTAAAACATGCATTTATTTATTCAAATTGATATGATGAAAAATAGAAAAAGTGTAGCAAAAATGATAACATTTTTTCAGAGGCATTTTGAAAGAAATTGTGTTTAAATCTGCTTATTCGTTTTTCTCTTACTTGGTTATCGGCGGATTTAGACTTAGAAATTAAAAACAGTGTAAATGTTTCGATTTTAGTTAACAGTAGACATATTTCCAACAATACACATTTTTCTACGATAAATCCCAACCTCGAAGAAAATGTCCAGATCTTTCTTTACACAAGTTAATATCTAATGCTGAAAATGATTCACCAAATTATATTTCTGAAATATTTATTGTACCCCCAAACGCTACCGTCTTGACATATCAAGACTCAGAGATGAAGATAGTGGAGGATACATGGATAATTTAAGCAGTGGACAATTGCTTGCAAAAACAAATACAAAGGCTATAGATGAACCAAGTCTCGATACAAATGAAGATGATTGGATGAATGGAGATAGACTTTTCAATTCAAGTTTTCCCATTTTTTCTATGAGTGGTTTTCATCAATTCAGAAATATGAATTCTCGTGAATTGTTTGAGTTTTTTTTTGATGAAGAAATTTTGTTTATTTGTGAGGAAACAATAATATTCTCAAAATTTAAAAGCAAATTTGATTTTTTAATTGAAAATGAAAAGCTAAGAGTGTTTCTTGGAATTTTCTCGATTTCTTGATAACGGTACCTTAAGTAAGAGTGATGTTAAAAATGAAATGATATATAACGGTATGAGAAAGAATAGATCCCAGAAATTTATGGAATTTCTTCACTGTTTCAACGCAATGTATATAGCACATGACGAATCAATGATCGAATACTTTGCCAAACATCCTTGCAAACAGCGCGTAAGAAGTAAACCAAAGAGATTTGGTTATAAAGTTTGGTGTACCTGCACATACGATGGTTATATTATTCACTTTGCTTTTTATCAAGGTAAATCTGTTTAGAAAAAGTAGAAGAAAATTTTTACTGAAAAGTTAGCACAACAATTTTTAACGCTATTGAAAACTTCGTTAAAGATAAAAAGAATTGGCCTTACTTCTTTTTTTGCGTTTCTTTATTTTTATCAGAAGAGTTTATGAAAAAACTTCTATAATCAGGTTATGGTTTTACGGAAACGATAAACTAAAGACGCTTCTCTACATTTTCACTTCTTTCTCAAAAAGAAATGTCTAAAAAAATAAAAAGGAACGTCTTCTCCATGTACACATTAAAATTTTAATATAATAGTTGTCAGGTATTATTGATGGACAACAATGTCGTAATATTGTGAAAAAAAAGTAAAATAATTGAAATCCAATGTCTCAATTTAATTTTTCAATATACTTCTAACATGGGAGGAGTGGATCGTTTGAATCAGAATATAAACATTAAGGAGTAAAAATAGTGTTATTCTGTTTTTACTTGGATGCTTGATGCAGCAATTTGTAATGCTTGATATTTACACAAAAAATTGACAGATTGAAATCTTTATTAGATTCCAGGAGAGATATTTCTAGATACTATTTAAATAAGTTAGGTAAAGCTCCTTTGGTTTCTTGACACAATAGATATAACAATGAAGAGAAAATGGATGAAAAAATCATTAAATTTCTAAAACCAAGAATGGTAAAAGTAGATATGAATTTGATGGCTGTTTGAAAAGACCAACTACTGAATGTGTTAAATGTGACGTTGGACTTTGCGTTGCTTGAAATATAAAATATTATACATATCAAATTAACAAAATAGTAATAAATTTTTGTTATACATATTTTAGCTAAAATTTTTCCTAAATTTAGTTGTTACTAAAAAAGGTGAAACAAATAACAGAAACATAAGAGATATATATTTCAAATATTTTTTATATAATATCAAAAAAATCTATTTGAATGCCCTCATTTCTGTGACACACAATATCACAACGTTAACCTCTCGGAGATAAAGTTAGTTTAGTAATTTGTTTTTAATTAGTCTTGGGTTAAGCCCATGATAAACAGTTTTTTCAATTAAATATTTTTTTGTGAATAAGGTTATTTTGATCCTATAGTGAAATTTTAAATTTTATCTAAAATACTTTCTAATATTGGCTTTGGAAACTTGATATCAACATTCTTCTAAATCAGTGGTTCTCAAACGGTACGCCACGGCGCACTGGTGCGCCCTTGAAAGCCAGATGCGCCATATGAACACTAAGTTTCCATCTAGATCAGCGAGTCTTAATAAGGGATGCACGCACCCCTTGACCAAATAATGGACAACATATGTAGTATGTACTTCTTTATATTTTTTATTTAAAAATTTTATGATCGATTTTTCCATATCAATATAAATTGTGCGCCCCAAAGTTTCAGTTATTTCATAGGTGCGCCAAAGTGCAAACGTCATATTTGCTTTCTTTGACATCGCCCTTGTGGAAAACCATAATCATATTTCATAGATCATAATGATAAATTTGTGGTTTATTTTGTTTCAGAGGAAGCCTCTATTTTTTAATTTACTTTATCAAACTAAGACTGAATGAATGTGACATCCTATAATCCGGTATTTAATATGATACATTTCTATTAGACTTTTTACTAACAAAATGCGGTCTAAATTTGAGAAGTTACAAATGTCAGAACTGAATGAGGAAAATATAACAATAATTTGCACTCATTAGGTGTTTCTGCATGACCAAGTTTTGTCATTGCTTATTTGGATTTTTTCTTTTATTCTACTAGCATTAACCCTCTTATAAAGATTTTTCACAAACTATTTTTATATAACTTATATAAAAATGAATGCATTAATAAAACGCATCCATCCATAATAAATCGAAATATAATTTGCTCTGCATTATTTTCTTGTATGAAAAATATCAAAAATTCTCAAAGAAGATAATCTCAGAATACAAAACAGTAACATAGAAACAGATATTGTAAAAATTTAAAAATAAAAGTTAGAAACATTTATTAATTTTGTCTGAATAAAGTTTATTTTAACTTGCTTATACATTTTCCGTTTTAAAACACTATAAGGCATAGTGACACTAGTGACTCAAACAGAAAAAAATTGAGTGAAGAGTTTCGTTTTCTGAAACATAACTGTTAATTTGATTCATATAAACTAATATTTCAAAATTTTCTTCCAAATTTTTAGAAGAAAATTTAGTTGAATTTTTTTTTACAAAATTCACAGTGTATCTTTAAATATATTTTCTTAAAAATAAATTCGATTTTCAAGGAAATTTTTTTTTATCAAAACTATTAAATTGTATTTTTTTACAATGTCGTACATTGTATCATAAAATATGTTTTCTTTATTGTTTTTTCAGTCTATTTCGTTTGAGACTTCAGTGTCCCAGTATGCCTTGATGAAACAAAAATAAGTGTAATCTTTGATACAGCAAAAAACTGTGAAATACATCTTTTTTTGTCTCTAAAATGCTAGATATCATTAAAACTTATGGTTAATCATAAAATACTTGATATAATGTGTGTTATAGAAGCAACAGATGGTTAACTAAATGTTGACAATTCATTTTTTGAGAAATAAAATCAATACTTTTATCATTTGTGTGTAATTAGTAAAGGTATATGAAGGAATACTCACAAACTATAAATTACCTTTGACAGCTCAAAAGAAAAAGAGAGGACACAGCTGTGTTATTCATTTTTTATCCTCATCAATAACACTAAAAAACAAAAAATTTGAGGCAAGCATGAAAAATAGTGAAAATAATCAAATTTGATACACTGATTTCATTTATGATACTTATTTTGACGGTGCTCATCAGAATTCAGAGATAGAGGTCTGAACGTACATTAAAGTTTTATATACAATTTTTAGCCTTTATTTGCTACAGTATATTATATTTATTTTAAATCCAATCAAAATAAACTTACAAAACTTCCGAGTATGTTGAAAAAACTATTTTAATATTTTAATTATGTTATATTATTTTGAATTTGTTTATAATTTTTTATATTGAATATTGATTTTTTAATTGTTTTTTAGATTTTTTATAGTTGAAAAGTCTTTCAAAATTAAAGTCTATTTATTTCAATGATTTCATCTAATTCAAATCACAGAAAGTGTATCAATGATGTAAACTCCTTTTGTTACATTTGTGGCGAGTTCACAAAAGTTTTACAACACCGTTCTATTACCGCATTACTAAAAGCAACATACCATAGTTATTTTGATTGCAAAATTGGTGATCAAGATAAATCGTGGGCTCCACATATTTCATGCAAGTCTTGTTATAACGCCCTCACTGCTTGGTACAATGGTAGAAAATCTTCATTCAAGTTCGCTGTACCAATGATATGGAGGGTTCCGACGAATCATGCTGACGACTGCTATTTTTGTTTGACCAAAATAAAGGGTTTCAAACATGCCTCCAGGAGGAAAATTGATTATCCAGATATTCCATCAGCCATTAGGCCTGTCAATCATTCTAAGGATTATCCTGTACCTTGTCCACCAGAAAAGAAAAATGATTTTTTATTGGAGGAGAAAATTACATTTGAAGATTCAACTTCTCGAAGATCAAGTAAATCCCCTTGTTTATGGGAATCTGATTCTCAACATAAGCCTTTTACGCAGGTGGAAGTAAATGATTTGATTCGAGATCTTTACCTCACAAAAGATCTCTCGGAGTTATTGGTTTCAAGGCTCAAACAGAATAATTTAGTAGAGAAAGAAGTTCTCATCACGAAATATAGAAGCAGAAATTTTGAAATTGCATCTTTTTTTGAAAGCGAAAACCGTTTATGTTATTGTAAAAATGTTCCTGGCTTGTTTGATTATTTGGGTTTCCAGCATGAGTCATCTGAATGGAGGCTTTTTATCGACTCCTCCAAAAGAAGCCTGAAGGCTGTATTACTTAATAACGGTAATAAATATCATAGTGTCCCACTTGCTTACTCAACTCACTTGAAAGAATCTTATGACAACATGGAGCTTTTACTTGAAGCAGTTAAATATTCTCAACATCAGTGGAGCTTATGCGGTGATTTTAAAGTTATAGGCTTTTTAATGGGAATGCAGACAGGCTTCACCAAATATTGTTGCTTTCTCTATCATTGGGACAGCAGGGCGGTTTCTGAACACTACAGAAAGAAGGACTGGGCGAAAGAACTTAATTTCAAACAGGAAACTACAGTATAAAAGAAGTTCCAGTTGTTAATATGAACAAAGTTCTTTTACCTCCCCTACATATTAAGTTGGGGCTGATGAAAAACTTCGTTAAAGCACTTCACAAGCCTAGCCCAGCTTTTGATCACTTGGCAAAACTTTTTCCAAAATTAAGCTCAGCAAAGCTGAAAGAAGGAATATTCGTAGGGCCACAGATTCAAGAAGTTATTAAGGATGGATGTTTTGAAGGGCTCCTGGAATACAAAGAATTAAGGGCTTGGAAGGCATTTAAATCAGTCTGCAGTGGTTTTTTGGGAAACACGCGTTCTCCAAATTACAAAAATCTCATTGATGAGTTACTTGCCTCCTATGAGGACATGTCGAATGTCGCTAAAAATACATTTTCTTCACTCCCATCTTGACTTTTTTCCTCCAAACTTGGGTGCTCTCAGTGACGAGCATGGTGAAAGATTTCACCAAGATATAAGCAAAATGGTGTCAAGCTACAAAGGAAGGTGGAATCCAAGTATGATGGGGGATTACTGCTGGATGTTATATCGCGATAACCCTGATAAAAGTTTCAAGAAGTCGTCAAAGAGGAAATATTTTTAATCATTTTTTAGTTTTTGTCAAAAAATAATAAATTTTCTCTTATCTTTCAAAGTGACTCCTTTATACAATTTAATTGATAATAGCACAAAAACTAGATGAGATAGAGAAAAACGGTAAAAAGATTTGAACTTTTCATGGTCGAAATAGTATAAAAAGTATAAGATGATGCTTGCCTCAGAAAAAAAATATTTTTTTGTAGATTAGTGTAATTAGTATCTTTTCGTTCTTGATTTTATGCCTTTGAAGCCCAAAATTTATCATTATGGAAGAGAATTAGCAATTAATTAAAAGGATATAACAGAATTGATGTATGCTGAAAATTCAGATGATGAGTTTTTAAAGTTGGATAATGATGATATACAAGTTTTGATTTCTGGTGATGAAGCTGGATGTAGTTTTGTAAGGATATCCAACAATAGCGCTTTACTTTTCCAAAATGTAGAACAAGAAAAAGAAAATTTTAGTATTGAAAGGAATTTAAAAATATACGAAGCATTTATTCCACGTGTAACACATCTCCTCGAATATGGTAAGTTTTTACCATCATTTTTTGCCTAGTTGGTTTTTCTTCTATGAATGACGAATTTCGTGTTTTCAAGTAAGTCACAAATGTTTATAGCCTTTTTAGTGGAAACTCAAAGATATGCCCACCCAAAAGCCAACGTTTACTAATGAGCATCAAATCCCTGCTTTTATTGCAATGCACCTTTGTTCGGCTATAATAGGCTTCCAACCATAAGAAGCTATTGACCATAAAATAAAAGCTTGCATGTAAGTTTTATATCAAGTATTATGGCCCTAAATAAATTTACAGAAATTAAACGATACTTGTATTTTAACGATAATAATAATATAAAGTGGATATAGAGCGTATAAAGTAAGACCACGTTTTAAATATTACAATGCAGCTTTTGAAAATATATTTTATCCTGAAAAAAAACAATCAGTTGATGAAAGGATGATAAAATGTAAGGGTAAAAATAATATGAAGTAGTGTTAATGCGAAATCCATTAAGCGGGGGTTCAGATGTTAAGTTAGAGCTGGGTTTGTTTACCAGATTGAACCATACGTTGGTAGATAGAAGGATACCGGGCATTCTTTGGGAGAATGTTAAAATGGAGTTGTCTAAAAATTTCAACAGTGGTTGTCATTTATATTTTGATAACTATTTTCCATTTGTGAAACTTATGAAAATGTTGGATGAAAAAGGTGTTATTGCAACTGGCATAAAACGTATAAATAGAAAATTACAACCTGACTATTTAAAAAATGACAATGATATGAAAAATTGTGAAGCTGAATGTCATCAAACAACGAACCGTAAGATTAATGTTTAAAAGTGGTTTGATAGCCGTGCAATAACAGCAATATCAAACTTCATGAAGCTAAGGAAACAAAGAAAGCGTGGTGAAAGAGATGGCTTCATTCAAACAATACCTACAATGATCGCAAAATACAATAGCTTCATGGAAGGAGTGGACTTGTCAAATCAATATAAAAGCTACTATAATTATGATCATAGGTCCACGTACTATATGAGAATTTTTTTCGATTTATTTGAAACATTGCTCATAAATTCTTATTCGGTACTCAAAAAGTTGAATACTAATTATTCTCGATCTTTTATAGAGTTCAAACAAGTTATAATACGTTTGATAAATAACTTTACACCTAGAAAGTACTCTTCTTCTTAACTATAAACTTAAAACTTACTCAATTAATTAAACTTTCATTGAGAAATAAATTTTATATTTTTGAATTTGAAAATTAAATATAAAAAATTCTACTTTTGTTCCACAGGTCCAGTTGCAAGCCGAGTTGACCAATGTTATCAAATTGGGCCCGGTGCCTTAAAGGGGCGCCGTGTCTGTGGGCCTTTTTCTGTATTATATGAGGTACACAATACTACTTAAAACGTAAAATGAAAAGCGAGATAATCTTTCTCATAATATTAATTTATCATGCATGATGAATTTTGTAAATTATCGTTATGTCACCTCCCTTAGCAATGGCGAATTTTTCCACTTTTCAATGCGACGTGGGAAAAATATGGCGTATTTTTTTCTTACTTTTTAAACATTTTACTATTCTACAGTTACAAATTTCAAAAAAGTATTTTGAAAGATTTTTCTAATAAAAGAGCTAGAAGAATCTTTTTCTAAAAGAGTATATGTAATTGCCTAATTTGCAAAAAAGTAAAAAAATTGTAAAAAAATAAAAGTATCAATATTGCCTTTAAATTTTTTTATACGAAGCATTAAATATCTATTTTTTGGTTTGTATGTGTTTTTTTTATATGAAATATAAACACCGATAAATTTCACTATGTAGAGACGGGGCCGCGCTATCAGATTTCTAATTGCGCCCAGGAATTCCTAGCACCGGCTCTGTTGTTCCATATATGCACAATGGGACACTGATATTCCATAAAAAAACATCGGGTCACTGAACTTTATTTTTACTAAGAATTTGTTTTTGTTTTAGTTATTATTTTTTAAATTTATTTTGCTAAAATTTTCTGTGCATGAAAGGGTAAACTTTATAAAAATTAAGATCATAATATGCAGCCCAGTAATGGTACTTAAAATTAGCACATCAGAAAAAAAGTTGGACATTCCTGCTTTGGTTGACTGTGTGAATGGAATTTAATTTTTAAACCTATACAAAGTGTAACACTTGACGGTGATGAAGTAACATACTGTTGAATGAATACTGCATGTACTAACTATGCTTTTTTAAAACTGGAAGTATTTTTTTAAACAATCAGAATCGTACAAAATTTTGGCATCTAGGCATCACTACTAGATACTAAGTATTCAATATTTAGGAAGCTTTCAACCGAACTCTACATTTTATATAAAAAGATAAAACTTACAAAGAATTTAGAAATGGTAAGCTCTGGTTTATTTCCATGTTTGGATTTGTCAGATTCGATTTTGGTTATGAAGATTCTTTTATTGAATTTGAGCTTTAAACTTACCCAACTTTTACGCATCTTACTTATAGCTTTCTTAAAATGTTGCGTATTATCACTTTCTTTCTGAGTGATGACATTGTATGAATTCCATTTGTTAGTAACCGTATTTATCTTTTTATCAACAGATGACTTTATTTCCTATAAAACAAAAAATATATATTTCATACATTTTAGCGTTTGGATACGTATGGGTTTTCAGAAAAACAAAAAATTGAAGATTGCGTATCGGTATAGCCGAGAAATTCTAGTTTCAAAGTTATCTAACTTATTACACAATAAAATTGTAGGCAGTAAGAAGAACAAAATATATGATAAGTTAATGTATATAAAAAAATAAAAAGTTTAAACTAAAAAGGTAATCACTAAAAAGGAAAGTCTGTATTAAATAGTCTTCTTAATTCTATTAATCTTAATCTTAACTCTTAATCTTAATTAAATAGTCTGTATTGATATAAATGACTTGTCAATATAATGTTTGCTCATATATCTGAAAGTATATGTACTAGTTTCAGCAACACCTGAGTGTTATCCTTGTGGTACAGAAAGAAACAAACGATTTTTAAAACGTGCGGAATATGGAGGTTTCCTTAGGTTTCTTTATAGGAGATTTACTGTATATTTTATCGCATATAAGTAAATGTTGCACGATTTTGGACAATGTTTTAAAAATATAGCAGAAAGGATTTAAACATTTTGGTTGTAGCAAATTTCACTTGGTATAGAACATGAATATAATATAAGTTAAATTTTTTCAGTGATAAAGTGGTATTTTTGAAAATAACCTTCTTAGTAAAATGACCTTTAAAGAATCATTTTACTATTGAAGTTCTTTCAATATCTAAATAACCCAATATGAGATAAGAATGCCACGAATCGCTAGAATGTTACTTTTGTGCTCGTGATTGATACTTTATTATTACACTTATAAATTTTCGACTCAACGTATTTGTAATTTTTGAGACTACAAATCCATTTATGTATAAAAAAATTTAACATTAACACTACTAATATATAATTTTGCGACTATACTTTAAAAATTTATAATTATGCAATATCAATTTTTCTGTTTCAAATATTATATGTGGAAAAAGTGTGATGACATGTACAATATTTCAAGGTCGTTTGTGAATGTCAATTTTAGATAGTCATTGAAAGATTCCCTGGTTTTTAGACATTTCTATTTTGTGTTGCAAGCAAAAAGTTTAATCCATTTTCTTCAACATAATTTATTATAATTTTCTATTGATTTGTATTTGTAGTTTAGTGTCTTTCTTGCATTGTCTTCAAAAAATTCAAATGATTGTCTATGCCCTTTTTATCTAAGACAAACAATGCGATTCATAAACTGAATTTATCCTAAGATTTTTTTCTAAAGGTTTTGGTTTAAAAAATTTCCTAAAAACTTTCTACTTATAAACTGAGTTTTGCTCCTTTACAAACTAATTTTAACGTAAAATAAAAAAGTTCATTCTTTAATTTTATTGAATTTTTACGCCTTTTTCTATGAGTTGCAAAAATACAAGGGCTTGGATTAAAATGATAAACATTTTTGTTGCGTTTTTGCAACGTTGCACACTAAAAAGTGTGTCTAGGCGCGACTCCACCAACTCCGACTCTCCACTAATCCGCACAGTATATACACACACATCAGCACGTTGCTTCTTAAAATGCAGAATAGTTATATTTTGATATTTCAAGCGAATTAATTTCAGTATTGATATAGATATCTTTTAGTTCTTTAAAATCCTGAGTTATGTCGTATTCATTTTCAAACGATAAAATATATGGTTGTAGTAATTTTGGATCTATAGGAACTAACGTTTTAGAAGTATCTATTTTTATATCCCCAATATAAATTCTAAGCTAAATTACAAACTTGCTGAGTAGTTTTTTAAAATGAATGTTAGATATTAATTGAAAAAGCTCAAATTTCAGTAGAGTTGTAACCAGTGGAGCAAATAACATAAGTGACTCATAGTGTAGCAACCAATACTAAAATTGTTTTTGAAATGATTCAAATGAATTATGCAACACGGCAGAGGACCCCCACCCTACCATATTAGTACGTAACTAGTGACTAGTTTTAGTAACAAGCCAAAACTTTTTACTAATTAGAGATATATCTCTATAGAAGTAGTTGCCTTTTTTAATATTTTTTCAAAATCCATGAACAAAATCATTTCGACAATATCAAAGATATTCTCAAAAATTATGATATAAGAATAAAAGCTAAATCTTCCATATAGTTAACGGATTTATACATTGGTTGAAAAATCCGAGAATTATTCTGGAATTTGGTTGACCGTGGGAACTCTGTATAGCTATCAAGGCATGGTTTCCAAGATATTAGAGTCAATCATCAAAAGAATAATTCATGCTCAATTAAACCGAATATAACATAAATCAACGCTTCTACTAGTGTTAATACATTCTGTTGTCTTAAGTCAAGTCCCCCAGGGTTTGTGTCTATCTTTCAACCATTTCATTTTCTTTTATTTTAAATGAAAACAAGTTTTTGACAAACATGTCATAAAACGTTTAAATAAAACTTTGTGTTTCTTTAATACTTATGTTATTGCCATTATTTTCAATATACGTATACAACAGTGTTGCCTTGTTTTACACCCTAAATTTAGATATCTTGCGTATATTTAAATATAACTTAATAACTATTTAGATAATAGATGTGAAGTTGACTTTTTTGTTATGCTTCTAAGATATTTAAAGCAGGAAAGCATTTAATGAAAAAAAAAGTTGTTAGCTTCTAACGTTTGTACCAAACTATATGTGTTAGCGCTACTTTAATTTTATTTATTCTAAATATTATTAATGAAAAAAGAAAATTGACGAATGTGCTCATTTCAATATACTAGAAGAAAAAAATATATACTAATTCTGAAGGACACTTTATTTGGAAAAATAAACTTAACGTTTTCGGCAAACCTGCCTTTATCAAAGTTGAAAAGTGAAGTAATACGATGTTTTAATAACTTGCATAAAATATTTATGAAATAAATTTTCATGTGAGTAAATATTGATGAAAGACGCATTTTTTTAAATAGGATTACATGTATGAAGTAAATTATTTGGTATAATTCTTTGTTTCAAGCATACATAAAAAAAATTTACCATGGCAAAACCAATTGGAATGGAGGAGAGATAATTTATACAATTTGAAAATAATTCGTCTTTCGATAGCAAATGAATACTTTTGAAAAAGAAAATTGACGAATGTGCCCATTTCAATATACTAGAAGAAAAAAATATATACTAATTCTGAAGGACACTTTATTTGGAAAAATAAACTTAACGTTTTCGGCAAACCTGCCTTTATAAAACTTGAAAAGTGAAGTAATGCTAACTTTTTGATAAATGCATTACTTCACTTTTCAACTTTGATAAAGGCAGGTTTGCCGAAAACGTTAAGTTTATTTTTCCAAATAAAGTGTCCTTCAGAATTAGTATATATTTTTTTTCTTCTAAATATTATTATGACAAAACTATAATTGTACGTGAGTAGTTGTATCAAGATATGATCCATCTTTACTGTTACCAATATTTATGTAATCTTTGATATAATTGGATTAGGATTTTGATCATCCAATCATGTTTGTTGCTCGGAAAAAACTACTCTTACTCTCTACTCAGTTTGATCCTTCAAAAGGATCTCAAGATCTTCTATATTGCAGTTGGCATCTTCTGCTAGTTGATGCATGTACGTTTTTGATTATTTTCCAAAACAAGCATGGCCGTGCCTTGGAATCTTAATCAAAACTGTGCTAACTAGTTCATATACGCTTCTGCAAAGATGACCATCAAATCGTAGACGGCGCTCTCTAATACTGCTGCTTACAGCTGTTAGGTTGGAGTAGAATCGTTGTTTTGAAGGATGAACTTGCCATGATATGTTAAGTACAGTTCGCGCCATACTTTTATTGATATAATTTAGCTGCCTTTCCAGTTTTTTCGTCAGTGTCTATGTGGTCGAATTGTAAAGAACAACTGATTCAACGACTGCTCTTAAAAAAATTTTTTTTACCCGATAGGTTTTGACTCAGACAACGTATTTAGTTTGTAAAGAGCTATCCATCCTTTCGCAATACGAGTTTTCTAGTCATTTGCAGTAGAAACAATTTTGTTTCAGAGATAAATGAAATCGTTCAGAATTTCTAGTTGTGAACTAGAAAACAAGTGTATGATTTTTTCTTAGCATCTGTAGAGTTGTCAAAAAATAGGGTGATATTATCTGCGTAATAATCTACGCCTATTATGTAAATTGCACTGTACTCCTCTGTAGTTTCCTAATGCAAAACCGATTTATTGTGTAAATTTATGGAGGTTTATAGAACACCGTCAAAGCAGAGTATGAAGAGAAACAGGACCAGAGTAGAAAAATCAGTTTCGTCAACTGGTGACCTTGCGATAACGCAATTTTTTTGTAGAGCATCGTAATAGCTTGTACTGTTTTATCTGGTATATCAAAAGCATTTAGAATGTTAATTTGGCTTTAGAAATATCAACAAAAAAAAAGGATTATGGCATTGAGATGTTTGGCTCTTAAACATTCCAATATGCGTATAACAGTCAGTATTTAACCAGTAGAAGATCGATACTTTCTAAATCCATTTTTAATTTTGTGGAGCATAGATTTGATATCAAGTTGGATAAGGTTCAACATCATTACATTTTACATTTTCGATGGAATAGCTGTAAGAGTGATGCTTCTGTAGTTGCTAGGAACTCCCTGATCTCATTTATCGTGGAAATAAAGTATGCAACCTTCTCTCTAGACTTGTATATCACTTACGTTGTAAACAGAATTGCAACATTCTAACAATTCATCAATAAAGTTACTAGTTTTCCTTACTTCAGATGGTATATTATTGTTTATAACAACAGCCTTCTGATTTTTTATTTTCTTCAGAACCATTACAAGTTCATTCAACGTGACGTCACCTATCTTAATATTTACATCTTCTGAAACTATATGTTGGATAAACTGACCCACAACTACAGGTTTGGTTTCAATAAAATTTGGGAAATGAGCTTTCCATTTAGAAAGTCTCTCATCATTACACGCTACCTTCACGTATTTTTTTAACTGTTTACTATCTGTCATCCTAAAGACGACCGTTTGTTATCAGATGTAATCGTCTATTTGCTCTTCAATATAATTTGTTAGCATACCAGATGCGCTAGCTTTCTATCAAGCATTGAATAGTTAGGTGAGTGTTGTTTTGCTTCGAATTTCTTTTTAAATATTTGGTATCTCGTCTTAGAAAGAGAATTTGCTTGCAGTTCTTCAAGCAAGTTGAAACAATTATTAAATCTAACTAAGGTGAAACCTTTCTAACATGAACATCTATATACAGAGAAGAAAAGTCATGTGCTGGTGATCTTACCATCGTTATAGTATTGTTTTGGGGGAGATTTAGTTAGATTTTAAAGGTACCAATTCTGACTCGATGATACAGAATAAAAGTTAAATGTTTCGCAATTGTGAGAACTCTTTATCCACTCTTTTGTTCATGAACATATAGTCAAGTTGAGCTATATGTCCCATGGAATGGGCATGGATCAAATTTTTCTCGGGTCTCTCTTGGAAGCGGATGTTCAAACAGCGAAGTTTATTTCTAATATTGAAGATGTTCGCCATTCCGATAAGTTGATTGGTTATATGCAAATTTTGGTTGTTTGGATTTGTTGATTAAATAGTACTTCCATCACTAATTTTGATAACGTTTGCATGCCAACTTGGAGTTTATTATTCAACGGCTGAATCTTTACTTAGAAATTTGTAATTTATAATAGCAAGAAAACACGATGGTTATAGATGTTATATTTTATGGTAGGATTATATCTGTCAAATCCTGTATATTATTTATCCATTCAAAGTTGCCTTCTAACGAACCACACTTTAGAGAGTTGAGAATTTATATCCAAAATGCATGACTGTATTTCAAATAATAGATATTCATGTAGTGAATTTTACTTAGGACAAAGTTTTGTAATTGAACCTTTTTATCATTTTTGAAATTAATATTTCTAACTTAAAAAAGCAAAACTAGATTTAATTATATTTAAGCTATTTTTTAGGAGTATTTCGTATATGATTAAAATTAATTTGTAAATTATATTTTTTAAAAAACATTTAAAAAAATCTACAAAAATATATAATTAACCCCATCTGAATTGAAAATAATGACTGGATTGCCTTTTATCTCAAAATTCACTAATGTGAATTTATTTAAAAAGTTAAAATTGAGATAATAACCAAATGGAGTTTTAAAAGGCAAAGAATTGAGCATATTACATTAGATTTGTTGCATAGAGATTTATTTTTTGATATTGAGCTTTTAAATTTAAAATAAGTAAAAACTTTTGATTTATGAAATTTAAAAATTTTTAACAGCCTTTTCATAAAGACATCATTTTGAGATGGGACATGATTGATATTTTTCTATAAATCTATAATACGAGTTTTCTAGTCATCTGCAGTAGAAACAATTTTGTTTCAGAGATAAATGAAATCGTTTAGAATTTCTAGTTGTGAACTAGAAAACGGTAGTGTTGAGTGATGTATATTCGGTTTTCTTGGTATATACAAGGATTCCGACTTTAAAGGAAGTGTATGATTTTCTTAGCATCTGCACAGTTGTCAAAAAATAGAGTGATATTATCTGCGTAATCTACGCCTATTATGTAAATTGCACTGTACTCCTCTGTAGTTTCCTAATGCAAAACCGATTTATTGTATAAATCTATGGATGTTTGTAGAACACCGTCAAAGCAGAGTATGAAGAGAAACAGGACCAGAGTAGAAAAATCAGTTTCGTCAACTGGTGACCTTGCGATAACACAATTTTTTTGTAGAGCATCGTAATAGCTTGTACTGTTTTATCTGGTATATCAAAAGCATTTAGAATGTTAACTTGGCTTTAGAAATATCAATAAAAAAAGGATTACGGCATTGAGATTTTTGGCTCTTAAACATTGCAATATGCGTATAACAGTCAGTATTTAACCAGTAGAAGATCGATACTTTCTAAATCCATTTTTAATTTTGTGGAGCATAGATTTGATATCAAGTTGGATAAGGTTCAACATCATTGCATTTTACATTTTCGATGGAATAGCTGTAAGAGTGATGCTTCTGTAGTTGCTAGGAACTCCCTGATCTCCTTTATCGTGGAAATAAAGTATGCAACCTTCTCTCTAGACTTGTATATCACTTACGTTGTAAACAGAATTGCAACATTCTAACAATTCATCAATAAAGTTACTAGTTTTCCTTACTTCAGATGGTATATTATTGTTTATAACAACAGCCTTCTGATTTTTTATTTTCTTCAGAACCATTACAAGTTCATTCAACGTGACGTCACCTATCTTAATATTTACATCTTCTGAAACTATATGTTGGATAAACTGACCCACAACTACAGGTTTGGTTTCAATAAAATTTGGGAAATGAGCTTTCCATTTAGAAAGTCTCTCATCATTACACGCTACCTTCACGTATTTTTTTAACTGTTTACTATCTGTCATCCTAAAGACGACCGTTTGTTATCAGATGTAATCGTCTATTTGCTCTTCAATATAATTTGTTAGCATACCAAAGTGAGTGGTGAGTGTTGTTTTGCTTCGAATTTCTTTTTAAATATTTGGTATCTCGTCTTAGAAATAGAATTTGCTTGCAGTTCTTCAAGCAAGTTGAAACAATTATTAAATCTAACTAAGGTGAAACCTTTCTAACATGAACATCTATATACAGAGAAGAAAAGTCATGTGCTGGTGATCTTACCATCGTTATAGTATTGTTTTGGGGGAGATTTAGTTAGATTTTAAAGGTACCAATTCTGACTCGATGATACAGAATAAAAGTTAAATGTTTCGCAATTGTGAGAACTCTTTATCCACCCTTTTGTTCATGAACATATAGTCAAGTTGAGCTATATGTCCCATGGAATGGGCATGGATCAAATTTTTCTCGGGTCTCTCTTGGAAGCGGATGTTCAAACAGCGAAGTTTATTTCTAATATTGAAGATGTTCGCCATTCCGATAAGTTGATTGGTTATATGCAAATTTTGGTTGTTTGGATTTGTTGATTAAATAGTACTTCCATCACTAATTTTGATAACGTTTGCATGCCAACTTGGAGTTTATTATTCAACGGCTGAATCTTTACTTAGAAATTTGTAATTTATAATAGCAAGAAAACACGATGGTTATAGATGTTATATTTTATGGTAGGATTATATCTGTCAAATCCTGTATATTATTTATCCATTCAAAGTTGCCTTCTAACGAACCACACTTTAGAGAGTTGAGAATTTATATCCAAAATGCATGACTGTATTTCAAATAATAGATATTCATGTAGTGAATTTTACTTAGGACAAAGTTTTGTAATTGAACCTTTTTATCATTTTTGAAATTAATATTTCTAACTTAAAAAAGCAAAACTAGATTTAATTATATTTAAGCTATTTTTTAGGAGTATTTCGTATATGATTAAAATTAATTTGTAAATTATATTTTTTAGAAAACATTTAAAAAAATCTACAAAAATATATAATTAACCCCATCTGAATTGAAAATAATGACTGGATTGCCTTTTATCTCAAAATTCACTAATGTGAATTTATTTAAAAAGTTAAAATTGAGATAATAACCAAATGGAGTTTTAAAAGGCAAAGAATTGAGCATATTACATTAGATTTGTTGCATAGAGATTTATTTTTTGATATTGAGCTTTTAAATTTAAAATAAGTAAAAACTTTTGATTTATGAAATTTAAAAATTTTTAACAGCCTTTTCATAAAGACATCATTTTGAGATGGGACATGATTGATAAGAAAGAAATTCTTTATCAAATACATAATATTTCTAATTTAAAAGGGAGGAATTTCTTCAGAAGATACTTTTGGTGCGATTTTTTTTATCAAATACACATAATATTTATAATTTTCAAGGATGTAAATTCGTCACGAGATAAAATTAGATGCTAAGGCTATTCTTAATCAAATCTAAATTATTTAATAATGCGTAAGGCAACGTTGTTGTCCATAGATAGAAAAAGAGAAAGGAGTAGAGAGTAAGTTTATTCTTAAAAATCTCAACTTTAGATTGGCGAAGGTCATTTTCGCCCCCCCCCCCCCCCTGAAAACACATGGGGGGGGGGGGGCGGGGGGCGGTTGCCCCTTCGCCCCCCGGATGTGCGCCCCTGCTTTAGAAAAAGAATGTGAGATAAAAAATTTTGACCGTTTTAGCATTTATCAAGAATATGATACGTTCAACTTATAACATTTCAATTTGTGGTGTAAGTAAATATGAATAATTTGGAGTATGGGAGTTTAATTAATTTTTTAAAATAAAATCAAATTAATAAATTTACTTACTTGAAACGTAGTGAACATGCTTTTATAAGGCATCATATTGTTTTTTTGGTGAGAAAGCAAACTTTTTAGACAGTCCATTTCTTCGTCTATTTCTTTTAAAATACTGTGCATTTCTATGGAAATGAATAAAAAGTTAATTAGTTAATTCAGCTATTATGTTGTGTCAGAAAATAGATTCTAGGAAAATTGAAATTGCTCAAAATTTAATGTTAAATGACTTTTAAATATTTTCATTTTTGTATCAAAATCGTGCATTAATAATTCATAAACATTCAGAACCTTAGAAAACGATATTAAAATTACAATGAATAATAAGATTGTATATTTTTAACTCAAAAATTAAGTTAATTTTACAATTATATAAAAATTACTCCATTTTTAACCCGCTAGCGACCAGAATAATCAGACGATATCTAGAAAAAGCAGATTTGTATTAAAAAGAATTAATAAACGCAGACGATTCACATTTTTGTAAAGTCGACTGTGGTCGATAACCAGTTAAATTAATATAAGATCCAGAAATACAATCTCCATAATTGCAAGGAATACATTTTTACATAACTGAACTTAATTAGAAATTTGAATGGTGATTGTAATTTTTTTTGTACTTTTTAACTTCTAAAGTAGTGTGATTTTAGAATTACATGAAAATCACACCATTTATAATATCACTTTTAAACTTTTTTTTGTATTTTTAATAAAAGTAAAAGACAACTTATAAGAGGTTAGCTTATCTTTGCGTTCTACATTAGAATTTCAAGCCTAAACATAGTTCAGTGTTAACCAATCAACATCTGAGTGGTCCATTTCATCCAAGAAAAATAGATGCGATTAAGTAAAAAAAGTCAAAAATTGTCTGCCCCGTTAATACTGAAGATGGGATGAATTAATAATAACAAACTAGAATTTTTTTTAGAAATACTAAAAATTAGTATTTCTACATTAAATAAATGAGTAAACGTTTTACTATGTGTTTTTATAGTTTTTGTCTTTAAACAACATACGTAATAATTAATACGTGTATATTATACAGAATTTTATAAAATAAGCTTTCCTTAGACAGGTCATAAAGCCGAGGATCTATACTAAGGGGGCTAACAAATTTGAGATGCGGATTTGAGAGGCTAACGGTTTTTAAAATCATATATGCCCACAAGATACAGCCCCAGTCCTCACGCTCCCCTAATCCGCCCTGTCCAACTAGTCGTCAAAAAGGTTAATATTTTTTTATCTTTATTATATAAAATTATATAAATGTTATCTTACTTTTTTCATATTTTATCCTAGCATATGTAAATAGCTATCTCAATTTTTTACAAATTCAAGTTTTTCCTTAATTTGCATAATAGTTGACAAGTGTTCAACCAATGCAAACCTATTTGAAGGAATTAGGATTAGTTTAGAATTAACATTAGTGTTAGTATTAAGGTTAGTGTTAGGTTTTGTGTTAGCGCAATCGTACGTACATACATTTTAGTTTACTAGTGATAGGATGATTAATCCGAATCAGAATTTTCTCATGTATTGGAATCGGAATCGCATCGAAAAATTTACTGCTCCCGATTCTTCAATTATTTTTTATTAAATAAACAAGGTTAACATTTTATGTATAGCAAGGTCAATTGTTGAATACTCTTTTCTGTTTTTGTATCTATATATAAGATAAAAATATACTTTCTTCCATATAGAGAATTAGTAGATTTATCTAAGATAGCGGTTTTAACTAGAATAAGGTTAGAAACAAGTTTAAAACGCCATATATATAAATTGTATGGAGATGTGAGTGTGAAGACGAGTTAAACGGAAAAAAAGAATTTTGATGTAATGCTCTTCTTTGTATATTATATTTAATAGAGGTAGTTAAGTTTATGATCGGGAGTTTTTATTTCTGACTTCTGTGGGTTTGGAAAGAGTGTTTTAATTGGAAATGATAATCCAAGGATTTGAGGGCTATTTTGTTCGTAGCATCGTGTAGATCTTCGGTTTTGAGAATGAGGTTTAAAGTAGAATTTTATGTCATTTTAGGATTTATTATTGTTTTTAAAATGTGTTTGCAACTTGTGTAAAAGGTTTATACGGTAATTATTATCATTTATGCTAAGTATAAGAATATAAAAAAATTTTGATGTTTTTTGTAAACTTCAAATATAATTCCTAATTAAATATTTAGTAGATTTTTATAAAATATAAAGTTTTAAAACAAAAAGAATTGGTATCGGCATCGTATATTTTTTTAAGAATCCGCATCATACAAAACTTTAGGATCGTCCCATGACCAAAATTTGCACATACATTTGTTGACATTCTTGACACAAACTTTCCTATTTATTTCTATTTATACAAGTCTGATAAAAAGATCTAGACATGCATAACATATTGACATTGGACACCCAGGTCCCAGGCATAGACTGAAATAATTAAATCTCAAAACCTATGGTATCCTATGGATATATCATTTCAAATTTATATCTAATTTGAGATTTTTAAGGCCAACTTTTCAAAAGGCCAACTTATTTTATAGTATAATGCGATTCATAATTTATTTATTAAATATATTTAATTTAAAATGTACTATTGCACACATTTCCTTATGGCAGAAATTTTTGATTCCATATAATCAGCCAGTCTTAAAGATCCGTCTCAGTAATCCAATGTGACGGAAAAACGAGGATTCACTTTATTAAAAAATATCAACAAAATGATATTCAGACACCCATAATAAAATAAATTTAGTTTGAATAATTTTTGGTGTGCCTTTAACTTTAAATGCAAATTATATAACTTGTTTATTAGTCTTCCTGTAAGATTTTCTAAATCGAAGATTTTTCATAAGTTCCAATAATATATACCACTTTAGAGAAGTTAAGATGTCATAAAAAATAAAAAAGATGACAGATTTTCTATTTTCATACAAGAGAAGTGAATGCTAAACAATTCCTTATTTACATGCGGTAAAAGTATAGTGTAAAAATCTACGACTAAAAGATATTTAGATAGTTTGCTATTTTTAACGGAAATTGACGAGAAAAACTTATCTTAGCCAATCTAATAATAGAATGTGTTCTAAAATCTCCAAGGCTATAAACGATCTTAATTGAAACCACTCAAAAGGTCATTTCACTTTGGTTATTACATAGGTAAAAACAATGAAACTCATCTTTCTGAAAAGCGCATAATAGTATAGTACAAAAAATTTGTTCTACATTTGGAGAAATAATTCCACAGGGCAAAATAATTTCGCCAAAAGTTATGATCGATACATAAAACTAACGTGGCTCATTTGATTCATAAAGAAGTATTATATTAGAGTTTAGACAAACGACTTTAGAATTAGAAATTAGGGTGTAAACGTTTTCAAACCTTTTTCTAGTTTTTCTATTTTCAATTTATAAACAGAGGCATCATCGATTAGTCTCCACTTGCCAATGACCGCATCTAACTTTGTCAAAACTTCTTTTTCTAAGTTAGGGTGTCTTTTGATTATTTTCGCTCCAAAGCATTTTAAAGCTTCGACTTCATCGGCAATTGGCTTAATTGATGATATGGATGACTTAAAAATAAAAAAGAAATGATAATACTTGTAATATAAAAAGATCAACTATACGACTTCAAAAACAAATCTTAACATCAAACTAAACATTGCTTTGTTCAAAAAAACAAGTTATAAAATTATCTAATGTAATAATGCTCAAATATCCCGCTTTCACTTATGAATTATGATATCTATATGAGAGAGATTACATGCAGTTTTGTTATGATTGTATGCTAATAAGGATGCTTACTTTTGAATCATTCTAAGCTAAATTTTTCATTAAGAGCCATCGCTTACAAATAATTCACTTTAAAAATAGCCAACCATAAATAGTTTTATAGCATGTAAAATTATCAAAAAGTTAATTCCAACAATGCTGAAAAAACAGTGTCGAAAATTTTTTTAAAGGTTTCAAATTAGTATAAATACAAAGAAAATATATAATTATTAAAAACAAATGTAAAAACAGAAATTCTTTCTTTATTCAAAACTGGTAGTAATAGTTGGGTTGACCTATCATACATTTAAGACTCGGAGTGGAGTTTTTGTCATAAAATTCAATTTAAAATACTCGTCTAGATGATTTTTAGTAGTTGTAATATCCAAGGTTAAGTGCTTCAAGGCTGTAATCTCAAGTTTAATTGAGACAAGTAATGGTTTATTGTTCATATCCTAAGTTAAAAGTCAATAGATAGATTCTTCTAGAATAGCTACATTGAAGTGAAGCACTTAGGTAAGTTGCATTGATATGCAGCAAACAATGACACAAATAATAGCAGTGTAACGATTTATGAATTTACTTAATAATCATATTTTGTAAAAAGAATACGATTTTTGCACAACACTTTACATGTGTTGGATACATTCACCATGGAAATGTATTTCATGATTTTACATTATGGAAAAGTTATAGTTGTTGTTGACGGCAGATATCTTGTTATCGCCATACCAGTGGCGACCGAGCCGATTTGGTTGTAACCAGGAGAGATGTGGGTGTATGTATATGTGTATATATATAAATAAGTTTTTTTTAAATATCTAAATCTGTGTGTAATGTTAGCATAAAGGAATATGAGATTTAATGATGTATTATGGAGGTTTGAGATGGGGGCGATCTTAGTTTGTTTTTCCATTTTGAGAGGAGGTTGGAAACCGCGTGTGGATTAAGCTAAAGATCGAGTGATTTAAGATTGAATAGGTGTATTTTGCAGGGAGGGCAGTGAGAGTTTCTACTTTCATGATTCAAATTTGTTTATCTTCTACTCTTTGGAAATAAGATTTATCATTATTTTAAGCGTCAACAATATTTCTAGTTTAAAGAATTAATCAAATACATTAGTAGAGTTAGCATGCATAGAATACACTTAGATATAAAATCGCATATAGGAAAAAATAAATCAAACCAAATATATTACTAAATTGACCGTCTATTCATTTATCGCCAAAAGAATTCGTAGATTTTAGACAAAATTATTTTGTTACTTTGTCCACGTTTTTTATATATATTTCAGTTTAAATATTTCTTAAGAGATTAGCTGAATATTTTTCTCTTTGATTTATTGAAATGAAGAAATTAATAACAATAAAATAAAGTACGAATTCCAATAAACATTGATAAAAATACTATAACAATTCGTTTTTCTTCCAACTTTAACGCAGATCTAAGCGTGAAAAATTGTCTGAAAAGCCAACTAAGTTAAGTAAACATTAAACTGAACTTAATATAAAATTATATATTTATGAGCATCATATGAAACAAGTCAAACTTTAATAATTTATTGTCTATAAAATTTAGTTATATGTTTTTGATGTCACTGAAGAGCAGATAAGCATTCATGGCCTTTTTAATAGCAATCGCGTATTGGTGAGATTTCCTTACAAAATTTATGGTCAATAAATGATAAGCATTATTAATACTTTTATGGATACATGGTTGACCATAAAAATACCTTTACGTATTAGGACTTTCAAAAGTAAAGAAGAAGATTACATTGCAGATACAATTTCAAGCATTTATGCATCAATCCTTAATTGGACTAATATTCTAACCATGTGTTTAGGGGAGATCATTACACTAGTTAAATTAAAAAGTTTAAATGTCTTACTATTTATAAAGTTGCTGGTACTATTTAGTCAAGTTACACTTCTTTAAAAAAGTAATAGCAAATGTAGTGGGGTTTTCATTGAGAAGGCTCAATTGTACCGCTTATGTCAAAGTATGTGCAAAGAAGGTTTGATCCCAGATTCGAATCCAAGCATTTAGAATTTCAAACCACCATACATATGCCACTCATATCTGTTAAAAGCTCATTTACTTTCAGACACAAAGTCAAATTTATTAGAATTAATTTATCAGAAGTAAAAAAAAATTATAAAGGAAAATAGCAATAGTTGGTTTGTCAGTAAATCAATGATATAGCGATTCGCCTCAGCATACTGCTTGAAGAAACTTTTTTTTCCTCCACATGGCTTAGAAGAAAAGCTATGACGTATCAGACACAATTGACGTTGGCCCTGATTGAAAAAAGGGTTTTATAAAATCAATCTCAACTAACCCTAGCAACAAATTTTTACAACGCAAGAATCCAACAAAAGTATGCCTTCTAAATTTTGGTAGTAGAAGCAAATTTCCAAATATTGGTCTCCAGGATAAGATACTTAGATAAACTGCTAAATATTACTGTATGAATTTCTATAGTTGAAGATAATGAATTAAGTTCTTCCATTAATCTATTATACTTTTCCAAATAGTCATTGAAAGTTAGCTTCTCATGATCTTCACTTGATGTATTCAATCTATCTTGACTGATAGCTTCCTAAAAAATAATCAATCCTAATATTATTGAGAAAGTTAATCTGCAAATAAAACAAAATATTTTAAATAAGGATTTAAATCAAATAAATTATATTTAATTTTTAATAAATAAATTGGTCTTCTTTAATAGCATAGAATTAAAATATACTAATATGGGATATCTCTCCTGCGTGATAGTGTAATCGATAATGGAGACATTATTTTACAAATAAAGTATAATTAACTTAAAATAAAATATGCATTAACTAGTTTACCAACACGAAAATCATTTGGAATGTCAAAACACAACTAAACAAATGCATAAAGAGTTTCTTAATATGCGTTTTTCTAAATATCCTTTATCTACCCTGGTTAATTCATTAATGCATATTTTTAATGCATATATTAGTAAAATAGGAAAAAATGTCAATCAATTATTTGAGTCATTTTCAAATTTGATTGTTATTTGTTAACACAATCCGTTTAATAAAAATATTAAAAAAGGACTTTTTACAAAAAATGTAAAAAAATAATAGTTTCGCATTATATAAGAAAGGTTGGCAAATAGATAAAACATATTGTCGGTAATCGCATCCAAGGAAAGAAAATTTTCCATTGTGGGGCAGATGGTGAGGATATCTTCACTCAAGAATTGAACCCTAGAAAACCTCTATTGAGAGCTTACGCTCACCACCACTAAGCCATCTGAAATATTGAAATTTAGTATTTTTCATAGAAAGTTTAGGAGTAAAAATTACTAAAATGGGAAGGAGGCAGTCTTAGACAACGAACTTTAGACAAAAATATCATAAAATTAACTACAAGTTTCATCTATTTCAATGATTTAACGTTTATCTTATTTCTTTGTCTTAGTATTTCTACGTCACCAACTGCACTCCGAAACATAGTACTTTTAGTTGTTGAATTGAAATAAGATAAAATAATTGAGATTGAATAAGATGCTTCAATGTAAATTTTGCCACAGGGAGCCACATACGCATGTGAGTACACTGTAAAGTGTAAGGGTTAGCAAATACAATTTTTAAACATATAGTATACACATTGTATGGAAATATTGCTATAATTTGTTTTCCTAATGTGTGAACAAAGTGATGGCTACGTCATCAACTGTTTTAACTTGGCAAACTTTATAAAATCAAGCATCGGCACTAGAGCTTCTGTCTCGAGATTTCTCGAGTCTCGATTCTCGAGAATTTTAGAATTTTTTTATTTCTTGATTCTCGAGAAATTTTTGTCGAGACTCAAGAATTTTAAAAAAATTTTATTACTGAAAATATGTTAAATTTTGAATAAATATTAATAAAAAATAAATAATTATGTGTAATGCACGATCAACTTTTGAAGAAATTTTAGAATGTACAAAAAATATTTTTGATAAATTTTTTTCTCATTATTCAGAGCATGGAACTGTTATACAAGAAAGCCAAATTCAAGTCGAATCTGTTGATGAGTTTGAAGAAGAATCTCTAACTCAAAGTTTAAATAGAGAAATTAAAGAATTCATGTATGATAAAAAAAAAAGAAAAAGTTAGTACAATAGAAGAACTACAGATGTTCAAACAAAACAAAAATTTTTATTTATCAGAATCGATGCAATTGTTAAAAAAAATTCTCTTTTATGCATCCAACCAACTTCTTGTCAATGCGGAAGAATTTTATTTCCAAAACGATTGAGTTTGAAAAACGAAACTTTAAATGCTCTTGTTTTTTTAAAAAAGTTATTTTACTAATAAAACAAAATATTTTTTTCGTAAAATATATTTTAACTTCTCGAAACTTTTCTCGAGTCTCGAGAATCATATATTTTTTTTCTCGTTTCTCGAGAAATCAGAAGCTCTAATCGGCACCGATCTTTTATAAGTTGATCTGCATCGTTTAGAATTATGGGAGAGTACAACACTAGTATTAATAATTTATGAAATCCCAAATTGAAACAGCGATTTCTTGAATGCCCTGAAAGTTTTAGAAATTTAATAAAAGTCTCGTTTACAATCTTACTGTAGCACAGATATATATAGCTGAATCAGAGTCACGATATTAAAATCCCACTTCAGGGACAGGAATCAGGGTAACCTAAATTAAATAGTATCGGGATTCGGATTCGCCAAAAATTTGACGTAATTGCCCACCCCTGCTCATAGGATTATCCTAAAGATTGTTTAAACAACGTTTGGTAAATTTGCTGCCGTATTTTGTAAACATGCCCGCTTTCAATAGCAGTAAAACCTAGATATGGCAATGAACGCAACTATATATCAATAAATACAAGACAAAAAAGTATAAGTAGAACGAGTATACGTATGCGTATATAAGGCTTAGAAATGTAATAATTATCAAATAGAATGCATAAGAATATCTTATCTTAGAGAACATGTATATTAGGTTATATTAGAAGTTTTATCGATTCAAACAATCGAATTATATAAATTGGTGAATGAGTGAGTGAGTAAGAAATAGTAAAAAGAGAAATACTCAATAAAATATGAAGACTTGAACGCAAGACATTAAAAATCATGTTGAAAAAAGATATTGTGAACAAAGGAAATATAGCCACCACCGATTGCCAATATCCTATTTACTCTAAGCTCAAAGTTTTAGTAAGATAGGAAAAATTATTTCAATTGTGTTTCACGTTAAAGTAGGGTTCGGCAAAAGCGCTCTAAGGATTCTACAATAGTAAGATAAGTTAATGTTCTTTTGAGTTTTACTTCATTTCGTAGTCGTAATATTCTGTGAATTGAGGGCATATCAGTTAAGTTATATACTTATGATAAATATTTGTATGCATTCATTAAACGAATTATCACGGTAAATCTAAACACAAAATATTTCAAAAAAATATTCTATATAAAATTCTAGAATAATAAAAGATATAATAAAATGAGAAATTATAAATAACAAAATTTATCATTTTGCTTTTACAACTAATAATCTTTTAGATATTTTTTGAATGAAACTTCTAAATTAGGTGTCATAAACGAAAAGCAAGAATCTTATCTAACATCACAAATTACTAATGTATACCCTAACAACATGTATAAAAAAGAATTTTTTGCAATTTATTCATGGCAAAATAATGTTAAAAATATGAAAACATAGGTAATTAGTAATTCTAAAACACATAATACAGCTGTCGTATTCTCTGAACTTTTAGCAAAATTGCAAAAAAATTAAATAGATTTCGCCCCCCCCCCCACCCTATAAGAAATTTTTGGATCCGCCACTGTACAGAAGTATCAATTTTCATCAAATCAGTTTTTATTTTTTAAACGTAATTAAGTATCAATTAATATATATTTTCACAATTATAAATTTAAGAAAAATTCATTATTGCATTTTTTCGTTCTTTTAATTTAGAAACGTTTGTCTTTAATTTAATTGTCTTTTCCTTCTATTGCAAACACCGTGATAATTATGTAGGAAAATGATACATTTTATATAGGTTCCTTGAAAGATTCAATATATTTCAAGGATTCTGCGAAGGTAAAAATGTTGTTTATAGTAGTGCTTATCAAATATTTTGACTTAACAATTTCTATAAAACTCTTGGATGTTATGTTGAATAATATTGATTTTTTGAAACAAACACTAAACCATCCAAACTTTTCAAAATCATTTCTACACTTTTCTCATTTACCTTATATATATTTTAGCAAAGTTAATGTTAAATGTAATTAGAACTAAAGTAAAAACATACTTGGCATTTCCTTATGAAACCTTCAATTTCACCAGGATCATCGATATTATTTTGGATGTTAAAAAGAAAGAAATCTTCTTCAATTTCAGTTCCAAGAACTTCTGTCTCCATTTTAGATTTTGATTGAAGGGAAGACAACGAGATGATAAGAAAAGTAAATGAGCAATTAAACACCTAGATTTTTGGAATGATGAGCAAAGTTTATTGATTAT
Source organism: Nectonema munidae (assembly GCA_030549495.1). Lineage (NCBI taxonomy): Eukaryota > Metazoa > Nematomorpha > Nectonematoida > Nectonematidae > Nectonema > Nectonema munidae. The sequence continues at coordinate 171,214 of JAUIRK010001035.1, forward strand.
TATTCTAGCTTATCATCATTAGCTTTGATTCAAAACCTACAATGTTAAAAGTATTCATAAAATAACGAGCGTAAATTATGATATAAATATATGCATAATTAAGATGGGCGATTGGAACATAATTATTATTTCACAAGATACATCATTTAACAAGGGGAAAATTTATGTTAATTTAAAATTATGCGTTATTATTCCAAAGATAATCCATATGAAATAAGACGTTAGATCACGCATAAATTATTCTCATTTGAAGAATAAAAAACGTAAAATTGCATACTTTTGCGAATAAAAAATGGTTAAAAAGAAGAAACTTTCAAGTTTAAATTGTAAATAAAATGACTTTTATAGAAATATTTATATAATGATGAAGTGTGGCTTTACACATTGACTGGGTTTTGCGTCATTAAGAGTTCTAGAACGATGTTCTAGTGTAAATATTTGCGTTAGAAGTGGACATTCAAAATAAAGATGACAAATATAAAGACAAGATACACTTAATGCGGTATCAGGATATTAACGTGTTGTACACTTGACATAATAAATACATTCAGCACAATATTAAAGGAACCAACATTACTTGAAAAGTTGTCATATTCCTTAGAAGGTACGCACTACACATTATTATTATTATGATATTAACCAGATAACCGATATTATGTAAACTTGACATAGTATATAGAAGTCCAACATCTTTACTATTTATAATAGAAAAATATTTGTCTTGCCAGTACAACTCGTGTATTTAAAAGTGAGAAAAATCTGGAAAATAATGCCAAAAAGGGAGAGTGTAGAAAGAAACACATTCCAAGATGATACATAAGACATGTTATAAAATGAGTTTAAACATTAATAACATTATTTTGTTTGGTGATAAAACAAAAAAATTGGTATAAAAACATTAAGGATGTTCGATTTGATTTAAATTATTATAGGTCCATTAAAATAAAATATGATTTTTATAGATCTTTATCACTTCAATTCTTAGTATTCCTGTTTATTAATAGGAACTAGTTCTAAATATATTCTCATCTTTGTTTTAGATATTATTTAAGGTTATTCTTAAAGTACACATTTTTTGAAATGTTTTTCACTATACTTTTATTTATCAAAAGCTTTTAAATTTCATTTATTGCGTTCACTTTACTTTTTACAATAAAAATACTTCTAGAAAAACTATATATAAGAAGGATAAAAGAAAAAGATGAATCTTAACATTCAAATTTAAATGCCACAAAACATAGGTAACCTAACAAACTAACTGACTATCTTACTAAAAAAGTCATTTGAAAATACAGAAATTTTTTATGATGTAAAAGATGTCCAGCTCTTATTTTGACCTCTTTGGGCTTTTGCATAATAAAATTTACACGGTAGTGTACTGTACATGATGTACAAAGAATTAAATTGAATAAAGCGATGTGTAAAAGCTAACAAGGAAATCAATTAAAAAATTTAGCGTGAAAAAATAAATGTTTCGTAATTTAGAATCGAATTAAGTTATCGCTCGAAATAAAATAAACAGTAAAGTTTGAATGCGAAATGGCAATTAATTTGAGCTTAAAGTTAAAATTCTTTGAGTATGTTCATTGAAGATATACCCTTTTTAGTTCTATTTTGTATTTTTTAAAATTCGCGAAAATACAGAATAGAATTACAAAAATAAGAATTAGAGTTAAAAATATTATGTTTTATTTAATTAAACTCGTGAAGTGTTCGCTCAAGAAAGTGTCAAACCCGTGTACAAAGTTGGAACCAAAATGTATATTCGAATCAATTAAACTAATATAATTTGCCATCAGATCCATTTTGTTTAGGTTTGATTTTCAATCATGATCCTCCCTATCATCTGTCCAACTATGGAAGAATATGGTTCGGATGCGATACCAACAACTCAAAAAACCTGGCGTTAATGTCAACTAACAAGACAAAAAAAGCAAAAACTTTAAATAAGAAAAACTAGCTCTTCGGCCGAAGTAAACACGAATAATAAATAAACTAATAAAAATACAGGAACCAACTCTCCAATAAAACCAATAAACGAAAAGTTACTCAAGAAGGAAAATAAATGAGAGAAATCTTTTTGAAAATGTAGCGAAAAGAAAGAACATAGGATTTAATTAGACTAATAAAATTATAATTCACAAAGCATAAACTAGCTTTAGTAATTAAATAAAAATTTCAAAGTAGTATATTATCATTGAATTTAATGAAAATTTTCTACACATTTAATAAATGCAATCATTAATAAATTTTATATCTTGATACACAAATTGATACAGCAAATCGATAAGGTTATTTCACATATCATTCAAAATATAACAAAAGTATATATATAACTAGATTACATTCGAGAGTATAATAATAGATAACAATATAAACCTTGAAACATTTAAACCAATAAGTAATAAAGGTAAAATAAAAGCTATATTAAAATTTCAAAGGTCTTAAATTCCATCTTTTAAAAAAGCTGGAGTAAGGAGAAAGCAATTATAATAATAAGTTGAATTCAAGTCTATTAATTAATACTGCATTTTCTGAATGACAAATAGCCAATTTTTCATAGCATCGATCAATAGTAATAACCAAAGGGGGATAGAGCGCAGTGAGGGCTAAGGTTACGCTAGCTCCACCCCATCTCTTTCTAAAGTTTACTTATATTTTACTAAATCACAAAATAGCTTTATATATTAACCGATAAGCATTTATATATTGCCGTTTAAGACTTTCTCAATTTCGAATTCTATTTTCGTTGTTTAGAAGTGTATATTTACGAAGCTGACAATATAACGTGGCCAAAGTGGAATCTTCTCAGTGATCGATTTTTCTAAGATATTAAAGCAAAGTTAGGTAAATAATTGGGTAAAAACAGCGCATTCTAAAAAACGATTTTTTTTTTAATTTTGATGTATATTATATTTTAACTTGCTAATTAATAAACTAACCAAAATAATTAATTGATTAACTAAACATAATTCAGAAATTCGATTTTTTAACTAACGAAATAAATGATTCAATAACAAAGCTCACATTATTTCGATAATGCATTTAAAAAAAACAAAAATTTACACTAGAAGACAAATAAAAATCATACAATGTCATGAAATCAAATGTTTAAACTTCAAAGATATTAAAAGATAAACAAGAATTTTAAAATATAAGATCTAAAACCTCAAGGGGTTGGACATAGTAGAGAACCCCTCATATTTCAGTCACTATTTTCCGAAACTTCAAGAGGATGAAGACATCCAATGAGCTCTCATAATTGTATTCGCTACAATCAAATACATATTACTGCCATTTAAGGTAAAATTTGCTCCGTGTATGATTTGATATAATAACAAAGGGGAGATACCGGTGCAAAGATCATTGTGATTTTAAATATTTATTCAATTACACATTAATACCGTATAGCTAGATTTTGATACTTTTCTATAATTTCTCTCTTTGATTTGAAATATAAAAATAGTAAGACAACTTGAAAAAATTTTCATTTTTGAATAAAGAGGCTATTTTTAATGATCTCTCTGTTATTAACGAAGTATTAGGTTTTTAAAAAAAGAATCATAGTATATTTTCTCATCTGAACATGTTAATAATAAGCGATTTTTAGGTTTATGGTTAGGGTTAGAAATGTCATTTTTAAAATATATTTGCAAAAAGAATAAAAGATCTTTTAGGCTTATGGTTAGGGTTTAGATGATGACATTTTTACTTTTCCTATGACAATCACTTCTAACACAACTTTTATATTATACCCAATTCAATTGACAATTTTTTCCCAATTTAGAGCAAACGTGGCGTGAAAAAAGTCGTGTATATTCATATTCATGATGATCATATGAATATATATATATGGGTTCTATGTGACTAAATTTCAAACAGGTATAACTCGGGCATATGTAATTCAAGTTCTTCAAAAATGTAAATATTTTCAATTTTACATATTCTTTAATATTTAACATCATTTTAACAAGAGATAAGATTACTTTTAATGGCGAAGAATTTGAAATAAAAGGATTAAATTAGAAGAAAAAACAAGTCTGTATTGAAAAATATTAATGTGAGGTAAAATAGAAAATGAAGTAAAAATTATGTGTACATAGATTACATGGATTATCGAAGAAATATTTAACACTTATAAGGTAATACATAATATATGTGGATTTAACATTAAATATTATTTTATGTAAATATAGGAAAATTATAATTTCTAATTAGTTAGAGCGAAGATCGTAATGCGGAAGATATAATAGAAATAGCTTATGTTATAAAATAATGTCGAGAAATCTATGTTCTTTAACTTAATCCAAGTTTAAGTTTGTTACAAATCTTTTTATAAAATACCGTATGGCACTTATATGTAAAAAATAAATTCCAAAGGATACGGACAAAAATTTAAATCAAGTAAAGAACATAAACCTAGCTTAAAAATGCTTCGCCACCCCTGAAAGCATAAAGAATCAAGTGCTTCATCCAGAAAGTTTTATGAAAATGATATTCATACTTTCCAAAATTGTACGCCTGTTCTTAAAACTAGAGTTTAACAAGAAGAATATTCTTAAAAATTTCGAATTAAAACTGACCTATATCCACTCTACGAAAACTCAATTCCCTTTAAAAATGAATTCTTCTTACTACTTTAATCTTCTTCTTACTATTTTAAAACAGCAAATTTTGAAACGTTTTCGATGTATTTGGGAAATTTTAGTTTTTTATTTTTTTAAATTGTCATGTTCTTAATGAAAAATAAGCGAGCTAAAATTTAACTATGTGGTGTATTCAAATTTAATACAGTTGAAAATTTTTTAATGATTTAGGCTTTTAAATTACTTCAACCTTATAAATTTATCCGATAAATTTAATCTGAAATTTGCTTAAATCAGGTTAAATTTATTTAAATCCTGTAAAATAGGGATTGTTACGAACCTTACATTCATCGTAGAGTTCACACATTATTCAACTGTAAAAACACTACATGCTGTTTACGAGTTTTCTCCAGTAGCAAGCTATCACAAGTTATTGCTAATTCACTTACTCTGCAACTGGATATATGATGAAGGAAAACTGTGTTGTATCTTGGAAAATATATACGACAAATTTACATTTGTAATTTTTATGGCAATGCAAATTGCAGGATAGCTTCCAATATAGTTCGCTTCTTTGATACATAAAAGATAGAGTATCATTGATTTATTTTAACCGGTTATCGACCACAGTAGACTTATGTCGACTTTACAAAAATAAAATCGTCTGCGTTTATTAATGCTTTTTAATACAAATCTTCTGTTTTACATTAGATATCGCCTGGTTATTCTGGCCGATAACGGGTTAAAGACTAAAATATCATAATATAATTTTAGTGAATATCGAATATGTCTAAAATTTATTAGTGAAAAAAATAAAATTGAAAAGTTTTTATATTTTAACTAAATGTCGAGAATAAAATTCAAGATTAAGAGGAAAATAAGTGGAAAAAATTATGGGGTGATAATTAAACTCAAATAGCAATATAAAAATGAGTAAATTTATCGGATATCTCAAAAAGGAAGTGGGAAGTTATAGGCCTATTCAAAAAATAAGAACGGATAGGGGCGTGTTCAAAAAATATCAAAAAAAGGTTTGTAACAGGCGAGTTTAAAGAATATTTTTAAAAAGAGAGTATGAGTGGGCTTCATAAAATTCAAACGTTAATTTTGATGAATAGGTTACTGCAGACCTGAAATGGGTTAGAAAGGTAATTTTCGAGCAAAGCAGGCTTAAATACTGCAAATATATTGATTTTATTTAATGGATACAAGCTGTAACTAAACGCAACTGGAAAAAGTGAACTACAATACAAAAAGGGCATTAATCAAGGCAACTACAATTACCATGGTTGAGAAAAGGGAGTTGAAAAGAAGCTTAATTGTGTCTTAAAGAAAGAAGAGCATGCAATTAGAAGTAAATTTCATAGCATTAGTACGTACGTATAAATCAAAATAATGCATTTATAATTTGAATAGTGTAGTTGATTACACAATAAATCATGCACAATAGATATCGGACTTTTATTCTGCTCTTTATTAAAAACTTTTTTGTAATGCTATAAAAAGGATAATCATTATATAGAGTCCGAGCATTGATTGTCTTTGTTTTAAAAACTATTCGAAACTAAAAATCAGGGCGGTTATCAAATGATATATATTATTAACAATAAATGATTGAATGACTTATATCTCAATGGGTTATTGCATTTTTCACTTGATTGTCAATTTTTATCCACAATCCTGTTAATTTTACTATCGATGCAATTTTGGTATTGAATAGAGCCAAATTTTACTTTGATTTTTGTGTTGACATTATAAATTAGGAAAAAATGGTTTAGGAAAAAGATTCCTTATATTTATGTAGGTAAGGGTTTGTGTGTTACATTGAAGTTAATGATTTGGTACACGGAATAGAGGAAACATGCTTTGCTCTAATGTAACATCAGAATATAATATCAAGATTAAATTTCATTATGATTCAGATTTGTATGTATACTAATCATGGAAATTGTTATGTGTTATATGCGCATAAAAAGTGGAAAAAATTATTGAAATCAAAAAGGCTAGGGGCGCAAATGAAAAGAAGTCAGGGCGACTTCATTGCCAATCTCATTCCAAAGGCTTGGAAATAGTTTTTCGCAAACCTAATAAGTTGAGCCTGGCACAGAGTTAGTCGTTCATTTTCATTTTCAAAAGATATCAAAATCTGTAAAAATAAAGTTTCGGCTACAGAAATTTTCGAAAACTAAAATCTCCTCTACCAAAATTCTCAAAATAACAGGAATTTTAAAACAGTCATATAAACTACAAACCAATATCAAGATATCATTTCTGAAATTTAATTCATTGCAAATACTTCTTTTCATAGTAAACCGGAGATATAATTAACAATAAGACGTCATCAAGGCAAGCAAAGGGAGTTTGGATAACTCTAATCATATGCTTATTAATTTTATTTAAGAACCTTTCATTAAAAAAAATAGTTTCCACCAAAAGTTATTTTAATCATACCTTTCCACCAAAAGTTATTTTAATGATAGCTTATGAAAACTATCTTATGCGTTCACTGGAACTAAACTTTACAAATTTTATTATTATTGGTTTTATATACAATAAGTTTAAAAAACGATTTAATTCAATTGACAAAAGACAGAGAATTACGATTTGATACAAATAACAAAAAACTAGAAATTATTTAAATTTTACACTCATACTTTTGCAAAAAAATCAATTTTAATTCTGCAAGTTAGAACATTCATAAAAAATATCTCATAGTATACCTTCTTTTAGGAAGCTCTCCAATCGGATATAATAATTAAGGAAGAGCGTGAGGTACGTTTAGTTGTCAACAGTTGTCATAATTTGTTAAAAAGTAAAGAGTCTGTTGACCGTTATTCTTATATTATTAAAAATTTTGTTGATTCTGTCGGAGTCGGAACGAGAATCATTTTGTCATCTCCAAATCTGACTCCGCACCCATCAAAATCGATTAAAAATCAGGCAAATGACTTGAAATTTGAAATTACGAGGTCTGAAAATATATCAAATTTATCTTTGCAATCTAAACATTACTTATCCAAGGAATAAAATATAGATATATAGTCGAAAGTGAAAGTTATATTCGTGAAACAAAGTTGATAAATTAGAAACTTGTTTAAATAAAGTAGTTAAGATAAGAAGTAATTATGTGCAAAAAAGAACGTGATATTGTTTTGTAGATTGCATTTTTTCTTAAAAGATGGATTTTATCCGAGTATGTATTTTATTTTGCTGGGAAACAAAAATTATTATAAACCAAAAAAATATTCCAATAAAATTATGTCGTAAATGAAAGAAAAATTACTTTAGCCTGTCGCTTTTTGTTCATACTAGCTTTTCTATTATGAACTTTAATCAAATATAAAAAAATTTGTAAATAATCAAAAATAATTTATAGCGAAACTAAGATAAATTTTATGTTTCTGATTTCCTTACATAAAAGTATAAACAATTACAAATTGTTGGAAATTGTTTGTTTCTTTTCGTAAATACATTTATGCAACAAAACAATCGTTCGTGACGAAACAATCGTTCGACCAAACATCCATTGGACGAATCGTCGGGCGAAGATATATCTGTTGGAAAAATTGTCCGTCGAGAAATGTCATGATGTCAACGTAATTTGTATTTAAGTTTTCTGATGTCTTTGAATTTATTACGGTTTCCTTCTTTCAAGAAACAAGCGTAACAATAAATTTATCAATAAAACTTTTGTATTATATTACATTTCAATAATATATTTAATTAAAGAATATATAATGTTAGAATGGTTCTTTCAGTCATTTTGAAAGGGAATCTTGGATATAATCCCTATCTTTAAAAATATTTTGGCTCCGGAGGCACAACCATATGGTATTTTCTGGATCCGAAATCCCAGTAGCTTAGTATTGTCTTTTTCATGTTTTCATTTTATTTCTTTCACCCACGATAGTTAACTCGATATATATTCATTGAAGGGAGCAGAGGTAGGCAAGCTGATAAGGTTCTTAGAGCTTTTTAGGGCTCTTATTTCAGTTTTTTCCTTTTGTATTTTTAGTAAAATTAAAACTTTATTCAAACATGTTCAATAAATTATCTAAATTGATTTGTATATTAAGGGAAAATTCAATCAGCATCTTAGAGAACGAAACAAACTTCTTTCAAAAAGCTGTCAATTAATTCCTAGATAAAAAACATGATACGAGGTGACACACAAGGCAATACAATCATCAATAATAAATATACAGCATAATCATGTCGTGTCGAAGCTAGGGAGCACAGTCGAATCGTTGACACAAACAAATTACGAGTTCGAAAGGTGAGGTTATTTTATCAATGTTAGGTGATAAAAGTAAGAAATATTTCATTAAATAAAGGTCTCCACCAGGGTAAGACCATGACTGATACAGACATATTTTTAGATTTTTAGTTATTTCTAACTATTCTATAAAAAACAATATATTCACCTAATTTCTCTATATCAATAATATTATTTTTTAAATGTGTTCTGGACGTTCGAAAAAGGGTTGATGAAGTGTATTTGTGCAAATCTTACATTAATAGGAAAGAAATGATCTTACGATCCAGATTTATAATGAAAATAGCTAGTTCGTATTTTTGTGGAAAAACACTTTTACTGGAGCATAATTAGTTAAAATATATGTAAATGTATTCCACAAACTAGTAGACTAATAATAAACATAATGGATGAATAAATTATAAGGTGGTGATAGCATGCCCAGCTTTTAAGATATAAATGGAAAAACGCAAGAGGTCATTCTGATAAATATATATATAATATAGTATGATATACAAGCTTATATAGTTTCTATTTAATGGTTAAATAACGTGACCACTTAGTGTAATATTCCTTCCCTACCAACTACTGTGAATTCAATTATTAACGCTTAAAAAACAACATCGAGAAGAAGATAATAGGAATAGATTATGGATAATAATATATAGAGTAATTGATAGCGTGGGTAGAGGGGAAGGGACAAGAATAGTAGTTGCCTGTTTAGTTTTCAAAAATCTATATTCTTCAATTAGATGATTTATTTAATTAGTTCAAATCGGGTTGTATAGTCGGGGATAAAATGCTGCAAAAATCCCCTCTCTATCCCAACACTCACAAAAATTTGTCTCAATCTTTTTATTTTACTTATCGGTATCGCAACCAAAGGACGAATACTGTTCCATAACTGGACAAATTATTTGGATGTAAATAACAGAAATCAAACCCAGATGACCGATCCAAGATCCCACACTTCAACAACAACAACTAAGCTATCTGTCGATTTATATTCTATTATTCACAAATGTAAAAAGATTATTATTTGTATTCAAATATATTTTGCAAAATTTTAGGGCAAATGTATATACCAAAACTCAAGCACTTTAATTTACATTTGGTTCTCAACCTTTTTACTCCTAGCGCCCCTTTGATCATTTGTCAAAATTCAATCCTTCACCTCCCCTAACCTTGTACTTTCCAAAAACATCAGCCTTAGAATTTGCATTTAAAATTTTTTCATTGTCAAGACGACTGGAGACAACCTTAATTACATATAGATTTACATATAATATTTCTATAATGGAATTATACACATTTAGTAACAAATAAAAAGGTTTAAAATTTTCCCTTAGGAACTGTTAAATTCCGCTTAAGGGGGATTCTTTCCGGGTTGAGAACCACATATTTAGAGTGTTTCAACGGATAATAATATTTCAATATTATTGTTTAGTGTTAGTTTGTTTTCAGAATTATTTTATTAATATTCTTTATTTAAAAAAAATCAAAATTTTTCTACCCGCCTGAAATAATTAACACATCAATTCAATTACATTCCAGTTTTATTCCACTCTTCCTTTAGTGGGTTCTCTGATGGTGGTAGATAGAGTCTATTGATGTGAATAAAATTTGATTAAGAATAATACCCAGCATAAAATTTTAATATTTTCATTATCAATAGCGGAGTTATCTTTACATAACTTATTAATTACCATTGATATAAAGCGTAGGCTGCGAGTTTAGAATAGCAGACACCTGAATATTGTTTAAAATCATAAAGTAACGCATGATACTAGAGCTGATACTATTCATTAATTAGAAGAATTTTTCGATCATAATAACTGGTGCAGCTTAGAACGCCTTTCTCAGCTGATCAAATAATAAATGAAGTATAGGAGCTCTTGAAACATTCTTCTGTGAACAATATTTTATTGATGAATAGTGAATTAACGGGTAATAATTAAAAAAAATAAAATATATGTTTGATTGAGTATACTTTAATTTTCAGTTAAAAATTTCAATCTAATGAAATTTTAATCACTGATGACGATATATCAAATTTCACATATTTAAAGTGCATTGAATTTTAATTGAGAATTTTTCAAACAATAGTTATATTAATTTGAAGATTTTAATGTTGTATCATAAATAAAATCACAATTTGATTATCTTTCTTTTTTTGCTGTAAAAGCATTGGATTTGTTGTTTTATCGATCTTGCTTTTTTAATTGAATTTAACAATATGGAAATGATATTTTAAGGTTAAGGGACATGAATGATAAATGTACGTCTGAAAACAAAAAAGTGGTCTTCTATCAATTATTTCTTAAAAGCCCAATAATTTCCCAAGCAAAAGCTTTTTTTCTAGTGTATCATGTACATTTATTCATGGCTTTGATTTTTTTAATTTGATATGAAGTAAATAAATATTTTTGATAAATTGTTATAAATAAATCATGAAAAGTCTTCTTGACACAATTTATGTTCTCGTTTCGAGATGTTTATGAGGGGCGTGAGAAAGGTTGTCGTCTAGGTTCCCCTTCCGATGCCACAAGCTTTTGGGTTCGAATCAATCATCTTTTTTGATTCAAGCGGATAAATTTTGCATTTTCAATGAAAACACCCAATGGTACCTTTACCTTCCAAAGCTTAAGGCAGGGTGTCTAGTATCTACCAACCTTGAAAACCTTAAAAACCTCTTGAATTCAAAGAACACCTTTTGAAAACTTGTAAAACCTTGAAAACCTCTTAAGTTTTACTGATGTCAAAGAACTGATGTTAGAAAAAAACTGATAAATAAAATGTTAATACCAAAAATGACGATGTTTTTCAATGGTGCTTTGGCCACTTGAATTTTTTGTTATCCCCCCCCCCCCCCTCCTCACTCCCGGAATCCCCCAATGCCATAAATCATAAAACCTCGTTTTTTCTAATCTTATCATGAATCACCACTTTGCTTTTATTGCCTCATCTGCTTTCCAGTCTTTACTAATGAAAAAGAAGACTCGTTATACTGATGTATAGAAAATTTCACTCAATTAAGTTTACCTTGTATTTTGTTGTACTAGTTATCTGAAGTTTAACTCTCCATGATAAAACTTGAAATGTTGCATATGATTGTTGCCGAAAAATGAATAGGGATTGTAAAAAGGAACGTTTAATCACAATAATGTTGCAACAAAAACTGCAGAAAATTAGATGTTTTTTGGAATTAATTTTTTAAACGTATCGATGAAGATAGTGAAGAACTTAAAAAAGTTGTGTGTATCGTTCTCACTCTTTTCCACGGTAATGCTTCTGTAGAAAGATCATTTTCGATTAATAATATCTGTAAATCTTTATGAAAGCACTTTGGTAGGACGAAGAAGAGTCTATGATCATCTTCAAGCAGTTGAGGGTATTCAAAATACAATAATAGATAATAAAAAATTGATATTAAGTGTTGGTAATGCGAAAGCTTTGTACAAAGATGCATGAGATAAAAAGCAAAACGAAGTAAACGCCGAAAAGGTTAGAAAAAAAATGAAGAGAAAAATGGAGATGGATTTGAAAGAGCTTGAAGAAAAAAGAAAGAAAATTTTAAGAGATGGTAAGATGAAATTACAAAAATTGATCAAGAAGCGAAACTAATAAAACGTAATCTTTCACAAAGTTAAAAAGCTTACTTATAAATATATGCTCTCTTTTTTATAAAATAAAAAGTTAGAACTCATAACTTCATATAATCGATATAAATGAAATAATATTGTAAACCTTGAAAATTTTCATATTATTCTTGAAAACCTCTTAAAAACGTCTTAAATTTCATTTTTGAAATTTGGTAGACACCCTGATAAGGTGAACGTAAAGTAAGCATCTAGTAAACTACATTCACTTTTTTATTTAAATGCAATTCGCTTTTTCTAGAAATCACTTTGCATGAATTTTTCTATTATGGAAAGCCTTGATAAATAGTTTTGTAGTTATTTGTCACAAAGCATACTAAAATCAAAAAACTTTGAAAATCAAGAAATGATATGATGAATTGCAAAAAAGAGAAAAAGAAGAAGTGCATACCTTTCAAAAAGCAAATAGAAGAAGCATCGTTCACTTTTTAAGAAGGCATAAAATGCAGAACATGCATTGTTTAAAGCGCATATAAAAATAATCCCACTCCAAAGTAAATATTTTTCTGTGAACCAAAATACTAAATATGTGATAGGCAAAAATGCTGCATCATCAAGAATGAGTGATAGAATACAGTCTTGTTTCTCGGAAGTGATTCTTGATAGACAAACACTCTCATATTCATAGTAATTTTTAGTAGTCGTTACACCTTGTTCTCATACAATATGCATCAAAATGCACTTCAATATGATTATTATTCTTGTGCATGATAAATGGAATCCATTTTGTTTGTCTAATTTGAAATTAATACAATATAAACAAAAATCAATTTGTTCTAACACTACAGCTTTATTATATAGCATTTTCACTTTAAATTCGTCTATTTAAATCAGCTATTTTTGATTTAAAATTAAATTCAAATACGTAAATTTAATAAGTCCTTACAAATAAAAATGGTAAAAAATTTTATAATATTCAAATGCATAGCTAATTTAAAATTAACTTATTTATTTTGATATAACTACAAAACAAGCTATGTTAAGGGGATGCGGCTATAACCCGTTTCAAGCTAGAATCCAATGCAATTTAAGTGGGCAAAAGAAATTCTATGGTAAATTGACTCCCCACCACCATAAAACTAACAGTTACCCAGCCTGGCAACAAGCCTGGTTAAATTAATATTTCGTTATTTATTATAGTTTGATTAAAATAAGTTAATTTGAAAATAAATAAAAATTTAAACCAAATAAATAAAATTCAATTACCTAAAAAAATTTAACAAAATAAACTATAACTATATTCTTACAAAGTTACAGACTGCTACAAAGCCATATACATATTCTTAAATTGAAATAAACGTATGTGCTTATTCTAAAAGTGAAAATAAGATTGGCTATTTCGGAATTTGATCAAAGCATCAATGTGTAAAAGGTCTATTTTTGTAAAATAATCAATTTATTCCATGAAAAATATTAAAACATTTATAATGTAAACCAATTCTACATTTTGGATATTTTTTTCGTGTACTTTTTTTACAAAAACGTGTTCCAAGAAATCTGTATACTCATGCCCAAACACTAAGCGAATAATAGCCACCACGACTTTTTGCTTCTTATACAGATTTTGCAATGTTAAATATTTTGTCCTGCCTTATCTAATCAACCCACGTATTGATTATTGTAATTGAATTTGGATGTTCTATTTGAATAACTTTTTTGGACCATCTAACTTGATTCAAAGGTTCAATAGAAAACATACTAGACGCCATTCTAACAGCATTGCTGTCATTCCATTGAACTACGGTCAACTTCCCTTGATATTTATTAAAAACTTTAAAATACCTGTCATCTTCTTTAGCAGGCCTTGTATTATGAAAGGTATAAATACCTCTTTAACTCATAAAATCTAATCCTTGTCATCGCTTTTGTTACAGCTGAAATACCATAATATTGGGAAAGACGAGATAAAAGTAAAATGGCAAAAGGGTTTTTTCTTTTTTATCGCTTTTTTAAATGCATTTTCTTTGTCTTTTGGCATAAGTATTGGTCATTTCAACAATAAAATTTAAAATTTCGTCGTGAAAAAATAAACCCATAATTTCAGCTTAAGACAATTTGTCCTTTAGTATCAATTTTAGGAAACTTTATAAATGCAAAGAAAATAATGAGTGTAAACAACTAATCAATTCAGTGTAAGCAATGTTGAAAAAAACTATATGAAGACAAAAACAATTGATCAATCAAAAATATTTCATAAAGTGTTTGGTCAAAGACAGGTGAGCATTTGTTACTAGAAGTAACTATAAGTGTAGATGATATTGAAGTAAAGTAAGCACAAAATCTTCACTTTCTACTTTAAACATTGATTAAAACACCCTTTTTATGTCATGTTCACCTCAAACGGGCTAAAACGATCAAATAGATGCTTTTCAAAGTTTAGTCGGCAAAAAATATGTCATAAATTTATTAGTTATATCAAATAATACAATTAAAATTTTGTTTATTTTGCTTCAAATTAAATCAAATGCATTATATATAAATTTATATTGCATTGCTAAATGAACTTTTAATGCACATCTTAGTTAGTGTGACCATTTAGAAAATGGATATGATTAAGTTCAGTAATTAGTGTTATAATTTCAGCCATCTGTTTGATACACGTATGCCTATTAACTTATTTCTCTCAATCGATACGGAATGAATATTTTGTAACGCAAATATATGTGTTTAGGTCACGTGTGAAGTTGGAGTGTGAGTTTAGTAAGCTGACGAGCTAGGTGTTTATACTTTAGTAGGTGGTATACCTGTAAAATTTTTACTTAATTGGACAGTCTATATGTTGAAAGCAAATTAGTGATTACGTTCTTTGTTTAAATACAACGGATGTAAAAGAAAATAAGATCTTATATTTCTATATTCAATAGCTATAATATAGCTTATAATCTTTTAAAAATAGCAGAAATAAATCATTAGGATCATTTCGCCAAAATTTCTGACAAAAATGATCAAGGTCTGAATGTAGAGTTGTTGTAGGAATAAATAAATAAAATGTAGATCACCTATTAAATAGAGCCAATTTAGCCTTTAAAATACTATTATCTAAACTAGAATGCTCATCTCGCTTCTCTCAGGTGTACAACATTTAGATATAATTATATTTGACACGAGTTTTAAAGTATCATTCCTTTCTTCTAAACTTTTGAGTACAAAGTTTGATATTTCAAAAAGGAAGACTTTTTAAAAAGACATTATAATTTTTGTTGGAAATTTATTTTTTTAGAAAAATAAAATTCACATATAAACAAATAGCATTAACCCATTTAAGACCAAGCAAAGCAGACGATATCTAAAAAAATGCAGACGATTTATATCCAAAGTCATTGAAAAAAGCAGACGAAGATGAAATTACTTATGTTCCAAAATAGGAACATTGGTCCTAAATGGGTTAAATATAAGCATATTCAAATAATTTATAAAAAAACAAATTAAACTAGAGATGGATGGAGAAACAAGTTTACGCCAGTGTTACTTTCCCGGCTTCCCAATATCAAAGGAAAAGGGCTCTTTCTTTTCTCGTGTTTATTTACGATTTGTTTATTTATCTGAAGAAGACCAGAGTGGTCGAAAATTAATAAAGTTCTCAACTTGTTTGAATAAAAGTTTTTCTTATTTTCCTATTATATTAATTTATTTAGATACTTTAAAATCGCAAAAAAAATTTTTTTGGAAATTTACTTTTTTATTGAAATTTCTTTCTGCTCAAATTTTTGAAGCAAAATTAAAAAATAGTTGATTCCGGGGAAAACGGGAACTAATAATTTTTCTTGTAAATCCTCGGGAAGACAAAAAAGACAAAAATTCAGGATCACTAGACACAACTCGATCAACTAGCAGAGAGAGTACCCAGCGCTTCACAATTACTAAGAAACTATCTAATGAACTGAGCGAATTATGAACCCTTAACATTGATAATCAGGAAGTTATCAGCCGATTTTCAAACAAAGAGAAAAGGGGAATAAACCTTGTGACCAAAATAGAATATACACCACATGACAATTTGTCGGGAATTAAAAATATGGTTCATAATAAAATCAGTTCCCTTTTAAAATTTGACCTATTCGTTTAGAATAATATGAAAAAGGCAATTTTGTAGCAGCATTACAAGTCTTGAAAATTTCAATACATCAATTGCAATAAATTAGAACACAGACCCCCACCGTGCGAACAGAAATCTTTGGAATCGCGAAATCAAATTTTATTTTATTTAGAAATAAGGAATGAGAAGCAATAAAATATTCACTGATTACAGTGCCTATTTTTAAATTGGTAAAAAATAAGGTTACAATTCTTGAATTGATCAGAATTTTTTTCCAAATAATGACTTTTCTTTTTTTAGAGATCAAGCATAATGAAGGTAATCATTCTCAGTATTAGATTCAGTAACAGTTAAATTATTTGTTACATTTATGTCAGACCTCGTTTATCCGACACTGTTGGTTTCACACATACTCTTGTCGAATTGTTGGATTAAAGAAATTTCTACCAGTGTACAAAATTTATAAAATAAACAATACATCAAACTATAAGTTGAAATAGTTCAAAAAGGAACAAACAATTTTTATTATCAAAAACGATATATTTCGAAAAGACGATGTTCCTTTATCAAGTAATAAAAATGGTAGTGTGGAAAGATTAATGCTAATAGGCGTATTCTATTTCCTATTTAATAAATAACATTACCCTTTATATTACTTGATAAAGAAACGTTATCGTTCCGAAATATATCGTTTTTGATAGTAAAAATTCTTTGTATTAAATGAACTATATATAATATGTTTATGAATAAAAATCTTTCACAAATGATTACTTTAACTTCTATTCTATCTTAAAAATGTTTTATGAAAAAATAAAATTTTGTCGGATTAATAAACTCTACAAGCATGTTTAAAAGAAATTAGTTTGATTTGAAGCATTGTCAGTGTGGGAATATGAATGTCGTAATAACGGGTAAGAAAAACGTTGAAAAAAGTTGGTTACAGTCGGTAGTGTGTCGGTTAAGGCGGTTGTCGGATAATCGAGTGTCGGAAAATGAGGTCGGACTGTATATTCCATTTTTACTTTAAGTTGGTCCATTATTACATTAAGTTAGTCCTTTTTTACTTTAACCATTTCAAACATCCGTTTTCTAAAATTTATCGTCTGATTTTCTTTTTCAACGAGTTTTTATATAACTTAAAGCAGACTATCTTTATTTTATAGAAGACTGGCATCCCGTTGTGACTGAAAGGGTTAAGTTCGTCCTTTTTCACTTAAAGTTCGTCTCTTTTCACTTTTTGTTCGTAAAGTATAAAAAAGCTATTATCAAAATAGTAAAATATGTCGTGATGTTCGAAACAAATATAAACGGGCTTTCTAGTGGGATTTATTTTAGAAAACGGGTTTTCTCACATTTTTTTGTCAACACGTTTAAGTGCAATATCAGATTCAGTGTTACTTAGGAGTCTTCAAGGCAATACGTTTTTATAACACCCAAATTTGAATAAAAGAAAATTATTTTGTTAAAATCATAAAAAATTTTGCGCAATAATTTATATAATGAATCTAATAAATGGAATGTTGTGAGAGTCTTTAAACTGAAACAAAAAGTCAATAAAATCAATGGAACATAATATATACACTTAAATAAAAAAATGTAACTTTCATACCTTTACTTGATAAATGGAGATTCGTTTATTTTCAAATATAAAAGAAAAAGAAGCAAAATAAAGCTCGCATATTCAAAGATGCTCGCAAAGTGGTGTTTTCGATGAAAAAGAGTTAAGGAAATGCTTCAAAAAATATATAGAATGGCAAGGCAAAGTAGTGTTGTTTATCACATTTAGCCACAACGATACTACTTCACAAAGAAAAAAAGGTAAAACTCAGAAGGAAAATAATAAGGAAAAGTGTAATTACCAGAAATAGGCATTTTTGAAGATAAGACAAGCACATACATTCCGAATAGAGTATATAAAGGAGCTTAATAATGGTCACAATGCCTAATTATTTTTATTAGAAGGATTGTCCTATGATATATCATGCATAAATTGATTACACATATAAAGAAAAGCTTTACGAATTATTTACAGGTATATACACCCACACAGAAACATTGCTTACACGTCGTACAAACGAAAATCCTCATGGATACATGAAGAATAACAATGCCACAAGTAAAAAAGTGTGGAGTAAGAGAAAACATTTATTTCCTGATTAATAAAGTGTAGCATAATAATTTCACAAGAACGAAAACTGCATAGTATAAACCTCTTAAAGATGTGTCGGTTCCCATTCAAACTTCTAAGTCGTATACAAAGTATTGAAGAACAGTTAAGTGAGGAATCTAATATAGTGCTAAAAAGCTTCAAAATTATTGACATCTTTCAATGGCAATAATAATATTTCCATGTTTTATTAGAAAATATCGGTATAAGAGTGAGAAGGGTAACACAACTTCGATACTTCAAAATTATATCTAAAATAAATTTCTATGGTATCAAGCACATAACCAGAAAAAAATTAGGAGAGGTCAAATATATACCAATATATTACAATAAGACTTCTCGAATCCGTGAAATCACTGTTTAACTTAGGAATGTCAAGATATAACTAAAATCCCGAGTAATTTCATAAGTTAACTGGAGAATCATTTCAGTATTTATATGAAATGCCTAGTGAATTCATGAAATTATTAAGTAAAACAGTGATTTCACGAAAATTCCTGTTTTTGCAACTTACTGCAACATATATAAACTAAAAAACACGGAGCCAGTAGGTTTGAGACTAACCGTTTCAAAAAGTTAGACAACCTGACTAAACTAGAATCATTTTTTATTATCGAAATTAGAAAATCTTTGCCAGTTCAAGGAAAGGAAAAAAATTTTAAATGTAGGCTTTAAATGCTATTTTCAATCACTCATTAGTGATGTATGGATAAGCATCGATAATCCAATCAATTCTATCAAATGCTTACATTATAAAGTAGTCAGAAAATGCAATTTTGTCATTTGTGTTGACATTGTAATATTAAGAAATTTTCACATAATTCAAAAACTAACTTACTTTAAACGTTTTAAAGAGTTAAATCTTAATTTTGTAAGCACTTTTTGACTTGCAATTTTAATATCGGCTAGGAGTGTTGAACTTTTCTAAGTATATGAATTTAAAAGGCAATAATTACGTTCCGTAAAAATTTCATCGGAAGAGGGAGGTTTCCAGGTATAATGGAAGGCCAATTGTGTATAAATAATATATGGCATATTTCATTCGATGATATTAGGGGCCATATTCCTTTTCCCTTTATTTAGGATTAGTCTTCCCACTCCCCTCCCAATTTAACATTGAAAGGCAAAGAAACCGACAGTTGAATCAGGGGCGCACATCCTCAAAATTATTCGGGGCGAATTTTTTTTGCAGTTTTCAAAATTACTGGTCTGGAAATACCACGGGAGACCAAATATTCAAGCAATCTTTTAAAATAGAGTGTATTCAGCGCATACATAAATTTATAAGACTACTTTATATTTTTTTTACAAAATTGGTGAAATTTAAATACTATACTTCCAGCGAAAATATTTTAATTAAATTTGCATATCGCATATACACTAGTTTAAAAAAATCCAAAATTGTTGGGGGCGAATAGGCATTTGAAAATGAAGTAGTCTATCAGGCACATTACAAGAATTAATTAAAGGATATTTGATTGATAGAGAAAACAACTGAAAACAAATAACTTAAGGTTGGAGAGTTTTATATAAGTGAATGTAGTCGGAAGGAAAAGAGTCTACTAGACACCCTGCAATGTTTATATGAAAAAAATGTGAATGATTCAGGGGCGCACACCCTTGAAATTATTTGAGGGGGTGGACTTTCAAGCGTCTTCCAAAAAAACAACAAATTTTTCTGAATTCCTACTGTTCTCTTGTCTATTCTATTTCATTCTTAAGTAAGCTTAATGTAAACTTCAACCCCCGCCCTATTAAGCTTAACATCAACAATGAATGAGGACTTATATATAGCTCATTTCTTCTCACTTCAAATAGATGCGCACCATCTCCAAATTATGTGTAGAAAAGGGGTAAAGATATCAATTAACAATAAAAAAAATTGGAAATTTTATTGAATGAAAAAAATCATTCATTAATTTTCAGTTGTTCCTTCTTCCTAAAAAATGAAAAAATGTTTTATTGAGAAAAATAAATTTAAAAAAAACACAACCAAATTACATAACTTTTCTAAGGTAATTTCCATCAAAAATATAAAACAGAACTAAAGTTAGAAAACTTGGTATTATAACTTTTTCACTCTTTTTAGTGTATAAGAATAGGTGTAAGTTAGTTAGACTCTCAAAAAAGGGTATAAAATAAAAATATAATTGTGCAAACAAAAATCAAACAATAAATTAAGATTGCATTACTTCATTTTTGTCAGCATCATTCAAAAATAGTTTAAAAGCTAAATTGGTGCAAGCTACAAAAATCTACATAAAATAAAATAACTTTTAATATTTTGCAATACTTTGCCTTTTATAATAACTTTTAAGGAAAAAAAGTGCCTTACCTTTTACTCAAAATTTAAAAATTTGCTACATAATTAACAAGAGAAAAAGGAGGCAAAATAAACTAATAAAGCAATTTTCACTATTTTAAATTGAAACTGTCTGTTCTCAGAATAATTTCAAAATAATAGGAGGCATAAAAAATAAGATAGTTTAGTTGATATTTTCAAGATTTTATAAGCAGCAAAAGCCAACGTTGAAGTAGCTAACCTTTATAGAGTGATTTGGTAACGCTTGTATTTTTTACATTTTGTAAGGAATCATAGTATGCAAAAAATGGTAGTTTAATCACTTTTCATAAAATTATTAAGTCTAAGAACACAAAATTTAAAAAAAACTATTTAAACTAACATAAATCATAAAAATCATAGTATACAAGAACAAGAAAATTGTTCTCTGCTGTCATAAATAGATCAAGTACATTTTTAACAATTGAAACATTTTGTTTCGATATTATATTTTTATTATAATAATCAATACATTTTCTTAAAAAAAAATAATTTAATTAATTATGTGCAGTGTTACTTACAAAAATTAACAATCGAACATTATAAAAAATATCTCTGCTCAAATATTAAACAAACAGAGTATTTTTGCTTTTAAACTGAATAGCTAGTCAAAATATTCATTCCCAAATAGCTATTGAAAAAAAATTTGCGCATGATGTGCGCCCCTGCGTTAAATATATAACTAAACTAAAAATGGCATATTTTACAAGCTAGGTAGTATAGCAAGGGATTTTTTAAAGCACATAACAATATAAAATATTTTTTTTCAAGGGCGAGAGGAACATTTACGAGCGACTGGCCCAATGTTTTGCGTCACCTCCCCACCCCTACTAAGTCTCTATGAACAGGCTAGCATAATTTTTGGATCCAAACAGTCAATCAAAATAGTTTTAATTTTGTTTTTATATTACCAGTTATTAAAAGAAATTTTCAACTTTATAATAATTATATTTCACTTTTATAAATTTTAGGTGTATTGAGTAAGTTTATATATATTTTTAGAAAATAATATTTCATTCGCTATATTTCAACCTTAAAATAGGTAGTGGCATATATTCAGCGCATTCAAGAGAAATCTCGTATGGACAATTCCATTTGGGGGCCCTACAACTTTTATCTTTTATTTTGTAATTAAAAAATTTTAAAAAATGAAAATTCTCAAGAGAGACTAAACAATTTGGGAATGATTTCTATAGAAAATGAAATAGAAAAAATTATTGATCATAAAACTATTATGAAAGATTTTGAGGATAAAAAAAGTTAGAAAAATCCTATTATTATTTAACTAGAAAAATGTATAATATACTTGTAATTGCTATTTTTGGGTAAAATTTCATATTATCTATCAAACATTTGTAATCGTGAATATGTTTTGAATTCAACAAAGTAGGCAAATATTCAATTTCAACAAAAATTTTCATCAAAACAGGAAAATTCATCACCAGCAATAGACCCCACTAATTAACCAAATCCATGATACTAAAACAGTTTTATTATCAGGGATAATTTTGCTAGATGATTACAATCAAATGCAGTATTCAGAGTGCAGCATTCAAGATTTTAGTACATACTTATTCAAACAGAATACAAAATGAAACTATGACTGGCTGCTAAACTTAACGAATGTTAAAAAGAACCTGAGAGCTTACTGTCGTTAGGAGACCACAAATCTTGAAGCAACATGTTTTCACGATCCATAGCGCTTCTAATGAGTATAGCATAACATGCCTTCAATTCATCGAGAGAAACCAGTTCCATGAATGATGGGTATGAATTTTTGGATTTTTGAGGATTTAAAGTAATATATCAAAAAGAAAAACCAATATTATATGCTTCAGAGTTCTCATTATAATTGAATATGATATGGGTATATGTTTCAGGTCGTCAAATGAGTATTACTCCATTTTGGAGTAGCGTGTACAGTTTAACAAGCGTTCCTGAGTTATGGAACTCTTTGTAGCTCTCAGGCTCCGGTACAATATACTTGCTAGACCACTCCCCGTCTCATAGATATACAAAGTAGTAGTAAAAAATTTGTTAGAAATATTTATAAATAACTTCAGTTTTAAAATACTAGCACCTGCAGCCAACCCCTTCCCTTCCCACTCCTAAAAAAGAAAGACCGTGAAATATTAATCACATTTGAGCATTTGGAATAAAAAATATACAGTATGATAAAATTTAAAAAAAATAGCACAATGCAAGTGAAAATAAAGTTTACGTGGTCGAGATGAAAAACAGCGAAAAAATGAAACTAATCTAGCCATCACAAATCACATAATTATTGATGATAAAAAAAGTAAGAGAGAACAGTTCAGGGATAAGAGTTATCACAGAATTAGGTAGAGAGTAGTATAGTAGAGCGTTTATCGATCATATTTCATATTACTTGATTTATGATACAACAGATGAAGATAAAAAGCAACTCAGAGAAATGCAGAAGTGGTTATGTGATGATGAGTCCAGTTAGAGGAGAGACTACGTAACATTTATTTTGCGTTGATAAATCACATTTGTGATTGTGTTAGTTTTTGAAAAAATAACAGCAAAGCAGAAAATATTGTAGCATGGACAAAACGGCCCAAAACCGAAATGGCCCAAAACAGAAACGGCCCAAAACCAAAACGACCCAAAACCGAAATAGCCTATACCAAAATTTCCAAACCAAAATGTCCCAAAACAAAAAAAGCCTAAACTTTCTTTGTATCCAAATAAAAGTAATCAACCCCAAAATCAAAAACTTCGGAAAACTTCGTTTTGGCTTTGGACAGTTTTGGTATTGGGTCGCTATGGTATTGGGCCGTTTCGGTTTTGGGCCCTTTTGGTTTGGGCCGTTTTAGTTAACGCCGTTTTGACCAGGAACCGAAAATATTCCATTAGAATTACATATCTCCAATTTTACAACGATAGGAACAAGTACAAAACACAAACAGAATAATTCGTATCAAAGCACGATTTGATAAATACGGAATTTTGGATAATTATTTTTTATATTTAACTCAAAGTAAGAGAGGCCTAAAATAAAAAAGATGAAATCAAAATGATGACTTAAAAACACGAACTAAAAATGCTATAAATATATTTTAACAAATTTAATTTCATAACCTTTTCTACATTGAAACCCCAATATTGAGGGTATGGGAAATAGCAATTATAAATTTATTAGATATTTAGTAAAATAAGAATTTAGAATCCAGAAATAAATGATAAAAAACGATCATAAATCGGGTAGTGAAGATATTTTCAAGTCACTATTTGTATTGAATTTTGAAAATTATACTCATAATAACTAAAGATCTGTCTTTCAAATGCAAGGTTGGTCTGAAGCAGTGTCACACTTAGGCTTCTACCCATCGTTGCACGGTCAGTTGAAAAAGAGTGCCAGGTTTGATGAGAAGACAGCCCGTAAGCATTGTAATGTTAAAATATAAAATATGTATAATATTTTAAAATCAGTGTTGAAAAAATATAAAAATATCTCATTTTATTTACAATACTGGTGCATATTTGCAATATTTTTTGGAAGCATATATTCTATATTATTGACATATCAAGGGAACAATCCGCGGAAAAATGAAAGAATAATTGTAATTAGTTGGGCATTTTTAGTAAAGTTAGTTAGATAGAGATGTAATTATTTAGTTTAATAGGTATGTGGTTTGTAAGTTTATCACTTACTTATTTAGTAAGTGAGATTATATATAGTTAATTGGGTATAATTAGGAGCCTTTTCATACTAGCTAACTACTGCTCATATATAATTTCCAAAAAAAGTAGGCATATTACCAATAGATATTGTGTCTTCCAACTTTGCCCTAGATTTTGATAAATGTTTAAGAAAACCCATGTTCAGTGATCCTTACGTAGTGAATGATCAATATCCCGGCAATCATACATTCTAATTTAAATTATGTTATAATCTTTATCGAGACCAAGATCTTCCAAAACCTTGTTGCTAAATCGAATATGTTTTGAACCTAGAACACCAACAAGAAAGCAAAATACCAGACATGAACATAATTCAAATGCAAAATAAGAACGCAAACATTAAAAAAATATTAAGAATTTGTTA
Organism: Nectonema munidae; assembly: GCA_030549495.1. NCBI lineage: Eukaryota > Metazoa > Nematomorpha > Nectonematoida > Nectonematidae > Nectonema > Nectonema munidae. The sequence continues at coordinate 196,330 of JAUIRK010001035.1, forward strand.
AACAATAATAGAAAAAAAGAAGATTTTTGTGAGTTTCTATTGGAAAAATGATAAAAGGTTAAAATGCCAAATATAATTTTAATATCGCAATGACATAGCTATATGACTTAGCAGAGTTGTATAATCCTTGAAATGATGATTACTCTTGTGCTCGATCATCATCACTAAGCAAACACTCTGGAAAGAGGATTTTCGGCTATTGAAGCTTCATCAGTTTCACGTTGTTGTGTGGATCAATGTTCATACTTCTGAGATTCTCCAGGTCAGAAAGGAAATGGTGTTGAGTTGATGTCTTCGTTTTGTGAAAGCTAACTGGCTGAGGCTTAGGACTAAGAACAACTAGACTACAGTCGATATCTAAGAGAAACGCACATTGAAACTATTGAGGATTCAACATCGGAAAAGGGTCTTCCAGAGAGTGCCCGCTTAGTGACGATGATACAGTAAAAAAAAATTATGAATTAGGTATTATTTATTACATAGAGCATAGCAAGAACAAGTATTAATTTTATAACTGTTCTTACCTTACTACTCTGATTATGATGTTTACTTTTCAAGGAGTTTGTGCAAAAAATGTCACAAGAATAGAAAGCTATTGAAGTCAAGTTAAAAATGGGTGAATGAATTCATTATTAACACTATCTAAATATTCTAAATCATTATAAAGAAAATAGGAAAGTAGACTCAAATATGCATGTGCATAAAAATGATTTTACTCACGCTTACTATCAAATTTATAAAATTGATAGTGTGTGTATGTGGGAAAAAATTATTCAAAGAAAATTCATCACAGAACTATCCTACTAGAAGAGGTACAACACATACATCTAACAGTCAATCTATGTAATTAGACATTTCGTGTAATGACTAAAATATAATAACTGATAACACAGATATATGTGTAACGTACGTGGGAATCATGGAACAATAAAAAATTTCGATAGCATCAAGTGGTACTTATAGATAGAGATAGACACTGTAAAAGGATGGTGTTGAGACCATATGCAAAATGAAAATGCTAGAGGAGATATTTTATAAAAACAAACTTAATGAGACATAAAAAATGAAGAATCATTTAAATTACAAAAAAAAAAAAGTAGTATAATCTGACATGCTTATATAATGATAATACATTGCACAAACGAAGGCTTAATATCATCAAAGAGTAATAGTACGCTTGGCAAAATGATTGAATTGGAAAAAACAATATAAGTAACTTCGATACCGGTGACAACCTTATTAGATTGGACAGTCGACACTTACTTAGATGAAAAAAGTATACGCTCACAGGATCTTGGTGATGTGAGTGGTATTTTAATCATCTATTCAAAAACTACATAATATAAAGTATATACAAAACTATAGTTCTTATAGCGACTGATATAACATGTATAAAAAGGATTGCTGTTGTTTGGTAAAAATATTAGTACTATTAACTCGAATGGATGTTATCAATTAGTATAAAGAAAATCGAAAAAATATTAATTAAGTAAGCATAAGTGATACACAAGATTATAAAATGAGCAAAAGTAATAATAATGTTCAGATTGTCAACATGGGCACACAACTAGTGGACTGGAAGAGGGCGAGTGGACGTTACCGGTATAAAAAAACTTTATATTTAATAATAATAATAATAATAATAATAATAATTTATTCATTTACACAAGAGCAAAATTACATGAGGAATAAAGGACTTCATAAATTTATACACACATTCATTTAAATAAGAGAAAAAAAAAATGATAAATCTTTAGAAAACTGCAAATTTTCATCACCAGAATGACGAAAAAATTTATTCAATGAAGAGTTTGAAGGTTATATATATTCAATTCACTGAAGATCACTTTAGAGGAGAGAAGACAAAGGGATAAAACTATCCATCGAGATGACTGGTCTCCAAAGTTTATACTACACATATTTTAAAAAAAAACAGAGGGAAAAAAAGACAGCAATAATGAAAATATTTTTTACATATTGAGATTATTTAATATGTTACATATATATATATATATATATAATATGTATATACAGCCTAAAAATGATAAATAATATTTAATTTAATGTATTGTTATTATATAAAATTTTATATTTGGATATATTTAAAGGAGAAGAAAAGTGTAGTGAAGTTATTTTAGTAGTAGTTTTACCACGGATTTTCGAAAAAATTTTTTGTTGGAAATATTGAGTTTGTTTAACAATTTATTAGCAAGATTCAATGTCCGAAAGTAAATGTTTCTGAAATTAGAATTTTCATTAAATCTCGGAATGTGCAATTTACTATATTGTCTGGTTAGATGATCATGAACTGAACTATTTGGAACAAAAAGACCGTGATATTCTCCTCGTTTTACATATTGTTTATAATAAAACATGAGGGATGAAACTGAGTTAATTTGATATATATTTAAAATTTTGATTTCCTGATCACTTTTTCGTTTAAGAATTTGTAAAATTTTTTCATTAACTTTGATAGTTTTACCAGATGCGTTTGATTGTTAGAGCCCCATAATAGATTTGCATAACTTAAGTGTGAAAATACATGGGAATAATAAAGGGTCTTTCGTGCATTAGTAGGTAAGTAAGTTTGCAATTTTTTCAGGCAACCTAAAATTCTAGAGATTTTTATGCAAATATTATTAATATGAGTGGAAAAGGAAAAATTTTCTTCTAGTGTTACTCCAAGAAATTTTATTCGGCTAACTCTTTTGATACTAACATTATTCAAATAAAAAGATGGGGTAGAGTTTACTGGTCTTTTGGAAAATATTATAAAGTTACTTTTCTCATGATTAATTTTATTTTATTAAAATCACACCAATTAGTAATGTTTTTAAGTGAAGCTTGAATGGCATGATGATCAGAATTTTTGTATTAAACATTAGAGTTAAATCATCTGCATACATGATAAGTTTGCTATGATTGTCTAAACACTTGTGTATGTCATTTATGTAAATTAAAAACAATAGCGGACCTAAGATTGATCCTTGAGGAACACCAGACTTAGAATAATAGCCGTCGGAATAAAAATTATTGAAAAATATAAAATTTTTTCTAAAAGATAAATAGTCCTGGATCAAATTATAAAAACAGCCTCTGATGCCCAACTTTCTAATTTTATATAGTAAGATATGGTGATTCACAGTATCGAACGCCTTAGAAAAGTCTAAGAAGAAACATAACAATTTAGCTTTTTGTTCATAAGCTGTTGCTACAGATAATGATAGTTCTGATAGGGCATCCGTGGTTGATTTATTAGGCCGAAAACCAAATTGATGTTTATAGAAGAAATTTATTTTGTTAAGATAGTTACTCATTATTTATTAGTATAAAGGTAATAGCTTTTTATATACTATTTCTATTTTTATAAGTGAAATCTGTTTAGAGAACAAAGACAGTTATAATGAAATTCAGGGCATAGCGTACTAATTTCCTATATACTACTATGGTTTACCAAGGGTTTTGATAAACTTTCTTTCAATCGTATTGCTGGGGTTAACAGATGATATTGACAAAGCGTTACAGTGTTATAAAACAGCAGAATATCAAAGAGTTTTTTAAAGACTCGTAATAATTTTATTTTTAATATCATGACTTTTATGTTGACTTTATAATTGCATGTACTTATGTTTTATTGACGAATGTGTGTGAATATAATTTAGATTGACATGTGCGTAACGTATGTTTATTACATTATGTATCATATAAAGTGTTTGTATTTAAAATTAAAAAAATGGTTTATTCACAAATTTTTGTCTGTTTTATGTCCTTCTTGATATAACGAACCAAAATTGGTCCTCAATGGTAGTTCGTTATAACCAGATTTTACCGTATTTAAAACCAAGATTGCTGAGTCAGAAAGCGGACACACTTAAAAATTTTAAATATTTAAAGCCATCCATTACACCAGGCTTCGAATAAAAAAGGGCAAATCATAAGTTTACAGTGGCGTACCAAAAAGGAGGCGGCAAGGGCGGTCGGCCATAATTCATTTGTATTAATATATCATCAATAAAAATATAATCGAGATGTTTTAGACTTAAACAGTAATGTAATAATAGTTTACTAGACTTTTTATTCCAATTATCCATACCTATAGTATTAAGTTCAGGATGTTTGAAGTGTTATTTGAAATTGTTGGGGGCGGCAAAATTAGCATCCACCCTGGGCGGCATTAAAGATAGGTACGCCACGGTATGCTTTAAAACAAAACTTTTTTTTCATTATTTGAAATACTCAAAAAAATAAATTTGTTTATATGAATAAATTTTAAAAAAATTGAATTTTATATAACTCGTTAATTATAATATACTTATTTTAATGTAATAAAAATAACATCACTTAGGTCTCATTATAATGAGGTTCTACTATAGCTGCTATATAAAAATATTATTTTTGAAAAAAAAACGATAAATTCATTACCAGTTTGTGGAGTCGAAGTGAAAATATCCAACTCCGCTTCCTAGTAATTACAAAATTTCGCCTACGTCTCCAAGTACTTAAAAAAATCCAACTTCAACTACAAGTACTTAAAAACTTAATAGACCAACACTTCACTTCCGACTTCAACTAAAGTAGGACCACTTAAAAAATTAATTCCGAATCCTAAATTTTATTAGATACCGCCTCTAACTCCTATCCCTTTAAAATCTCCCACACAACCGATTTTGCAACTCTGGAATTCTAGATAACTAACTTATAAGCTGACAACAGGCCATAAATAAGAGGTGGGTCTAAGCACCAGCCCCCTGGGATATATTTTGCCTCCCCGGGAACTCGAGTAATTAGAGTCTCGCCATGGGACTGTATGACAAACTATTTAACAAATAAACAAAATATCCAACCAAAAGAATAACTATTCTTCATCTTGATGCCTATTCTTGAATTGATCAAAAATTAGAGACTGAATGATAAAATTAATCTTTGCTAAAATTGCCAACAATAATGCGAACCTGATTTTCCCTAAAACTCCAAAATTCTTAAACAAGTCGAAAAGAGGTAAATAAACAAAATTCACTATACACAGTAAAACTTCTATAATACGTACGTACATGTTTGAGACGGATTAATCTACTTATTAGAGAAGTGTGTTTATTGAAGAAATGAAGGATAACCGACTGATACTTGAGACTAAAATATTAATTATTTTGTTTTTTGTGTACCTAGTGCGCACCTGAAGAGGAAATAAATAAAATAAATTCCATAGGTGGATTTCAAAACTTAAGAGATCTTTTCACTTCACCAATAATTTAAACATTTTTTCAATTTTATATTTTTTTATATCATTGCGACTTGTTTGGCTTGTGAGTTGACTATCCATATTGCTTTACTTGTTTTACGGTTGAGTTTCAGTCACAAATTCTTTTAAAATATATCTTTAAAAATTATTAAAAAAAATATATTTCGCTACCCCCTCCCCTTCTAATAATTTTAGGAATGTGCGTCTCTATTGAAAAGTAACTAGTGAGTTAATATTTTCCCTACTCCACAACACTGCTCGTAGGCCTTTTGTACAGTTAGATATAAACCTTGAAAGCAAAACTGACAATCATATAAAAAAAATTGATTTTAAAATAAATAATTAAAATAAACAAAAAAAAGTAGTTTCAAACAAATTTATTTTTAAATGAAACGAATTTTCGACATCACGAGTCTTTATCAAGTTAAAATACTTAATGTAGTAGAAGTTGTTTAGTGCTTCCATTACATTAAATCTGAACTTGATAAAGAAATTGTGAAGTCTAAAACTCGTTTCACTTAAAAATAAATTTATTAGAAAAACTGTACTTTTTTTTGTTTATTTTAATTATTATTTATCTTAAAATCATTTTTTTATCTGTCTGTCAGTTTTGCTTTTAAGTTTTACATCTAATTGTACCAAAGGCCTACGAGCAGAGTTGTGGAGTAGGAAAAATTTTACTTATAATAAATAAAATATTTATAAAATTGAAAAATATATTAAAGCTAAACTTAATATTAAAACCTAACAAGGAAGGCAAAAATAGTAAAAAAAACTTACAGCTTGAGTGGTGATTTGAAATTCACATGTTCAAGTTGATCTAAAAATTTAATAAACTGGTTTACAACTTGAAAAATAGTGTTATTCGCTTTAAGCTTAAATTTCCTTACTCAGCAATTCAATCTTGGCAAGAAAGAAATAAATCAAAAAATTAGAATCGCATATTTTATGATGTGATATTTTAGGCCTATTTACCATATCATCATTAAATATAGTGATATATATTTTATAATTTCGCTAAAAGTGAATCTTAAAAGCATCTGCAAAGTAAATATGCACAAATGCGTACTAGAACACACATAACCCAGAAAGATACACCCAAGCACAAACACAAGAACAAAATATACTACTCACATCTCCATATCTTAGTAGCTAGTTTACGAAAATAGCTGGCATTAGTGGAGCGAATGAAGCATCGGCCATAACTTAGAGCGCCATATAATAAGTGATTCATAAATTAAATTCTTATTTTTTTGGTCCACATAAAAATAAAATATTAAAAAAAGGGAAAAAAATATCACATATACTTTACTTTTAAATTTGATATTTAAAGAAAATGAATTTAGTGAATTAAGAATTTTTTCAAGGGGGAACTTGTACTTATTATAAAAATTTTTTATCAATGTGTTCATTTTTTAATTAGTAAGTATGCCATTTTAAGCAAAATAGTATTCTTTTAATTTGTATTCCCAAAAATGAAATTAACCCATTTACGGCCAATGTTCCTATTTTGGAACATAAGTAATTTCCTCTTAAATTAATATATAAAAAGATATATCTATCCCAGCTGAAATTATTGGAAAAGTGAAGGGGGTGAGTTATTCGTTTTTAAACAATTTATTGAAAAAAATGAATGTGTGATAAATCGAATTTCACATTATCGATAATGTGAAAAACATTCATATACCGTGGTTGCCAGATGTGCCGTTTAAATGTCACAGTTTTATCGTTGCTTAACAACGGAAGGGGTATTCAGAAGAAACTGCTTTTTTATTCACTAATTTTATACGTACAAAAAAGGAATTTGGAGTGTGCAGAGAATTAATACTTTTGCACGCATCAACATGACGCATGGATCCTACTTTCCATGGCACGGGAGTCTCGACTGGCCTGCTAAATCAGTGGCCCTACTGCCTTTCAGTGATACATCTATTGTTGAATTAGAAATTAGACAAAGAAGGGCAGTTTGAAAGAATTCTTCCTACTCTCTTTTGAAATTGCATATGCTTCCATCACTTATCCTATTATTTTATGAATCCTAAAATATTATTGTTAAGAAATTTCCTCGATTTGGATTTCTAAAAAAACTCTATGTCCATTTGGTATTCTTTATTCCAGAAGCCGATATTTAACATGATAACGATCAGAGCCTATTATTGTCGATTTTATAAAATAATAACGTCTGTTTATTAATGCTTTTTAACAAATCTGCTTTATAATAGATACCATCTGATTATCCTGGTCGTTAACCCTATTAGTACTGGGAACTTAAAACGCCACATCCCCCTCGAATAAAAAAGTTGTTGTACAAAATTTGCCGAACCACATCCCTTCAAATTTCATGAATTTTCCTAAAATCGCTACATGCATCTTTGGATACCACTTTCATAGTAGTTGATGATGAATCCATGTCAAAAACTTTCAATCAAAATGAAAAGTTAATATTTTTCAGGAAAATTTTGATATTATCTGTAGTTAATTTTATAACTTGTCAATTAGCGATGCACGGATAAGAACTTTAGCCCAATACCGATTGATCAGTAGTTATTATTGGCTGATTATTTATTTTTGCAACTTGGAAACTACTGAGTTAGGGTTGAGCATAAATGTCTAAAATTCAGGTTTAGAAAAATCTTTTTAAATTTTTTCACTGGTATCAGGGTCGGATCTAGGGGATAATTTACTCCCATGCGATTTTATAACATATTTTCCGAAAATAATATTTTTCTGAATTTTCTATATGCAAAATCATTGTAAATGAATGCCTAAAGCAGTTGTTCTCAAACTTTTTTGAACATCGCCCCTTTTTTACTTATTAAAAATTCTTGCATCCCATCCTTTAAAAATAAAAAATAACTGAAATGTTTTTGAGCAGTTTTATAAAAGATTTCCACCCTAGTATTGCAGGAGCACCATATGTACAGTAGAGGTCGATTATGCAACTGTCACTTTGGAAAAGTCTAGATGAGCGAAATATATAAATAAACAACTTACAAATACTTTTTTTTATTATCTGTATACTTACCAAACAAATTAGCAGACAACTGTAATCTACTTTTGTTTTAAAAGGACATTATGAAGAATATTATGAAAAATTAAATATCGAATTTTTCAAAACAAAAATATTTTATGATTTTTTGTATTACACTAGTCTTATAAAACCTTTTTTAATTTTAACCAAACAAATTAAAAACAAATTCCTCCAAATTTTTTAAAAGATATAGCTTTCAAATCTTTCATGATTATTCATTAATGTTTAGGAACTATCCAAACTTGTTAAAAAATAAAATCCACCTGCCCTAATGTACAGACATCAACTATATTTCCCCATGATAAATTATTTTTTTCGAAAAAAGATAGAAACTATTTGTAATTAAAGTTTTCGGAGTTTTATCTAATTCGGGTGAAAAAACATTTCTTCTTTCAAATTTCCATCAAGTTGCATAAATTATTAAATGACAAGAGTTAGGTTATCAGTGACAATAGAAAACTTTTTATAAATTTAATAAATTCAATTAAAAATTTAATTGTGACATGAGCTTTTATATTAAATCATTTATTTGGCAGGTTTAATTGATTTACATAAAAATGATCATTACTAAATGCGCAAAGGAGAAAATTTGTATATGTGTAAAAAACTTTTTTTTAAGTATTTCTATGTTGCCATATGTCAATCATTTTTTTGACAGGTTTGATTCTTTTTCATAAAAAATGAACATCACCACTAGATTCAGCCTATTTGAATCACAATAAAAATATATTTAAAATCTAAGAAAAGCAGGGGCGTAAAATACCGCGCAGCACGTGAGTCTTATTATTTTTATTACAAGTAATTTAGTAAGATAAAAAAAATTCTAGTGCGATATTGAATCTGAAGTCAGTATCGAAGCTTTTAGATATTTAAGAGTTTTAATATTTTCCACAGAAGAATCAAACGAGATTAAGTAATTTTACCCAAGATTATAGTCTATTAAAATTTTATAAAACATTAAATAGCTATATTCAGTGGCGTACCAAGAGTTGGGTGGGTAAGGCAGTTCGCAATGGACGGCACAATTTATTTGTATTGTTTGCTTACTTCTTATTTTATTATATAAAGGATAAAGTTTATACAATTTATTTTTAATCAAATTTTTATTATCAGAGACAAATAAAGTATTAAGTTATTTATCAAATCAATTACTAGACATTGCTTTTGTGAAGCTAAATTTTAAATTATTATCATTGTTTTAATTCAAGAAGTTTAGAATACATTATGCGCAGACAAATAAAGAGTTAATATAAAAATGGTTTTTTAAAACTTTCTTTTTCAAAATTACTTCTGTACTAATTTTCTGATAGACAACTACATTTAAGCAGAGTAGATTTAAATAAACTTTAGAATAAATATTAATTTAAGGTAATAAAAATAGAATACAATATACTTTTAGTTAAGTTAGGTTTAAAATTTTAAGAGCAAGCATAGTCATGCAAAACATCAAGGAATATTTTAAATTTTCACCTGCGCTCATAAAGCTAGAGCCTAATAAAAATTTAAAAAAAAATTTATTATTATTTATTTTTTTTAGTTTAAAATTATGTATTTATGTTTTTGTTACAAAGATAAAATTTTAATTTCAGAACTACATATTATAATTCTGATTGATCTTTTGTGAGGGCTTTATTGAAGCCTGTTAGAAGCGTTCAGAGTGGTATTAACTCTGAGAAAAACTTTCTGTGTTTTCATATTATTTATTAAACGTTTGAAGAACGTATGTTATGAAAAAATAAATACCTACATATAAAAAAATCCAAACTATTAACTTAAATATATCAATAGATATCCGTAGCTACATAGAAGTAGAGATGTTCACGAATCACGCACAAACGCACATGTAGGTTAAAACGTGCGTTTTTGTAGGTGCGAGAGGATTTTGTTAAAGAATAGTAAACATACAAAAAATAAAAAGAAGGAAAGGATTTTTGGTTAAGTTTATTATGGATAAACATTAACAATTCGATGTTTTCGTCTTTCAATTTCGTTCTTTTGAAGGTTGCTGTTCCTCCTGCCTTGAAAAACATGAGCTGGTATAAGACAGTTGTTGAAACCGCACACAAGCACTTTTGGCTGAGTTAAGCTAATACAGGGTACAATTCGCATTTTAGACTCCACGAATGCAGATCATCCCCTACTTTTGCTTGTCTACAATGTGCCATTATTTCGAACGAAAATTCTTTCCATAATGTAGTTGTCATAATTTGAAGCACAATAGTCATCATCCAATACAAGTTACGGAATGTTTTTTTAAATCACTTTAGACAGAACCTTTTTCATTTCCTTAGAAGTAATGGTCTTGCAAGTTTGCGTTCATACTCCGTGAATCCATTCATCAAGGTAAGTCTTTGGTCTAAAACGATAGTCCATAATAAAGAAATGTCCATTCCTTAAAATCTTGTTGTGAACTTTATTAATATTTAGATTGGTTTCTTTTGCTCCTGGATACCAGTTAGCATGAAGAATACCACCCATAAGTTAGAGGTCCATTAAATTGTTGTTGATGTTTCGCAGTGATTTTTTACAAAATCCTAAATTAGAAGCTTCAAATACCTTGTTTTTCAAAATTTTAAGTTTAACATGTTGCTCTTTTTTAAGATATAAAACCATTAGGAGAAAACGGGTAATTTGTAATTTCTAATGGCTTTTTTTTCGATTTTTAATTGTTAAGTGAATTGGGAAAATAAAAAGATAAAATTTGATGTTTCTTTACTATGTATTTTTACCCATTCTGAAAACCGAAAAAATTAAAACTACAGACATCCTTATGGATTGAAGGTTTTTGTTTGTTATTTAAGAACTATAAAACTGAAATTCATAAAACTATTTTTAAATTAAGGTTTTTATTTGTTCATTTTATTTGTCTCTACTGAGCTGAGACTAAGAAAAATTATCTTGCTTTAGTTGTGATTTCATGAAAAATTTGTAATTGTATTTATTAACAATAAACAAAATTTCGCAAAAAAAGAGTTTCAAAAGAAGTTTTTAAAAATGTATACCTAGAAGTATTTGCGATTATAGGTTGTGTATCTTTCATATCATTCTTTTTTTAGGTGAGATGTTTGCAAAAATAAATTAAAAAAATAATAATCATCTGTTAAAAAAATTTTATGTTCAAAAAAGTTTAAACTGTACTCATATTTGACCAGGGTATCATTTTCTGGACAATTAAAAATGACGAACATGACTCTTGATTTATAATGGACAAATGGTCAACACTTTATCTTATCAAAATATTTAACACGGAACAAATATTAATCAATAAAAATTTTGCTCCTTTATAATAAATTAAATTAGTTGTGCCACAATATGTTACAGTGGGCTAAAAAGGGTTAACAAAATAAAGGGGTAGAAAATGTGTTCGAGTAGTGTACGACAAGTGTACCTCGAAATGTCTCGAAGTTCGAGAGGAATAGCTAAAAGTTTCGACACATCGGAAGTTCGAGACATTTGAAGTTAGAAGTCGGAGCCATTTTGATGATGGGAAAAAAGAGAGGAATTACAGATTATATAGAAAAAAGCAGAGTGGGAATTCTATTTTTATTTTTTTAGTAAAACTTACCAACTTTGAAAGAAAAAAAGGAAAAGTGCAAAAAGGACGCTAAAAAAGGAAGCACGGACACATAATAAAAAACTCTATGTTGTATTTTTTTCATTAAAATTTTTTTATTTAATATTGAAGAAAAAAATCATTTATATCTTCTGTTAATTTAAAATTAGATTTAAATATTTAGTTTTTTTTAATTTTAAAATTAAAATAAAAAACTAGTTAGCTAACAAAATTTAGGAGTTTACTACAAATGACTATTTGTAAATTATAAAATATAGTTTTGAAATTAAAGTTAAAAAACATATTTAATTGAATGAGTATAACAAAACATTTATTATATTAAATTATCAATAAACACTATGTTTGTTAGGTTGTTAGGGTGTACCTCTCAGCTTAACAGTTGAAGGTCAGGGGTTCGATCCCCAAGGCTCCCAACTCTAAAAACAAATTCACAAAAACTGTGATTAACCATCTTAAGCATAATGCGAGCATATAGCTTAACTGCTGAAAGTGCTTTGATATCTCAAACCAACCAACCAACCAACTATGTTTCACGTGACACTTGGTCTTCCTCCTTTATCTGTTTCGAATCATGTTCATCAAAAATTTAAATCCTTGTCACATATTTCTACTACTTGTCCAGTTAAAGATGAAAGCTCAAAATTAAAATGTTATACCTGTCATAAAAATGGAGAATCCACATTCAATCATTCATGCATGAGCTACACGTGTCCTTATGTTATAAAAGAATTGAAACGCGTTGAAAGCATGACTGTATTCCATGATGAATGAAGGTAAAAACTTGACATATTTTACTAATGTATATTTTGATATTAATGATCAATTTAATAGTTCACACGAAGTTAATTTAAGTTCATGTTTGTCCGAAATTTATGATTTTAATGTAGTATCCCTCAATGTTCAGTCACTAAAGAGTAAGTTTTCCGAACTCATAGTTTTTCTTAATAAGTTGTCTTCATGTATGGCTGAGAATTTAACCTTGATTTGTCTGCAAGAAACCTGGTTAAGGCAAAATGAGAATTACTTTCACCTACCAAATTATACTACGATAAATTCACCTAGAATGTGTTCAAAACATGGTGGCCTTTTATTTTTCATTAAGGATGGTATTGACTATCAAATTGGCGAAAGGGTGCATTTCAATGATTCTTTTGAATATCAAAGTATCAATCTCTATTTAGAAAGACCGAAAACTATTAAAGTTCATAATATATATAGACTACCCAACACTAATAAGGAACTAGTGAATGAGTTTTTCTCATTTTTTGAAAATTTGATTTTTAATTCAGACAGAAATAAGATAAATATCTTTTGTGGCGACTTTAATTTTGACTTACTCAAGGTTGAAAACTACTTATCACAAAAATTTTTTAATTTGATAAGAGCCGGCTCACTGATCCCAGCTATCACTCTCCCGACCCGTCATGAATCTGGGACCCTAATTGATAATTTTTTTGTGAATGCGGAAGTTGTTAAGTATAAAGCTTTTAATTGTAAGTCCTTCTTATCGGACCATATACCGATTCTCTTATCTTTGGATTTGAAAGTTAAAAAAGTAAATGATAAAAAATGAAAAAAGAAGAAGAAATTTATTAAGAAACAAATCAATGATTATTATGATAAACAAAATTAAAAAAAAAAAAAAAACATGAACATTGTAGTATAAATAAATCGATATATTTCAAGTACACCTAAGGTCATAGCCGCTTAAAAGGTGTAACTTAAGATATAAAATGAGATTAGAAAACAAAGGAGTATTTAGAATTTTGAAACAAAATTAAAAGAAAGAAAGTAAAAAATATACACTAAAAATTGGTATTCACATTATGAAGAACATATATAAAAAAAATTTGATAAAAAAAAAAAAAATTTGAAAGATTTGATGAAACTTTATTTTTGACATTATATCTTCACAAATAAACTGGCATTCATTCATAGAAAGATATCCAAATGACTCGTCTAAATTGTTCGAACAATTAAATTCTCAAATTATCGATATAGTCAAAAGAAGTACAACATTAGTTGAATATAGGAAAAACAAATATAAAGTTAAGTCCAATGGTTGGATCACGGACGTAGTTATGCAAATGATGAAGTCACGTGATAAACTCTGTCAAAAATACAAAAAAAGTAGAAATATAAATATGAAAAGAGAGTATACCTCATTAAAAAATCGAATCAAGTATAAAATTAGAAATCTGAAACAAGAGTATTATTATGGAATTTTCTCTACTTGTAACTCAACTCAAAAGACATGGTCAAGCATCAATACGATTCTAAAAGGTAAGAACAGTAAAAAATTAACTATCAAAGAAAATGATGAGTACTACGATGATTATACGTTAGCCAATATTTTTAACAAAAATTTTACTCACGTACAAAATTATGACTCACCGAATAAGCGCAATTACGACTATATAAGTAATACAGCTGAATCTTTTATATTCGAACTTTGTTCAAATGAGAGTCTGGTATTAATTATAGATAAAATGAAGAATAATCACACTAAAGATATCTATGGAGTATCAAACAATCATGTAAAACTGATAAAGCACAATATTTGTGACACTTTATGTAAAGCTATAAATATTTCTATAAAAAAATTGCATCTTTCCTGATACTCTCAAGCTTAATAAAGCCGTTCCCGTGTATAAGAAGGATGACAAAAACTGTATAGACAATTACCGACCCATATCAATCATCCCAACACTTTCAAAAATATTTGAAGGGTTCATTCACCACCAGTTAAAGTATTATTTAACTTCGATCAACTATCTAAATGATTATCAATTCGGGTTTCGTCAGTATTATTCGACTGAATCTTTTCATTCCTGTCTCATTAATAAGATAGTTAAAATTCTAGAGGGTAAGGATGATGCACTAATTTTCCTTTTTGATTTATCAAAAGCTTTCGATCGGGTTAGTCACTCATCAATTTTAAAAAACTTGAATGAATGTGGTCTCAGCAGGGATTCATTGCAATTTCTCGAATCGTATCTTACTAGTAGAAGACAAATTGTAAAAGTTAATGATGTCTTTTCTGGGAAGTTGGTCCTTAAAAATGGAGTTCCTCAGGGTTCCATTTTGGGACCCTTACTTTTCTGTATTGCAATCAACGAAATTTTCTACCTTCCAAGCATTTTTGATTTTATGCTTTTTGCAGACGACATTTGTGCCATCTTACCTCTGTCTAAAATAAAAAAAGGTGAAGTTATTGATATTAGTAGTTTAAACGAAAGTTTGAACAATTTGTATGATTGGTGTTTAGAAAATAACTTATCCTTGAACAAGAATAAATCAAAATACATGGTGATCTCTAAAAAAAGGAGGAAACACGAACTTTGAAGTCAACAGGTATCGCAGAAAAAACTAGTTTGAAAATACTTGGATTAATTTTTGATAATCAACTTAAGTTTAAGCAGCACACAGATCAATTGGCTCATAATCTGAACCGAGTGATTGGCATTTTATATTTTGGGAAAAATATTTTTACTTTAAAAGTAAAATTTTTGATTTATAAACAATTGTTTCTTTCCTACATAAATTACAGCATCATAAATTGGTTTCCTTATGGTAACAAACGCTTACAGATCATACAAAAGAAAACATTGAGAGTTATTTTTAATATGAATAGGACGGATCATACTGCTGAAATTTTCATCAGCAACAATTTACTGAAGGTTGAAGATATCTTTAGACAAAGACTTGGAATATTTCTTTTCAAATATTTCAATGGTTGTCTGCAAAATATATTCAGCCCACCAATCATGTATAGAGATAATGTTACATATAACACTAGAAACTCTCAAAAACCTTTAAAAATTTCATACAGACTAAAAGGATCAGCAATATCTTTGGAAAAAAAGGCAAGTGATTTTTACATAGATAATATGAACCTCTTTGAGAATCTACCAATGTCTCTACTTTCTTTCAAAAAAACAATTAAAAATTATTTGTTGAGTAAGTATGTATAATTAGGATTTTTTAAATACTTCTGTGAACTTTTATAGTGCATCTGTCAGTATAATTTTTTCATTAATGGAAAAATCTATTTGACGGCCATTTCTGGCTACTGATTTTTCCTGTACAGTGGAGCCCGCTTATTGTCATACCCTCGGTGTATGAATAAATTATGACATAATCCGGGATATTCTAATACACGGGCTTAGCTATTTTCATGATTATGGTGGTTATAACGATTTAATTGCGCGTGGTTATACATGTAGGGGCCTACACTGATAAGTGGCAACACGATGGTTAACAATTAAAACAAGTATTTATTATATTATTCAGACATTATTATCACAATATACAAATAAAAGAATAAAAAATTTATTTAGTATCACTTTTTTCATACATTATTTATTAAAATGTACAAATAAATAATATATACACACGCATTGACAAGTAGGCCTAAAGAATCCATCAGGTAAGTTTTTTTTTCATTTGAAGCTGTGGATCTGCGAATTGTCTATTTAGATTTAAAAAAGTCTGTTATGGAGGTCTGTTTGGCCGAATGTTGCAACCGCCGTTTGCAGCTCACTTTCCAGAGTGTAGAAGGTGGTGAGATCGTGGCCGATGGCTTCCAGATAGGCACGCACAGATGACGGGCCGTCGAGGGCAACATGGGCCTTTGGTGGTGGAGGCAGTTCAGCTGACTCATCGTCACTGTCAGCAGTGGGGCAGACATCTGGCTGGCGTACTGTGTCACAGATGTCGTCATCTGTCAAGACCCCATGGCACTCAGTCTGGGAATCCACGTCCACGTAGGCCTGGAACTCTTCTGTTGTCATCCCATCTGGTGCCTGGACCTGGTGGTCTGCAGTGGGAGCATCTGGAGCAGAGGGGATACGGAAGCCGGCATGGTCAAAGCAGTTTGCCACACTGGACTGTTTTACATCCTGCCATGCCACTTTCAACATGTGCATAGCATCCAGGACTGTAAACTTGCGGGCGAAGGTGCTGGCAGAGAACTCAGCTTCACCTGCGTCGATGTATGCAACAATCTTCTGGACCACCTTCTTCCTGTAGAGTGCCTTCAGGTTTCGGATGATCCCCATGTCACATGGCTGCTTGATGGAGGTCGTGTTGGGCGGCAGGAAGAAGAGGCGAATGTGGGGAAGGTCATTTGCTGCATCCTTGGGGTGAGCCGAGCAGTTGTCGAGGACAAGGGCAATGTGCCGCCCCTGCCTGGCCATGTCACGTTCAAAGTCTCTTAGCCAGTCTCGAAACAGGTTCCCAGTCATCCATGCGTTTTTATTGTTCATGTATGGGACTGGAAGCTGGGGGACTCCTCTAAAGCACCTGGGCTTGGCACTTTTGCCAACCACCAGTAGAGGACGCTTGTCCCTGCCGTCCATGTTGGCAGTGACGAGGGCGGTGAGACGCTCCTTGACCTTCTTGCTGCCGCTCAGCTTCTGTGCTGCATCTGCCAAGGTGCCGTCAGGTAGGGCACGGAAGTAGATTCCCGTCTCATCTGCGTTGTAGACGTCACAGGGTTCATACTTCTCAAGCAGCTCGGGCAGCACAGTTGAAAGCCATGTGTCTGCAGCTGGGATGTCAGCATCACTTTTCTCCCCATGTGCCTTTTTATATTTGATCGAGAAACGGTCCTTCCAACAGCAGATCCAGCCATTGGTTGCCTTGAAATCGTCCTTTCCTAGGTTGGCAGCGAGCTGGTTGGCCTTCTCCTCCAGGACTGCAGTGGTGATGGGACAGCCATGGGTACGGGCATCCACGAACCAGGTGTAAAGGGCCGTCTCGACGTCAGCTGCCTTGCCAGTCCGCATGCGCATGCGGTTGCCGTTCTTGTTCTGCTCAGCATCTTGCAGGATCTGGGACTTCTTGCTGAGAATTTTTGAAATGGTGGACTGTGAAACACCATACGTTTTGGACAATTGAGTTTGTGATTGGCTAGATGACCACTTTAAGATCTCCAGCTTCTGGGCAAGGGACAAGTCATTTCGCTTACGTTTAGCACTCATGATTAAAAACTGAAGAATAGCTTAGCAAAAACTGGCCTTTTTATCGGCAAATGTTGTTTTGATTGGGAAGTTTATTTAAGATCAAAAGGATGCATCCTTTCAAGACTTGTGTGTGCAGTTGTGTGTGTGTGCAGTGTGTGTGTTGCTATGCGTGCGTGGGTGCATGTGCGAAGCTTCGTGATCACAATGTTGCTTTCGTGATCACATGTGATTTATCGACGCATTAACCTGTCAGAAGTCTCACCAAATGGTTAAAGCCAAATGATTTTTAACGGGAAAGTGCGACCATGCGCGAACACTCATCATGGTGATGCTTATCGATAACATCGTCATGGTCATGGTTAATTAAGGGATTAGACTTTGATGTAACTTATTGGTGCATTACTGTTGGTTTAGTGATAAGATAGCAGTTCAAGTTGATGAAAAAATGCGTGTATCGGCGCGATAATCCTGCAAAATGTTATTCTAAAAATTAATTTTGGCTAATTTCACTGTCATTTTTTTGATGTTTTTATGATACAATAAATTTTTTTCTCTCCCTCAAAAAAAAGAACACTACCTCAATAGTTTAATATATACAGATGATCCCTACTATTATTTCATTTTGGAAAATTTAACAAACGAAAATCCTGTTGTAATTTTCGCCAAAAGTGTTCACAAATTTCTCAAATTGAAAGGTAACATGTTCTCTGATCACTTTTCTCAAGAAGACCTTCAACTGATAGAAAGCAATAATGTAAAAAATGTTATTTTAATTTCTCAATCTGCACTTCATCACAGCCAAGCTATTTTATCAAAATATACCGAAAAAACCTGGCAAAGTTATATAAAAAATCAATTTAACTCTGAAGGGAAAGTTTGCTATGTTTCTGTCACGACTCAACCTTTGTTTATGCCAGCGGTTTTAATCCTCGGTCGCGACCCAAATTTTGGTCCCCTGGCTATTTTTTTGTGCCGCCAAGGGCTAATGAAAAAAACGGGAAGATAAAAAAATCCTGAAATAACAAAAATAAAACTGAATTTTACGTGTAGAAATCAATAATTTACGAATCAATTCGCTATTCTCTCGTCCATTCAACTGTATACACTTATAATTGCAAGTAAAAACAATGCAATGCATACCAAGTGCCGATCTAGTTTCTATTATGTTATAGCGAGAGCGCAATTAACAGAAGTATTGCAACTCTGGCAAATTTACAGTAAATATTTGTCAATACATGTCTATCAATTTAGGAAATAAAGAGCATTGACAGCTCTAATATGCATTCATTTTTTTCTTGTTCTCAAAGGTGTGTCAGCAAGTGATTAATTTATGATTGTTTTGATCTTATTTCATTACTAAGGCTTATAAACGTCCTTATAAAGAAGAATTTCTCAATCTGGGATTTACAGAATTAAAAGATTATGGTGTATGAAAGCCCAAATATGTTTTATGTATGGAAATGTTTAGCAACGAGTCGATGAAAGAAAATAAATTGAAGCGCTATCTTGAAACTAAACATGCTACTTTTTCTAACAGTGACAGAAAATTCTTCGGGAAAAAGGAAATTCAAATTAAAAGCCAGAGATTTGATACGCAAAGTAACAAAGGACTTTTTTCCCTTTTCCATTCTACTACTATTGCATCTTTCCTGGCAGCTTGGAGAATTGCAAAAGAGAAAAAGAACCACACAATCGGAGAAGATTTAGTGAAGCCTGCCGCTATTGACATGGTTAAAACAGTATGTGGAGATGATGTAGCTAGGAAAATCCAAGAGATATCATTGTCGAATGACACAGTTTATTCTCGCATTGTTGACATGTCAAACCATGTCAAAATTAAATTAATTGAATTTTTGAAAAAAAGTTGTCAATACTGAGAGTGTCTTCAGTTAGATGAATCGATGGACATTAGTAATGATGATGCTCAACTCATGGTCTATGTAAAATTTCAAAGAGCAGACGATATGAAAGAAGAATTTCTCTCTTGCGAGCAGCTTCATACTACCACAACGGGTGAAGATATATTTAAAATGATGGATTCTTTTCCAAAAGATGAAGGACTATCCTGGAATCAATGTTACAGTGTGTGTTGTGATGGTACACCAGCCATGCTTCGCTCTGGTCAGGTATTTACAAGTCGAGTAAAAAATGTGAACCCAGAAGTACTTATTCTTCACTGTTTTCTTCACCGAGAGAACCTTGCAGCTAAACGTCTTTCTGAGGAGTTAATTGTTGTAATGAAGAAGTCATTCAAATCGTTAACTTCATTAAATGTAGATCACTAAACAGTAGAATTTTTAATCGGATGTGCGAGGATTTTGGGTAAGAACATACCCATTTGCTCTACCATTCTAAGGTTCGATGGTTATCTCAAGGGAAAGTTCTTCAGAGGTTACTGGAAACGAAATTAGAAGTTCAGATATTTTTGGTGTATCAAAAACACCAACTTGCTTCTAGGTTTGACAATTCAAAATGGCTTTTACAATTGGCGTATTTCATAGACATTTTTACAGAAATTAACAACTTGAATACATCAATACAAGGCCAAAATGAGACACTGGTAGAAACAGCAGAAAAGTTGAGAGCATTCAAAGCGTGGCTCAGATTATGGAAACGAAAAATTTCCGTTGGAAAATTTCATTTTTTCCCAAACCTTACTTTTTGCAGATAATTCATAAAGCTTCCTTTATGAAGTGTAAGAAATTGTAGTGCAACACGTGGAAATGTCCATTTATAGCTGGGTCAGAAATCCATTTGATGTGAAAATTGAAGATCTACTTCAGGAAATTTCGGATATCTACCAATTAGAAGAGCAACTAATTGAAATAAAAAATGACAAAGCTCTTGAATATGATTTTAAAACAGAAACTTTGAGTGCTTTCTGGACATAGATTTATTTATAAAAGAAGTGGTTGGGTTTCAAGCACTTAAGACCCTTCTTCCTTTCCCAACAACATATTTGTGTGGGACTGCATTTTCAGCTCCTATGGCTGTTAAAAATAAATATCGAAATCGTTTATCACCGGAGCACGACATGCGATGTTGTCTGTCAACAATAAAACCCCGTTTTGAAGAGCTTTCAAGAAAACTTCAAACGCAACGTTCTCATTAATTGTAACTTCTACGTCAAATTAAAACATAGTAATAAATAAGATGCTTCTTTTGTAAATAAATAAAAAACCTTTTGATTTCTTAAATCAAAGTTAGATACAAATTTTTTTTATTATCCTTCTTATTTTTTTACATGATGGGTCGCGAGTGTTTGTGTCGTAGGTAAATTGGGTCGGGAAATGAAAAAGGTTAAGAACCGCTGGTTTATGCTAATCAATATTGCATCATATTCATCATGAGCCTCTTTTATGAAAACAACCTTCTGAAGTGCTTTCTCAATACATTCGACAAAACCAGATGGCCAAGCTACCTTTGTTCATGCTAAACATATCAACAAACCGCGCTTCATATTCTCATCTCATGCCCCCAAATTAAAAGACATATTAGAACGGGAATCCTAGACATTCTTGTTGATACAAATAATTTAAACAGTCCTGAAGAATTATTGGAAGATTTGGGTTTAATTCTAAATTTCTCCAGGAACCCAGATTTCATAAATATGTGCAAACTCGTTGTTGAAAACACAGAACTCAATCTATTTCATTCCATAACCCTTTGAAATTTTTTTCTTTTCTTCACACCTTCTCTTTCGATTCTCTTCCAACCATTTGAGAAAAATATGAATGTTTATATCCTTCTTTGAAAAACGAAACCGCATACAGAATTCTTCTTTTGATTTTATTATTATAGAAGTTTTATTTCAGTTTACTTTTGTGTGATTGTATTTTATCTTTACTTCGACCTCATCAATATGATGGTATTGTTAAATTATAAGAAACCATTTAGTTTCATTTGAAATTTTGATTTTAATAAAAAAAATATATTTAAAAAATTGTAAAAAAAAATTAGCTTAAAATTGAAGACATACTAAAAATTACATTTTGATTTAAAATAGAGAAGTCTAAGGTATATAAATCTACATGTTGCAAATTTAAATTTTGAGGATTAGATACATAGTGCGAAATTCTACTAAGAAACATACAAATTTTTATTCGCTTAGTATTCTTTGTATATATCTTCTTATAACTTTTCTTCTTTTTGCGTCCACCACTCCAGCTATAACAAGAATTTATTGCTTCTATTTCATGCATATCTTTACATATTTTCTCTTCACATTGAACGAAAAAAGTAAGCACTTCCCAAACATTTATTTTATCATAAGGAAGACTACACTTTAAACTAAAAAATTATAAATTAAAAATTTTTTAATTAATTATTTTTAATTTCAATAAAATCACCTGTTGTAAAAACCTTCGCAGTGGTTATTTGTTCTTACATTCCTTTTATTATTTTTTCAAACCAATTTGTCTCAAAATAAGTAAAAAAAATCACTAACTTGAAATTGCGACATTAATCTTTTAATTCTATATGCAACTTTCACCTAAAATTTTTAAAAGGAGACTCTATTTCAATTGAATAAAAGTAATTTTACTTCAAAAAGTGGAAGAAAAGCTGAAGCAAGCTAGAATCTAATGCTTTTTCGAAAAGATTCACTTTTCGAGTAAAGAAAATGATATAAGTTTTCTATAAACATTGCCATATTGACCCGATAGAGACCAAAGATTATATGTAAAATATATTTATACTATATTATATGTAATATATAGAATTTATATTAGTTTTAATCTAACCTATTTTATAAAAAGCGTTTACTTACAATATTAGTATGTTTATTTTAAGAATTAAATGGAAAAGACTCATTTCAAACAGCGATCCTTTATAAAAACGGGCTAATAAGGCAGAAAAAAGGAAGAAAATAAAGATTAGTATGTTTATTTAATTTTTTTTCTGAACAGAAAGCAATCAAATTATTTCTTAAATATTCCAAATCAAATCCAGCAGAGTACAAAACAAGAATGTAATTGTATATATTGGTTCTCCTCCATATCCTTCTAATTCGATTAAATCTAAGAATATTGTTGGTGATGATCACAACCATCAAACTTTAAAAATTTTATAAGCAAAGGCTTACTAGTTATGTTTGAAGCTTCACCCATGATGACACATATTTTAGAATTTTGTTCAATAATTTTAGTGAATATTTTTTTTATCTCCCTTGCAATAAGATCAACTATTTTCACGCCAGTTTTACGAAAATGAAGTCCAACACACATGTCAACTCCATTTTTTATTTAAAGCTCAATCTCATCTTCAACATCAGAAAATTGCCCACTTCTTTTTTTTCTAAAATGTATACTGTAAAAATTTACATGTGGAGTCAATATGTTTCTGGTTCAATTTATCCATACATTTTGTAATTGCGTCATATGCAGGATCTTGTAGATTCTTGACACAGGTTTCGTGGGCTTTTGATGATAAATGCTTGGTCATTTTATTAGAAATGCTTGCTGGATTGTTTTTTCCTTTCCTGAGACTACAATACTGTGGCTTCCCCATTCCATCGATATGTGAATTCCCTTCATGTTTATGGAACCAAATTTGGGACAGTGACCACAACCAAGTTCCTTACTATGAACAATCAATCCATCGTAATTTTTCTTGAATATCTCATTTTGCTCTATACTCCAACAGTCTGGAAGAGCTAATGCTGATCTGCCTCATCTCTAGTTTGCACAGTCTCGGAAACCGAAGTTTCAATGGCATAATTAAATAAGTGGTTTAGTAGTTAGTAAAATTAGTACAATACTGTCCTTTCAAAAATTCCTTTCATATTTTAAATAAATTATAATTTTATTTTTGATATTTTATAACGATTTTAATGTTTTTAGAATCAAAATTGAGCATGTTGGATTTGCTTTGTATGGATAAGTTTAATTTAAAAGAACGAAAAAAATTTCTTGTGGTTAACTCACCTATGAAAGATAATTTACCGAAAGGTGAAATGATGCGACTAAATTATTTCCGAAAAGTTGGCTTTTAAATGAACTAAGACAATATTAAGCAAAAAATCATAGAAATGAAATGTATTACGTTTAAAAATTTCGCATTGATTGGAAGGTTTGATTTATTTATTTGACAGGCTTAATTAACTTTTATAAAGAATAAGTGATTCACACCATAAGCTTTGCAATCAATTGATTAAAGGGGTTTTACACAACAATTTTGTAAAAATATTACATATTAAAAAAAGGTCACGGATATTGTTAAAGATTCTTTAGAAAGTGTTTTACAATTTTTCAACTTAACAAAATTGAAATCTTTATTAATTGCTTCCATGCGTAATATGTTAATAAATATATTTTAAAAACTAAAG
Source organism: Nectonema munidae (assembly GCA_030549495.1). Lineage (NCBI taxonomy): Eukaryota > Metazoa > Nematomorpha > Nectonematoida > Nectonematidae > Nectonema > Nectonema munidae. The sequence goes on from JAUIRK010001035.1 coordinate 220,465, forward strand.
TAGAAAAAAACAACAAACTTTTTTTAACTGTTAATAACAGGTTGGTTGGTTTGAGATATCAAAGCACTTTCAGCCGTAAGGCTATATGCTCGTATTATGCTTAAAATGGTTAATCACAGTTTTTGTGAATTTGTTTTTAGAGTTGGGAGCCTTGGGGATCAAACCCCTGACCTTCAACTCTTAAGCTGAGAGGTACACCCTAACAACCATTGAGGCTCAGTTAGTGACAGGTGGAAAACAAAGTAATGAATTATTAGAGAAAGGTTTTCTGTTATGTTTTGAGTGAAAACAAAAATTTATATTTCTTAAAAATTTATAAATGAATTAAACTAATGCATAGAAGATAGATCTTTCACCTAACAAATTTTATAAATTATTGGGGGAAAATATTTTCTAATGCAATTTCGTGCTTGCCAATTATATTAGCATAACATTTTAATTTTCATATCTGTATAAGCTATATTAATTATATAGATCTAGGAGCCTAGAACTATGTATATAGATGATCTAACATTAGGTATAATAATAATAATAGATAAACGTAATGATTTAGATAAGAATTTGTACAAAAAGCGTTCACCCGCTGGATAATATTTCTGCAAAAATTTGCACTCACACCTAGACATAGGACGTTTGGCCTATATAGTGATGATATAACTAAGTTAGATCTAATAATAATCATTTAGATAAAATCATAAGAATCTGTATAAAAAAGCACTTACCTGCTGGCCAATGATTCATCAGAGGTCTAGTAGACCTATTCGACCTTGCCTGCCAGTAAAGCGGATTTCTAAACACGCGTACTTGTAAATTATAACGGTATTTTTAGGCCTATACATACGATTGTTACACTCTACCGCTGATTTTGAGCGGTTTTAGGAAAACTCACAGAATTTGAAAGAATAAAATTGAAATGGTGAGAAAAATGGAATATGCTAATGTGGTAGAAAAACTTGTATTGGGAAAATTGCCATTGGGAATATTCCCTGTCGGAAAATTAAGAATAGGAAAATTGTATATTTGAATCTTCCAAAATCTCAAGATGGACAAAGAGACAAGCCCTCATAATTTTTAGTCACTATCTTTCCAAACCTCAGAAAAATATGATCTGCGAAAACAAGTCATAATATTATTTCCAAATTTATACGAATAGGTTCTGAAATAAAGAAATTGTTCTGATAAGCGAAGGTTGGGATAGGTGAAACTTCTTTCTTTCCTTAGGTAGGCACGTCAGTCGTTCGCATGCGTAAAAATTCAGAAACTTGTTGTTTGAATATTCGTGGTTTCTTCTATTTAATTTGATACTTTTTTAAAATAAAATTTGCATTGATCGGCAAATTGCCTAGTGATGAAAGCATGGGTTCTCTATTCAGTTTGTCTGGTTTGGATTTCGGATCGCGACTATCTATATTATTCCTACCTTGGATGCGATATCGACAACTAAAAAAATGATTTGAATAATAACTTTGTGGAGACAACGGTGTAAATTGATTAGATTTATATTTTCCAGTGAATTTAATTTGATATTTATGTATAATAAAGTTTGATGCGTGCTTGATTTTAAATAATAAAAATGCGGAGACAAATGGGTAAAAATCGTTGCATTTTTAAAAAGGGATAAAATAATCGATTTCTTATGATGTCAAGTTATAGTAGATTATAATGAAGTTTAAAGTGCTCATCGTTATCTCATCGATTTGACTAAAAATAAAATTACACTAATTTCTTTATATCTAATATATATTATGGATATATATATAACATTTAAGGTAGTCAACTTTATCCAGCAAATTTTATCAAAAATATATCATTCAAAAATGGATTTTTAATAATGATCACTAAGTTATATTATTCTGAGTGATAGAAAAGTCCACGTTAGTTTTTTATAGATACTTTATTATCAATGACTATTCTTACTTTATAATGCCAATCATTTTAATGTCATTTTTCTGGCTCTGGGCTTAGAAGAGCCTATCGTTTACCGAAGCGAAAAAGTTGATGCCAATTTGAGGGAGATTTCATCGAGAACTCCCGTGTAATAATAAAGAACAGATTTATTTGAACAAAGTTAAAAAAATATTGATAAATTTAAATAAAAATAATTGCATCTAATCTTGTAACAAAATTTGATTTAAAACATATGATATTACAAAATAGTTAAAAATAATATAATGCTCTAATACTTAAAAAATTTTAATGTTGAAGAATTCTGAGTTTAAAAAGTGTGTGGAAATAATTATATAAAAAGAATATTTATCAAAAAATATAATAAAGTTAATACTGAATACTTTTCATTTGGACAGAATATATCAATTATCAAAAAATTTAATAGTTATGTCTTTGTCCGGCATGTTCACAATTCCAGTTTTAAGGCCAACAGGACTTTCACCAGCAAAATCGAGCTTGAACGAGCTTACGATCTTAAATAATTGAAATTAAGTAATGAAAAATCAACTTTAAAAAAAACCAATAGATTAATGTGTACCTAATACTATTTTAATACCAGATAGGGTAGCCTTTTGGTCCCACACATACCAACATTTAGCTTTTTTTAGCTATTGTCACCCCTTAGATCAGAGATGGGGAACCTACAGCATGTGTGGCTTATGTGGACTGCTAAAAGGCTTAAAATTAAACCTTGGATTGATATCATATATAAGCATCAAATAGATGAAATGTTATAAGCAGGGCAGGGAAAAATTGACCCAAAAAAGTGGAAAAAATTGACTTTTACTCAGAGAAAAAATTGACTTTATTGACTTTTTAAAGCTTCATTGAATTGAACAACTATGAACACTTTAGAGAAAGTATTGAAAATTATTTCAAAGAATCCATGACTTTGTAATACACCAACATATAATTAATGACATTTTCTGATTTAAAATTCGATCATTTTCTAGCAGTTTTTTCAGTTTAGAAAAAGATCTTTCTACTTCTAGTCAAAACTTGACAATTTTGTAATTTGGGATAAGTACTGCGAGAGATTTGAGAGTTTTCCATATTGATGATTTTATTGATTTCATTTTATTTGAATCTATTTTCAAGATAATTTTTAATGCCACATTCGTCTTAAATGAAATAATGTTGAAACAAGTAAAGGTGAAGTTCAAAAATTTTTAGACTAAACAAGTAAAGATCTTCAAAGAGTTTTTGCTAAACGGAAATAAAAGTTGATTTTATTGACTTTAACTCGCCCTGGTCATAACCTGTATACTACTGTTGTTCCTATTCCATAGTTTGCAATGTGCATGTTTTGATATAAATGATCGATGAGACAGATTCAACTTTCTTTCCATAATTTGCTAGATATAAGTTTTGATATACCTCATTCGGAATGACGATGTTACAAAATTTATACCTAAAAACCCTAATTTATACTGTTTACTGCATTGACTATTTTTTTAAAAAGGGCCAGGGGCTATTTAGCTAAAAGTTGACAAACGTTGACGATAGGGGAAGGAAGGTTGAAAGAGGATTTAATATAGCAAAAATAAGTTCAAATTTTCCCAAATTCTAAACTTATTTATTTAGTCAAAAATAAACTATTTTTTGTCTTCTCGCAGATGGCTCTTAATGGTATTGCATTTTTCATAATTTTTTGCAGATTTTTACATTAAAATTTGAAAGAAGTTTTATAGTACACACTAATGTTTCCTCTCGGTTCTGAAATACCGGGACGTTCCATGTTCTAAAAATTTAGGAACCGTCTCGGAACCGAAAAGTATTCCCGGTTCCGAGAATAACTTAGTTGTAATTGATTTATTTCAATATGCAATTCTTTTCATAAAACTTTACTGCACTTCATTCATATAAAATCTTTTTTTCGTTCTCATCTCATTTTAATGGTAAACGGAGAAAAGTGTGCAAACGGAAAAAGAATTTATTTTTATTTTTTTTTCTCTGCTGCACACTTTTGTCGTTTGCACACTTTTCTCCTAGAACCATTTTAATGATAATGATATAGAAAGAAAAAGTGTACATCTGTTTATAATAAATCAAAAACATCAATTTCATTGCATCTTTTTGCTGTCTATATATCTCCTTAAGGAATCGTTTAGAACCTGAATTTCCCGGTTTTGTAAGTTTTTTTCGGTATCGGTACCGGTTCCTAATTTTCGATACTTATGCAAACCCTAGTACACACCTTTGGTTGTTGCAGAAATAATGAACAAAAATGCTGAAATTAGTCCTTTTTATTTTGGTTAATATAAATTAGTCAAAGAACATCCGTGAAAGTTGAAAGAAGTTTTTTAATGCTTAACAACATGGCTTTAGGACCCAAAAATATCAAGATTGTACAGAAGGTCGGTTTATCAAGTATATGCTTGGGATACATGATTGCTTCTATAGTATTTTGGCCGTTTAATCTTAATAAACCTAGGATAAATAAATCTAGGAATAAACCTTATATTGAAAACTAACCAGATATTTACATCATAATTAAAAATAAAAAATCAATGCTTATTTGAATAAAGAATTTAAAATTTATTCATTTAAAAAAAATTCCTTATTTAAGTTTGTTTCAAAATGACTTTTTTTCTTATACTCAAATCTTTGTCGTTTAGTTTGATCCGAAATTGAATGGATTTAAACATTCAGTGATGAAAAACAACGATATGAGTGGCGAGAAGAGAGAGAGGAAGCGAAAATAGAAGTAATAAAGAAAAGTATGCAGAGAAGCAAAGATTCGATGTTAGTGAATATGAGTGGAAAATAATTTGGGCAAATAATCTTAGGGGAAAGTATGAATGAGTTTCACATTGAATTCGTCGTTTTTCACTTTGAATTCGTTCTTTTTCACTTTGGATTCGTCCTCAAATTTTTTCAATTAAATTTTTTATTTCAAATTTGTATGTTAATTTAAAATATTTTTTTTGTGAAAAAAATAAAATTAAAAAAATTGATAAAATAAAAATAAAATAACTTTAATAATTATTCTAGACAAGTTTTGTTCAATTGTGCACAAATATTAATTTGATGTTTGTTAGGGAAATAATTTTTAGAATGTTTTAAGAAATTTTCCATTTTTATAAGTAAATAAACTAAATTTTAAGACGATCGGCCATCTGATCCATTAGCTGTTATTACTTCTCCATTATCTTCATATCTTTGATATATGGAATTTGTCGTAGAATAATTAATCTTGGTTATTTTGGTAGCATCACTCAAAGTATAACAATTTTGAGTAACAAATCTAACCTTCTCTTCTTTTTTATCTTTGGAAATTTTTGCATACATTTTGTAAAAAGAAAGAAATGAAAAATAAGTTTCAGTGAGACTCACGCCTATTTAGAGTAAAAAATTGCGGACAGATTCTAATACACACACACATATGAGAAAGCACACATATTAGTTTTTGTGCAAATTATTTTGCTTAAACTTGAATGTTTTCTTTTTAAAAAAACGCAAACTTTTCAAAAAAGATTTAATGAAAATTTATTTAGAATAGAACTAATTAAGATAATTTAATATTTTCAAAAAGTATGCTTAAAGTCAAAATTACCTATTTTTTATTCTTTTATTTTTTTGATTTGAGAAAGTTAATTATATTCAAGCTGTCTTTAAATTTATTTATTTACTTATAAAAATGGAAAATTTCATAAAAAAATTCAATAATATTATTTTCCCAACTTAGTAAACGTCATTGAATTAAATTTGCTTGCATAATAAATTAAACAAAACGTGTCTGGAATAATTATTATCAAAGCAAGTTAATTTTTATTTTATCAATTTTCTTAATTTTGTTTTTTCACAAAATGTATATTAAATTAACATACTAATTTGAAATAAAAATTTAATAGACGAATTCAAAGTGAAAAAGGACTAATTCAAAGTAGGGCGAATTCAATGTGAAAATGGTATAATATACGAATAACCAAAAATTAAGCAATGAAAAAAAAGATTATAAAAATAAAATTGTATGAAATTATGAAAAATCCGTCTCAATATATACACGAAATCTCATATATGATGGATACGGTTTATAAAAAAATTTTCTTAGGGCCTCTTCATCATAAAAATCGCACTATACAAAAATTAATTTACTCAAAAAACTGGTTTATTCAGAAGCCGATTTATACGAGTTGTACTATATTTAATTTATATAAATTTGAATATTAAAATTGAGAATATAGACTCTAATTTTTCAAATATTTTAAAGATAGAAACTCACTGAACTTTATTAAAAAGTGAAATCCCAAGAATAAAGTTTTAATGAATTCTAATAAAACTTTATCAATAAAAATAATTTTAAAATGTGTTTATAAATAAATTGAAAATTAATTCAAAAAAAATCTGCCCTCTAGAAAAGATACCCATAAACGTGTCAAAAATGTTTAGAAAGTTTCTTACCTTGATCAGAGCGAGTGTTATTTCTTGCAATGCAAATCTTTTTCCAATGCACATACGGACACCAAAACCAAAGTGCAAATTTAAAAAACCACTAATGTTTTCTTTCAGCCATCTTTCTGGAAAAAATTCTTCAGGATTTTGGTAAAATTTATCACAATGTCCAATATTCGTGTTCTCGCATATGAATATGGCTCCAGGATTAAACGTGTAATCTTTTATTTTGACTGAAGAAGTATGGATTCTAGGAATGCCTTCAGCCAAAGAATTTAATCTTTAAAATACATAAAAGAAATACACTGATCTTAAACTTCAATTTATCTCCTCGTATCACTTTATATTTATATCAAAAATAAAACTAATGACAGAACATAGAAGCCAGACATTTATACAATGTCATGCGCACACAGAAAAAATTCTCTTAAATAAATTAGCAGGGCGAATCCGTATAGAGATGGAAATACCTATAATTAAGAGTAGAATTTTAACTTGATAGTTGCTATGAAATAGGAATAAATTTTCTTTTAAGAATTTAGGAAACCTTGAAAATTGATTACTAACTATTGATTTCTATGTATATAATGGTCAAATAAATTATTGAAAATAAGTGATAATAATAATAATGGAAATAATAATAAAAAGAATAATATTTGAAAATAATTGAAAGATATTTTTAAAGAGAATATAAATTTCCACTAGTTTATTTAAAATAGACACTAAGTTGTAAAGTTTATAATGATAAATTAAAAATTTTATAAATACAGAGCATTTTTGTTTTGAATTAGTCCTATTTCAAGGATTGTTTAGTATACTAAATCAGTACAAAAGCTGATTTCATAAGAGATTTTTTATTTAATTATAAACTCAATCTATAATGATTCTAACCAAGAACATGCCTACTTTGATTTCTGAAATGCACATTTGATTCATATTTGCACACGTTCTTATACTCTAATTGCAAAACCTGAGTCTAGAAATGAAATGAACATTGTTGATTTAGTATAATAAAATGTATATATTTTTTTAAATATGTGTGAATATTATTGGATATAATTTTTTGAGATACATAACTAATTCGATTGGAAATTTCAGACATTTTCAAATGCTACTTGCATAATTTAGATCAGAAATAAAACCAACATGGTCGATATGGCATAAAAACAGATATTTTATTTAAAATCTGAAAAATATTTTCTTAGACAGTTTTAAAACTTAAAGAACAAATTTGATTGACCATATCAGTTATTTTCAAAAAATGCAAAATCTAAGTCCAGAAATGTGACCAGTATGGGCGATTTAGTATAAAAACTTATATATGGTGTAAAATTTGAATTAATATTTTTGGAGATAGTTTTCAGTCTTAAGTCGAAAATTTTATTGGCACTTTTAGATATTTTTAACGTTAAATGCAAAAACTGAGTCCAAACAGCAAATTTCATTGACAAGTCTGTCGGATATTTTCAAAACGTAAATTCTAAATCTCTGTTTAAAAATAAAACCATCATGGTCGATTTGGTATAAAAATATATATTTCATGTAAAATTTAAATGAATAATTTCCGAGACAATTTCTAGGCGTAAATCGTAAATTTAATTGATACATTTAGATACTTTCAAGGTCAAATGCAAAGAATGATTCCAGAAATGAAAACAGCATGGCCGATTTATTATCGAAACTTACATTTTATGTAGAATTTGAATGAATATTTTATTAAATTTTATTTTTATCAATCAAAATTTTGATTCACGTGTTTGTATATAATTATAAATTTTCAAGGGACTATCTAATATAGACATTAAGTTATAAGGTTAACTACAGATAATATCCAAATTTTGTTGAAAAATTTTATTTTTGTTTTTGATTGACAGTTTTTGTCATGAGAGAATTATTTAACTACCATGAAAATGGTGTCAAAAGATGCAGCTAGTAATTTTAGGAAAGGTTACGAAATTTGTGATATGTCCCAGTCAATTGTGTACAATAATTTTTTTAGTTGAGGGGGAGGGAGTAATTTACTCTCATCCATCACTCTTACGGTTAAACTTGTTGGCAATGCATTTTACATTTAGGATCAAAAAATTAAAATAAGTTTTGGTCCTTCGTAGTTCTTGCATTGATAACTAAAAGTGGTGAAGTATTAGCATCAGAATCTTTAAATGTTTTAAACAGTTACAAAGATTTTGAAAAATGCAGACATTTATAAACTAACATGAGTAATTTCCAACCAATGGAAAACAAATAAACCATTTTATATACTTTCAGTCTTCTGATATTCAAAGACTCTTGCACAAGGATTATGCAAGATTTGAAGTTTTTTCTTATTTTTCTTTGAAATTGTAAGAAACTGTACATTATAATAATCTAGTTTATTGATAACTAATGAATTTTTTAACAGATTTGAGATGAGATTGATTCAAATATTTATTACCACTTCTAATGTTACTAAATCATAATTAGAATGTTATCAGCAGGGCGAGGAAAAATTGACCCAAAAAAGTGGAAAAAATTGACTTTTACTCAGAGAAAAAATTGACTTTATTGACATTTTAAAGCTTCATTGAATTGAAACACTTTAGAGAAAGTATTGAAAATTATTTCAAAGAATCCATGACTTTGTAATACACCAACATATAATTAATGACATTTTCTGATTTAAAATTCGATCATTTTCAAGCAGTTTTTTCAGTTTAGAAAAAGATCTTTCTACTTCTAAAGTTAAAACTTGACAATTTTGTAATTTGGGATAAGTACTGCGAGAGATTTGAGAGTTTTCCATATTGATGATTTTATTGATTTTATTTTATTTGAATCTTTTTTCAAGATAACTTTTAACGCCACATTCATCTTAAATGAAATAATGTTAAACAAGTAAAGGCATCTTCGACTGAAAAAGTCTCTATGTTGACTTTTTCCGACTAACTCAATGAATTGTGAATATTCTCTAATTATTGTTAGCAAGTTTTGACACAGATTTTCTTTTTTTTAACAATTTCTTGATATTTGGCAATAAAATTCCATCATCTTCATCATTAATTTCTTCACTACTGGAAGATTTTAATGAAAATATTTTGCTGCTAGCAACCAATTTGTCAATTTCAATTGGAACTGAAGTGTTGCCGATAGATTCGAAAAGAGAACGTCTTTTTCTATAACTAATTTTGAATGATTTAATGCCGGTAATCTACAATTTTGAAGGATAACTTTACTTTTAATGTAAACTTGTGTAAAAGATGTGAAAAACATACAATGATAAAAAAGTTTGGGAATAAAATTCCATAACTTCTGCAGCGGATATATCGTATGTAATCGCCTTTGTCTTACAAAAAACTTCTTCATGTTTAACCTCAGTCAGGCAAACTTTACCGTAATTAATAGATGAAAAAAAGCCCAACTATTGTGGAAGTGTTGATATAAAGAAGAAATCTTGTATGTATCACTTATAACAATTTTAGGCACATTGAATAAAAAATTGTTAAATATAAAATTGACTTTATTGACCATAAACCCGAAAAATTGACTTCGATTGACTTAAAAATTTCAAATTAGTTCAAAAATTTTTTAGACTAAACTAGCAAAGATCTTCTTCAAAGAGTTTTTGCTAAACGGAAATAAAAGTTGATTTTATTGACTTTTACTCGCCCTGGTTATCAGTATACAATTTAATGTAAATTATCTAAAATATCGCTTACTAAACCAACATTGGGAAGAAAAGAGAAAATTAAAGTTTTACCTCATCGACTCTTTGATAACGGCTCTGAGATATGGCAGTCTTTCAATTTCACTTTTTGTGATGTGAGAAGATTTGCAAACGGAGAAAATTTCTTTTCTCAACTTGTCCTGAACTCTTTCATTTCGTGACAAATGGTAGAGTATGAAAGATAGAGCATTTGCTGTCTAATCAAAATAACGGAATTTTAATTACATTTCGAAGAGAAATTTGGAAAGTAAAAAAAATAAAAATAAATTTCATTAACTTCTATTTCTCAAATGAGAATATTCATAAGGTTGTATATGAAAAGAACTTTTAATTTTTTTCAGTATTTTCAATAATTAACTTCATAAATAGTTAACCAACTAACTAGATAGCTTTCAAACTAATTAACTATTAACTTCAAGCAAATTATTCAAATCTATTAATATACAAAAATTTATCATTTATAAAATATGGAATATTTTGAAATTTTATTTTGTCGACAAAACCTCGTGTTAATAAAATCTTGTGTCCCCAATATTTAAATGTTTCAAATAATATTTTTGCTAAAATATCAAAATATTACAAAACATTAATTGGCAAACTAAAATTTGCTCGTATGATATGGAATATAACTTGAAATAAATAAAGTAAATTTAAGAGAATTTTTTTATTTAATAAAAATAAAAATTTATTACAATATTTAATTAACCCTCGCAGGACGACAATTTTTACAAAACGCGTAGGACGTTAGCCCCTATTGGTAAAAAAAACTCCATAAGAACATTAAATGTCTTCAAATTTTTTTGCAATCGGAAAAAATCCTTTTATTATATCTTTATAAAACTTTTTTTCTATCGTGTTTTCCATCCTTTCTGTTTGTTTTATTTTACAACTCTTTTTGAATTTTTTAGAAGGCTAATTTAATGAATTTGATAATGATTGAGTTAAATTCTTTCTTTGAATAATTTATTTTTATTCCAGGTGGCGTTAAGTTTTTTTAGTGAACTCTAAAAGTTATCAATTCATGATTTGTTCAAATTAATGAAAATAGACAGCATGTTTTCATCAAGAAAATACTTTTAAAGAGCTTGTGTTCAACTATGCATAAGCATTGTTAGATCGTGATTCGAACAGGTGAAAGTTCGAAGCTGTGATTCAACCAACTTTAGACAGCAACTTGTGAAAGTATTTTCTGTGCAAATCACAATTTCTAAACGTCATATTTTAAAAACTTCTGAACTTGTGTTATATTCATCTTATACTATCAATTTTAGTTTCTCAAAAAATGACGTCTTTCATATAAATGGATACTGAATGTAAAATAGAAAACAGTGTGAATGAATTATACATGTGATGTGATATGTATGTATTGAAAATTGACCTATTAGTGATTATTCTTTTCTCTAACTAAATGTAAAACAATGAAACAAATGGTTTCTATGAATCATAGTACAACGCATGATGATCATTATATGACGTAGATGACGAACTCCATTATATTGCTATTGGGATATCCCAATAGTGTTTTACATTTTGTCGAAGAGAAGAAATCATAACATAAAACATTTGTTGACGTATTCTTGAAACACTCTGAAAACTTACATTCTCTATTCTTTGTTTCCGTGTTGTTGTTGTTGTTGTTAGCCCCTAGGGCCTAGATTATACTATCTTTATATGAGTATAATCTATCAGTTCAAAACAAGGCATTGTTTAAACTGAGAGAGTATTACCATAAAAGCATATACTCTCAGGGAAAAGTGTAGAATTTTGTTACACTTTCGCAGCAGCAGCGATAAACCAGTGTAATTTCAGCCAACCCGCAAAAATCCACCATAAGGTACTGCTGGCTTTTTGAAGGCTTTTACATATGGCTAGAAATAATATATATCTATTTATAATAATATGATATATAATACATGTAAATGAGTTAGATCCAAGCTTCTGCTAAACGGTTTCCCCACAAAGTAAGTATGTTAACTATTTTGCATGGCTTTGACCATAAGTGAATGGGTTTGGGTGTCGTGAAAATATGTGGGCAGTTAAATAAATGATGGTGTTGTGTGGGTGTTGATTGCAAACTGGACAGAGTGGATTTGTATGTGTTTTTGTTTCCTTCTCTTCCACTTTTGCTTCAGTTCTTCGAAGAGCTCGTCTGATAGTGACTTATCTTCAAGTTCTACATATGTTTCCGATTATAGTACTACTTCTACTGATATTCAAGAGGATATACCTCAGACTCTGTTATTGCTCCCGATAAAACAGAGTATTTCTGGACACCCAAGAGGTCTAACAAAGGTCGACCTCCACGCCGTAATATCAGAGACATTATAACGCATCCTCCTGGTCCTAGAAACGGAGCGGAATTATTGACTTTTCCTTTCTCTATTTTCACGCTTTTTTTCACTGACAGATTGATCCAACACATATTCAAGTGTACCATGGCTCACATAAAATTTAACTTCAAGTAAACTTTTTCTCCAATGTTATATGTCAAATATATATTGAAATGACTTTTTTAATGATAACGTATTATCTTTTGCAGTACATGATTGGTTTTATAATCAAATGCCTTATAGTTATACAAATGAAAATTCATCAAAAGTTATGTTCCCTAGAAAAACTTTGTTTTTTTGTGACGATCTGTCATACAAACAATCACTTATGAAATAATATTGCAGAATTCTATAGTATGCTACATTAGTATATAAGTTATATGTGTATTTATACATTATAAATTAAATTATATGTGTATCTAGTGACATAAAGATGACCGAAATATCTTATAGCTCTTAAGGCTATATAGCTTTAATATTTAATTAGTTAGCTCTTATAGTTTTCGTGGGTATAATTATGGGGGTTAAAAATATTTTCTGTGATATAAATAGATATAATATATAACTTGGAGTTCTAGAAGATTGTCACAATAAGACAAAGAGATTAGATGATACATATATCAAGGAAAATGTATGTCTATTGTATTGAATTCGAGTCAAAACGCCCGAAAACTAAAACGCCCGAAATCCAAAACGCCCGAAAACCTTCCCGTGGATTTTGCTCTTTAGAAGACTGCAAGCTAAAAAGTAGAAGCATGAGAAGATGTGACATTTGCAAAAAGTTTATCTGTAAGACTCATACAAAGTTAATATGTCCTTCATGTGAATAAATTTTATATATTTTTCTAGTTTTTTTCTCATTGTTGATAAATTTATAGAGAAATTTCATACACATGTGTAAATAAGAGAGTCGATTCTCGTAGAAAACATTTAACTTTTACTAAAACATAGACTGACTAGTTCAAGACAAGTATACCTTCTAGATTTGACTCGTTTGCTCCATAATAAGATCCTAAGTCTTTTTGATTTGCCTTCACCAATTATACGTAATGAATCCTAGAGATTTTTCTTTTGAACATATAATTTTCAATATTTTGAAAATGGTACCACAAGTAACATTTTAAAATTACCCTCTCTCTCAATTAGTGGAGGGATCTAAATATATTCAAAATATAATCTCCAAACCCTCTACCCATATAACCCATGGTAGCACAATGGCACTATACCCTTCTTCCTTCCCTAATCCCCCTTTCTTTTTTAAATATTATTTGTCGGCAGATGGCTTAGTGGTAGGAGCATCCGGTATTGATCTAGAATTCAGTGGTTCCAAACCAGGGGTCCATGCAAAAATTTCAAGGGGTCCATAGAGATTCTACTTATTTTTAAATTTATTATACTGGAATTAGAAGATATGCGGCTCAGAATAAAATTCATACTACTGTACACAATGCTTAAATGCTGGAGTTGCTCTACATTAGCTAACTGTATCGGGGGTCTCAAACTCACAGCCCACGTTACAAATTTGGCCCTTGGGATGGTCATGAGTGACCCGCGAGATGACAGGAAGATTTATTGCCTCTTGAAAAGACGAGTGTCATAAAAATACAATAAATAACCTTTATTAAAATGTATATGGGATTTACTATTACTCAAGAAAGTTATTACAAGAATAGCTTGAATTGAAAATCATCTTATTATTGTAAATGCTGGACAATATATTCTACTTTTATTGAGACCATTTTTACTACCCTTAAGCGGAGTCATGAAGATCTAACAAATATTTAAATTAATAGGTATCTTTAATCTTTATACCATTATGCACAAATATAGTTTTCCAATCCAAAAAATCTGTATAAATTCGGAAATGTGCTTTTCAGAATTTGTAATTTTAGAAGTACGTATATTTTTTCTAGTTTTTTAGTTGATAAAATTTCTATAATTAAAAAGAAAGAAATCTCAGAAATATTTTTTGGGTGAACCACATAATTCTCTAGATTCAAGAGTAGGGATTGCACCACAAAGGCTTTTTCCCTCCCCGGGGAGCGGAGACCCTTAAAAAAATTTTTTTTTATCAATAAGAACACTAAAATTTTGAAATGATTTATTCAAAATTGTTGAAATAATAAAATTTTAAAAACAATAATCCTGAGAAATTAAAATATTAAAATATTAAAAAAGATTAAAAATTAAATATTAATATTTAAATATAAAAAAGATTAATAAATTAAAAAAGATTAAAAATATGATTATAACTGTGAATTTAATCTTGTATTTTTTCCCGCGGAAAAAAGAGATTTTCCCCAAGGAGCGGGAGACTTTTTTTCTTTTTTCCCCAGGGAGACGGGGACGGGGTACCCGGGGTGCAATCTCTACTCAGGAATGGGCAATGCTGTAAAAGGTCCAAGATTGACTATAATATAATTTTCATATTGGAAAATTATGTCCTTCCTATATATATTTTTATAGTTTGTTTTTTAACTTTTGTAATAAAGATTGAAAAGTAACACATACCGTGAAAATTCCAGAAACCATTAATTCCATTATTTGAATTTTTATTATTTCCTTGTTAATACTCTTATTGCGTAAAAGTTTTTCAGCGAGAAAATGAATCTGAACATCATTGCTTGAAAGTCGCTTTTCTGAAAGACTTTCAAAATGCGTATTCAACACCTCCGTATACCTTTTATATCGAAAAATTAAGTCTATAAACACAAAACTTTCTAAAATTATAATTGATAACTCTTGATAAATTTGTCCCTTTGAGTGTTATTTTAGAGACAGATGAATTGAAAATGGATTTATCAAGATCACGAATCTCGCTCCATTTGGAGCTTCAAATTTAGATCGAATTCAAAATACTAAGTTAAATATAGAACTAACTTACTAAATAACTAATGCGATATTTTAATTTTGAAAGCATCTTACTTTTAAAACTTGAAAATGATCTTAATTTTACATCAAAATTTATTATTTGTTTTCAACATATAATATTTGATGACTTTTCTTTGCCATTTTTAATGATGGTTATACGTCTACTTAAATTTAGTTGAATTTTTATGATGCATATTTATTAAACATATCCAAAATAGTACTTTATTTTTACTATAGTACAAAAGTTTTTATTGGCAGAAATAGTATATGGCAAATTTTTGACAAATGTAAAAATAAAGGTAATTTTGTTGAATAATTTCTTTTTTATAAGTGAAAAAAAAGAAGAAAAAATAGGTTTTCACCAAATTATGATGTCATTTGTTTAGATACACTGGTTTCCATTAATAACAATACATTTGGACAGTTGGACACCAAATAAATATGGGCTGAATTAAAGTGCAATACTCGATAAATCAGATTTAGTTTGCAATGACCGTCATAATTTGAACACTCCAAAATAATTTCTTTTTACAATTTACTAATAAAGTGAGTATATATAAATCATTTCTTTTCAAAGAGCGTCTGTCCATGGCCTTGCATAAAAATTGTTATGAATGAACAATAACATAAATCATGAGGTCATTTCTTTATAGATGATCTCCATAATTGTGTTTACAATAAAAAATGAAGTTTGTAGGTGAATTGAACTAAGTTAATATTTAATTAAAAAAAAGTTTCGTGAATAAAGTTTTAAATATTTTGAAGTTATTTTATATTTTACAGATAAAATCGATTAACGCAAAATCCATCGCTTTAGAAAAAAACAATCTACTATATCTCTTTCCATACTTAAGAGAAGTGTATTTACCTGAAAAGTTTGTTGTGAGCCAACTTTAAATTCATGTATGATTTTGAGAGATATGGTAGCGTGTTCCAAAGAGAAAATCTAGAAACCAATAATCTGCTACACAACATTATCAATGAGTTGGCCTGATTTATCATATCTTCTCTTTCGCATTCTTCCAAAACTTCAGAAGTGTCGAAACCATATAAGGCAACTAGTATCGCTAATTTAAAGAATTTAAAATTATTTTGAAATATTTTCCATCCAATCAAATATAAATAAACTGTCTTCAATCAATGTCAAAAATATTAGGAATAAATATATTCTGTATTCAAATTTTTTTATATTTTCCAAGATATAAACAAAGTTAAAAGGGTTTTCTCTGATTCGTGCAGGATATAAAATTGAGTGAAGAAAGTAAATACAATTTCAAATATGAAAAAGAGGCTAATAGCTAGACACATAGTTAGTAAGAAAGTAATTAAGTCAGTTAATTAATTCGTTAGTTATATTTTTATTCAGATATTTAGATCGTTAGAAGCTTATTATTATTATTATTGAAACAAATTTATAACTTGAAAAAATTATTAGTATGAAATATCGTTTTTTTCAAAACAATTCAAGAATAATCGCCTATTTTTTATTGTTCAATTCAAAATATGCACGTTTCGTTCAATTTATTAATATAATATTAGCACTTTGGTTTTGCAAGGATTAAGAAAGCTACACATATTTTGGTGAGTAACAAAGTTTCAGCAGTAAAGTGAAATTATGAGCCGCGATTAAGGGGTGAAGAGATTAGAAGGAAAATATTTTTTGGAATTTCTCATAACGACTTGTACCAAAGGAATGATTCTTATTCAAATTTCTAATTTGCATAACTATAAGTTAATTTCTCGGCAAAAATAGTTATCTTAATTTATTTCCCAAAATATAATGAATTTACACACATTGCAACGGTATTAGTTTGATCATGGTTATTTGTTCTATCTATTATTAGCATGACTTCCTTTTGTATAAGTACTATCTTCATTTTACCTTTTTTAAATTCTGTTTTTTTCTATTATATTTTTCTTTTTTAAATTCTATTGTCGAAACTAAAAAATTACCTTTTAAGAAAGTTTTTTCTCAACATTTGTTCAGTAATTTGAAACATTATTATTTTAATTTTTACATATTCCAATCATCATTTTAAAATATCTTTAATAGAGATTTTGGAAAACAATATGTTGTATCATGTACAACAACTTTTTCTCAATTCTACTTATATATACTGTAGATACACTTATATACATTTGATTTTTGATACAACATTTTTATGTTTTACACTCTTGGGTTTAACTCTTGAATACTGTCTTATCTCTTTTTAATGCGAATATTCATAGGTCTAGACTCATTTTTCTTCTTTAAATAATGTTATGTCATGTTAATTTAAAAAATTATTAGTTGCTTAAATGCCAAAAAATAAGGGTTAAAATATAAACTTTTTACAGATATTTTATATGAATGTAAACTACATTGTTAAAAAATGTTATATAAAGTAACGTTGTAAATCCAGTATTTCTACAAAATTTCAAGGGTTTGTTAAATCATTCTTCATATAGGAATTTTATGGGTTCGCTTAAAGGCCGAAGAATTTAATGTAATTACTGAAATGACAATCTTGTTTTTTCATTACATTAATAGGAATTAAATTAAATCTACAAGGATGTTAGTCTTTACCTAGTGAAACAGTGAGTTCACCAATTTTTGATTTTAGTTTTAGGGATTTCGTCAAACCTTTAGTCTCAAAGTCTTGCTATAACACATATTCGCTAAAAATGAAAAAAGATTAGAGGTTAGCGAGAATGTAATGGAGTGATAGAATATTTTCATTAAGAAGGAAAAATTGCGCCGCATGAGTTAAATTATGAGCAATAGATTAAAACCTAAGATCTTTTAATATAAAAGCTAGGTAACTTAACAAACTTCCCTCCCCCACTTTCCCAAAACCTATATCAAAAGAAATTTATAGTCTGCTATAAGAAACTTGGTATCAAAAATTAGCGATTAATGGGAATACTAGAATTAAGGAAGATATTATCGTAGGTAATAAAATAAATAATCAAAAATAGGTTGAAATATTTTTCTTTATGCAATGCAATTTTATTTTTAATCTAAAATACTAAAGACATCATTTATATATTTTATTTACGATTATGAACTTATCAAAAATAATTTTCTTATCTCTTTCCCATTTAAATCGTCTTAATAAGAATTATGGTTACATGAAATTAATTTTTCCATTATAAAATAAATTAGCTAATTATTTTTTAACTCATCGTGAAAATAATTTTTACGTTATATTTTGTACCTACATGTTATGAATATGTTTTCTGGTATTGATAAATATAATTGCTAAAAATATTATTATTAATTAATTAAATTATTTGAAAATATATTTTTTTATCGCATATACAATCCATTAATTTTGAATTTTCTATTCATATAACATTTTGAATTGTTTTGAAAGTATAATAATCAATTAGATGTTTGAAATTATTTTTCATCTTGTACCGTGTGCAGACCAAGCAATGAAATCGTGCAAAAATTGGATTCAAAACATAAATTATTTGCAGAAACCTATTCATCAATTTAATAATTAATTGATTATATGAAAGTATTAAAATAAAGATTTCAAAATAAATTTGTGATGAATTGTTGTTACCGTCTAGGGCCCATTTTTGAAGAATAGGCTGAATACAATGAATCATATTTGAACCTTTAAATTTCATCTCCTGACTGAGTCTTTGAACTAAATCACTAGCGACCATTTCTTGTGGTCGGATATACTCGACTGCAGAATCAGCTGCCATCAAGTATTTCTGAAGTAGTTTTCTCAACCCTAGCCATTCTTCGCCTTGCCTAGAAAATAGAAAGGGAGGTAAATTTGGTTCCACTATCACTACTTTCTAAAAAAAATTGAAAGGTAATACTATTATTTGAACAGTATTCATTTTTTGAATGAATGAATGAATGAATGAATGAATGAATGAATGAATGAATGAATGAATGAATGAATGAATGAATGAATGAATGAATGAATGAATGAATGAATGAATGAATGAATGAATGAATGAATGAATGAATGAATGAATGAATGAATGAATGAATGAATGAATGAATGAATGAATGAATGAATGAATGAATGAATGAATGAATGAATGAATGAATGAATGAATGAATGAATGAATGAATGAATGAATGAAAAAATGAATGAATGAATGAATGAATGAATGAATGAATGAATGAATGAATGAATGAATGAATGAATGAATGAATGAATGAATGAATGAATGAATGAATGAATGAATGAATGAATGAATGAATGGAAACAGTTAAAAATCCTATATGAATAGAAACGATTTAACTTACATATTTCCTATTCCCAATGGAATATTTTGTGAACGTCTGACTTTAACTATAGGCGAAAGGGGTGGGCGAATGGGACACTTTTCTTCTAAGCGGAACAGCTCTTCAAACAACTTTGGATCGGAGAGAAACACCACTTGCACACCTTTTTTTATTTCTTCTCTATAAATTGTCCCATATTTGAGACAGTTCTTAGCATTTTTTATGTGATTTTTTCCAAATCCATACTCTAAATTTAAAAGTTCCTCAACTTTATAACTATAAATATGTTTACAACAATCCAATTTACATTGTTTTTCCGTTACTTTCAAAGCAGGACGCCTATTTTTGACTCAGATGCATCCAGAGCATAAGTCTAAAGAGAGTAGCGTATTTAGGGGTGGGCATTGGGCATGGCCCTTCTCTTAAAATGAAGTATCGATCTTTTATACCCCGAAAATTAAATAATACTATACAGATTTTGAAAAAAATAAGTCAATCTTTAGCAACCCTTATTATATTATTAAAAAGTAATATTTTGATTACAATTTTATTATGGATATATTAATTCCTCCTTGTCCTCCTGCCCCTCTATGTACACCACTGGTTGGAAACTATCTCTTTTTGAAAAGACCAAATTGGACTTTTCCTTTAAATCGTATTGTATATCTCATAACAAACAATAAAAAATAAAAGTTTTGTAGACGATGAATTCAACAAAGAGTTAAACAAATAACTTTAACTCTATTGATAGTGAAGTTAATTTTATGCATACTGATTTAAAGACATTTTTGCAAATTTATAGGCATGTTGTTATGAAGTTAAAAAGTGGTACATCTGATAGCCGTAATCTAGACACTCACACGTATTTAGCTTAATGGGTCTATCATCCTCTTCAGTGAGCAAGTAAATTAAATTGCTTTTGGCGCAGATAAAAAGATAAAATTGATAAAAAAAAATTCTTGAAAACCATGTTTGATTTAAGGAGTGTAAAACTCCTCCACAGTGGTGAAAATCGTGTTTGATGTACAGAATATGAACGCGGTTTTAGAGAATATCTTTTGAATCAAAGGTGATATTCAACAAAATGGTACTTGTGCAAAGTTTTCAATTTATAAATTGTAAATAATTATATAATACATTATATTATAATTATAAGTAATTCCTTAAAAGGAAGTCGTCGATTTAGAAGGTTTGACAGAAAAACATTAACTTTTTAAATAAAGTTATGAAAATAAAAAAATATTAATCAAAGATTTTGCGATTAAATAATATTAACATCTTATCAAATTTTTAGTAATTAGGAAATAAAATATTTAGCATTGTCGCGAAGTTAAAAATTTAGTACAATAGAATTCTAAAAAATGGGAAATTTTCCAAAAGATCACGTGATCTGTGAAAATACTGCTTTGATATTTATTTATAAATAATAATTGTTAAGGCGAAGTCGGTGCAAATTATAAATATAGAGGGTTTATAAGTAACGATAAATTCTTTATTTTCTCGACTTTACAAAATATTTAAAATGATTCAATATTTCGATCTTACGCTCTTTATCAAGAATCTAATATAGAGGATGAGAACAAATTGTGAAATGAAGAAACAAAGTGAAAGCTACAGGGTTTATTTTGTAAAGTCGAGAAAATAAAGAAGTTATCTCTCCTGATACACCCTTTTTATTTATTTATAAATGTTACCGTTAATCGCGGGTGGCAGTTTTCTGTATTGATTATTTAGATTGAAATCACTCATTCCATGAATAGGCTGATTAGTCAATTAAATATTATATTTATTTTGGTTTACCAAATATTATATCCATATTTTTAAAGTATTTAATAAAATTTTGGATAATATAAAGAGCCAAAATGTCATAGTTCTGATATGCATTGTTATCACAGAGAAACCTCATATATTGAAAACAGTGTCTTGTTATAAATTAAATTCTGATCTAACTCTTCATATATTTGAAAGCAAATTTCGAAAAATTCTGAATTTTCTTGATTCTCGCACCCGTATTTAAATCTACTGTTATTTTACATTTTTAAAATTGGTAGAATTTGGTTTTATAACGCTTCAAAACACATAATTTATTGAAATTTTGAAAAATATTCGTCACAACATCTTACAACACATAACATAACATAACTTAATTTTCTTGAATTTCTCCTGATCGTAGATTTGCAAACCTTTTTATAAATAACCCAACTATATTTATAAGAGATAAATATTTTTTTCAAATATAAATTATTATTTCTGTAAAGAAAGTACAATGCAATAAGTGAGTAAAATTATGATTCTGTTGATGTTGTAGTATGAATGAAAAGACAAAAAAAATACTTGAAATAAAGTTTGTCTTTACTATATTTAGGAGTAATGAAGAAAATAGAAAAATACGCTCAAGATGTCTTTTTGCATATTCTTTTATATACTTCATATAAAATAAAAAGAGGGTATTATATAGGTAAAATAAAACGGAAATTGTAAATATTATCAAGTTGCGTCAATTGAAGCCTCTGATAATAATATATATATTTAGATAATAATTTTAGGTTGTTTAAATATTTTTTAATAAAAAGTCCATGAAAAGAGCTTAAAACAAACAAACTACTAATGTGTATTATATGCATACTTATTATAATGCATGCAACCAATACCCAAAATATGCTATGTTGTGAGAACTGCAAACAATTAAACCTTGCACCAATTGACGCACTTGGTTCTTCTAGTGAAAGGTAAGCGAAAAAAGTTTCCTTAGGAGAAATTTACCACTAGACAGTCTCGCATCCAATAAGAGTGGTTACCACTTTTTCATAGTTCTTGATTGATTCGGAGAAGGAAACTTAGGCTTTTTCCTCTCAATGAATCGAAAAATGTTTATATCTCTCGGAATAGAAATATAATATTGGCCGTATATTATTATGAACTTGAGATTTAGTTAAAAAATATAGTAGTATAGTCTCAGGGTTAAAGTCTTATCATTGTTGTATAATATGTTGCATTTAAAACCCTAGTCCTTATATACTGTTGAGAGCAGCTGATGATAGGGCAACTTATTTTTGATGGGAATTTTTTCCTAGAAACGGTTACAAAGATAAATATTTTGGGAAATTTATAAAATGTCGTAAACATATCTATCTTTAATGTTTATTTTTTATAGAATATTTTAAACAAGGTAAACCTAAAAAAAAAGACATATAATGGAAAGAATATGATTGTTCAACTTGTCTGACATAAGAATGTTTAGGATGCATTTAATCTGTGTAATTATTATCGCTTTACGTATAGTGATAAGAGTTAAATCAGTGTACTTATGGGTTATCTCCCCCCCCACTCTAAAAAAATTTAAAAAAAATTTTATTTGAATTTAAATGATGAGTAAAAATAATAAATTACTTGTTTAAACAGGAGTCCAATACAAACTAATAAAAAAAAGTCTAAAATATTCTACTATTTTAGTTGGTAAAATATAGTCTGCTTACTCAAAAAATATTATATAGTTTAACTAATGAAAATCATACAGCAAAAACGCAATAATATGTTTAATTTATTTTCATAAATTAAATATATATATTTAATTATATATTTAAAATTATTAATTAATTAGTATTTTAAAATTATTAAGTTGGAAAAAAATTTTAAAAAATTTTTTTAAAGTAGGGGGGGAGAGATAACCCATAAGTACCGATTCGATTAGTAATTTATGCATTTTTGCTAATTAGATAATGAATTTTCAAAATAATGCAAATTAAATTAGCAATCATTCAAATTTTTGTATTTTTTACATGTGTAACATTTAAATAAATTTGAATGTTAAATGCATCGCACTTCATCAACACTGATTGCGACCTTACATGATTTTGCATCATTCCAACTTCACATCACCTTTCATAGAATTTTAGCGTCACGAAGCTTCACATTATTTTCAGTTTTTACTTTTCACACACACACATATATATATAAATTATAAAGTAATAATAGCACAGCACAACACCAGAACCCAATCACTTCATCAAAGAAAACAACCAAGATGTGAAACCTTTCCGAGATATCACCAACTCCCAAAGCTATCAATCAGCTAATCCATAAAGGCAATGCAATAATCCAAATCCCGTGAAGATCGAAGACGCCTCAATTTATCTCATTACAATAAAGTTGTTTTTCGTTCAAATTTTCGATCTTTGCTGGTTTAGTCATACAATATGTTAATTACTTATTTAGATTTCAAATATTTTATTTAATAAAAATGTTACTTTTTTTACAAATTTTATTATTAGTTAAATTTAAAAAGAATTAAATCCCGATTTTAAAAATACATAGCAAAATGACATTAAATAATTTTCTCCCATTTTAAACATATTCAAGATCCTGTGCTTACCTAAAATCTAAATTTGAAAGCGGAAAAGAAAATAAAGGATCTTTTATAATCAAACCAAGTTTAATATTTGGTACTTTCGTGTTAGGCCCCGCCACCTAAAGGTAATTAAAAAGTGTACTGAATAACATAAATTTATTAAATCAAGAATATTTTTCAACAAAAGTATATTGAAAACTAAAAGAACTAAAAAATCTTTTTAATCTGTGGGTGGATAAAATGCAGCCATATCATTAAGAATTGTATTAAATATTTGAAGATGAGTGACGCCAAAGAAACTCTTCTAAATATACATTTAGCATCTCTTGATCAGTTCCACATTGCCTCTTGTTTCTGACCTTTGCAGAACGCCAAAGTTGTTCAATATGTTGGGTATGTGCTCCACTTTCAGGACCCACAAAATTTTGAGTGTGATTTACTGTCAGATTTTGGTATATCGATACTTCTTGAAAACGTAGAACCTTAATTGTACGATATGCACGACATTTATAAGAAAATATTGTCCTTCTTAAACGTGTGTATTTATTGATGAGCGAAATTAGAATACTTTCTGTGCGATCTTTAACAGCTAACATGAAAACTTCCTTGGTTTCAATGCAACTACCTCCAAACACCAACGTCCCACTTTTGTGGAAGAATTCGACCAACATGATTTTTCCTCTTGGCAAACAATGCTTCAATGCATACTTGGATCACCAATGGCAACAGGGTGTTTAAGAAGCTTCCAA
Source organism: Nectonema munidae (assembly GCA_030549495.1). Classification (NCBI taxonomy): domain Eukaryota; kingdom Metazoa; phylum Nematomorpha; class Nectonematoida; family Nectonematidae; genus Nectonema; species Nectonema munidae. Next base: position 245,045 of record JAUIRK010001035.1, read on the forward strand.
AGACATAACTATCTCATGTAATTGTTCCAGTCAACCGTTGTGTTTTTATTCATCCAAGTTTTCTCTCGCAATATTTAATTGTAGTCAATTCATACGCCCATGAATAAATGAAGAAAATTATATGCTCATAAGACAGCCACGAAGCAACAAGTCAATTATATGTTTGTACTCCTTTCTCTTTTCTGCAGCCTCTTTTGTAACAACGCCAACGATTCTTCTTTCCTCCTCCAAAAACTAACTCCATTTGCACATTTTCGCTTCAACTGCACGATTCCAACCTCTTGTAGATAAATGGTGCATTTCTCTTCATTGTCAAGTTTACGAATGAGTGATTTTAAATTGTCCATTTATTAAATTGTTTTATTATTAACCAGACGATTGATATTACTTATTCATTTATGGAATTGTTTATGGAACAGAAATTTGGAAAAATTAGTGGCGGGCCAAAACAAGAAAGTACCAAATATTTTATTCAGCATATCAGACAAATTAGTGCACATTAGTTAGTGTTTCACTTTATAAATTAATTAGAATCACTAAAGTCAGTAAAAGGTAACCAAACTTAAAAATGGAAGATGTTAATATCTTGATTCGAATTGGTGTAATGATGTATTGAGCATCATCATTGGGGACTTCAACTTCATAAACTATCATACTGATATCAGCGCTCGTAATTTTTTTCAAACCTACAATTTTCCTGTATTCTTCTTCTATATTTATAATTTTTTATTCCTAAACCCTTTGATAGATTCTATTTTTTTAATGTTTCATACTCGTTATCAGATCATCATTTACGTTTACCGTTGTCTCACCTGATTAAATCTTTTGATAAAACTAAGAAATTTAATCATCATGTTCACTTTGATAAATACTTAACATTAGTTAGTACTTTTGATTGGCATTCTCTTCATAAGATGCACTCTTGTGATCCTAAAATGTACACCTACCTCATCTCTTCTTTTAAGCGTTTGTCAGTTATCACCCCTCCTGTAAAATGAAATAAGTATAAAATATGTATCAAACTATGCATGATAACTGATTTGTTGATTCGAGGGATAAATTGTTTTCTCTATTTTAACAAAACAATTTTCTCGTAATTATTATTAGTGTCAAGTCAATAATTAGATCTATTAAAAAATCATACTTTGATAAAATTTTTGTCGACTGACTGCTCCAGTTATATGAAAAAACTTGGTCTGTAATCAATTCTATTATAAAACGTGAAAATAAATATCTAACATCTATAAAAAGAGAAAACAACACATTAAAATCAAACAATAGTGGCATAGCTTTATTTTTTTATTATTTTTTTTTAGTTAACCTTTTGTTCAAAGTCTTTTAATTGGAATTTTTAACAGAGTATGATATTTTATTAGCAGTTAATATTTTGAGAAGCCTAAAAGTTCAAGACTTCAATCTCTCTGCTTATGATATTAAATTAATTATTTCTTTAATCTTTCTTCTTCTTCACTTTTTTTTATTATCTTTTATTTCCTCACTCTATCTTCCCTTACACATTGAAAATGACAAAAACTTTATCAATCTGTAAAAAAAAGATAAGCTAAATTCATTAAACAAATCGGCACATTTCAATTATCGCGAGACTACCCGAAATATTTGGAAAGCTGACATACACTCAAATTTATAGTTATTTCCCGAAAACTAATCTTTTTTCAAATGATCAAATTGACTTCAGACCCTTATATTCCACTGAAATTTTTCATCATTTCTTCATAAAAAATATTGTTGAAGCTCTTGATAATAAGAATTTTGTAGCTGCACCTTTAACTGATTTATTTAAAGAGTTTAATTCTATTTCACCACTAATATTAATTTTTAAACTTTTCTTATATGGATTTATCAACTAAATCTTCTCTGATATACTCATCTATTAAATTAGGTGTTCTTCAGAAGTCTCTTTTCGCCCCATTATTTTTTTCAATATTCACGAATGATACTTTTTCCCTACTCAGTTATTTTGACTTAATGCTATTTTCAGATGACATAACAGTTGTATTTAATAAAGACTCGCTAGACTCTGCTTGAATAAGAAAAGGTATTCTAGAATTTCTTGACAGGCTGAATACAAATAAACTGGTTTTAATTAAAGCAAAGTCCAAATACACCGTATTCTCTTTAAACAAAAAAATGATTATTTGTACTCATCTTTTGACCATTTTGGGTTACAGCAAGTTTGCTTGCAAATCAATACACAGATTATCCTGAACTGATCACATCAATTACATATCTACGAAACTTTATTATTTAATTCTGCAAAACTTTGTTGAACCAAAACTCTCCTATTATTGTATAAAAGGTTATTCATCCCACACATAACGTATAGTTTGTTTTAATTATGCTTTTGTCTCAACGGATAAATTATACATAATATAAAAATAGCCCTACTTTTTATTTTCAAAAAAAAAAGATTTTTCATACTAATAATATATTTTTAAACAACTCCCTACTCAAATTTCAAGTTTTGTTTGAACTCAAAGAATCTGCCCGTTCTTGCAACTAATTAGTACTAGCGTTTTATCGTCTCTCATATATCAAAGCAATGCTTCACTAACAGAATTCTGACCTCCCTCAACATACACCATCTCAAACCTTTCCTCTATTCGAACTTTTAAGTCTTATTTTGAAATACAATTTTGCAATCTTATGCTGCATAATCCCGCTGCAAAAGTGATTCTTTTGTCTGAAAACTAAGTTTATTTTTCTGTGATTAATTGATTGATGTATCGCATTTGCTATTCTTCTTATCAACCATAATTGCATTATATTTTATTGTATACTCTTGTGCTTATTCTTTATACACTATTTTTTTGAAATAATCTACTACTATTATTGCCAAACCGCATAATACATTGAATACAATCCTGCAGTGTATAAGTTTGATTAGACAGTTTAATTTCAATACGCATGTTCAGATTTACCAAAAAAATCTAAACCATTTTTTTCATTTTACACAGGCATAGCCAAAAAGGAAGGTAAACCAAATAGAGCGGTAATTAGAAAAAAGTACATAAAACTTCTATAAAGCCTTTGCCCAAATAAAATGAGTCTTAGTACATCACTCAATTAGAGCTAAAGAGTTGAAAGATTGACACTAGTTTCCCCATAGGCATTATACATAGTGAGGGACTTGTTTTTCACTTTGTTTTTTGTTAGAACAAAACATCACGTGCAAAGTCATTAATTCTACTAAAAATAAATATCTGGAATTTGTACATAATTTGTTTTGGACCAATCCGTCAAAAACAAACTTGGCATGTCATTAGCTTTTCATTAATTCGCACATTTAATGCATAAAATTTGCATGAAGAAGGTCATTTCGCTATTCGCTTTTGAGAATTGAGTGATGTGGTTCTTTGGCCATTGAAAGTGCTTCTTGTCAAGCATCTACCAAGTTGAGTAACAAACAATCAATATAAGGGCATACACAATCAAAACAAGTATAAGCTGTTACTTCATTCTGTTTCGTAACGTATATTCCTTCAGCTAAAAACTTGGATGCCCTTTTTCCTTAAATTATAGTATGTTTTTAAATCTTTAAAATTTTATTTTTTCTCGACGTCTTATTTTAAAAAAATATTTTAATTTATGAATCATTCAATTCAATTTTCCAAAAATATTTCAAACTAGAGGAGGACAGATATTGAAATATTTTGATGTAGATATATGTAAGCGAAGTGGAGAAACGCTTTCCTTAAGAAAATTGAAGACAAACAATCCTTATCAAAAATAAATTTGAATTAAATCAGAGGGGCCACATTTCATTCTTAACTCTAAACACCCACATTCCAATATTTCAGTGATTTGCTCACTGCATATTTACAAGACACCGCGTTATTATGCGATTTTTCTTTGGCAATTTTCAGCTTTTTTCCCTTCGAAGAAAATAATTTTTATTAAATCTTCTATTTATTTCGTTTATAATGTAGTTTGGCCGTAAAACAGCTCAATTTATATTTTTCATTAAAAATATGGATGTATCAATATTATTCTTTCATTATATTTATATTATTTTTTAACATAACTATTTACTTATTCTTAAAATGTATGAGATTTATAAATATATACAGCTGCGTAGCTAGTTATAGAACACTTGGGGACTTTCTAAATAAAATTGAAACTTAGAAATTAAAAATAAAATATGGAGCCTATTTTTGACAATATATCTAATAATAAAAAGCAAAATATAAAATTGAAATATAGAAAAAATCAAAGAATCAGTGGTGAAGACGATCAAATCATTTAATTTTGTTAAGATGAGCATCCTACATGTGTTAAGAAAGCAAATTTTAAATGGAAAATTACTTGAAGAATGGAGTAATATAGACAATGAACAAAGAAACAGAAACAGACAGAGATATAGAAGTTCATATGCACAAAGAGTAGAGTTGTTATAATCAACATTTGTTACTTTCAGACTGAGTATATATAGTTACACATATACACTACTGCCCCACTGGGCCCCTTCAAATAAAAATTTCGCTGAATATACGCTTTTATAATTGAATAAATACTTGTGTATCTAGAAATTGGCATCAGAGGGGGCGGCGGGAGAGGGCGGATTTTACTAAACTATAACTCAAATTTTAAGCATATAAATTTAAGCTTTATGAAAATTTTTAAAACAAAAAGAAGAATGAGAGCATTAAAACGATCCTCATTCATTGAACTGCAAAGTGAATTGATGTGGTAAAACTTGATGTGTTTAAATAATAAATTTACAAAAAAAAATTGGATAATATAAAAGTAATAAGTGTCACAATTAATTACGATTGAAACATAAAAAACTTTTTAGGGCTTCTCACTTTAGAGAAAGATTGAATCTAAAAAACGAGTTGCAGACATCACCATAATATTTGAGTTCTACGAAAAGAATTAGATCAAGAAAAATTTTCAATCAATTGGAAATGCAATTTTAGGGGGCGTACGCCTAACATACATTTATATTTAATATTAATAATTATTAATTATTTGTTAATATATGTTGTTAATATTTGTTCTTAAAAACTTTCTCACAAAAAGTAAGTATGCAAGATAAAATTTTCCAGTTTTTATTTAATTTTGGCTATTTCATAAATTCAAATAAAATTTTCACTCACTCCAAATTTCAATTCTTGCGATTTACTCAAGTGTCTTGTAGATTATTTGGTTCAAGGCAAAAATTAAAAAAGTAGTTTATAAAAACTGTTAGACTTTTTTATTTTTTTATTGCCCATTTTATGATGGTAATTTAGTGTGTTCTTGTTAACTGATTAATTCACTGCCTAATATCTTTTAACCGATTGATTAACCAGTTAACTTATGACAAATTTTGGGTTTATATATAATCCATAAGATACAAACTCCTTCTATAAAAAAAAGGAAAAAACTAAATTCAATTTAATTAGAGCATAATTACAAGTATTAGAACATGAAAATAAAGTTATGCTATGCCGTTATTAAAAAATTATGATATAATTACACAATATAATTTTATTACAATAGTTAAAAATATTAATATATGTAAATTTGTTATGATTTGCTAGAATTAACTAGAATTAATTTGTACAGTGAATATATCACCCTTACTCACCAATATTATAGGTTATATAACTGAATACCAACCCTAGTCGATATTGCATCCATGTGAAGAATATTTTTACATAATTGGACAGATGATAGTAAGGATCACAATGAAGATCCAAATCAAACTCTGGCAACTTTAGGCCATTTGCTAAAACTGAGGTTTGAAGATTTAACAAGAAGAAAAAAATTCTGACAAATTTATACAATTTTTGGCAGAAATGATAGCGTCCCTATAAAAGTTAATTATTTTTACTCTGCGGCTATCTCGAGTATTATGCGACCCCTAAACTTTTCACCAAAAACATAATTTTTTCATTCCTCTCGTGTATCCTGAGAATTTCTATATTAAATAAAGAGGTAAAGAAGATTTCCAAGATTTATTCAATCATGAATTCATGGTGATAAACTTTATTTTAATAAAAATTTTAGGCATCTTTTTAATTCAATAAGATGTATACATCCTATTTAAATAACCTATTATTTACAAAAATAAAACTAATATGTTTAAAAAATTTAAATATCACAAATTATATAACGTGTATGATGCAGCCCCATAAAATTACGTTATGAATTATGCCTTCAAATATCAAAAAGTATGGGAAGGGTGGTTGGTTTGTGGTTATTTGAAAACCCTCCAGATTAAATTTGAAGTAAATTTTACATAACTAGCCATAAAATAATACCTAATGTATAAAAAATATTAATTAATACAAATGGCTAATTAAAGTTAAATTCCAAAATTAATTGATCAGGCTGTCTTGATTTTATTGCATATTTTCAGAATTAAATAAAAACCCAAAACAAATTGAAGAAACTATGGGTGAACTATTATATAGACTCCGAGCTAAATATGCTGATAACAAATTTACAAATTCTATTCATGTATACTCCCAAAATTTTTTGACAAAGTAAATATGAATTACTAAATTGTATAGTTAAATTTTGGCCTTTTTGTCTTTGAACTCATTTGTTTACGGCGTGAGTACCATGAATTCTGTAAGGCATAAATTTCCGTACAATGGCCATGATAAAACTTGTTACTAAGTACAGAGTCAGTTAGAGCAATTACTCTACATCCTATTACTCTTTTTTACATTGTATCTTTTAATAATTTACTCATATATTAATATTTATATAAAGTTTATTTCCAATGTACAATGTTCTTTTCTTTTACATTATACAATAAGTGATTTTTTCATTTCAGCGGCTTTCTGGCCTTTTGAAAAATATCGCAATGTAAAGAAATGCTTCATTTATTGCATACATATTTCCTACTATTTTCTTCTTCTTGTTTATAGATCTATGCAATATCATTAATAGAATTTTTCTTCTTCTTCTTCTTCTTCTTCTTTTTACTTAGTAAAGAAATACGCCAAAATATCCCGAAATAAAGCTCAATTTGGCGCAGGTAAATTAAATATACCGCTAGATTTTTTAATGTAGGTTTCTCAAGTTAATATGTTATAGGAAAAATGTTTGATAAATTAATTATATTGTTGTTATATTATATTTTTCTGGGTTGATAAAAAACGCAATACAGAGAATTCGATTTTCAATACAGAGAATTCTTCGTTGCCAGGCGTATAAAATTAACTAATTAAAACGTCTTATAAAACATACACATTTCCATCAAAACTTATCTTGTAGGTCTATTCTTTACATTATGCCATATTTGTTAACGACACTTCGAACAAAAATTAATGACAGTTGCATGAACGTTATGACATATGTATGTATATGTACAGAAGGCGTGAGTAAGGTTGGTTAGATACTAGGTTTCGATAAGTCAAGGTCTAGGATTCGATTCCGTATCAAGCCTATTTTCTCATAGTTCGATACAAGCGGCGCAATTGTGCCTTCTCGATGAAAACACCCCACGGTATCTTTACCTTTACTTTTACTTCCGTGCTGCGAGAATTATAAACAACATTAAACATTAATAATAATGAAACTGTCAAGTGGATCGCACTAAAACATTATTGTTATAATTTGGGGCAGTTAAAGTAAATAAAGTCAGTTTTTTTAATTAACATCTTTGATATTGGTTGAAGAATTAATATACTAAATACGTTAATTTTCTTAGGCCAATAAAAGTAAATTTTTTTTATGTAAAAGTCTATATTTTTGAATTATATTTATTTTTTGAATTTATTTTGCTAAAAATATTTTTTGAAATTTTTTCTTCCTAAATTATTTATATGGCATTTTGTTTCATTTTTAAAAATTCTTTTAATCCTTACAAGCTCAATTAGACACCAGTGTCTCATAAAATAAAGCAATCTGTTTGAGTTATACAAAAAAACTCATTAAAAAATATAGTAGACTATTGGTTTTCAAACAATGAGCCTTAAAGTATTTAAATCCATAAATTTACTCTAAAAGTGAGCTTATCAATAATTTAGATGTCCCTACCAAAATGATGAGGATGCAATTTGAGCTTTATTTCTACGGTTTCTTTTAACTTGCCTAATAGGTCCAAATTTTATTCTTGATAAAAAAATTTCTCACTTCAATTCAAGTATCTTTTCGAAAGGATGCAAAAGGCTTTATGAATAGAAAACTCAAAGTTGATTGATTGTTTTTGACTGAGTATATAAAAGATATAAATAATTATTATTATTTCCTAAGAATAAAATGAAGGTAATACTTTAAAATTAGAATCTTCGTTAATTAGCGAAAATTTATAGTACTACTAAATTAACGGGAAAAATTTTTGACAAAAATCTAATAGATGAAAATTGAGACTAGACAAACTCATGGAGAAAAGATTTAAAATTTTGCATTTTCTGATGAAAATTTTTTTACAGAAATAATTACAAACTCTTTTCTCAAAATAATAAGTTTAAAATATGTGTTTTATTCAATTAATTTTTCTTTAGATTCAAATTTACAAAAATATAAGAAATTCAGAGAAAATTCAGAAAATTTTACTTCAATATTTTTTAAACTTTTTAGTCTTTTTATAAAATAGAAGCATTTTTAAAGTAAACAAACATAATTTATGTTAATTTTTAAAGATTAGTTTATGGGTTTTTGCTGGTTTTGAGATCTTTTTAGTTGAAATATTCATTCGCTTCCTCTTTTGTATCAAATTACGAGCAAAGAAGGCGTAATGCCGGATTCAAGATTTATTAAAGCCAGGCACCTAACCAACAATACCCTTCTTTAGTGACCTTCATTAACCACCACCTATTTCAATAATTATTAATGGAGAGGGGGAGTTGAAATCCAAAAACTTTTTATTTAAATATTTCCAGAACTATACCGATTTGAGCAAAGTGCTTATTTTGTCAAAGAGATGACATACAATGTCTGATTATTATTATTCATAAGATACTATTTATTTACACTTGCCCCATTTATTGTCTCGATAAACCAAAAAAAAATTTTGTTTGATTTTCTGAAAAATGCATAACTTTATTTTGATTTTACACAAGAAATGAAAGGCTAAGTTCAATAAAGCCTCTTTGTAAATTTATAAACACAGACATATAAAAAAGTACATGAGCAACCTTTTTAAAAAGAAAGGTTTTATAAAATCTCATTTTAATACTACTGAGTGCATAGGAGAAGAGGCCGAGTGTAAGCGAATATGTATCCCCTTGAATGTGAATCACAAAAAAACTAAAGCAACCAAATGGATAGAAATCTCAACTAATATTAAGAATTAACATATGTGCCATTGCCTGCAAAAAGTTGGAAAATTGAGAAAACATCAAAAATATAGTATATGGCAGAGCCGTCCAAAAAGGTGACCGAGGGAAAAAGTGTGCCTTCCGCTATTTAAGATTTTTCCGGCAAGGCATTTAATTTTCTTTGATACGGAGCCTAAAACACGGAACGGCTTGTAGAATTTAAAAGTTTTCTCTTAGAGCAAATGGTCTGCACTTTCCAAAAACTAACCTAAATACTATAAATTAATTAAAGTTCTTTTGAGGTTAAAATATTAAAAATCAAAAGTGATTTAGAAATGAAAGCAAAGCTTTTTGACTCAAGTTAATGGTTTCTTTTGCCAGGAAAGTATCCAATTCTCGAAAAATGTGCTTTATTTTTAACATCTGTTTTTTACAATATACTTATATGTGAATCAGCATTTACGCATATGAATATGATGAAAAAGAAATATAGGTAACAGGTTTACATTCAGGTAGTTGCTTAAAGATAGCAATAAGTAATTCCAAGACTGCTCTTGAAAATTTATCTACTAATTTCGAAAATAAATTCTAAAAATAATTAAATTTTTCAGTGATAATACTTATTTAAACATTTAAAATATTTCTGCACGTTGATATTTTTTGGCAAAAAATCTCCTCTTGTTTTAAAATAAAGTGTTCATACCGGTGCTATATGTGGTCTAGCGTACCACCTTCAGCATCCAAAAGGTTAAAACAAGTTTGAAAAAAAAATTATAAAAACAATTAAATATTTTTAAATAGAAAAATGTTATAAAAATTTAATAAAACATTTTAAATAGTTAATGATTTAGGAAAATATTACGGATCGATTTAGGCATTTCAATTCATTCAATTCAAAAATTATGCTTTGTAAGGAGGAATCCAAGAGAGCTTCGTAGCGATATTTCTCAAAAGATAGAAAACAGCGGGAAAGCTCTTTGGCAAAATGAATGTCCCAAGCAACACTATGCTCAACTACACAACAAGGCAATATATTAATGGAGCTTGCTGTTTTCCAAAAATAATTTGTTCTAATTTTATCATAGATTTATTTCCCCTTCTGAACAAAGAAGAGAATATGATTTGAATGGGTGCACCACGTTTCATACCCAAGACCGTTGCACATAAATCTGGATTCTCATGTCCAAAATTTGATGTGAAATTTGGGCACGAAACGTCCTAACTTGATAAAATGTGTAATGGGTACCTAGCGTTCTCAACTCTTTTAAATAAAGAATAAAGAAAAAGTTTACTAAAGTGTTCGCAAAGCTTGGCAAAGAGGGAATAGCTTTTGAAACCGGGCAAATCATGCAAAGTCTTTTCTCTCTTCTGCACAGAGTGTTCCTTGAGCTCGGTGACGTCATCTCCGTACCTCACCAGCTCCTTTAACCTTTCTTTATGTGCCAAATGGACGCGCGAAACTACCGTACACAACGAATCAAAGCTGAATCGAGATTTCAACGTTTTAAAGATTGCGTGCATGTATTCAACTCGTTGGAAATACTGGGAGCTTCACTCTTGGACGTCTAAAACTGGTTGAGGTGGAAGAAGGGATGTAATGAAAACGTCTCGATGCAATTAAGTGTTCAAAGCATGAATGCAAAAATTCTGTGATACTTTTGTGAGTGCGTTCCCTCTGCTCTTATTGAGGCTGATTTTCATCGTGTGTGTTGTTCATGCAAAAGAATAAATCAGAATAGCAGTGAAGCTGTTGTACATGAAGAAAACTAGAAAAAAAGTGAAAAAGAGAAGATACTCTTCCAAGACTTTGGCACTCCTCTTCCTTAGTTGCAGGATAGAAGGAGCAGTATATGAGGAATAGGTGTAGTGTAGTATTTAAAAAATATGAAATAGAGCGACTACATTATGTAGATGTGCTGAGAAGGATGGAAGAAAATCACGCACACACACAGATACATACTCAGACACACGCACACGTATAGAAGGGAGTGAGATGATAGGGAGTATACGCGAGTGTTCATGCATTCTCGAGTAGAGCAGAGGCTGACACACGTGCAACGCGCAAACGCATCCAGTGTCCACTGCAGCACCTCAAGAAAAAATGCAACAAGTTTTGCAACTTTCTGTATAAGGTAGGTAAAACGACTTTGTGTACTACCATGAGTACACTCTTCCTACGTATGAACTTTTCTGCAGGATGTTATGTACTCAAAATTCAAACAAATGAAATACTTTGCATCACATTCGTTTGAAAATAAAACTCGAAAAGATTATTATTTAAACAAAAGCACATTTAAATAAGTCCAAATATTCTTTTGACATGCATCCAAAATATCACAATGTAAAAGCGCATCTTAAATGGTGAGTGGAAAAATGCCCTCAAATGGCAAGTAGGTAAAAATAGCCTTCTCCAACGACTATAACAAAAATTCATCAATATATCTCAATTTTATACATCATAAAGGACAACTTCAGATAAAATTCAATTTTACATGTACTTTCATATATCATCGTCCACAAAGCCAAGGCTTCAAAGCTCATAGTAATATCATAGTTCGAAATCATAGTTAGTTGTCAAAGTTCATATAACAAAACTATAAATATTCAATGAATACACTGTTAATTAGACTCTTAATCATAGAAAGTTGTAATATGGATCTGTGGGTTTGAATAGTCCCATAATGTTTATTCAACACTGAGCAAAATAAATTTATTAGACAATGTTTTTCGATGTCAGAATGGAAAGTCTATTTGAAATTGACCACTTTCAGATATTTAACAACTTGCTTTTCACAATATGATAACAAAATGCAGATTTTTGCTTTACGCCAAAAAAAATATAAAAATAAGGCCAGAGTTGAAACAAAAAAGAACAATCATTTGTTCAATACAATAGGACATGCATCAACACTTTTTAGCCCAGTGTGCTAAAATTTGGGGTATATGAGTTTTTCTTCTAACCATGTTATATCTTTTTGCATTGTATACATCTTTTTTAATCTGAATTGTATAATTTGAAGGAAGGAGAGAGATATGATCAATCAAATAGGTCAAAAAAATCATGAACACATGCTTCTTACACCCTCTTCAAACATTTAATTTTTCTTCAAGATGAGATTTGATATGATGATAAGAAATTATTTTGTGGTACTAAAGAATCTTTCTAATGAATATTTAATGTTAAAGATACCAAGAATTAGCTTCATAAAAATCAAGAATTTAAGGTGTTCCTGTAACTTGTCTTTGTGGCCTAGATTCAAGTTGGACAGGTTTTAAAATTTCTGAATATTATTTGGTTGGGGTTTTTTTGCTGTGGCGTTTATACGGAAGGAATTTTTCCGGAGGGGGGGGGGGGTTTAACAGGGGCATTTTCGCCTACACTCGTCTTAAATTCCCAAATTCTTCTGATTTGGCGGGAAAAGATTTAGTTGGTTTCTGTACTACAAAAAACAGGCTGTATTCACTTCATCATTAAATTTTTCTGCAGGGTTTAAGCAGCTTTGGCCGAAATTTCTCAGCTGAAACACCATAAAATACATTCAAAATTAGCAAAAAAATGGGCTTGTTATAAAAGATTATACGCTACTTTAGTCTGAGATACTTTTTTTGTCAAAAGAAAATTGGTATAATGTTACTCTCCTCGATATTTTCTTATACCAGACTTATACTGATAATCTGGTATCTTTCTTTGTGTGTTTTCAAATAATGCACATTTGTTATTTATTTTGAAGATAAAAATTTTAAACTAATTATATCTTTCCACGAATATATATTAGAGAAAAGTTTAATATAAAAGTTTGTAATAAATCGCAACCAAAAAAGTTTAAAAGAAATTTATAATTCAAAGTAGAAATTTTAAATTCAATATATGGTAATTAATTTGTAAGTTTGGTGTATTTTAACCTAATACATGGCCAAATCCAAACCTTCAAATCCTAATGATACCGGATTAAGAATAGTCAACCTATAGAAAGTTAGATATATTTATCACAAAATAGTGAATGACAAAAATAGAAATAACCATATGAGCTTTGTTCTCTTGTGTTTCTCTTTCTCTCTCTATATATAGAGATCTTTGCAAATTGTCTCAAAGAAAAAGCGAATTAGCAAAAATATTCGAGAATTTTTTCACTTTTAAGCGTATTTAATAGGGAGTCGTCATTGAACCATGTCTCCCCCCCCCCCCCCCCTTTCAAAATAAAGTATGAACCCTTATATTTGTTTATATAATACAAAATGCATTGCTTGCTTACAAGTATATTTGAAATAGTTTATTTCTATATCTTTTCTATACATATTATAGATGGAATTTTATACCGATTACCTTCAAATTTCCTACTTGAATAATTTCTAATGAACTAACTACTTACAAAAAACTAAAATTACATTAAATAATTATATACCTTCTCAGTAATTCTACTCCTTTTAAACCTCCCCCTCCCCCTGCTTCAATTTAAATTGAAGTTTAATCTAAAGCTGTAACTCTTAAACTTTATAACTTCAAAATAGCTGTCAAATATATGCAGAATTAAGTTAAATGTGGACTTATTTTGAGTGGCAAGCAAAACATTACTTTTAATGTGTTTACTTGTCCTGGTAATAAATCTCAATCTTTTTATTCAGATTAGTTTAAAATATTAACATTCTTGAAATTTCCCAGAATAGACATGACTAAGGTAATACAAAAATACACTTATATTGATGTGAGGAAAGTATAAAACGGTGTCAAATATGGTGCTATACGAATACTTGACCTCGGAAAATTACCTCTTGAAAAACTCGGTTTTCTAATATTCACGTTCCCAAATTTACTTTGAGTATTAAAAGTCTGAAAAAAATAATCATGTCTTTTAAAAGAGCTTCAGAAAGGCCAATAAAATGTATACTTGCTTACTTAAGAGAGACATAATATTTATATTCATTAACCAAAAATTGTAAAGGATTTTAGTAAAAAAATTATGAAAATTTGTTTTCAGAAAATTCCTTCTCAGAAAACTGTGTCTCTCAGTTGATATATAATTCGCGGAAACGATTATATATAAAGCGCTACCAAAATATGATATTCGAATTAAATGTGAATAGTTAAAATACAATTATAACGAACTAACGTTTTCTAGGACCGAATTTTCCCTTCCGAATGTTCTAAGACCGAGTTTTAAGGCCATCGTCAAGCATAGGCCAAACTTATTTTAAATTTATTTCTGGAACTTTTTCTGAGAAAAATCTGGCTATATTACTTACTCAACTGGTTAATTACATTAGTAAATTTACTAGCAAATAGTTAACTTTGAAAGTTAGTAAATTTCGACACTTCTATAATGTGTACTAATTCGTTTGATACGCTGAATCTTTATATTAAACCTAGCATCAATTGATTCATGATTTTTAATTTCTTCAGAGTTTTATTTTGATTTTGACTAAATTCTAGAATCTACATCTTGAAGCTGTTTCCAATGGACATACATTATTAAAAAGTCTGTCTTAAGTATTCTAAAATTACTCGTAGCTATTAAAATTAAAAAAATTGATAAGCTTTATTTTAATTTTAAATTAATGTTAATAAAATTAAGAAACATATAAATATGCATTTAAATCAGGTTTTTTGTTTAAATCAAATTAACATATTAAATTTACATAAATTTGAATAATATAATTTACATTACTGTCCTGTGAGTAAAAATTTATGTTTAATAATTCTTTGTTCAAAATTTCTTAAAAGATAAATTTCCGACCACTATGATCATCAACAGATCTTAAATACCAATAAGAAAGATGAGGATCTGACATTGTAGTAAAGTGTTTGGTTGGTTGGTTTTTATATCAAACCACACTTTCCGCAGTAAGTTTATATTTTCGCATTATGCTAGAAGATGGCAAATCACAGTTATGTGTGATTTTAGTTTTGAGAATCGGGAGCATTGTGGGTCGAACCCTGAGCTTCAACTGTTCAGTGTTTGTTTAAGAATTTATTCGGGTTTGCTTACCATAAAATCACGCATATATCTTTATTTGCTATCAAATAATAAATTCAACTTATCTATTATACATTGAATATATTTTGTTCCTTTAAACTAAAAAATAAGTTCTATGTTTAAAAAATTCCAATTAATCATCTTCGAATTAGACATTAAATATAAAATTGATTAAAAATAATGAAAAAATTTCAGATAGGTGCATGACAAATTGTCGAAACGAGACTAAGAAAAAACAAGATAATTTCAAATTGTTCAATGGACATTTTTTGCTTAGTACAATGTTCGTCAAGTTAGTTAATTATTTAGTTAGTGAGAACCTTTCAAAAGTACTAATACTTGACCCAATCATCTCTAACTACAACATAACTTCTTTGAATTTTAAATGTCAATCTTGTAAATAATAAATAAAACATTTTTTATTACTCTTGATTTTTACAATTTGTACTACTTGTAACCTTGGAGTACTTATCTATTACCTTCAAAGCGGTCACTTATGACCTTTAGAGCAGTGATTACTTCATTTCTTTTTTGCTTTCTATTTAACGTGCATTTGTAATGTATTCTAAATATTCAATCCTCAATAAATGTCTTCATAGTAAATAAGTAAGTTCTAGATTTTAGATATAGTTAATTGGATAGAGACCTATTTTTCTTACTAATTAACTAATCATTACTCATATATATAAGAAATATATATAAGACCCAAGGCATTATGTCAATTGGACCTTTTTTGTTTTCCAAGTTCTGGCGTAGAGCCTGGTTTTGTTATGCATCTTTTGAAGACTGTGGTAATGAAAAATTTATCTTTACTTGTGTATTTTTTGAATGAAAATGTTGCTGTTTCTTGATCAATTTTACATTCTTTCCTTAATTCATAGGCTTCTCAGTCTTATTTTATTTTCATATTATTATACTTGATAATATACCATTTTAGATTTTATTATTTCAATTTTTTTATTTACAATAGAATAAAAAAACTAAAAATGGAATCCAACAAAGTTAAATTAGAATTGAAAGAAGCTAAAAAAGAAGTGAAAAAGTGCAAAATATAATTTAGAAAATATTTAATATAAAATTGAAAATGGTATATTAAAAATACAGTAAAATTTTGGTGTGTCGAAGTCGGATAAGTCGAGCATTCGATTGTATCGAATATTTCCCCACTCACAACTGAAAACATTATTTTGCATTCTACGCTTACTCGATGTGTGATATAAGCCTTCTTTTGCATATCCTCTCTGTTTATATTGTTCATGTGTTTATATATTTTATTACTCATGTAAATTTTTTTAATCAAATTTCAATAATGTTAAGCAATTTTTATCAAAAGAATTTTGGTATTTTCATTTAAAATTTTTCAAAAATTTTATTCAGTTTTTTTCATATAAATAATAATATTTTTAAATATTTTTTGCTAATCTAAAATAAATGGAAATAAAATTCTGATTGCAATACTTTATTCTTTCCCAATTACAACAATAATTCTCAGCCATAAAATCCTCGGTATTCATTTTGCTGACGATTGTTTCTAACTTGTGTATGGCCCGTTGATAAAATTATCTCGATGGTTTTCGAAAAGTTTACTCTGTCCCCTCAACCTCGATACAACGCAATTTCAATGCACATGTTTTTTTAACGAAGAGAAATGAATCGCACATTTTTCAAATCGCAAAAATCAGACTAAATTCATTATGCCAAAAGAGAATTTTATTTTGAGTTACATATTTCATATTCATTTCTTGACCTTTTTGAAGATGAGACATTTGTGTTGAAAGGTAGATATTTTTTCTCATCGACTTTGCTGATGAGCTTAGTGGCCTACTTTCTCCTAAACTTCTTTCCTCTTTCTCGATGTATGCCAGATTCACTTTGCAAATCACAAGCGCCGAAGCGCCACGTACAAAAAGAAGTGTCTATGAAAACAAAAGGTAGAGTGCATTCATTACTCCCTCTATCATACCCAGCAGAACAAAGGTTTGCAATGGTTCTCACTCACTACATCTACATACAGAGAATAGATAGCACGTTCTCATCAATCTTATCGCGACTAATCCACTACATTTGTGGTGAAGACAAAATCTAATATGATGATCATGATTAAATGTTGTCTTATAACAGCGATGAGTACCTTTAATTTCAAAGAAAGCCTGATTTCACTATTTATATATTTTTTTTTAATTAAATTTATTATTATTTATTTATTATTACTGAAGACGGTACTTTTCTTAGAAACCTCTATTTATAAGACTTATCTAGCTTGTATAAAGATTAAAAAATCGCCGATAAATTCTCCGAATTTGATAGTATAAAAAATCGTCAATTAACACACTATATTTACATATGGTAGAAATTTCCTTTCAATCCAAAATATGTGTAGAAGTGTTCAATACCTTATGTGCATAACACACTTGATTGTTTTAAAAATCACTCTAAAAAGGGGTGGTGCTATTGAATTTATTACAAATATACGATGAATGAAAAAAACCATTGTTGCATTTTTGCAAAATTGCTGGCCAGAAAAAAACATGAAGCGTATCAACACTTCTACAAGTTTTTTGAAAATATAGTTGAAACTTCAGAAATGATAGGTTATTAACATCATGTTGATAAATATAATGCTAGCTTTGCTGACAAAGTATGCCCTCTTTCAATATGACAATTTATCAATGCATATATGAAAAATTTTCTCCATCCGTTTGATTTCAACTCCAGGTTCCAGGTCTTTTGTCGATAAAAGATGTGAATCTAGAAAAGGCTATCACAAATTACAAAGAAGATTTGCCTTGTATAGAAATAATTTTCATAAAATTGCAAAGTTGGAAAAGTCATCTCATTATAATATCATCGAACATTCGACCTGAATCTCAGGAATGCGATGTGATGCTATTTCCAAACATATATGTTCTTTTTACACGTGACTGGAAAATTGTCACCTGGAAAATTGCCTTTGGGAATATTACCCGTCCAAAAATTGTCATTTAAGAATTGTCACCATCGGAAAATTGCGAGGCGAAAAATTACCATCGCTTTAACCTAAAACCTGAACTTTTTTATTGCTAATTTGGAAAAACTTCACTGTAATATTGAATATAAAAAATTTGAAACTCTATTTATACTTCTATTAAAAATTTATATCACTTTAATTCATGTCTATTTCTAAGTTAGTCTTTATTTAAATCTAAACTGTTTCTTTAAACTTTGTACTAAGTACAAAGCACTTCAAAAATAAATTTGTCTTATACTGTGCTCAGGGTAGGGAGAAAACTGGTATGCCGTAGGTCACAAGCTTTGAGACTCTTCTTGACAGACTTGTTCACGCATAGCCCGCCTATTGCAGTCTGCCTAGAACCCAACTTTTATTAAAAGACTTATACATGACGAGAGAGAAGTGCTTAAACCCAAGGGAACGATTCCTGATGAATAAGTTACTAAAATCTTAAAATATTTTATTAACCAGAAATTCTATTCACACGACCTCGTCTTGCTAACTATCTTATAGCAGGTTTAGTTATTCCTTAGTTATCATCCTTAAACAATTTCTATGTTTTTTGGCACTTCCTTTACCAAGTCCTTTAATAATAATAATTGAAAAGAAAAAAACAAGAAATAATAATAATATTGGTTGTAACATGTTATTTATTGTATGTTTTTTGGTTCAAGTTAAAACTGCCCTGCTACCAAATCCTTACTTTTTAGAATTCGGTGCTACTAAATTTGTTTTTAATTTTGGCATTACGCTAAAGTTGATAAAATTTAGACATTTTTAATCGCAGACTATTTGATCAATACATATTTTAGGTTCATAAGCCCATTTAAGACGATTTAGAGTTTTTCTCAGTGAGGGTGGTGCATGTAGATTTATAATATTTCACTACTTTTGCACACACCCTTCGCTCCTTTTTCTGTCAATTGTGTGGATACAAGTGCTGCTTCATCAACTAAAACCTCAACAAAGGCTTCAATGAGCATACCTTCTGGCACTGAAGGAAGTGAGAAGTTTCGCAAGGGTTTCGCAAATGGAACTGCATGAATTGCAAATCCACTAGACCTGGAATTTATATATTTCTATATCTAAGTTTTGTGATTGGTTTAAAAAATAAAAGACATATTAAAGAAGTACATAAGTACAAATATTAAATATGCATACTCCCATTCACCATAGGAAAACAAGCTGAAAGATATAGCGCCACTCCTACAAGAATTAAAATAACAGTGTAAAAAATGCAAGAAATATTCCCATTTAAATTCATTTGTTAGATTATTATTTATTAGTATAGATGTGATTAATTTGAATGCCAAAGTTGACAAATCTCTTTTCTTTAAAAACAGAAGAATACCTGATGCCCAATAGGTTTTGTGTAATTGCAGAACACGTGTGAGTAAAAGACTACTCCCACCCATATTCACCAAAATAAGCTTTCCACTATTAATGTTTTTAAGTATATATTTTAATATTATACTCTTTAAAAGGAACAAAAAATATTCAGAAATATCATTCCAAATTTGAAGAAAGTTTTAACTATACCTTAAAATGAGGGAAAAAATTTCTTAATTTTAATATTTTGGACACAAAATAAGTAGTACACTGACAAAATCTCAAAAATACAGAGCTTTGAAAGGAAAAACATCAGCAATTTTTCGTTGTCAAGCGGAGATTTGTCAACTTAATAATTTCCAATATCTAAAATTATACCCACCCATAAAAATATGGTTCCGTATATTTTAA
Organism: Nectonema munidae; assembly: GCA_030549495.1. Taxonomy (NCBI): domain Eukaryota; kingdom Metazoa; phylum Nematomorpha; class Nectonematoida; family Nectonematidae; genus Nectonema; species Nectonema munidae. The sequence goes on from JAUIRK010001035.1 coordinate 264,964, forward strand.
ATTTATTATTTAGTGAGTAAGGTTAGTTCGTTGGTCAATCGCTACAATTAATTATAATCTAATCTTATCTAATCAACATCTCACAAACAATCACATCCGAAATTGTCTAGTTCATTTTAGCATAACTTATAACTATGTATTTATATATCTAATAAGATAACACATTTGCCAAGGAAACAACTAACCAAAATATTCTTACAAAAGAATAATGAACAAGTTAATTGCAGAAAGCATATATAAATACGTAGTTATAAGTTGCGCCAAAATGAACTTGAATATATCGGATGTGATTGTTTTGTTTTGTTGATGTGTTTGTTAAATTACAGGCAAAAGTTAATAATAATAATTAGTTAGTTAGTAAGTATTTTATAGCAAGTTTGACCTTCTCTCGATTAGTTGTTCCATTCGATTTTTATTTGCATGTTCACAATTTGGCGCGAATTAACTAACTACCTTGAAAATTATTTCTAACAATCTTGATTTATTATACTGTTAATTCAAATGAAATTATTTCACTGTTTATTTCCTCATTACCCAAAATTTGGATAAATTAACTGCGAGATTTTTAAGAAAAAACTCTGCTAAAAATGTTAAAAAGAAAAAAATGAAAGCAATATTTAGCGACCGAAAAGAGAGGTAAATATTTTTTAAAACTTAAAGATCAGGAAGAGACTAGAGGCCCTATTAAGCACTGAAAAAATCACTATATCGTAATTTACAACATTCATTTAGATTGATATATCTTCTTGTCTGCAGTGTAAGTAGAAAATATTTTATTTTTTTCTGAGAACCCAACTTCCTTTGCAACATGGTCTATTGTGAATAGAGATTTTAGTTAGAATGCGCATACTTATTTTGACTAAATTAAAAATATTTTTGAAAATTTTGAATCAAAAATGAAGAACAATTAGTTTTTAACGCTTTTGGAAGTTAATGAACTGAGTTTTATTTTGAGACCTCAACTTCATTTGCGTAATGGCGTGGATTTTACTTGTGGACATTTAAGAATGCTTTCCCACTCTAAGTGCCACTTTGCTACTTTATAGCAATTGCTAAATTTGAGTTGAAAAATTCTCTAAAAATTATTGAATTATTTGATTCCTATCTTTTCATTGCTGAGACATCAAGATTCAAGGAAGTGAAGAATTAAATTTAGATTAGATCTGTATTTTAGATCTCAAGCGGTTGATGAACTCGGATTATAAAGGAAGATTTGCTAGAGTGTGCTAGTTGTATTCGGAGTGTACATTATATTGATAACACATGTTATTTATTTCAATTTTCACTAATTTTACTTCTTGGGTATTTTAACTTTACATTTGGTATTAAATTTTGGAACTTCTAAAAGAAAAGGCTTGCTCTCCTTGTGATATATAATTTACTGTTCCTTAAAAATTCAGAGGCATAAACAATGTTTCTTGCATCAGGAATGTCAATCACTGTCTCTCATGTTTTGGCTTTAACATTAATAATAATAATAATAGGAAGCAAATATGGAAATGAAGGGAGATGTGGGATGTGTGGTGTGCATTATAAGAGGAAGCCTCTTGAAAGAACTGCTGCAGACACCTCATTCATTCTTCTGAGCTTCTTCCCATCAAAAGTTGTTTTTTACTCTGTGACACTCTTCACGAAATGTACTTTTGTACTCTCCTCATTATCCTCCTCCCTTTATTTGTGTGTGTGTATGAGAGAGATTTGTTGCGTGTGAGCTTTGCATTGTCATTACCTACCAAATCACTCCTGTCTTTGTGATATTTTTATAAATATTTAAATTTTTTTCATGGGTGTCCCTGTCTCCTTCCATTCTTTCGAAGCATTCAGTTTCACAAGAGGTCTTTGTAATGGCGATTATACAAGATGAATGATGGTGAGAAAGGGAAACAAAAACAAAGAAAAAACAAAACAAACTTCAATCAGACTTGTGCACATAAACATGCAAATTTTTTCATTTGAAAAGGAGAGAATGGAATCTGTCCTCTTGTCAAATCGTCAGTGTCGTGTGCAATGCTCTCTCGCAGTTGACCCTTTCATCTGATACTTCTCCCTTTCTTCCTTTTGGCCTGACTTCAATTCTTTGAACTAATTCCACGCATTGGTCTTTTACAGTTCCCATTAGCACCGGTGTTGTACCGGCACTACGATTCCATTAAAAATGAGCCTACTTTACCCATCGGGTCAAAATGTTCCTTCATTATTTATATATTTTTACATGAAAATTTTTGAAGATAATTTCATCTTTATGATACACAAACAAACCTTATAGATTTTTTTTAAAGTTAATCTTTTTAAATTAATTTGAGGTCATTGAACTTAATTGATTCAAAAAAAAATAATCTTTTTTGAGCACTCATTGTATATATTATTAAAAAATATTGTAGATAAATTAAAAATAAATCAAAATCATACCAGAATATTTTCTAGTCGTTTACTGTATCTACCTTTTGAAGGCTGTTTTACATCCACCACATGCAGTTATTTGTGCTATGTATATTGTTCTACTAATGCATTTAACTTTTTTGAGGGACAATAACTTTAATACTTTGCGTTTACAAAAATCCTATTCTTCTCTTTGAAAAAAGCTTTATTTTATATCTTTCATATCTTTTATTGTAGCTTTTAACTTTCCACTTTTTCTTGTCTTTACCACTTATTTTTTTCTTGATGAAGAAACTTATTTTTGAAAGCGTTTGATAAAGTCCCAACTACAGTGTGATTCAAAAGTAGCCATGCATAATAGGAAAAACTATTTATTAACACAAAATAAAATCGCCTGTATTTACTAATGCTTTTTAAACTAATCTTCTCTTTTACATTAAATGTCCTCTTATTCCTCTTTTTAGTGAGTTAGAAACATGAAACATAATCAAAAATTTCATTTTGTTGCTTTTTTGAAAAAATATTGGCAACCATTCTGAGCATGTTACATAAATACACCGTTCTTATAATTCATTTCGTATAAAAAAATTAATTAATTTTCGTATTTATGGCGACATTTAAATCACCGTGTATATTTGAAAACTTTCTACTTTTAGATAAGATACTTTTTTGGAAACAGAAAAAACTTTTCTCAACTTTGGAATCTAGGGCTTCCAACTTTCGCTCATCCGACTAGTAACACCCCTCCTTTACCGTTCTTCCAGGCGCGATTCTACTGGAAACTCTGAAAAATGTAGAATGTATACTTTTTTAAGAAACAATATATTGCGATGCTTAAATTGAATCTCATATTATTCAATTATAGATCATATTTGTGCGTATTTCAAATTGTTGTTTGCAGAATAATCCATTTTGTTGATTTTGATTAGTTTTATATATATTTTCTAAATTTGTTATATTATTACTTTATCAAAATTTTAATAATAAATATAAGTTTTTTAATTAAAGAAAGGATTAAGAGAAATTTTTTTAAATAGAAAAATGTGAATTTAAGCAATATAATTAAAATTTGTAATATAAAAGAATTTAAAACAAATTCTAGAAATAGAAAAAGCAAAAATAAAATTTTAACGAATTTTCAATTAATAGAAAAAATAGATCACAAGCATTCATAAGAAAATTTTATGCTTCTAACACAGGGTTTCTCAACCGCGGTCCACGTGGACTCTAAGGATCCATCTAATAATTCAGGGGGTCCACAGGCGAAATATTATAAATTGGGGGTCCACAATGATATTTTGGTGGTCGATGAAGAAAACCATCTCATAACGGTTTTTATTATAAAAAGTTCGCAATAGACTTGACATCGTAAAAAGAAGTGCTTTACGACTAGCAATAACTTCAATGCAACCAGATATAAAGAATCTCGTTGAGCAGCACCAACCACAGGGATCTCATTAAATGTCTTTCGTTTTATATTATAAAAATTGTTGCATTAGATTTGCTTTCATTTCAATATGAATTCTAAGTATGTAACCCGAAAAATTTTATTAGTGAAAAATATTAAAATAAATATTTTTTGTCCAATTTTTATAAAGGGGTCCACCAAGAAAAAAAGAAGTGAAAAGGGGTCCATGAGTAAAAAAAGGTTGAGAAACACGGTCCTAGATCGAACATATCCAATGCTATTAATTGTCGAGACTGGAAATAAGGATAAGCCGTTGCTCCTCAAGAAATGTCTTATAAGGCAAGTGTCATATAGAACTTATGACAGCAAAATTCTAACTTTGCCTTTTCCTGTCAGAGTCGTGTTTCATCATAAGAAACGAGAAGAAAGAGTAGGCGCTATACCCATTTGTTTAGGTTAGCTTTGAAAAGTACTTGCTTTAAGAGGAAATAACCATCATTCCAAATTGACAATACCGTCTGTAATTTCAACTATTGCTTGAGTTAAGTCTAAAAGTTTCCAAGTTTGAACAGAAATCGATGGTAGCAGGAAGCGCAAAAGCTGTTGATAAGCTCTGCTTGTATTTAATCATCTAAATTCTAAACCAAGAATGGACAAAGTAAAGCCAAAAGTTTTTTGCGTGACAGCCCTTATGTGTTGAAAAAGAGAATGATAGGGATACAGGTTTTAATTTGAAAGTCAGAATAGCTAGGGAATTATTTATTATTTCCTTTATTATTTTGAACACACACACACACAGTGTTCATAGTCATAAATGATAGGCAACGAATGAAGAGAATTCCAAAAGAAGTGAAAGCTTGGTCTGAATATAGTTGAGTTTAAAAGTTTTGTGATGAAATATTTCTTCATTTTTGACTTGTGCCATAGAGCAGGGTTTCTCAACGTGGGCCATATGGCCCTGAGGGGCCACAAAAATATGTTTTCCATAGAATACATCAGATCGGAGAGAAGTCACAAAACAAGTTATAAGTTCGGATTGATATAGATGGATGTTTATAATTAAAAGGTAAGCTGACGAAAAGACTCATTTTTATTTATAAAAATGCTTCAAAGCTGTCGATTTTTCTTTATTATATACATTACATATGATACAAAAACTATTTTAGCAACTATATCTTGAAACTTTATATAAAAATTCTATTTTGATGAACATTTTATAGTTTTCTTTCCACATCTACTAGGTTTAGACCATTAATATATTAAATAAAAAAGACTCAATTGGTAAGCAACTTTAATTCTAAATTAAGAAAAAAAGTTATAATTTAGAAGCACTATAATTTTTGAATGAATTTTACAGTTTTTTTGCTTTTATGTTATGTTGTTTGAATGAATAACCTCATGAAAAAGTTCCAAATTTTCTTTTTTGACCTCTAAAAAATAGAAAAATATTAAAAAAAAACTTTATGGGGTCATGCAATAATATTTATGCAAAAAGGAGGCCATGGTAGAAAAAAGGTTGAGAACCATTGATCTAGGATATCATTCGGTATTCAGAATAGACAAATTCTGGTGTATTCAAAATTTTAGCCATTAAAAATAATAGAATAATTTTTGGTATAAATAAATGAATCAATTCATACAAAATTTTGGTTTTCTCAAGTTTCGGTTTGAGGATGTTTGACTGAAATTTCTAAAGTATTTATGATTTTTGGAGTTACATTTAAATCCAGCGCTTTGGATATATAAATTTATATGGGGAATATAAAACAAACTTGGAAACCGAAATTTAGGACGGAATATGACTCTAAGTTTATAAAATTAATAAATAACAATGCTAAAAATTCTGCCCCAATTTCAAATAAAGTTGAATTTAAAAATGTCTTCTTTCAGTAGATAATATAAAGAGAGGCAGAATTTTTACAATTTTTATTAATTGAAAAAATAACAAAAAGATTTTAGATTCTCAAAGAATAATCTATAACTCAAAGATGTCTCCTTTAACCCTCATTACCCCTATAATTTAGACCCCCTAATTTCCCTTTCGGGTCCATATGGACCCATTTTAATTGTAAATGTTTATAATTAAAAATTTGAAAGAAATTTATTGAAATCATTAAGATAATAGAATTATAAAAGTTTTAACAAAAATTGAAGCAATTACTGCAAACGTTGCTATGATGTTCTCTACAAACAAATTTGTCGCACTTGATACAACTAGAATCATGTTTATTGTCTGAACAAAGATGACACCTTCCTCTTTTTCTCTTCATTGGGATGCCATTAATTTTACTAGCTATTTTTTCTTTTGCTGGAATGCTTCTAGGTAGAGTTTTTCTTCTATCCATTTGCACAGAAACCAATTGTTTTCCTAAGGCATCCAAGAATAGTCTTCTTTTATACGGGCAATTTTCATATTTTTTTGTAATGTCAGAATAAAGAATAAAAGAATTTAGAGCGGAAATGTCTAAAATGTTAAAAAAGACAGCCCTTTGTTTTATTATAGTCAGATATTATCAATGGAGTTTTTTTCTTTGTTTCATTACAATTTATTTCGTGGTGGTAAGTGCTTTGAAGTAACACTGTTTTATATTTTTTAGGCATATACAAAACGATTGTGAAGTCATCTGTAAAAAAATATAATGAGCTAAATTGCGTTCTTCCTTTCATTGAGGAAAAGTTTTCAGGAATTGATGTCTTGTTTTTTTTTTCAATGTACCCAAACATGTGATGTTCTTTTTTAGTAATTTTTCAGCCAAAGGATATGATGTAAAAAAATTATCAAAGGTTATGTTATGAACTTTCAAACCATCGCATAGCTCCAAAACACTATTTTCTGCTAAATTTTTTTCTATAGAATCAAAATTTTTTCCCAAGTAGGGTTTGATTCTCCAAACATAATGTGTCTCAGCATCGCATAACGCCCAAAATTTTATGCCATGTTTTGCTGGTTTTTTAGGCATGTATTGTTTGAACGGAACTCTGCCACGGAAACTTTTTAGTTGTTCAATTTTAATTATACAAATTTTGAGAAATAGGGCTCCAGATTTCCCAAAAGTCTCGGAAGGCTGCAAACTTATCTTTTTGCTTTCTTTGGATTCTTTTTGCACTATTGTCAAAACTTAAAGTTGAGCACCGCTCTTCAAATCTATGACGTGCCATAGTTGCAGCAAAAATTGGGCGTCCATTCTCTTGGCTCCGTAAATTTTTGTTGCTTCATTTTTTTACCTGTACACTCCAAGCAAAATTAAAACACCAAAAAATGCCTTCAGTTCAACAAAATCCAAAGCTTTCCAGTTGTCTCCAATTTTTCATTTCCTTTTTGATTGGTAATTTTAAGAATCAAGTTTAAAATATTGGGTGGAAAAAACAATGAAAATGCTGAAGTTTCTTCATCAATATGTTAAATTGAGTACCTTGTGGGGCCTGGTTTCAAAGATACTATATTGCAAGATATTCTTTTGCCTGAAGAATTGGGTGTTTCACAACTCTACACGATTTTTTTGTCTTTCGAAAATAAAGAAGTGCTTTGATTCAAGTAATCGGTATCATTGTCACCTGAAGATGATGAAGAAGAAATATGTGATATCATATCTATCAGATGAAATATCGGAAAAAAAACTTTCTGAGTTATTACCAGTATATATAATTTTTGATTTTGGAATCCACAAAACGGCTTTAGGAGGCATAATTTGTAAAAGTGCTAAAATTTTGAAAAAAATGTAACAACAAATTTCAGAATAAAGTTACTTAAAATTTAAATTTTGCTACTTTTAGTTTTATAAACTTATAAAAATCTTCCCAAATCTTTAACTTTATCTACATATTTTGTTTTATATTTTAAACTTTTTTATGTATGATGTAGATAAAAAAAATATATATCAATAAAATATAATATAAAAATCACTTGAATTTTTTATTTTTATATATTTTTTACATTTGTATAGATGCCGTTATTCTTTGATGGAACGTCTTGCAATGTAAAATAAAATTATGAGAGTTGTAAAAAATTATTTTAATCTTTCATTTGTTTTTTTGAAGTTTTAAAAAGTATAAAAACACACGGGTCCAAATGGACCCGATAAGGGTAATATGTGATTTTTTAATTTTTGTCTTAATAGATAATGATTTTTAGAAAAAAAATTTTTAAGTATGATAATTGATTCTGATAAAACAAATTCAAGAAACATCACAAAGCTTTATGAATTGAATTGTGATTTTTACACATGTTTAATATCTTTAGAAAAGTATATCGTTTCCCTTTTTAAGATTACGTAATTATATATTTTAAAAAATCATTGTCTTTTTGTTTAAATAAACCACGCAAAAATCGTACATCTGATTGGCTAAAATTTAATCATTTACAGTTATTCCCATATATAAAATTTAATATAGAGAGCAAAGTGTGTTACCGGGTGCTAGTAGTACGCTATTTTGCCATAGAACAATATCTTATGCTTACGCGTACATATAAATTGAAATGCTCTGATAATAAAGACATAATATGATAGAATTAACATGTTTATTGGCATAAATTTATCAGCAGTTGTTCAAAAATGATTGACAACTTGCTTGTATGTATATAAAATTTCTTTGTTGTTCTATGCTCCAAACTTTAATTCGATAAGTTCAGTAGCCTGAAGTGAGTTCAGCAAAAAGATGAGTAAAAAAAGTATCGTATATTTTCACCAATCCTGGAGACATTTTTTCGCTAAGTTCATTGAAAACAAGGTTAGTTAATATTTCTTTGAATTTCTTAAAAAAAAATAATAAACAATTAAAACTTAAAGTTACTTTGAACAAATTATTCAGCATTTGAAACTAGTAAAATGCTCTATGTTGATCCTCACTCAGACAAAGCGTGCAAAACAAAATAATAAGTTTATATGTTTTGAAACTTTCTTTTCGAAATTATAAAATTGCTTAAAAAATGTAAATGTTGAAAGTTAGAAAAATTCAAAGTTAAAGGTATGAGATGATTGAGGGGTAAAGAAACGCAAAAGTAAAAAATAATGTAAAGATACACTACAATAAAAAAGTTCAAATTAGATGAGGCTATCAGTAAAAAGCCACCTCTGCCTTCAATAAAATTTGAACCTGACACAGATACATACTTTTATACTTCCTATTGTGTATTTTCATAAATAAGAGAAAAGATATAAACACTGTGACTAAAAATTTATGCATAAAAAAAGAAAAGAGAATTCAAGGCTGGCATGAAATTGGCTATAACCACTACTCACATATATAATGATATTGAACTCAAAATTATCAAAACTATATCGTAAAATTGAATACTAGGGGTTCTCAACCTGGCGTACGTGTACCACCAGTGGTACATTTGCAAGAGGGTGCATTTATTTTAAGGAAAACAGTGGGATTTATATTGTATTATTACAATCTGTTAATGTCAAACGTAACAGATACAAAAGTTTTGTGTCCGAGATTACATTCAAAACACAATACATCGCGGAAACATAAATCAAGCACTTTTGACACATTTTCTCATCTCTTTCTCTCTCTCTGTCTTTCTCACCAATGTAAGAATAAAAAATTTTTCTTAGTCTTATTCTGGATTTTAAAATTTAAAGGGTACAAAAAATTTTTAAACTAAAAAATATATGCCATAAAAAATTTATGGCATGAGCTAGGGGTACATTTAAAAAAAGGTTGGGAACCCCTGATTTAAAACATATTGAGAAATGCTAAATCTATTATCGATACCTGAGAAGCAATGATCCCAAAGAAACGGATAGCCCTCGAAATATCAGACTGATTGCTAGCAGGAATTTAAAAAAAATATGTCATTTTAAATCGCACTTGAAGGAATGAATGTATTTTGGATTTTATAAGAAAATTCAAAAATATTCACTATTGTGATTGGAGCGTTATCGACAAAAAATGATGAATATTTTCTGTCGATAATGCTTATCACATTCTTATCTCCCAATAACTTTATATTGATATAGACAGAAGAATCGAAAGATTGCAGTAATTCTTATTGCAATATAATCTACAATCTGTCGAATATTCTCTTTCACTGTTTATTGCGCTATGCTACTATTGTAGTTAGTTAGTAAGAAAAAGAATCCACTATCTAATATCCATCTATATCTATCCAGTTAACTTAAAAATTAAAATCCAAAGTGGGTCAGAAGTTCAGTTAGTGTTAAAATAAATTTTATATCAATTTCAAGTAAAAACTTCAAAATTTAAGAAAAAAATTAGTTTTGTATTTGTTTTCTCCAACGTCATAATATTTTTTTGATATAAAATTTTAAAATGTATTAAATTTTATTGCGTGATAAAATAATAACTCAAATTTTTCTGCATTTTTTGAGTGAATTTAAAATTACAATCATCTTTTTGTGATATTTCCTTCAAAACAAAAATTTAAGTTTTTTTGTTAACTTTTAGTTAAATAATGTCTCATAGTAAATGTCCTGTCGTTAATCAGTCGGATTAATCATGGTTGTTAAAATGGATGATGATAATGATGATCTGATAGTTAAAGAAAATATCACACCTTTTTTTAATTTACAAAAATAATTTGCAAAGAATCTTGGGAAATTCTATTGCAAAACACTTTATGTCAAAAGATCTTATAAATTTTTTCATACTTCTGCAATATGTCTATTTGTTTGTGATGTGTTTATTCATGTTTATTAAAAATTTTTACTAACAAAAAAAAATCTCTATTGCTTTCTTTCAATTTCTCTTTTCAAATTCATAACATAAATCATATAGGCATTACAATAAAAAATATGATTCACTTAAGAAAAAAATATTTCATTTAATATTTTGTGCATTATAAAAATTTTACAATTTTACTTTTGGTAAATAAAATGACGGGATTAACTTTCTTAAACAGTAAATTTGTTTTTTGATACTTGTTTTTAATTTTCAAGTAAAACTTCTGTTTGTTTTTTACTATTCTTTTTATTTTTTAATCAGGCTCGTAGATAAGGTAAGGGGAGGCAAGGGGATACACATTCTTATAGTCCAGGCCCAATTTAAATTAATTTTGCCCCCTCGCCCTCCCCCTGTACTAAGCTGATCATAACTCATAGAATTTTTCTGAAATAAAAATATTCTATATATTTCCACATTGGACCCTGTGGTAATATATTGCAGAAAAACATCTATTTTTTCTCGCATTTTCTAGCAGTTTAGATTTTCATGAAAAATTAATAAACATTAGTAAATCACATTATTCGGAAACAATGTTTTCTTATATATTTGCTAGAATGTTTTATTTATTTTTGAACTGTCTCATCAAATTTTAATTACATCTGCACTCCTTTTCTATATATTTATTCCACAACTTTCAATAACTGCTTTTAGAGGTTTGTAGCATATCGAACTATAAACACAATTTACAATCAAAATGAATTTTCTGTTTACACATTAAATATGTGTGTGTTTTATCTCTCACTTTCAAAAATCCCAAATGTCGTGAACCAAAAAGTGTGAAAACCAAAATTTCAGAAAGACAAATCATGTAATCCAAAAATTATCATATTTTTTGCCATTGGACATTTAGACAATTAATAATTATTAAAAAAACATTTCCCACTCATACCTAAATAAAATTTGCTAACTAAATAAATAATAATAATTAATCTTACTAACTAACTAAGTGTCATAAGCAAGTATAGTTTGGAAGTTCTATTTCAGACAAGGTAATGTTTAGTTATCAACCTAAGTGAGCAAGTTTATAAAGTGGATGTTTATTTTGTCGCAATTCTAAAATACATGCCATTCACCCTGCTATATCCTTCTCCATATGTAAGGGTTGAGGAGTGAGCCTTTTTCTTTTTTATTTTTTATTTAAAAATTTTATGAGTGATTTTTCCATATCAATCTCAATGGTGCGCCACAAATTTTCAGGTATTTCATAGGTGCGCCCTAGGATAAAAAAGTTTGAGAAGCACTGCTCTATGGTGTAAGGATATGGCAGGATCAGAGTCAATTGGAAAAATATACTCTTGACACTTTAGACGCCTTTTAGATTGACATGGGTCATGTTACATTGGCCAAGCAAAGATGTTGAGTCGTGTGAAGAATTTCTACTTCATTCACAAGAAGACTTTACAAAGAAATGAATACTTTACGAAGAATTTACTAAATTTAATAATTTTTTTAAATTTTATATTAGTATTCTTGTAAATTCTTCTGTTTGATTTTAGGAAGTACAGTGTCGTTGAAAAGATATGAACGTTTGTTGATGAGTTCAACGTGTAGCGATACATAACAAGGAATGTGTATAATGGAGAGCATCTTTTAAGACAGCTTCCCAGGCATTAACATCTAAGTTGCGTTCTTTCAATGCTAAACTATTACTCTTCAAAATCTTCCGAATTGAGAGTTGCCAGTATAATTGTATCATGTAGTGCAATTCCTAGTTTTGACAAATAATGCGGTAATTCTTTCGACAAGAAAGTGGAGTCTCTGTATATATTCAGAGATTCCAAAAATAGAAAGTAATCAGCTTACAATTTATTATTGTCGAATCATTAATATCGTTATAAAGAAATAAGATTGGAAACAGGGACAACCCATGATTATTAGAAAATAACGACTACTACTAGAACAGAGAATACCACATTTGTAATCCATATAAATTCTTTTACATGGTCTTGTTTATTAGCCTTCACCATTGGCGTATACTTTTACATTTATTTGGCATTTCTTTACTTATTGTATTGAGAATGGTAAATTTTTGTTACGAATAAAATATACCATTTCAGTTTTTCCGAGATGACAGACCGTTTGTGTATGTTATAAAGCTTAGAACTGTATATTGTAGCCAATGCTGCTCTTAAATTCGTTTCTGCAAGGCTTCCTTTACGGCATTTAACATAAAAGTCGTAAAACGCCATTCTATTCGCCACCTTAATAACTTGCCATGAATGTTGTCTTGAATATACAAGATAGTGCTTGCTAGCATGTAACTAATATAAAATAGCATCCAATCAGAAAGTGCTTTAACTTCCCCAAAACATACTTCTTTTTCCAATGAAAAGTGAATTTTCTCATTTTTGGACAGAGAGCTAGCGTGGAAAGCGATAGGAGGCCCTTCTTGATTTAGAAATGCCGCTATGCCAAAGTTGCTAGCATTTGTCTCTAGTACCAAGTGATTTCTTATTCTTCTATTTTTTACTTTCTATAGTTGTTTCCTGTTGTCTGTTTTTTTCAAAAAATTTGATATAAAAATAAGCAAATGAAGTGGGGAATTGATAATTCATTATTTTAATTTTTATATTTTGATTTTATTTAAGAAATCAATGCTGCCTCCATATCATTTCTTTGTTAGACCTATTATTATAATCAGTTAAGTCGATGTCTCCTTCTATTTTATATCATTTCCTATATATACTTAAAAGCAGTTCTGGGATTCATCCCGTTCGCACCGCTTCGTTTGAACCGTCTCACGGAATTTTATGAGATCGGCGAACAGTAAAATATTTATTTATCTATATAGTACAGACCGTACAGTAAAATAAGCACCCACAACATCACCATAATGATGCTTGTTTAACCCTTATTTTAAAATTTTATTGGGAAATAATCAAAATTGATCAGTTTACTTGCCGACAAATTTGACATTTTTGTAACAGAACAGACTGACAAAAAAATTTGAATTCCACTACTGCTTAAAAGTAAAACAGTAACACATATTATTATTATTATTATTATTATTATTATCTTTTTTGAATCTAAAGCAAAATGCCTACTTTAATTATATAACGGGTCTAAAATTAACTTCCTTCAAATTTAATCGCACAATGAAAATTTGCTTACCATCGAAATAATATAGAGTGTAAATTGTTGTGTTATTGTACTAACTCATACATATTATGATTTATTTCTCTCTATTACATTTGTAAAAATAAAATGTTCATAAATTCATGAATAAAAAAATGCACGAAGTTTTTTAACCTATCTCATGTACCTGGAAAAAGACAGTACATTTTTTTAATATTTTTGAGCTACTAGTTTACAAAGTTTGCTACCTAAACATTTCGTATCTGAGATATTTAGCATTTTTATTTCAAGGAAATATCATGGTGCAAAATTTGTAAGCTACAAATCTTCGAAATTCAGATATTCTTATCTGATGAAAGACAATCACAAATGACTTTAAGCAAATAGATTGTCTATAAAGGTACTGGAAGTGCTGAAAGTTAACGCCCAATATTTTTGTGAAAAATAAAAGCTTGAAACTCAGTGGGGTATTAAAATACCACATCCCACTAATTAAGTATGAAGCTTTTAAATTTCCTAATCTCCTTTATAATTTGTTTCCTAGCGTTGTGATATTGGGGTAGATGTCGTCACACTTTAGAAAGAACACAGAGGAGGATAGACCAGCTAGAGCAGGTGTCTCCAAACTTTTTGAGCCGTCGACCGACCCCTTCATAGATTTTTTTATTTCTCTTCTACCCCCAGACAAGTTTAATAAAAATATGGAATCTTTTTTTGCATTCCTGATGATAAGCAATAAAATATGAAAATTTAGCTTTAAAATAACATTTTATTATTTGTTTATATACTAATACATGACCTTCATGAATATCTCGATTCTTTGTGCCAAGAAATTTAATTGATTCTCCATAACATAACCGACCCCCTTTCAACCTCTATAAACGATCTCTAGAAAATTCTCACCGACCCAAGCTAGTGGATATCGACCACTTTGGGGACCTCCAATATAGAGAGATAGAGGTTGCCTAATGCCCAACGGTTAAAAACGTACTTTCTGACTTAAGAGACTTTCCTGGTAGGGTCTACAAGTATTCTAGGTTTAAGTTTATGGCTTCCACTCTTACTAACGGAAATTTGAGCTGATCAAGGTTAATTACTCTCTTCTAAAATTTCGTCTATTGTTAATCTCATCAATTTCTTTTCAATAGGATCGCTGCCCGCAACGATAACAATTTAAATATCGAAATAAAACGTGGATTGGACTTGTAATTCTAGAAGCGAGCATGATTTAATACCAAAAATGTTTTCTTCTAACCTAAATTTTATAATTTCATGTACATTCATAAAATCTTCTCGTACTATATCTTTTAATGGGTGTTTTGAAACATTTAATGTAATTCTACATATCCTCTTAACCCTTTCATTACCAGAAAAATCAGATGATATTTATTAAAAAGCAGAAGATTCATATAAAAAACAATTTAAAGGTAAAATTATTTATCTATCATATATGATACACTGGATAAAAAATATTCTTTACATTAACCTATAATGGCGCGCTTAGCAATACTTACTATTCCAAGAGAAGGTAAAAAAATTTCAAGTTCCCTGTCTCTATATAAGACATTTATCTTCGATTTACACCATCGTTGCATTATTAAAAACCTTTGAGTGGAACTTTGAGCATGCAGCTGAGAAAATATAGTCATCATATACTTCATCATACACTAGATACATGCCATCAGATACATGAAGATCTCCACACTAGGGTTTCCTCCCGGTTCTAAAATACCGGGACGTTCCCGGTTCTAAAAATTTGGGAACCGTCTGGGAACCAAAAAGTATTCCCGGTTTCGAGAATAACTTAGTTGTAATTGTAATTGATTTATTTCACTATGCAATTCTTTGCATAAAACTTTACTGCACTTCATTCATATAAAATCTATTATGGTAAACGGAGAAAAGTGTGCAAACGAAAAAAGAGTTTCTTTTTCTTTTTTTTCTCTGCTGCACACTTTTATCCTAGAACCATTTTAATGATAATGATATAGAAAGAAAAAGTGTAGATTTGTTTATAATAATAAATCAAAAACGTCAATTTCATTGCATCTTTTTGCTGTCTATATATCTCCTTAAGGAACCGGGATTTCCCGGTTTTATAAGTTTTTTTTCGGTATAGGTTCCTAATTTTCGATACTTATGCAAACCCTACTCCATGCCTTATTTAAACAATTTCTGCATTTTATTGCATTTGAGACACTTAGCATTTTTGTCACTACGGTTAACTCTGAGATGGAGTGCATTATCACAAATGAAACAAGAAGGTTTAGTGATACGAGGCTTGCTTAAATGTTTGCCAGTTGTGATTAGGCATATAGCCAGTAATAGAACTTGCTTCCGTTGAAGATAAGCGTTGGACTTACTTTGAGCGAGATCTATCGGCTTCCTTCAAGTAACCGTAGGCAGACTGTTTTTGGAGCAGGGCTTGCATCCTTTTTGTCCAGGTATGTGTATTCTTTAACTGATACGGAGGTGTATTGGCATTACAGGCTCACTTTTTGTAGTTGTTGTACAGAACATCCACATGTTGGTTTGGTTCTTGCCAACCTATCTATGGCTAGCATGTGTCGAGTATAAACTTGATACTTGTTCTTTAAGTAGAGAGCTTCTAACTTATTCATCTTTTTGTATGTTCTCGAAGTATTTATAGACCGTGGCAGAAATATAAGTCCAAGGAATCTTTCATATGATGTGTTGGGTTGAGAGTATGGGGTTATGTGTTTTTTTTAAAAAAAAAAAAAATTTTTTTTACCAATTTTTTTGAGGGGTTGTTGGTGGGGTTTTTTTTTTTTTTTGGGGGCCCTTGTATGGTTTGTTTTTGTTTTTTTTTTTTTTTTTTTAAAAATTTTTTGGTTTTTTTTTTGTTCCCCCTTTTTTTTTTTTTTATTTTTTTTTTTTTTTTTTTTTTGTGGGAGGGTTTTTTTTATGGGTTTTTTTTAATTTTTTTTTTCGTGGAGAATAGGAAAAGAGGAAATTGTTTTTTTTTTTTTTGTTTGTGTTTTTTTTTTTGTGTTTTTTTTGGTTTGGTTGGGTTTTATTGTTTTTGTTTTTAAGTGGTTTTGGGTTTTTAAAAAAAGGGGGGGGGGGGGGGGGGGGGGGGTGGGTTGGGGGGGGGGGGGGGTTTGGGTTAAAAATTGTATTTACATATTGGGCAGTTACCCCATTGCCCCCTCTAAAACTTGCACTGAACAAAACTATTATAGACCGATATTCCTGTTTTTCATTTTTGGAGATTTTGATTTAGGTCGTCATATTTTATTTCGAATGTTTTAATTTATATATATTTCAGTTTTTTGACGTTTTGAAAGGCATCAATGAAAATTTAAAGTACAAAAACAGTTTTTTACTAACAAATATATTTTGCTAATCAACTATTTCAGATTAATTATAAAAAATTTGTTGGCTAGAGAGTGAATAATTTTTTATATTCTAAAATGAATAGATATAAGTTGATATTTTTAGTTAGTTATGCATTTTATGAATATATAGCGTGAGTGAGGTTGGCTAGATTCTGAGTTTTGATAATTCAAGATCTTGGGTTTGATTCTGCATCAAGCGTACTTTCCTCATAGTTCGATACAAGCGACGCAGTTGTGCCTTATCGATGAAAACACTCACGGTATCTTTACCTTTAACTTTGTCACTTAGAATAAGGATTGAATCTCCCTTCTCATTCTTTTAGATCCCTTAAAATGTGTCTTTATGAATTGCTATAGCAGAATTGAAAATCTATCCAACCATGAAGAAAATATCAAAAGTATGAATATTTAAAAAATCAAATCCAAACATTTTTCTAGTATATAAATCTGGAAAATAAAAAAATATTGTTAATCAGAATAATCATGATTCATAAACGGAGACGATTCTTCAACTAGATATCAATTGACGTTTTCCTTTTTTGCTTTGTGAGTAAAATGAAATCTTTTAACTATTCTTTCCCTGTATAATTGTCTCATTTTGATAGCGTGTTTAAATTTTATGTGGGTGAGTTTTTAATTAAAAGTTGATACTTCTATCGCTTTATTAGCTATTCCTGATCTATGAATCAAGAGAACAAGTAAAGAATCAGAACCTTTAGAACAGTGTTTCCCTAACTTCTTTGAGCCGCGACACACTCTTTACATAGAAAAATTCCGCGACATCCACCAAGCAAATATTTCAAAAAAATTATCAAATGAAGTATTATAATTAACAGTATCCTTGTAATCCATTAAACATTAAGATTAGAGTAGCATCAGAAGGAAATTGGGCGAACAGGCAACAACTAATTGAGGGATAACTGTATCTTTTCATTATTTCTAAAAAAAAGCTCGCGACACACTTGGAAAGTTTTTGCGACACACTACTGTGTCGCGACACACAGTTTGGGAAACACTGCTTTAGAAGAAGCTATTTCACATTTTTGCGTTTAAATGAACATTTTAGTTATAACTAGAAATTGTTAGTTCTCTTCTATTTTGATCATCATCACTAAGCGTGTGTGAAAGACCTGTTTTCTGCTATTGAATCATCATCAGTTCCACTTTTGATGTTCAAACTATGAGGTTTGAACTGACGTCAGTTCTCTGACGTATATTTTCTTAGACGTCAGTTCAAGCCTCATAGTTTGAACACCAAAAGTGGAACTGATGAGGATTCAATAACCGGTCTTTAACACAGTGTACGCTTATTAGTGATGATGATCAAAATACAAGAGAACTTACAATTTCTAGTTATAACTAACACCTTGTATGCACAATTACAATAAGTATTTTAGTTATAAATAAAGATGTATGACATTTTTTATAACAGAAATCGAAACTGTGAAATTTAGATGAAGGGAGGATAACCTTTTTTTGAAAATTTTATATTGGGTCACCCAATAATAACAACAGACTTTAACATTTTTAGTTTTAGCATTTCCTATATTTTTTTTTCGGTGTAAATACTATATCCACGTACCTTTACCTTTATTAAGAGGTTTAACCCATTAAGTACGATAGAAATCAGACGATATCTAAAAAAATGCAGACAATTTATATTCAAAGTCATTGAAAAAAGCAGCTGAAGATGAAATAACTTATTTTCCCAAATGGAAACATTGGGACTTAATGGGTTAACCCAACTAAAATTTGTTAATTTTTTAAGGCATTTGATGGTAGAATTAAATTCTAAAAGGATGACATATTAGCTAGGGAGTTATAATCAATAAATAAAAAATCTTACATGCATAAACTCTTTTTTGATTGGAAATCTTTCGTGCATCTTCTTCCATTTCTCAATTTCTTCTTTGAATTTATCATAGTGGAGAATTGATATGATTAATGAATTCACAAACGCCATTACATTTTTGCCATGCACCTCAAAGCTAAACGTCTTTTTTTGCTTTGCAAATTCATCATAAAATATTCTTTTAATTTCTTCCGATTCTTCAAACACACTTCAAAAAAACTTTATTAGAATAAATGTATGCTGAGATCCTAGGCTAGTTAAACTTTCTAATTAGATTGCAAAGCATTACAATGCATAAGTAATAGTTACTCAGAAAAAAACGAAGGGGGGGGGGCAAAAATCTTTGTATGATTGAGCTCAAGAAACCACTGTGTTTCCTGCTGTGCAAAAAGCTAATCTTATTGCACTGATTTTGCCTGCAACAATATGTACAGTGTAGAGGTCTTTTAGCACAGTGCGCAGGGTTAAGACTAGGGATTGCACCCCGAAGGCTTTTTCCTCCGGGGAGCGGGGACCCTGAAGTAAATTTTTTCTCACCCCGGGGTTTCCATGCGGAAAAAATATTTTTTATCAAGAAGAACACTAAAATTTTGAAATGATTTATTCAAAATTGTTCAAATAATAAAATTTTAAAAACAATAATCCTGATAGAGTTTCATCCTTCAATCTATTTCTGATTTTGGATTTGAATGATGATGAATTATAAATAATACTATAGCTTTGAAATACACATATATAATACATAAATACAACCACATATGAATAATTGTTTACAAGTTGAATCATGAATTATAAATAATACATATAGCTTTGAAATTCACATAATACATAAATACCACCAAATTATCTATCATATAATGTAAAAATATGATTATAACTGTTAATTCAATCTTGTATTTTTTTCCCGGGAAAAGGAGATTTTCCCCAAGGAGCGGGGAGGCTTTTTTTCGCTTTTTCCTCAGGGAGACGGGGACGGGGTCCCCGCGGTGCAATCTCTACTTAAGACTTGTCTGAGATCCACTATGAGCGATGAACGCCTTTCTGGCCTTTGTATGCTTAGTGTCCATTGTAATAAAATAAATATCCAGCTTACAGAATTAAAAAACAAAATGATTGATAAATTTGGCAAAAATCCTCGACAAATTCCATTTTTGTTTCAACAGAGTAGTGCAGCTAATAATATAATTAGGCTATTAATCTGTCAATAAATGTATTTTTTCCCATTATTTTCTTTCTTTTTGTATTTTTGTGACATTTTTCCACTCTCTATAAATTCTAAGCCGGGGGGGGGGGGGCAACTGACTACCACAACTTACTAAGATTAATGAATCATATCATTCAAATTAGTGAGTTTTACTAACACCAACTTTAAAAATAAAAGCAAAGCAAAATTGACCAATCAAATCTTTCAAAATTACCATACAACATCTACGATGTTAAAAATAGGCACTAGACCCCGCGTAATAATATCCCCACACAATTTCGAAGGTCTAAATATTTAATACAGTTTCTACGTTTTCCTAAAAATGTTCATAGAACTTTAAGCTCTATCACTTCCTATACTCATCTCTGCGCCTTTTTTCATGTCGGACATGCGTACATAATATTGATTATATACTCTCATTTAAGGACATTTACTTGTGAGAAATTGTTATATTTATTTTAATCAATTCTCTCTACTTCAGCCTAAATTAATCAAAAAATATATATATAAATCAGGCGGACAAAAACACCACAAAATATTGTGAGACAGTACAAATTATAAGTACGTGGACATTTAGCCGAGGGACATTTAACCAAAAATATTATTATACTATTTTTTAATATATACAGTGCTGAGCAAAAGTTTCCGGAAACAACCAAAAACTATACTATTTTCCTTTTTGTTATTTTTTAAAATATATGTTTTTTGATATTAAATTTTAAAAATATAAACATCTAAGTATAAATTTTTATGTTAGTTAAATTTATAATTTTATTTTTTTTATATTTTTTAGAAAAATTCATTTATATAATTTACTTATTGAAAATGCGGTGCAAAAGTTTACGGGGAGATAACTTTATTGATATAAATATTTTTATTTTTATTAAAAAAATTTCATTTATATTCATCATTCATTATAAAATCTTGTGTTTTTATATTTGTTTCCTTGAGTTTTTTGATTTCATCATTTATGCCTAAATTATCATGTAAAAGCTCGTTATATCGAATTCGCATAACTCGAATATATACTTAACTCGAAGTTTTTACGAGGTCCCGGCAAATTCCTTATAATTTGCATTTTAAATTATCCATATAACTCGAAGTCAGTTTGCTCGAATTTTCGCTTAATTCGAAGTCAATTTTGTAGCTATAGCCTTACACATTGCAGATAATTACATTGATTAACTCGAAGTTTGACTTGAAAAAACTTTCTGAGTTAATTAAGATCTGTTTTTAATCCTAGAGCAGCAAACGGTTGGCTTTGTTTAGTGTAACAAAAATCGTACAGGTGAATGAAATTAAAACGTAGATTTTCACGAGTTGTTTGTGTTAATTAATTAAGTACGCATGTGTAAATTGAAGTCGATGAGCTTATATCACACAATAGATTTATTAAAGCTTATATGACACAATAGTTTATTAAAAGCAAGAAGTTTTTTAAATAAAAAACAAAAAACAATGGATGATTTTTTTTGTTCTAACTGAATAATCTTGTATCAGAATCACTTCTTTTGTTTAAATAAATTTTTATCTGTTTATAAAGTTTTTAATGTTTGTTTAAATTTATATTTTAATCATTTTAAAGTTTGTATTGAAGGCTAAAGATGACCCGCATGCGCGTTGTTATTTAGTTTAACACAGTAAAAGTTCATTTCAAAAAGTAAAAATTTGTTAACTCGAAGGCGGAATAACTCGAAGTACTTCAATAGGTCCCATCGGTTTCGAGATAACGAACTTTTACTGCAATTAAGATCTAAAGTCGTATCTCTGTTTATAAGTATGAGTCAAAGAGCTATATCTAGATCATTTGTATTAACTAGAAGTAATATTTCTTGACATTTAAAAGAAAATGAACTATTGCAAATAAGCCATAAACCAGTGAATCTCAAAAATTGATATAAATATATGCACAAAAATTACTAAGACCATCCTAATAAGTCCTAGTTTATCTGAAATAATAATGTAGAAAAATCATTAATTAGTAAATATTTCAATATTTACAAAAAAAAACATATTCTTGCAAAAAAATTTGAAAAGTTGTATTAGAGCTAAAAAATCAGCTTTGACCAAGGCTCAATTAAAAAAAGATTATTAGCGATAAAGAAAAAGTAATAATGACTATATCTGATAGGATAAAGGCTATTTTTTGGATATTTATAGTAATGACTCTAAATGAACACAAGAAAAAGTGGCTGTATTTTTAAAACACCTTTTCTCAACCGTTGACGAATTCCACCGTTACAGGGGAAAAATGAAATTCAGATAGGAATTGTTTAAACAAAGAGTTGACTATTGTATAAACAAATATTCACATATTTTTTCAAAAAACGTACTTTCAGATAAGAATTTAATATAATCAGGATTTCAATAAAAATTAAGTTTTTTCTAATCATATAAATCTAAGCTGAAAGATCGCTTATTCTTCAGAATAAATGAATTGTTTGAACTCAAAATGGAAAAATGCGCCTAAATCTTTTTTCTTGTAATATGGAATATGTAGAAGAAATTTTTTAAGAAGAATGTATTGAATTTAAATGGAATAAAGAATTAAATTTTAAGTTTGGAAAAAAATATGAAAGATTTCTTCATTTTCTTCACTTCATAGTACATTTTTTAGCATCTCAATTGTGCGATTTAAACATAAAGTTTGAGCAGAACTGAACTATAAAATGAAGGAATTTTTGAATCCATTATTATTGCAATTTATTGTTGACAAAACGCGTTCCTTGATATAATAACCATATAATAATACTTGAATCAATCAATACTTGTATTACCCACATTGAATAAATTATTAAAATTTACGCTAAATCCTAATTTTATCGGTAATAAATCCATTATTTTTCGATTTTATTGTACGATGTTAACTTTTATTTAGAACGAAAAAAAGAGTTTCTTTATATGCTCATGATTTGAAATTAAATTTTATTAACAGTGATAGTAATAATTATAATTTAAGCCTCATTGAAATTTTTAAACTTATGCAATGGCAAATTATGAAGATGTAAAAAACATGTTTTTTTATACATTTTTATTATTTTAAATGATAATTTATATCATAATGGGCGTACTTGCAAAACAGCTTGGCGCCAATTTCCTCCGCTTTTCTATTGATACTTTTCCATGACTTGAAGAGACGAATTTTTTCTTTCGTACTTAAGCCAGTGATTTCTTCCTTTACATACCTGACTTCAACCATCTCATTTTTGGAGTTGACGAAGAAAAATTTATTAACATCATGTTTATCCTTTGAAAATTTGCATTTAGAATTCTGGCATCCCATTTTCAATCTTAATTAAAGTTTTGTCGTCCTTTTATACATTGAAAGAAAGAAGTAAAACTAAGGTAAGTGTCTTAAGAAATAATTCCTTCAGAAAATTCCCCTTTGAAAAACTTCCAATATTATTTTCTGTTATTCCTGAAGGAATTACTTTTTTTCTTCTGCATACTTTAAAATGAAGTTCGACGTGTTTTTTGTTTAACAATAAATATCAGAAATTTTTCATTTTTGTTGATTATTTCAAAAACTTTTCATTTCAACTTTAAAATTTTGCAAATTTATATGAAAATTATATAAAAAAAAAAGTAAATCTTAAAATGTTCTTAAAAAATAAATTCTGTGGGGGCAAATAAATAAATTTTCATTCAAAAGGTGACCATTTGTAATTTTCAAAATTTCTTAGTAATTTATTTATGTTCATTAAGTAAATACAAATTCTCTTCGTAGAACTCAAATATTATGATGCCATGTGCAACTCGTTTTTTAGATTCAAGCTTTCTCTAAAGGGAGAAGCCCGAAAAAGTTTTTTATGTTTCAATCGTAGTTAATTGTGACACTTATTACTTTTATATTATCCAATTTTTTTTTAAATTTATTATTTAAACACATCAAGTTTTACCACATCAACTCACTTCGCAGTTCAATGAATGAGGATCGTTTTAATGCTCTCAGTCTTCTTTTTGTTCACAGAGATATTCGATTGGATATTGACACCATTATTTATATGTATGCTAAAAAGTGTCCTAGACGGATGAGGCTCCTTAATACTCTAAGTTCTTAATCTAGTTACTTTCTTATAATTTTTTGATATATTATCATGATACTCTAAGTTTTATGATAAAAAGTCAATTTTCGCTTTTTATTAAACTATTACCCCAAAATAAGATAAAAATAGCTTATAAATTTTGATAAAGCTTAAATTTTTATGCTTCAAATTTGAGTTCTAGTTTAGTAAAATCCGCCCCTCTAATGCCAATTTCTAGATCCACAATTGCATTATTTTTGAAATTAAAAACTCTGTTATTTTTAAAAATTTTAAAAAATATTAGCTGATTATTCATTTTTTCTATTCTGTGTTCTATAAAACAATTTTATCTATACAATTGAAATTTATCTCTAGTCTATGAATTGACAGGTATGTAGCAGTCAATTATAGGTTGGACCTTTTAAATAGACATTTAAGGGATAGAAATCATAGTGATTAACTTAAATTTATATAAATTAGCTATTCCATTCCCTAAGTTATAAAAATGAAATTATTTGTACTAAGTTTTATTAAAAAAAATTTTAAGCAAATTTTAAAAACATTGACAACTATTCAAAGAAATCTTGATAGAAAAAACTAAAACATTTAATAGAGTGAATATCTAAGAATAAAGATACTATATATTTAATTTCTGGAATAAAGGACTTGATTGTTTAAATTATCCCCGTCATCCGACTTCAATTAAAGAGGGGGGGGGGGGGCAAAACTGATCAAGGGGAGACAAGAAAAGAGATATTAATGTGGCGGCGACAATAAAAAAGTGTATACATTTATATATTCCAAAGGAGTTTCAGAAAAAGAAAATCCAGGGGTGGGGCAAAGCCTTTTAAGCTTAAATTATAGAGTTTCTATATAGATATGTGCTATAAAAAATATTTTACCCGCTCAAAAATGCATGCGATCTTGTTCAAATTATTGGCTACATTACTGCCTGTGATCAAATATAGCTCAAATTTGTATTATTATATGAAAAAAATATATTTTAGAAATTCATTATACGACTTAACTTCAAAACAAGAAAAGTAATATGGAGAATCTATTGAGAAAATTGAAAGTTATTCGGTGAGGGCGAAAGACTTTTTCGCCCCTCCTTCCCCTTTGAAATCACATTGCAACACCTCCATCCCCTCCGAATGTGCATTATGCCCTGATTTATGGAGCTAAAAAATTAATTTAATTCTGATATGAAAAAAGACATTTATTTGCCATAAATGAATTTTCTTTTCTTTTTTTTGAGCTCTCTAGCAAAATCTTTCCCTGATACGATACTGAATTGCAAGTTTATAGAGTACTTATCCCTCAAAATAGACACTAAATCTCACATATTTTGT
This sequence comes from Nectonema munidae, assembly GCA_030549495.1. Lineage (NCBI taxonomy): Eukaryota > Metazoa > Nematomorpha > Nectonematoida > Nectonematidae > Nectonema > Nectonema munidae. The sequence goes on from JAUIRK010001035.1 coordinate 290,308, forward strand.
TTTAGGAGTGATTTTAATTATCCAAATATCGAATGGATTAAATCAAGAAACTTAGAAGATAGTAGTGGCATCTGGAGTTGAAAGTCTTCTTGACTTAGTTATTAAAAATAATGATCTTAATTCATGATTTTAATTTTCTGACAAATTGGAGTAAAGTGATCACTTTCAATATCAGGATTTTGACAATTCCTTTTTCTACTTTGTCAAGATTTTAAATTAACCAATCACATTCTATGTGCCATTGAAAGGATCCAAAATAAGTTCAAAGTATATATAAACAAAGAGAATTTTCTTTTGATAAAAGAAAAGAAAAAAATATCTAAGAAATACAAAAAAATAAGTGTGCATGCATATTGCATATACATTTGAAAGTTTCTAATGGGCTTCTAATAGATTAAAGTGTAAGGTCAAAAAATGTAAAGCGTGGAGTTATCTTAACTCAAAGAAGACCAAGGCTGTCTTCTACATTTTATTCTTTGGCAAAGTTAATAATATAATTTACGATAATGAAGAAAAACGAATATCTTGAAGGTGTACTTTACTTCATATTGCGCTAAGTTACAAGGTGCTTCCATTGTGACATACAATGAACACAATCGAAACAAGATCAAAAGTTTTGGATTTTTTGTTAAAAGGTTTTATATGTGCTAAATAATTTAAATCCTTCGAAGTCATCGGGATTGGATCGACGACATCCTATTTTTCTCAAAGTATTTTTGCAAGCCTATAACAATTCTATTTAATAAATCTCTACATCAACGCTATTTTGCGAATGACTGAAAACTGAATTTCTTTACACCTGTGTATAAAAAAAGCATTAAGCTATAGACAAATCAGTCTTACCTCAGCTTTAGCGAAACTTTAATTACTAAAGTATCACCTCTTAAATCATTTGAAGAATAATAATGCCATCTCCATTGAACAATATAATTTCAAATCAAAAATAGGAAATCACTAATTTACTAGAATTTTAAAATGTTCTAAGTCAACTTCTTGAGAACAAGAAAAGTGTACACATAATTCATCTAAATTTTAGTTCCCCATACTAATTTAGTAAGTAAGCTCGTATGAAATTCATCGTTCACATTAATCTTGGCTCTCATATTTGATATGTTATACAGAAATCAGAAAGTTGGCTTAAAAGGTCATTTGTCCAAAAGAAGAAAAATAGAAAGTAAAATCCCACAAATGTCAGCATTGGGACATATCCTCTTTAAAATATTTGTGAATGACATAACGAATATCATTGGGAGAAATATTAAACTTTTTGCAAATATCTTCAAAATATTACAATACCTTTCCTATTGAATTACAAAATGACGTGAATAAGCATCATGAATCGTCTACTAAAAGATAGCAACAATTTTTCAATTATGAAAAAGGCTACCGTATGGAAATTAGAGCAATAGAAAATCACAGTCTATTTATAAGTGGTCAAAAACTCTCTAAAGCTTACAAGCAAAAATTTAGTAGTTTTCTTTTGATACCATAATGAAGTTTCATGAGATAACACAGCCAACATCTTAGCAAGAGCGCATTGTGCGATTTACCTAAAAATTGCTTTTCCAAATCGAAATGCAAAACTCACCAAAACTATTGTCAGATGATTCAAACTACATATTAGACATGGAAAAAATTGAAAAGTTTCAAATAGGCTTTACACATAGAATAATCGGCATGCAAAATATGGGGTATGAAGGTAGAATTAAGTAGCTGAATGTACGCACTCCTTGCTCTATACAAGAAAAAGACAAGCAATGCTTCAATATACAATGTATTGAACAATAATATTGATATTCAAAGAAGTGATTTATGTTGTTGTTGTTAGCCCCTATGATTATACTATCTCTATATGAGTATAATCTATCAGTTCCAAAGAAAGCTTTGTGTTAAACTGAGAGAGTATTTCCATAAAAGCAGGTACACTCAGGGAAAAGTGTAGAATTTTGTTACACTTTCGCAGCAGCAGCGATAAACCAATGTAATTTCAGACAACCCGCAAAAATCCACCATAAGATACTGCTGGCTTTTTGCAGGCTTAAGTGATTTATCATCTTTGATATTGCGTGTTTCCGAATGTAATTCTCTTAACCTGAAATTGGACTCATTCTATCGAAATTTAAGAAGAAGTTTCTTCACTTAAATCAATGTAAAGGATAGGAATAAGCTTTGTTAATACATGATCAAACTTAAATGCCTTCAAAAACCGATTTAGATGAAAATTGGCCTCACCTTAAGTTTGCATATCTCTAATAAAATTGTAATTGTAGTCCCAAATTAGGACTCTTTATAAGAAAATTTGCTCTGTGTTTGATTTTGATATAAATAAATGGGAAGACATTTGTGTAATAATTGAGGGGTCTTTTCGTTTCGTTTTGACGGCCACATCAAGTAATCACCATTTCCTCTGCCTTTTATAGTTATTTATTTAATACTGTCTGTTTACGAACTAGCTACAAAAGTGAGCACTGAAGAAAAAGCTATTCGTTACTTACAAGATAAGGGAGTGTTGCATCAGGAGAGATTGTGTGCAAATCGGCATTTAAAATGAAGCATGATTTATCACGGTGAAGATGCAATAAAAGTTTGTGCAGAAGTAAGTTGGGACTGAGACGCGATACGTGGTTAGAAGGTACTCGTTTGCCTTTTAAAACGATTGTTTATTTTATTCATGCATGGTGTCATGAACTTGCCACAACAAATTTTTGTGAAAAACACCTTAAAATGTCCAATACAGTGTACACTGATTGGAAAAATTATATGTGTGGAGTGTGGGCGGATTCACTGCTCCGAAATCCTGTGCAAATTTTGCTTCACAATTTGACAAGGGCTTCATGTTGAAATCGACGAGTCCTGCTTCTCGAGAAGAAAGTACAATGTGGGCAGAGTTTATCCCCGCCAATGGGTATTTGGTGGAATATGCCGAAAAACGGGTGCATGCTTCATGTACGCTGTTCCCAATAGATCCGCTGAGACTCTTCTACCTATTATAAAAGAGTGTATTTTACCAGGAGCGACAATTATTTCCGATAAATGGCGGTCATATGCTGGCATTACATCACTAAAAGGCATGGCGTACAAGCATCTAACCGTTGACCATTCAAAATATTTCAAAGACCCTGAAACTGGAGAACACACTAACTCTATAGAATCGTTTTGGGCTTTCGCAAAATTGCGGAATAAAAAAGAATGCGATACTGCGCGATCACTAATCGATTCATATATGTTCGAATTTATTTGGCGCAAAAGTAACAAAGTGCTGATTCAGAGAGAAAATTTATTCAGATATTGCCAATTTTATTCCTTTGCTTAAATAAAACTATTCTTAATATCCATTAAAGTTATTAATTTTTTATTTTTTTTAATTTCCGGTTCCTTTTATAAACAACAAATTGTGGGTAAACGCAGAGAATTTTCCTTAGAATTTGGCAACCAGGACATAACTATAAAAGGCAGGCGTTATGGTGATTACTTGATGTGGCCGTCTAAACGAAAAGACCCAAATTAAGTTATATTGATAGTGTTTGCTACAATTAAATTTCTAATAATCTTTTTGAGGGATATTAAATTTGAAGGTTTAAATTCCCATGTGCTATTATATCTAATTAGATCTATTAATTTCTTATTTTGAGAAATTAATGCTTTTAGAGGTCTTGTTATCACCAAGAACTTAATGCCATTTTTAAAAATATATTTTGAGAAATTGAAACTTTTTCTTTTTGTTACTCCTGCCATTAAAAAGAACGGGATCATAAGTTGCATGCAATAAATCCAAACTAAGTCCATTTAAAAAGTTGTTGTTGTTTAACTAAAATGTAATTGATTAATGAATAAAATTATGATCACTTGTCGTTCCTAATAGCGACCGAAATGTGATGCTTGCAACAGTCATTGACAAACTTTGTGAGTATTAAAGAAGAAAAAGTTACTTACTTGTTCGTTAAATGAATATAACTTTTCAACATATTATTCCTTGTTCATAATAAATTTATGTATGGCAAATGCAATAAGCCTTTTTATAGATATACATTTCAGTAGATTCTGGTTATGAAGTAGTATGGAAACTTTCATCGCGTATAGTGTTGGTCAAAGTTAATAGTTCTTATTATTAAGCTTTAGAGATTGAAATTAATTATAAAGTTTATTAGAAGTTTTTGATCGCAATGATTTTCAATGTGTTTCGTTTCTCGCAGCTTTCTTCAATCAATACTATACTAATCAAGTGTAAAAACCTTTTTCAAATGATACTGAACTCTGTCGCTATAAAGAGCATTCAATTTTAAATAAGCCTGCTTTACTGTTAATGAAACACTATTTTTCAACAATGAATCAGCTTAAATTTTTCCACGAATAAAATTTACAAAAATTCATTTTTTAAATTTTATGGTTTTCACACGTTTCTTTAATCATTTGATAAAGTTAAGTTTGAATTTTTTTATTCTTAATTTCAGCTTTTTGTTAGTTTGTTTTTACAGCTTTACACATTGAAAAATACCCTTCAATAAAGCGGTTTAAGTTGCTTAACAATATTAGCGAAACTTTTTAACTTTGGTATATATGAAACTTCCCAAAATTCTTGTTTATCAGTGGTCTGGCAAGACCACGGGAGACAATGAAAAGAAACGACGAAATGTATAGAAAGTATATGTAACATACAATGTATAGGTGTTTGACAGACATACTATATATCTAAATATATATTTTTTATTTCTTTTGATGAACCCCAGAAAACTAACTTCCAATGAAAATTTCTTAATGAAAATTTGCATATTTTCTAATAGCGTGCTAGATACAAAATAATGCCGGTGCCAACAAAATAAAAAAGTTTCACTTTTTGAAAATATATTTTAAAAATGTCATTATCTAAAACCTAATTATGAGCCTAAAGTATCTCATATTCTTTTTGCATAATGTTATTTTAAAAAAGGCAATTTCTAACCCTAGCCCAAAAATCTCTTATTGTCTCCCGATCCCTTTTCAAAAACACAATAATTTTTACCGAAATCAAGATATTTGAAAGAATATTCAAAAATGCAATGACTTTAACCCTGTTGTCTCCCATTTTTATTATTTCAAATCAAGCACGGAGCAAACTTTATTATAAACAGTATCAAATTAAACACACTGGAAAGTCTACCTAAGCCAAATTTCTCTAAGACAGTCTGTTATGAGAAAATCATTTCAAGAAATTTTTTGCCATGTAAATATTTCACATAAAAGATTTAGGTAGAAATAAGATTGAATATTACTTAACTTAAATCTTACATTTTGATATGGTTTAGTAAAATTTTGTTTTTCTCATTATTCTATTATAAAATTATTTTTTTCAAAAACTTGAGGAAGTTTAAGAATACGATTCGATACATCTGTAATTGATTGTGTTTTTTATATGTATTGTTTATATGTGAGTCCTAGGCAGAAGAATTATTTTATACGGGTATGGGGAAATTATACGGTATTATATGGGTTAAAATTAAGCAAAAAAAGGTTGACGTCAATTGTGAATGACCCAAATCGAACACATTTAGTGAAACACGATTTCCCACACAATGCCCATTCGGCCTGTTGTCGAATAGACATTTTTACCATTCGACAATTTATCTTTCCACGTTATGTCTTAGAACAGCCATAAATATTTCATAATTAGCCAATGGAATTAATTAATTAACTGTGCAATTAAATAACCACCTTGCTAACTAACAAATAAAAACAAGTTAATTTATTGACAAACTTGATTTACCTAAACATGAATTTTTTTGTAAGTCATTTAAAAAAAATTATTTCAATATTCCTTTTACACAATAGAACAAAAAATGTCTGACCGTACCAAAGTCCTGATTCCTGCAATTTCTTCTTTTTTAAATTTTTGTTATACACAATTATCTTAGATCATTTTGTACTATGTTCAACTTTATCAATGAGAAATTTCTTATTAACACATTTTGGACCGAAAAAAGCAGACGACGTTAGTAATTCTTATTTAATTCCATTTAACCCTTTGGTGAGGAGTGTATCATATAGGATACATAAACAATAATAATATATAATCTTCTGCTTTTTATAAATATTTTCTGATTTTTCTGGTCACGAAAGTGTTAAAGTAAGAATTCGTCTGCGTTCTATTTGGGAACATTGGTCTTAAATGGGATTAATCATAAATGCAAATCATTTTGAAGCTTATATATTTGTTTGAAATATGGTTAAGTTAACTGTTTAACTATATATTTAACAAATAATATTTCCATTTTGTAAATATAGATTTCGTGATTCAAAAAATACTTTTTATTGATAAAATTTTTCTACTTTTTGTGCTTTTCAAATATATCTATTGTTTGAAATAAGCTTTTGGTGAAATTTCATTCGTACAAATACTTTCAACCCTGGTGAAGTATGCAAAACGTTAAAATCAATAATCTGAAGTTAATGTTTTTAATATTTATGAGTGAGATGATGATGAAAATTGCGCCAAGATATATGCATTAACATTTTTTTAATAAATATTTACCACGAATCCTATAGATATAGTTGTTTGCAAAACTGTGCTAAGAAATGGTGTATCATTTTTAAACAGGACAGCATGCGATTTAACAACCCCCTTCTTGCCATATTTATTTGAATGTGAATTTTGTTTTAGATATTTGAGGAAAAATATAATACTTAACTGTGCTAACATTATCACTAATAAACATTAGTGATTTTGTTCCATATATTATTATTTTATCAAAAATTTTTCAATCAAGAACTTTGTTCATAAATGATGTATACATGCATTGCTTTATATGCTTATCTACTCCTTCTAATTGTATATAATAAAAACATGTGGAAGTATCGGTAAATCGGGCATTTGTTTAGCGAAGTATTGAATTCAGAGGGCGGAATACAGTGATATATACGAGTGCAGATGTAGCTAATGCACTGCAAATTTGTGGCAATATCGACTGTCACTAATCGAAAGGCTCTAACAGACCGATTTCGGGGTTAGGAATTTTTTCGTATTATCATTACGCTAAAGTTTAACTTTATTTGATAAATAATTTTTCTTGTATAGTTTTGATCTACACAGAGAATTAAATATTTTAAATGAGATAAAAAGAGATCAAATAATTCATAATCCGGGTTAATTAGACGTTGAAAGTAGTAATAACTTTTAAAAAATGTGTTTCTTATGAAGAGTTTTGGAGACTTATTGTGCATACATTTGAATTTCGTATGTATTGCAAATTTAATCACAACTTTAATCACAACTTTAATTTTCATCTAAACAAATTTGATAAATTCAGCAAAAATTTTTTACAGCTCCTTCTTTATCCTCTTTAAATTAGGACTAATAGGACGAAAGCCTTAACTTAACTCATTTAAGGCCAAGCAAAGCAGACGATATCTAAAAAAACGCAGACGATTTATATTAAAAGTCATTGAAAAAAGCAGACGAAGATGAAATTACTTATGTTCGAAAATAGGAACATTGGTCGTAAATGGGTTATAATAAAACATAGTAACTAACCTTCAGTATATTCCTATACTTTTATTCAAATTTTGATTCTTAAGTTAAAAGTTTTAGCCTGTTCTCTGGTTATTTCTGCAGACACTCTTACCAAGCAAATCTCATTTTATGCGAGTGCAAATTAATTCATTTTTCCTTTAATTTTTTCAATATTAATAATTCCAAATTAATGATGTCATGATTTATCATCACATCATCATCATCATCATTGTCATCATCATCATCATCATCATCATCATCATCATCATCATCATCATCATCATCATCATCATCATCATCATCATCATCATCATCATCATCATCATCATCATCATCATCATCATCATCATCATCATCATCATCATCATCATCATCATCATCATCATCATCATCATCATCATCATCATCATCATCATCATCATCATCATCATCATCATCATCATCATCATCATCATCATCATCATCATCATCATCATCATCATCATCATCATCATCATCATCATCATCATCATCATCATCATCATCATCATCATCATCATCATCATCATCATCATCATCATCATCATCATCATCATCATCATCATCATCATCATCATCATCATCATCATCATCATCATCATCATCATCATCATCATCATCATCATCATCATCATCATCATCATCATCATCATCATCATCATCATCATCATCATCATCATCATCATCATCATCATCATCATCATCATCATCATCATCATCATCATCATCATCATCATCATCATCATCATCATCATCATCATCATCATCATCATCATCATCATCATCATCATCATCATCATCATCATCATCATCATCATCATCATCATCATCATCATCATCATCATCATCATCATCATCATCATCATCATCATCATCATCATCATCATCATCATCATCATCATCATCATCATCATCATCATCATCATCATCATCATCATCATCATCATCATCAAAGTGCCGTATCCATTTGGACGTGGGCAACCATTGAGAGTCAGAGGTGTCAATCTTTCATCTCTAGTTTACCATGGTTAATCTTGGAGATATTAAGTGGGGAGGTCTCCAGTTCTCTTCCACGCCGTAATTGTAAGCGATGGACCTAGCAACTGCAAGGCATCAGTAACTAGGCTTATGTGAAGGCGGCCTTACTCGCCTCGTCACAACATCGTCCTGAACATGGAGCATTTTAACTTGTAGAAAGGAGTCGCCCAATCTACTACTCCGTCTCGTTATGTCGTCCCTGGTTGTTCGGGGCTGCTTATTCATCAAGCTAAGCTTGCTTATGTCGCAGCTAAGCACCATATCTGATGGCCGTTCCACTATCCACAACCTGCGGACCCGCTCTCTAGCAGTTCCAGCTCAGCCGAGAATATAGAAGAATTCAGATTATAGAAGGCGAATATTGGTGGTTTCCAGTTTAGCGATAGTCAATATTAGTGTACAGTCCAAACATGTTTTTTCTGATTTTCTAAGAGAATAACCGCAATACAACAGATCTTTTGGAAGATAAGGCCAAATAATATTTCATGTGTACAATACGAGTAAGAGTCTTGATATGCGTTCATCCTCAATGCTTTCTTATATTCAATATTCAGAAGAAGAAAAATTTGTATGTTATATATTTGGTTGATGAACAAGCATTCATTTAAAGTTTGATTCGATAAAAAAACCTTTTAAAAGTAATTAATCATTTTTATATACGCATCATAAAAATTGTATTATTCATTCACTTGCTTTGTTATTTATGAGGAAGTAATTAAGTTGTATGTACTTTTATTGCAATTAGTTACTATGTTAAAATTTATTTTCAAAAAATTTACCTTAAGATTTGAATAATAATCGTATCTAAAAAATTTTGGCAAATTGAATTTAAGAAGTGTTTCATTGAATCTTGTCATACAATTATTTTAGAAATGTTTAAAATATACTATATATTGTTTACCGTTTTTAAATTCGATCATTTTTTAGTCCAAAGAATTTCTTGGCAATGAGAAGTGAATATTAATTAAGGATTTGCTGCGTCTAAAGTTAAAAGTTTATGCATTCTTTCCTTATTTGCTAATTATACAAGTTACTAATATGTCACTTAATATTTAGTAATATAGTATTATTATTTTATATCTTTGTTAAAAATTTCGTGTTATGCTCAGACAATTTTCAGGTAATTTAACCATAGACGAGTGTTTGGTCACGTTTTTGAAAATAGCCAAAAATGATACGCTTTTTTACTACAAGCGTTTGCCCCATATTATTAAAATTTAATTTTTATCCATTAAATGCTGAACGATACATTTTTGGCTTAATGAAATACTTAGATGTAAAAAATTTAGGAATAATTCAGAAAGAGTTGAAAAGTCTAAATGTATTTTTGATATTGTAGATAAGAAAATATAAATAAAGAAAAGTTTATTTCAATGATAAAAATTTCGAAAATATGATGAGGAAAATTGGAATTCAATTCATGTTCAATCGATGAACAAAGTTTTTTAGAGTCAAACATAAACAAAGTAAGATATCATTTAAAAAATTTTTATATATTAGTTATATTTTTACAGTATAGTTTCAATTTGTTACACTACGCTATAAATTAAGAGAAAATGTTTAGGGCAAAAATAAAAAAAATTTGATGTCGTGAATTGAAAATTGAAAGAGTTTTTCTATCACGTAGAGATTTATTGCTATCACAAAGTGCTTCTTTAAAATGTGTTCATTAATTTTACATTATTGTTAAATGAAAGGTGTTTTCATACATGGATCTTTGGAGTTGAGACTTTGGTGCTGTTCACCCTCACTTTTTAGGCTCAAATCGATAGACGGAAATGTGAATAGGAACATACATCCAACTGCTGAGCCCCAAAATATTCGAAATTGGTCATGGATTGAGTTGACTTGTGTGAAAACGTTAATCAAATTTACTATCTACTAGAAATCATCCTAATATACGTATACATATCTAATAGATAACAATTGTAACTATAAGGCGCGAATTTCATAACCGCTGAGATATTGCAAAATACAACTCTACGCAAGTACCTTGAATAAAAGGACATCTAAAAATTTTAGATTTACAAATGATCAGGATGTATTATGTTTAAAAAGGAGAGCAAAATGTCTATTTTATCACAGACCTTAACCAGTACATACATAAATTTTAAAAAATAGAGAGATGTAGAATGTGTAAGAGTCCAAAATTAGAGTGTATTCAGGTGACATCTGGATTAGTATACTCGCAGTTCATAGAGTAATTTTTTGAAAGCGGTAGAAAATTTTTCATTGGGAGTACTGCAGGTTTTGAATCGCTTCCCTAAACACATTTTTAAGTCTTTTTCGTTTTGCACTATAATTTGTATCTGAAATGACAAAATGGTCACGCTTCAACAACTAAAGTAGGACGATCCTTTTTGAAAGAAATTACCCGAAAGGGTAGAAATTTTAACTCAAATATATCTTTAATTACATGTGTTTTTATTAAACTTTTAAATTTGTGAAGTCAAGACTTATGTTTGGAATTGTATGAGACGTTACCACCTCCATCCTTGAGGACATCATGGTTGTGCCTGGAATGTTTAGTCCAGGATCTAGCTCGACTTTCCATTACACTAAAATGCAAGAACGGCCTCTTATTCCATACCTTGAATATCTTTCATTTTAAAGTCCATTTTCGAACGTAAAAGTGAATTTTTTACGTTATAAAGTTTATGTAATTTTGGTTCCCTCTCGCTATAAAAGGGTGGATCATCAAAAAAAACATTTATACATCCAAGAAGAATGGGCTTATTTATTTAAAAAAAAGGACGTTTGAGATTAACACCATCTATTAGCCTTTTTCAAACTTTTTTTACTGCGACCCATAACAAGAACCACAGTTTGCATCGTGACACATAATACTTAGGTGTAATAAGACAAACTCTGTTCACTAGGTTCATTTATTCAGCATCAACTATTTATATATCCTTTCTTTTTTGTCATGACCCATTTTATTTTTTACGAGACCCACTGAAGGGTCAGGACCCACATTTTAAAAAACGCTGATCTATACAACTCCTTTGTGTCGCTCCTGGCAAAGAGTTTCAGTGGCTCATCAGAGCAAAAGGTCCACTGTCGCCGGCCTATGGCTAAAGTTTCTCTGACTCCCCTTACATACCCTAATACATACTTTGTTCGGTACTTGTGCTTAGTTGATGTTAAATACAGTTAGAAAGTCAAAGACTGATTCTAAATTATACAAATACATTAACGTTTATGTTATATATATACTATGACAAATGTTTTTAATGACACATTCCAAATTTATCTTCATCAAATGAGATAGCAATTTTTAATAGTTTTCTCTTATTTCTAACAAAGGAAGCGTATTCTATGTATATATATATATTTATATATTTGAAACCCCAAGAAGTTTCACGCCGGGCATATGACTTTCTTACTCCCCTCCTCCTACATGAAAGCCCTACATCTATAATAAAAATATGCATAAAAGGCTTTTTTCTATATTATTATTATATTGGTATAATTAATATGAGGGCTTTTTCATTTGTAAAGATAAAATTTACAGTCAACTTATGACATTAATGCTTAAATTTCGTCTAAACCAACATGCTGTAAATAATCCGTATAGCAAAGGTTCGTCAAGAGATATTGACGGATTGATATATATGTTAAGCGTACATTTTTCTTAGACTCGGCCACGAAGTAATGAGGGCTTGGTTTCGTTGCAGATTCAATAATGATAGATGTGTATGAAAACTTACTACAACCAATTTTTGAATTACTGTTGTGCTGCGATTTAAAATTGTTTGCTGGACAGCATTTATCTTTACCCTCTGTTTCCCATTTATAGATAGAAATTTTGGAAAGTTCAAAGACGTAAAGCTTTTAGCGTGAACGTCAGATTTGAAGCATAAATGGGAAAGACGAAAATGAAAAAGGAAATTATTAGTACACCGAAATCTAAGCGTAAAGAGTGTTTCTTTTTGAACAATTGGCCTCAATGAGTTTGCATCACATACAAGTGATGAAAATGGTGGCGAGCGATGGTGACGCAGTGCTCGTTCTTTTCAAGAGTACACGTTTGGAAAAGTGACGCAAGGATTTTTTAGTGATCACACTGAATTGCGTTTTCAACAAATGGCGCTTTTTCTTCAAGGAAAACATCTTCTGCTTCTTTGAGATTCTTTGAACCCAGGCGTTTTCTAAAGAACCGCTGATGTGCAGCGTGCACGTCCTCTAAACAAGAATATTTTACAAAAGATTGAAAATACATTTTTATAGCTAGCACTAAAAGCAAAATCCTCACTTCATCTCCAAAATCAAATTACAAAAACTCATTTTAATGTAAGAATCTAACCATTGAATTCCACATCTTTATCTATAGTTTGCACACCAAGACATAATTTATTAATTGATACATTTTTTCAAAATATACATATATAACTAAAAATTGTCTCAAAAAATTTAATATAGAAATTGATGAAAATATCTGAAACTTAATAAAAAATTGTACAAAATTAATTTTATTTTTTACAGTATTTTAACTAAATTTTATCTTTTTAGAATCATTTTAATAAACTAAACTTAGTATTGTTGAATGAAATGCTTATCAATATTTTGCAAAGAAAATATTTTCTTTCATTTATAAAAGTTAAATCTCGAAAACTATACACATTTATTGACGCTCCTTAAGATTTTTTCTGGATATAACTTTGGCTTGAAACATCAATCTTAGTAAATTTTGACATCTTACTTTCTTTGTGCGTTCACACATAGATTTTTTTCTGATATTCTCATAGTAGTAACACAACATTTGTTTACATCAGTGATTTCCAAACTGAGAGGCGCGCCTCCTAAGGGAGACATGGACTAATTTAAGGGGAGGCACAGCAGAGTGAAATGCGAAAAAATAACATCTCTTTTTTTGGCATGAACCTCCTTTTTTACTTTCTTTTTAATAAAGACTTTTAGCATGTGGTTTCAGAAGTGCATAGTTTTTACAGCACGTTTACCAGGCTCCAGTTTAAATCTGTACAATGCGCTTTTTTATGAAGCCTGTAGTATATATGGGAAACCTTTAAATTTCTTGCTTCTTAAAGCATTCGCATTTACTTATAGAGATTTGAAACATGTCTGCTGTATATGTTGGTGTGATAAAAATTTTAAAAACCTACATCTGCCTCATATGCGCACATTTGTATTTAGGTCATTGAGTGAGAAAGTTTTTCCATTTTCTATAATAAAAGCAGGCTTTAATTTTGCTCTATATTCTCGAAATTTTTTTCAATAGTAGCGCATTTTTAATATATTTTTATTAACAGTGTTTTGAAATATTAATTTTTAAAATTTTATAGAATAATGGATAACTTTTTGTGCATTTATATAAGAAAATCTACTAATAATGAAAATGCTGAAGGTAATATAAGTGAAAAGAATGGGAAACAATGCAGTACGACTTCTAAGCCCAAGACAAGAAAATACGATTGATCATACTTACTTTTAGGATTTACAAATATCGCTGTAGATGGCTTGGAAAAACCAAAATGTTTATTATGTATAATAAAATTTTGGCAACAGAGAGTATGAGACCTTGCAAATTTAAGCGACACTTTAAAACTATGCATTCTGAATACGTTGATAAGCCCAAATAATTTTTTCAAAACAAACTTAGTGAGTTTAAAAATCAAAAGTAAGCAATCAAAAAACTTGTTTCTGTTCCAAAATTTCTTATATAATTTGCAAAATGTTTGAAACCACACACTATAGAAGAAACACTAATTTTTCTGGCAGCAATTGATATAGAAACAATGTAAATCATATGCCAAACGTTTACGAGAAATTCCTCTTGCTGATAATAGAGTTAGTAGAAGAATATCTGATATATCTGAAGATCTTTATGATCAGTTATTATTATTCTGCGTACTTCAAAATTTGCCATGCAAGTCGATGAAGCTACTGATGTAGCTAACGATGCTCATTTAATTGCATATGTTAGATATATTGCAGAAAATGTTATAATTGGAGATATATTGTTTTGCAAACCCATTACTGAAAAAAGCACTAGTAAAGAAATTTTTAGTATAATTGACACTCTTTTAATGACAAGGATATAAAGTGGAGCAACTGCGTAGGACTTTGTACAGATGGAGCACATTCAATGTCAGGACAAAAATTTGGTCCTCAAGTAATCAAAGAAAAAGCACCAAATGTTATCTAGACGCACTGCATGTTTCACAGAGCAGCTCTTGCTTCAAAAAATATTTGCGAAGAACTAAGTATCGTTTTTACAAAAGTTTAAAAAGTTATAAACTACATAAAAAATAGTCCTTTGAAAGCGAGATTGTTTGCAAAGCTGTGTGATTGATGATATGGGCGCTAATCATACCTCACTTATATACTATTGTGAAGTGGGCTGGCTATCTTGGCAAAAGTAATTCAAAGAAGAAGAAATTGCAACCTTTCTGCACGAAAATCATAATGAATAAGCTAGTTTCTTTAGAAATGACAGCTTTCTTGTTAAACTAGCCTATTTGGCGGATATTTTTGGAAAATTAAGTGTTTTGAATAAATCAATGCAAGGAACACAGATGCATTATCTCATTCATAGACAAAATAAAAGCATTCATGAAAAAATTAGAGCTATGGAAAATGAATTTTAAAAAAAATCATTTGATATGTTTCCATTTTAAAATAATTTCTGTTCCAGTCTTAACTTTAATGTAAACAAAAGTTTTTTATTGAACATCTGAATGGTTTGTTGTCCCATTTTTCAATTTATTTCAATAAAGATCTTAATTCCGTAAAGTTCCAGTGGGTGGCGAATCCATTTGTCGATGAAATAAATGAAGAGTTTGAAATGACGATTTTTGAAGAAGAAATACTGATAGTGTTATCTTGTGACACTTCATTAAAACATAAATTTCAGAATGAATCTCTAATTGAATTTTGGTCCAGTCAAAGTAAAGAATATAATGTTTTGAAGTTTTGTTACCATTTGTAACATCATACTTATGTGAATGTGGATTTTCTGCACTATCTGCAATGAAATCTAAGTACCGAGCCCGTTTAAGGGTAGAAAAGGAGGTACGCGTAGCACTGTCTTCAATGACTCCCAGATTTGAAAAACTTTGTGCCAATAAACAAGCACATTCATCACAGTGAAATTAAATCTAAAAATAAATGATAGTGTCCTTTCAAGCTTTTTTTATTTTATTAATTTTTCCAATTTATATACATTTTTTATTTTTAAAATTTTTTAAATTTGTAAAAAAGTAAAACAATATAAAACCATAAATATATATATATCAAAAATTTCCTTCATTTTTTAAATTATTTAAAAAATACATTTTATAAGAAAAAAAATTATCAAATAACTTGAAGAAATTTATAAGGAAAAATTGTATATAAAAAATGTAAGAAAAATTATATTAACGTTTCAAAATCAAAATATTAAAAAATTAATAAAAAAAATAGAAAAATTGTATTTGATTGTCGTAAAATGCAAAGTTATAAAAATTTGGGAAATATGATAGAGGAGGCCCCTGAATTTTATCTTTTTTGAAAGGGAGGCCTAATAGTTTAAAGTTTGGAAACCGCTGGTTTACATAAACTTTATACCAATTCAATAAATATTTCACAAGAGAGACATGCAGGCTTAATGAGTACCTACTGGACCGTTCGTCAGTTTAGAACATGCCTAATTGCGAGGGGGTGTGATGAAGGGGAAAGGGGAGAGGCGGTATAGGGGTACACGATTTTGAATCATTTAACGAGGATAATTAGGGGGCTTGGAATATTTATGACAAAAAAATCATTATTTATGAAAATATCTAATATGAAAAATTCATGAAAGTAAAATAAACATTTTAAAAAGAAATAATTAAACATATTTAGAATTAGATTTTTCAAACTCATTTTTATTAAATTAAAAATAGATGAATAAAAATTAAGCGCTGTTTTATATCAGTCGAAATTCTAAGCGGTTGAAAAAACGGGAGTAATCTTAGAAAATCGTGAGATCTGGCAGCCCAAGTATAGGCTTAATATGGACGAAAATTGACAAGCGGATAAAGGCAGTCTAAATTTGTTTTAGAAAATTGATATGTGGGTATGAACTGACAAGCCATATTGTTTAATAATTTTTGGCAAGTATTCTTTGCATTGTGTTTGTAAAGATGTATCAAAACTGAAAATAACCTTTGAAATTACTGTTCTTATGTAGATTCTTGATGAAAATATCTTCAACATTTTTAAAGAAGTAACTTCTATTAAAAAATGCTTAGTACAGCTTAAATTCATTTCTACTAAAAATAGAATTTAAAATAATGTTTTGAATTCTAACAAAGACACAAAATCTTTAGAAGAACCTTCTCATGTTTTAAAGAAATTTATACCTATTCTTAATGATATTATTGTAAAATTTTTGTTAACCATTGTATGAGCCTGATACTCTTTGATTCGTCAACAAACTTTCCAAAAAGTAAACATATTTCAAAGATTTGTTCTCTAAAGCTAGTGGAGTTTAGAAACAAAGGTAATATCATCAGCAGATAGCCTGCTGGTGGGAGTGTAGGTTTTCAATCCAGATGTTTTGGGTTTGATTCCCATACGTGACTATCACCATCTGCACACATATGGAAGATTATTCTTGCCTTGGATGTGATAACAACAACTACAAAAAGAAAAGCCTGTGTTAAAAAAATTGGATTTCCTTCACTTGAGATTTCAAATTAAGTATGTCCAGCTAGTCAAATATCAGCAAATTGAGCTAAACTTTTTGTCCATACTTTCTTTTGGACGTAAGCTAGAAGATCCTTTATTCGAAGCTCCATAAAAAACTTAATTTCATTTTGAAGTCACGATCAACACCGTTTCGTTTTGATAACCATCGTAGTGGTATGTATATTTAATGAGGCCTGTGTGAAGTTCTTTGAGTAGACTAGTGCTGCAGTTTTTAAATAATTTACAAGTTTGATTGAATCAAACACTTGCCGCAGAAAATAATGGAGTCCTACTCGTTGATCGAACATTCTGTGTATTAGTTTCTCTTTAGGCACACTCTTACTCAAACAAACATACATTCATCAAATGGAAGAAGATCGATTGGGTCTCAGGACAATTCGGCCTCTGGAGAATTTGGCCACAAGACAATTCAGGTTCTGGAGAATTAGGTTCCTATGAATATATTGATCTGAATATTGCCTTAAGGCTGAATTGTTCAGAAGCCAAATTGTCTCGATGTCGAATTGTCCGAAGGCCGAATTTTCTTGAGGCCAAATTAATCAATGAAGCCATCAAATAATAAAACATGCATACATGAAAACACCCACTCGAATAAAACTGTATGAATTTACGCTTTAAATAGGGCATATATTTTAATACATAATAGGAAAATCTCTTCATATTGAATACACTAGCGACTCCATAAAAGTCTTTGTTATATAGAGGTAAATTAGTTAACAAGTATAAACTGAGAATTCGCTGTTTACTCACGTAATTTTACTCAGATTCTTTAGCTTGAAATTAAAAATAAAATTTGAGTGTCAAACAAATAAAATCGAGGAAAAGTGGAAGTAAAATGTGTATTCAGTAAATATCAAATTCAAAGATTAAAATCATAGAAAAAAAGGAAATTTGATTTTTAAATTAACTTGGCTCTGGTTTCAGGTTATGCTACATCGAAATGTTTAAAAAAAATGGCTAAAACTCTTGGAAACATTAGTTTTTGAAAGCAAATTTGCTCTGATTTTATGGATTATGAAAACATACATTAATATGGATGAGACACAACTTTTATATACTTCTTTGATTAAAACTCCTTTGATTTGATGCAAAAATTCTGGTGGTACAAAGCAATCAAAGGTAAAAATGAGACTCGTTTTAGCTGCTTTTATGACTGGATAAAAAATTCTAGAAAGAGTGGTTGATTTAAAAAGCTTTCTTTGGTGTTTATTTGGACAGTTTTAGGGTCCTGAACTCGAACAGAAGCTCAGTAAACTGAACATTAATATTTCATATCTAAATTTTCTATTAATAAAATTTTTATTCTTGCCTCGATATAGCCAAAATTACCAAATATTTTTTTATAATTCCCCATTTTCCAATCGAATCCTTTATTTATAGCGGCTTTAGGGTATTTATTAAAAAATAACCTAGATTTTTAGTAATATTTGTCCTCTATTATTTTTAAGACACTCAATAATACAGTGTATCTATGAAAAGTGCCACCATTCATTTTTTTCATCAAAAAATGTCAAATCATCAAAAAACAAGTTCATGAGTCTGAAGCCTCTCTTTTATTTTAAAAAATAAACTAATCATTAAAAAAAACTAATCATATAAATCTATAATTGTAAAAAAATAAATATTCATTTTTGAAAAGTAAAATTTTAATTCAAAAATGAAAAAAAAAACATTTCACAAGTTAACGAATTATATATATATTCATTTCCAAATAAAAACAAACTTTATCACAAGGTAACTTTTCTAGCTTTTTTATATGCAAACTTGTCAAAAACGATCTCATCTGTCAGCTCCCTTTCCATGGACAAGATATCCAAAATTTTCAACCTCAAAATACGTATAGAAGAACTTATGTAGTTCTTGATCAGTTTCAGCTTCGAAAAATTTTCACAAGTAGCAAAACTGACTGCAATTGTAAGTAAAATTCGAAGCATTATTACTATATTCGGAACTGAATCTCCGAGATTATATTTTTGAATAAACAACAAAAGTTGAAAAGGACCTTCCATCTACGTATGCTTATTTTTTTTAATAGCGGCAACAGTAAGAAAATTCGGAAGTCTTTTCCTTTCAACAAGAAACTCTTCTTTATCAAGGTCGTCATAATCTTCATTCAATTGACATTCATATTTACTATCAAGAAGGACTAACAGAGTAAGAAAAGCATATCTTTTAGCAATTTAATGAATTTGTTTAAATCTTGAAGTTATTTCTTCAATTATTTCATCTAGAGATTGAAACATTTCTCTTCTTAATTCAATATCGTAGGGCAAATCATCATCATCAAATTTTTCACCAAATATTTTCTTTCCCTTTTTGAGTCGAAGACGTTCCATGATTATTCCTAAACCATTGCAAATTTCTTTAGCATAACTAATTCCATTATTAACTAACGTCTCCCTATTCTCAACAAGAGGGGTTTTCAGTGCCTCCAGTTTTATATCACATCGTTGTATGTTTAATCTTTTTGTCTGCAGATAAAACTCTGCATGATTTATTTCTATAGGTTCCCAAAAACCAAGAAAGCACAAAATGAAAAAATTGTAGGGCAGAAATTAAAACATCAGCATCTGCCAGTGTTGCTGCATTTTCTTCTTCATCAGTTAACTTTTCCAAAGCAAATAAAATTCTTGAAAATTCTTTTTTAACCACACTTGTCGCTTTTTACTTGCACTCCACCGGGTTTCTTTTAAGAGTTTCACGTTTTTACCTGTTACTGAGATCAAAATATCCAAAGGATGGGTTGATGAAGGAATAAATGCAAATAAACTTTAAAGCATACAAAAAAAGTAACAAAAGTAACAGCAACTGAAGCTCCGTGAACACATGCCAGATTCAGTGAGGGATTTGAACAAGCAACAAATTCTGCGTTTTGGTTTATTTTTCGGATACTTCTTTGAACCCCGCTATGTACACCAGCCATCATGGCAGTATTATTTACAATTTTGAATATCAATTCCATCTTTTTCTAAACTTTCTAAAATCTTTGATTTAATTTTTTCAGTAGTTTTACCTTTAGTTTCGATAAAATCTAAAAATGATTCGACAACTAACACTTCTTTTTTATCAAACATTACATAGTGTAAAACTTTACTTGTTTGATTTTTATGTGAAATGTCAGGAGTGCTGTCAAATATCATAAAAAAAGTATCTACTTGGTTTTTAAAATTGTTCAATGATTTTTAATTTAATACTTTCCCCAAATAATTTCTATAAACTCGTTTTGAATAGTAGGAGATGGAAAAGAAAGAGCAAATATTTTTTGAGTTGAATTCTAAGATGTTCACTTAAACTGGATCATACTTTGCTAACAAATGAACTAACTCTAAAAAGTTTCCTCTGTTGGACTGTGATTTATGTTTAACTTCAGTCTCATCACTCTCATAATTTGCTTCTAATCTCTGACTGCTAAAAGCCAAATTTTGTTTAATTAAAAATTTGACAATATGAAGCAACCTTGAAAGAATTTCTTTCAATTTTTTTACTTCACTTTCATTCACCTTTTCTTCATCTCTATTAACCATTTCTCCCGATATTCTTATTTCTAACTTCATCCATTTTGTAAAGTTCTGTACGTGAAACGTGCTCAACTCGTGTCCAGGTATATTAGGAGTTTCCACCCCTCATTAAACCCTTCTTTAGAACCAAATTTTGAATTACTTCTATTTGAATCTGAGAACAACTTACAGCAAAAACAATAAATAGAGTTCATGTTAGGAGAGTAAATCATCAATGATCTCAAAATTTGTTCACCATTCAGAAGCTTTCGAAAAAACCATTCGCGTATTAGACTTCTACTTTGTCCTTTTAGTGAAAAACCTTGGCGACATACTTTACCGAAATCCGAATCTAAATTTTGAACTAAAGATGAACCTTATCGTATAAGCAGAATGCGTGTATTATCGTTAATCTTAACTGGCCATAGACCAGTTAATCTTTCATTTCTACTTCTTTTACTTCTGGTTCTATACTGTTTTTTTTCTATTTGATTTTCATAATTTGAATATATTGACAGATCACTTGATGTTGAATCTTTTGAACGTGATAATTCATGTTCTTTAACGTTTTCATTTACAGTAATAAATGTTCTAGGGCAAGGACTCATGTATTTTAATAGTGCTCTTTTATTTTTTTCAATAAAATGTCTCCTGCCATTCTTTTTCTCCTGTAAGAAGCTCCACTTTCTTTAATTCGTTTCATCTAAAAATGAAACAATATAGCAGATATTTAATTCATAAATAAAAAATATAATTTATTATAAGTTAAAAAAGTTTCAAAAAATTCAAACTTTATAGTTCATGCAATATGTCTGATAAATTCGAACTAATTTCACAAAAATTAGATAAATATCTTTTCATAATTTGCAATGAAGTGTCAAACATTTGACTCCGACTCTTATTCTGGTTATTTAAATAATTTGACTACGACTCTGAATTCGCCTCCAAGCTCCTTCAAAATTCCGACCCCGATTCAAAGCTTTTCTAAAAATCCGATTCTGAGTTCATCTAGATGCGGCCCAAACTTGTAATTAAAATAACTAAATTTTGATTTAGACAGTGAGAGTTTATAAAAAACAGTTTCAATCGATAAAATTGGCATTTGTCAAAGATAAATTTGGGAGAGGTGTAAAATTGAAAAAGGAGAAAAATTTCTCAAGCAAAAATTAATAATAGGATAGTAAAATAGTGCAATTTATGGATTTCTGCATATTGATTATTATTTTATTTTTTAGAAAATTTGAAACAATTTCATTTATTCAGTTTAGGCACATTTCTTGACATTTAGGGAATTATCATGTAAGTAATTAAAATATTGTAATTTATGCATAAAACTTAAATAAAATTCTTAAATTAATCCTTGTTTAAATCAGTTAAACTTTATTAATTGAAAAAAATATAATATGGTTTAGGAAATGTGAACTAATTTTATATATTGAGTTTAGAAACACTAAATCTGACAGATGTTTTAAACCTCAAGAGGTTGGACACGGGAGACAATTCCTCATAATTTTTAATTACTATCTTCCGAAAGTTCGAAGAGATCAAGACGTCAGAGAAGCACTCATATTCTTATTCACTATACCCAATCACACTTACTACCATGCACAATATTTCCTTAAAATAAACTTAGTTCTGTTAAGATTTAATATATTAACAATGTAATAAAGCATTGTCTTTTTGAATATTCATTAAATTACAAGATAGTTGAATTTTCTTTTATTTATAAATTTTGCAAAATAGTTATATATAAAAACAGAAAAACAACTAAATGAAAACTTTTTCAGCCTTCCTTTCCTTGATCCAACAACTTCAATTTGGAGAGTCCGTAATTGTAGCGAGCTCATCAAAGAGATGACTAAAAAACGTTTCATAAATTTTATTTAGTTCAGGAGACATTATATTATCTAAGGCTTTTGAAACAACATCCAATAAAACTTCTTTGAATTTCTATAAAAATATATCACAACATTGGTTAATGATATAATATTATATGAAAAAGAAGCATTAACATATTTATAAAATATTTTATATGTTCTTTGTATATAGCTACTTTTCGGGGCTATATACCGTCTCATTTATTTCTACTTTCATTAGAAAAAAATTTCATTTTTATTTTCGTTTAAAATATTAATTTTGTAAAAAAAATCATAACTAAGGCTAAAAACTATTTAAAAAATTAATTTACTTAAATTTCATTAAATCCAAAGAAATTTGGTCAAATCTGGCAAAATTTCTACGAAACGTATTCAAACCTCCTTTAACTTTTTTTTCTATTTCACTTCAATTACTATAATTACTATTCTAGACACACGATTGTTAATCTTTTTGAAATATAAAAAACAAATAAAAAATAAAAATAAATTGTTCTCTAATGTTCTAACTCTCATAAAAGTCAATACGTACAACCCAGCGGAGTATCAAGAGGGGCGGGAGGAGTGGACCGCGCCAAGCACAGAATTTATTTGAATTAATATATCAAAGTTAATTTGAAATTTTGAGGGGCGGCAAAATTAGCATCCGCCCGACGGCATTAGAGATAGTTACGCTGGTTAGGTTTATTGTCAACGTGAAGGGGGAAAAGTATCAAGAAGGGATGAAATTCCGCTTAATTTCATAAAATTCCTAAAAGTGTTTCTTTATAACTGAAAACAAACTTATAAATACACAAAAATTTTTATTCTGGAAATTATACATTCTTCTTCAAACTCATTATGAAAAAGAAAAAATCATTTGAAATGGTTATGAGAGCTTCAAAGCAAAAAAATTGAAATGTTTTGTAAACAGTCAGCAAAAAATATCTTTGTTTTTGCCAATGAATGAAATTTATTTGTGTTTTCAAATCGAACACCAAATAACATATGCAAGTTATAAATCTGTTTAACTAAGATTTAAGACATTCTCTTCAACGATTTTCCTATAACAGTGCGGCACATTTTCAAAATTTCGGGAAGGGATAAAGAGAGTATGGCGTAATTTTTATTTTCTAAATTTATCAGCTTAGAATATTTTTTAATTCTTTGTAATATATTCGAAAAGTATATTTAAAATTCTAAAAAAATATTCAAAATTTTTAAAAACATTTAATATAAGGGCATAAATATACGAGATTGAAAAGATTTGAACATTGTGGAATGCGGGGCTAAATTGCGTGGAGGCAGAATAATATTTTTCTTAAACTCTCTATAATCTTGTTGAAATTTCAAAACGTTTTTAAAGTAAAGTTACTTTATGCAGAACAAATGTGCTCTGTAGCAGAAAATAGAGTCTCTCTTCGTCGCTTGCGGTGTCATAATCGAAACATCGCTAGTCCTATATGCGCGGCTCGGTGCAGGACATTTTGTACATACGACGTTCCTATAGCAGAGACCATTCGTAATTCGTTTGGGCCGTTTGGTACATGGTTTTTTCTCAAATTTTAGGAACAAATTGATCATTTTAGGTACGAAAAGTTTGGTTACTAAATCTATTAGTTACGAAATGTCTTTCACTACTTTGTTATTGCTTGCATGTAAAATCTTTATTTTTGTATATTCTTTCAATAAGTATACATTTTCGTTTCTGTATAATATTTAATGCCTAAAATTAAAAAAATCTGAGCTCCATTGTGAAAATATCTTTTTTTCTTTGGCATTCTTCATTTCATCAATTAAAAAAGGTTTCATTCCGTTGAAAAGTGAAAATTCTCCAAAATCTAAATCGCCGCTACTAAAACCCCAGGTATTAAAATCCGCCAAAACAAATATCCTTACTTCAAAATGCGGAAACCAAAATCCCCTTTATCAATATCCTCGAAAATTAGATTTTCGTTACCAAAATTTCCGAAAACAAATGCCTACAGTACCAAATTCTCTTAAAATGAAAAACCCTATCATTATACTTTTCAAATAACAAAATGGTTATATCAAAATAAAATACAATACATTAAAAGTTTTGCTTTATAGTTGTAAACAAAAGAATAAAATCTCTTTGGCAATAAAATCAACAAAAGACCTCACAAAAATAACAGGATGTCGTGCTGTCCAAATAAGAAATTTGCCTCAGCCCGAATTGTCCCATCCAAAATCCGAATTGTCTTGAAGGCGAAAAGTCCATAGGCCAAATTGCGTCGACACAAAATTCACTAGAGGTCGAATTTCCTCTAGACCGAATTATCCCTAAATCCAAAAATATGACGTTAATGATTGTCTTTAATTCAAAGATGGACCCATCTATAAATTATACCAAAAGTATAAGTAAGTTACAATTCATCTCAGTTACGAAACGTCTAAGATGGTATGGAAGGTCTTGTGTATACGAAGCATCCAAAACTGGTAAAAAAAATTTGGTTTCCAATTCTGGTAAAAAACATCTTCGTGCCAAACGTTCAAAACTGGTGGGAAATGTCTTGTGTACGAAACAAAACTGGTACGAAACGTCCAAAACTGGTACTGAACAGCTCGCGTAACGTCTTGAGTATGAAATGACTTGAACTCCTTTACTCTCATCAAATATGATAAAACAACATGCAATTAACCTAGTTGCCCTTGATGATGATTGATTGAATTTATGTATACACAATGAAAGTAAATCCTAAAGACGGAAACATAGCACAATGTTACAAAAATTCAAAATTTTTTCGTTTTAGGAATTTTTTTTCTATCATTGATTCATCCCATATTTCCTGATACCGTTTCTCCATATGCTTGATATCTTGGTGAAACCGCTCTCCATGCTCTTCTGATACGTCTCCGAGATTTGATTTGAAAAAGTCCAAATGAGGAGGCATTTTTATTGACATTTTACAACTCATATAATAATAACTTTCAACTCCTACAATTAATTCTTGATAGTTTTCAGCTTTTTTATTCTATAAAAAACCATACACAACATTTCTAAATACATTCCATCCTCGTTTTTCAATCTTAGACATTTGCTTTTCTAGAGAATTTGACAAGGAGCGTTTTTTAACTTGTGGTTCTTTGAATACACCTGGAATCAGTTTAGCTTAAAACACTTTATAAAACATTTTACGTAATTCAGAAAAAATATTGCTATCTGAAGGTGAAGCTGTTATATACTGCTTAATAAGACCAAGTTTAATATGAAGAGTTGGTAGAAGAATTTTTCCTCTTTGAACAAGAGGTGAAAATTTCACATTTTGACTGCCAGATTCAAATAATATCCTTTTTGGCCAAACATCTTTGAGAGTATTTTATCTCGACTATTCCATAAATAAAGAAAACAAAGATACTTTGTATATCCTCCTTTCATTCATAGTAGCAATCTTATAATTTTGAAATTACCATATATGTCCCATTTATATTCCTTGTAATTTATCAATTTAAAGCAAGTTTCATGTTTTGGTAATTTTGTTTGAGTTGGACGGAATAACCAACAGGAACTAATGGATGTTTATTTTCTTTATGGAGCAAAACTGCTTTGAGACTTTTCAAAGATGAGTAAATGAATAAACGCCATTGTTTTGGTTTATGAGGTTCATGAGTTTCGCCATGTTTCCGTTCACAAACCATTTATTCAAAAAAAAACATAAAGTATTACTCATAGAGTAAAAACGTGAAAATCCTATATGCCTATGTCTGTATTTTGAAATTTTTACACCTGGAGACAGTAAATTCCACTCTTTCAATCGTGATGCTAATATCTCAGAGGATGATTTAGTAAGATTCAAATCCCAAGTTCATCTTGATTTGGAAAGTGGTGTTTTTCTTGCATGAACTCAGTTTTTATTGGTATCCAAGTACTATCACCATCTGAGTTATTATCTTCATCAGAATAATATGATAGTGAACAAACCGGAACTAGTAACTCATCACTGTGTGGAATAGGTGCAATTGAAGAAGGAATATCTCGATAAAAAAGTTTTTTTTGACTTCTTATAAACAGACAAATCAAACTTCTTGGAATTGCAAATGGCATAAACCTTCTCTTTCCAAGCATCCAACCTTCCATTCCAATGTTGATTTACAAAAGCCACAAATTATATGTGGAACTAAAATTTTATCCTGATCTCCTATTGGCATTCCAAAATACATTTTATAGGCTGTAAAATACTTTGAATTCGAAGAAATATTAAACTTGACTTGTTTAAACCCAATATATTCACAACACACATAACAACAAAAAATTAGCTTCTAATTTACATATCCTTTTAGCCATTTTAGAAATGTCTAAGAAAAAAATTTTAATCTTGAATTAAAAAAATATGAAATATTATAATTGCTAATTATAATATTGTTCTTAATATTAAGAGTAATATAAAATACCAATTATTGAAAAAAATATTGATGTTCAATAAAAAAAATAACAATGATCTCTCTGATGATAAATCACTTATTTATATAAAAAACTTTGAAATATAAATTTAAACTATTTTTTGTTACATTTTGTTATCTATATCTCTTTCTTTTTCATTTATGTGTAAGATCGAAATAAACTCGAACAACAAGCATTTACTTTGACACGCAAAATAACATTTAAACACAAAAATTTATAGTTCTCTCATTCGAAGCTGACAAATTTCTTTTATCTTTTACATTTAAGGAGCGTGTTCTAGAAAACGAATGCCATTTTTCCCTTTTTACTGAGCTTTTATATAACTTAAAGAAGAATATTTTTATTTAATGAGAGCCTACACTTGGAGTTAAAGTTGGGTAACTTTAAGAGAAGGTGGAAAATTTGGAATAGCTGCCAACGCATCTTAAATAGAATGTCATATATTTTTCTCTAAATACATCTTAAATTATTTATAGAAATAAAATATCTCTCTCTGTTCTGATTGAATGGAAAGGGAATGTATTTAAAAAAAATCATTAAAAGTTACATATAAATATTCCTTTTTAATAGGATATTTTTTGTGCGCGCATTTCCATTCATTTATTCCTTCTTGAAATTTTTCATAATTTAAAATAGATAGGATGATTCTGTTGATTGCTTTCATTACAAGTTTGCCATGATTTTCATAACTTAAAATCTTGTTTTTCCTGGAGAATTCTTCTTCGAAAATATTCTTAACTTCTTCACAATCATTAAATACTCTATAAAAAATAAAATCAGTTTCAAACTATTGATTAAGGCAATAAAAATGGAATAAGAATTATAATTTTATCAGATTTAATTTCTCTTCTATATTGAAGAAAAAATTTACCAATGTGCTTATGAGTCAAACTGCTGGGATGTTCAACTGATACAACTAGTGGGCAATTTTCAAAATATTTTCGACATCTGATTTCTGAAAAAATTTAGACAAAAATTTAAAAATAATTTGGTCTATTTGAGCCTCATAAATTGAAAACATCGTTATAGTGTAATATTTCAAAACATCTAATTTTTGATTTGATTTTAGTGTTTTGAACTCAATTTTCAAAAAATCGGAAAGAAGATCTAAAAAATGAAGTGAATATAGCGTAAGAAAAATCAAAGGGTAAAAAAATGAAACAAATGTCAATATATGATTCATTTTTAATATTCAAAAAGAGATAGTAATTCGTCAAAAAATGATCAAATTCAAAGACGATTTTAAAAAATGATGATAATAATAATAATAATAATAATAATAATAATAATAATAATAATAATAATAATAATAATAATAATAATAATAATAATAATAATAAGAAGAAGAAGAAGATTTATTTTTTATATACGCGACACTACTGCTTCCATAAGACTGTACAGTGACGCAAAAATACTTGTTTATATATACATATTCATACGTGAATAAAACTCATTATAATTATTAAAAAAATATGTTTTCAGTGTTTTTTTAAACATAGATGTTCCCGTCTCGACTCTTAATTCTGTTGGTAGAGCATTCCATAGCTTGGGTGCATAGAATGAAAACAATATTTGTTCTTTCATTGTTATTGCATCTGGAACACGAAGTAAAAGGGTAACAGGATCTTTGATTTTTAACTTTTTGCACAGGTATACAGGCTTGGAAAAGTGAAGACATTTGTGAATCAATAAGTTCACTTTAAAAATGATCCTTTTTTCAACTTCTAGCCAATGAAGTTTGACCAAGCCATTTGAAATACTCTCATGTCTTCGAACATTCAAAACAAGTCGTGCACATGAGTTTTGCAGAATTTGTAGTCTTTTCAAATCTTTTTTCAAAATTGGATAAAGTAAAGCGTTACAATAGTCGAGTCTATGTATTACTAAAGAATTCACGATCGATCTCAAGTTTGAATCATTTAAGTACTTTTTCACATTTCTTATATTTTTCAGAGCTCCATAGTTATCTTTTAAGATTTTATTAATGAAAGGAACATCAATAAGGTTTTCTTTTAATTTGACGCCAAGAATGTTTATTTCATCAATAAATGTAATTTTTGCGTTCGCATCAACATTTAACTCTTTTATGTTTTTCCAATTATTAGAAGGCTTTCGTGAAAAAATTATCATTTTTGTCTTTTCTTTATTTATTGAAAGATTAAACAAATTCATGATTTTATCAAGTTCAATGTAAAAGTTCGGTACTTCTTTTTTCAATGCATTTTCAAGGAATTTTGAATCAAATGATTTATAAATAAAAACATCGTCAGCATAAGCATGACAATGAAATTTCGAATTTCTTATCATTCTCAAAATTGGATTCATGTATATATTGAAAAGTACAGGACCCAGAACAGAGCCCTGAGGTATACCGAATTCATACTTCAAAGGTGATGATAAGTAACCATTTATGCAAGTTGAATGATAGCGTGAAGATAGATATGATTCAAACCATTTTAATGCATCGCCACTGACGCCTACTTCGTCTTGAAGAATTTTTAATAAAAGATTTCTATCAATTGTATCGAAAGCCGAGGAAAGATCCAGAGTAAAAAGTAAAACAATTTGATTTTTTGCAAAGGAAGCCTTGATGTCATCAATCAAGCTGAGTACTAAACTTTCAGTACCGTGGTATTTTCTGTAGGCAGATTGATTATCATCCAACAAATTTTGACTCTCAAGATGATCTTCGAATCTCTTTAAGACAACCCTTTCTATAAGTCGACTCAAAAAAGATAGATTTGAAATAGGTCTAAATTTGTTCATGTCTCCGTTAACATCAGAAACTTTCACTTTAGGTATTAGAGTAAATATAGATGATTTGAAGCCATCGAAACTTGAAGTTGCTATCGAATGATTTATAACTTTTGAATATATTGGAATTAAAAACTCCAGAGATGAAAGAATTATATCTGAAGTAAGTAAATCACATTTTCCTGTTTTTATATAATTATTAATAATTAATATTTATATAATTATTAATAATAATAATAATAATAATAATAATAATAATAATAATAATAATAATAATAATAATAATAATAAT
The DNA here is from genome assembly GCA_030549495.1 of Nectonema munidae. NCBI lineage: Eukaryota > Metazoa > Nematomorpha > Nectonematoida > Nectonematidae > Nectonema > Nectonema munidae. Next base: position 320,357 of record JAUIRK010001035.1, read on the forward strand.
AATAATAATAATAATAATAATAATAATAATAATAATAATAATAATAATAATAATAATAATAATAATAATAATAATAATAATAATAATAATAATAATAATAATAATAATAATAATAATAATAATAATTTATTGATCAAACTTTAAAATTTTTATAATGTAATTGTTGATAAAAATTAATATTTATATAATTTAAGAAAAAATCTCATTTTTCTTCGCGGGGCGCAGAAAATACTTTTGCAGGCCGCATGCAGCCCGCGGGCCGCGTGTTGGACACCCCTGAGTTAAAGAGTATTCACATGAAATTCGACAAACGTTTATATATAAAAAAATACAATATAAAAATTTGAAATATTATTTTTTCAATTTCATGTTGATTTGCTCGGTGTTACTTTAATATCTACCAATGAAATTGGTAAAATTAGAATGGCACATGATTTAGAAATCTTTTTTAAAAAAATAATAATCGATAGTACGCTTTTTAACAATTACATCATACTAGAAAATGTCCTAAGAGTCTTTTCTTAACGAAAAAAATACTGATTTGTGTTGCAGGGTTGGAAGGACTGACACGAAAGCATAACGTATACAAATGCTCTGAACAAATTTTTGTGCGTATATTATTTGACTTCCCCGTGAAGGATTTAGATGTTAGTACAAATTGCAAAAAAACTTTTTTGATAGATCTGTGATTTCCAAATTATAACTTTGCTACCGGATTCCAAAGCTCTTGTAAATAGGAGTTATTATAGAATACGAGCGAAATCATTTCCAGAATCAAAAAATTACAAGTAATCTTCTTTATTTTTTGGATTTCCAATTGATAAACTCACACATGTTTAATTTTAAAACGTTACTTAAAAACTCATAAAATCCAGAAAAGTGTAAATAAAAAAACTATTTTACAAAATACTATGTAGGAGGCACGAAAATAAAATTTTTATGATGAGAGATAAAGATTACGTAAATCACTGATGTAGAGTATAATATAGTTAAGAGTTGAAGACTTACTTTATAAAGACCTGAGCACCTAATTCCTCCGCCTTCCTATTGATGTTTTTCCATGATTTGAAGAGACGAATTTTTTCTTTCGCTGTTAAACCAGTGATTTGTTCCTCTGTGCAGATCAACTCGACCATTTCTCCTTTAGAATTCACAAAGAAAAATTGACTAGTTTTTTTCTTTTCTGGTCGAATCTTTTTAGAACTCTGACAGCCCATTTTTAATCTTCATTCAAAACACTTTTATTCTAAACTATTCTAAAATGTTAAAAGCTCATAAAATTTTAAAAGTTTAAGCAATATACTTCATGTAAATACTCGAATTACAAAAATTTCAGAAATTGTCTCATCATTGAAGTTTCACAATACTTAATGAACCAAAAGTCTTCTTGACGCCTTGTTGTTTGTCTACCTTTGACTCCAACTACGACAGTCTGCAAGAGACTTTTGATTATTTCATTGGAGTTCTTACATCGCATGGATATTCGTTTTCTCTTTTAATTTTCTACTTTAATAATTATCTTGCCAATCCCAAGTTTTGATATCCCTCCAAAGTTTTCGAACACACCGAACCGACCAAACCCCCACCCGCCCCTTGCGCAACGTTTTAGTAAATGAATAATGGATATAACTTTGTATATAATTATAATGTTTTAAATAAAATTGTGTAAACCTTCATTCCTTGTATAGTTTTAATCAAACTTAATTCAAACATAGCAACTGACTTTATGTTGAAGGATATAATTTTGAGAAACAATTTATCTTCACACAAAATATTGACACATTGAGCGGTGTGACAATATGTAGAAGAAAGTAATTATAAAATTGCAAAAAAACTACTAATCTCTTTACTTAACTAACAAAAACTAATAGACTAGCAAACGTACTAACTACCAACTTTAAAAAAAATTACCTTCGTTTTTTTCAGCATTTTTTATTTTTTTATTATCTCCTATGTAATTAGCATTTTATTCGTCACAATTTTACTTGTAGATGTTCAGTCTGCACACCAATAAAGGATAAGGGAACACTGCAATAAAAACTTTGCTAATTGGAATTTAAATATACCTCTATAAAAATAATCTTCAACTTCGAGCAATATGGAAATGGTGAGTCAACTGGAAATTTACTTATAATATATAGTATAGTTAATAAGCAAATTAGCTATATAATGGAAACACTTTCGAAATAGTAGTTATATTTTTTTTTATTTTCATGTTTTTATATTTTTTTAGTTGTTGGAATTTCATCCAATTTATATAGGAACATTCTTCCGTTACTAAAGATGTCACGGTGCAAAATCGAACACAGTGTATTGCTTGTTAAAAATGTGATAATTAAATGAATGAATTAAGTGTTTTCAACTAAACTCGTACCATGCAAAGATGTGTAGTTTAATAGAAAAATAGGAATAGTTAGCGCTCTCTAATCATCCCAGTCTTAATTGGAAAAAAATTGTTGCAATATAGAAATTTCTTTTGAAACTTTGACTAAAATTAATGCAAAAATATGATTTTATCTCAAAAAAAATTTATCGACCTAAAATTCAAAAATTATCTTCCTATTAAAAGTGGTTTTGGAGCTTTCTTTCTTTAACTCAAGTACCATAGAAATCAGACGATATTTAAAAAAACGCAGACGATTTATATTCAACATCATTGAAAAAAGCAGACGAAGATGAAATTACTTATGTTCCCAAATCGGAACATTGGGACTTAATGGGTTAAAATAAGTCAATCATCATGTCTATATATTATACTTGAACATAGGTGCATTCAAGAAGGAATTAAAAAAAGCTATGTCAAAAATTACCTATCTCATTCTACTTTTAATATTTTTTATCCATATTCCCTGAATGAAAATGAGCTGTACCTAAATTTCCTTTCTTAGTTAATGCTCTAGTCTTGCTCCTTTTTTACTTCTTATCTTTAAATAATTTATTACTATATTAATCTTTTTAAATTTCAAAAAATATCATATAATATGCTTTTTCACATTACCGACTTTTTGGCCTTGGAAAAATATCACTATGTAAACTATTGTTTCATTGCGTTCATGCATATTTTCTACTATACTCTTCATATTTTATTATAGATCTATGAAATTTCATAAATAAATTTTTTGTTCTTTTTCTTCTATAGTAACTTTTCATTTTTTCCCCCATTTTTAAATATTTGATAAATTCACTAATGTTTTACCAAAACAAAAGTTTGGTTGTTTTCTTTATCACACTCTCAGGCAAAAATTTGAATCAACGATTATACGTCTTTCTTTAACTTTGTGATATTTTTAGATACATTGTAAAATTTATCACAGTTCAAATATTTATTCATATGACTAATGAGATCCCTATTACTTATATTACTTCTGTTGGAAAATGATCTTTTTGATTTACTAATTTAAATTGTTAGATAATAAAGATGTTGTTAATAAATGAAAAATTCATTTATTCATTGACAGTTATTCATTGGATAACTTTTTATAATAAATTTTTATTCATTTACAGTTTTTGACATTGATAGGGGATACGTTTACCTTGAAGTGGTATCAAACGATGCAACTAACGATTTTAGAAAGTTTCACTAAACCTAAACAAATTTGTCAATTTTATAGAATAGATCTACTGCTCCTTTGTCATCGATAGGCTTAAATAATATTATAAGTTACTTTTTAATAATTCTCATCATAAGAACTGAAAGTAAAAATGCAAATGCATTGCCCCTATCGATAGCTTGGCAACGCTTCGGTGGTATTTTTTATGCTGAAAAAGCGAGAGCATATCTTTTTGTAAATAACTTTATATATATACTTATTCAAATCAGTCTGATCTTTTTACTTGCACTGCATCTTAGGAGCATTTTTATGATTATTTACCTTAGCCAAATTGTTTTTGTAATTAACTTGATTGAAAAATCAAAAATTATTCCAACTATTTTTGATTTGTTAAATTTAATTTTATGAAAAATAATGGATAAAAAGTACATTTTCAAGAACACTCGTTTCGACTCTGGAAAATTTTCTTTTGGTTATGGAAAGTATGTCTACTCTTTTCAAACAATTGTATTATTTTTTGGAAGTATTTCCTTTTTTGAAGACTAAATAAAATCATAGCAATATTTTACCTCTCCTTAGAATCCTCTCCTATCAAACAAGAAGGTTTTCAAAGTTTGCATGCAAGGATGGGTTTAGCTTAAACAAATTGCATCAAGCCAATTCATTCAAAGACATTTGGCAACAAATGCTTATGGCAAAACACCACCAAAGACTGGAGCAGCGTTAAGAAATTGGTTATAAAGTATCATAAAACAGAGAAGGCAAAGTTAGCAAAATACTTTTCACATCAAATTCAAAATAGATGTCGTTTTTCATTCATAAAATAGATGAATATACCCCTTCACAGAATCGACGATTTATGAATATTAATGTACATGATGAGAATAAACTTGAAATGATGGAAAATTTTCGGTTCCCTAAACAATAATAAAATCACTCTTCTGGTTAAATTTAAAAAATTTAAAGCTTAAATTCTGTTAGAAGAAATATAAAATATGTTTATAGAAAGTTGTTTTCGTGAACACCATGTAAAAATACATTTAATAGAAAAATTAATTAATTAATAAGATAAAAGCAGTAAAAACCGGTAATGATATATTGTTGTCGGTAATTTACCGGAAATTCAAAAGTTCGGTAATGTTTACACGCTTAATATATAATGTGGTATGTTTAAAAAATTTATTTACTCGAATAAAACACACGTTTTTCAACTGAGTACCCTAATTTACCTGGCAAATCAACCACCATATTTTACCTATAAGAAATTTCATTTCAGGATGGTAATATTCTTTAAATGTTACTAATTTTGTAGTAAAAACACTATTTATTGATCAAAAAATATAGTAAATATAACTATTTTTTGAGTAAAAATACTTAAAGTAACTTTGAAAGAGTCAAGTAAATATTACTAACTTAATAGTAAAAATACTTCCAAATCACTAGAAAAAAATAGTAAATTATACTAATTAATGAGTGATTTTATGGACAGTAAATTTACTTGTATTTTCTAGTAACCATTACTAGTTTTTTTTTATGAGTGAGAGATGCAGATTATCTGCAAAAAATTTTACAACCTCTTAGCATTCTCATTTGCATGTCATTTAAGTTTCAACATTCGTAATAACATCTGCATTACCAATTAACAAACATTTTCCTTTTTCCTATATACCAAAAAGTTTTTCAGAATTTTTCAATTTTTACTTTAAACAAAGTTTTTATGATAAATACGTCTTTATGATAACACATATGCATTGTAATCTTGTCTCTAAATTTTTAAGAAGTATAAAACTTGCCTTTACTTTGAATAGCAATTATGATATGTGAAGCGGCATCTGCATCCACGGAAACAAATATTCCACATCCGATACATCTCTAGTTATGCGTAATAACGGAAAATCAAGAATAAGTTTCTCATTGTTTGTAATTATTAAATCTAGCAAGCTTTCTTTACCATATGGAACTACTTATAATGACTTGCTTCAAAACATCATTCAATCACTCACAAAAAGCATCCTCATTTAGAACTAAGAATAGGCATTGACCAAAAAGTAAAATGCGTGTTCGCTTATCAGATTTACAGATTTTATATTTTATTGATGTGATCCATATTGCACACCATTTTTCACTTCATCTTCCGTAATACACAGCCTGGGTTTTCCTCCACTTGAATGTGTAATTCATTTAAAATGCATATAATGGATAAGGCGTAGGCAGTATTCATAAAAATGTATAATAAAATTAAAAAATAGGTTCAAAGAAATAAATGTATATTCTTTATTTAATTTCTCAAATTAAAAAAAGAATTAGTAGAGTCAAATTTTCGTAATGGGTCAAAATTTCCAAATTTATCAGAATATTTATTGAGGGTTAAAAAATAAAAATAGACTAAATCCGTATATATATAAATGCAGGCTTGAAATTTTTCAAAATTAAGAACGGAAAAGATACTTACTTTTTTTATATACCCTGGAAACACTTTTGATAACATTTGGGACAAGTGATATAAGCATGCAAATTTAGCATAATTTTAAATACTGGATTATTTGTATTCTTGACGTTAGAGATCAAGATCATTAATTTTATAAAAGTCGCAGAAGCACTTTATACTACACAAAACGTATGTTTGTGTATTCCTAATATACCCAATACATGAATGTATTCTTGTATACTAGTTTACATTTGCATAAAAGTACAAACGTTACTTTAAATGAACGTTTCAAAGTAAGTGAGGTTAATCAATACGCAGTTGAATTCATAAACTCTGGTAACTTTTTCAAAGCATTGTTAATTTATTCTCTGAAATAAGATATTCACTCCACGAGAATAATACATTTTTAATACACAACCTTCAAAGTATAGATCAATTATATTAGTTGAATGAATCAGTATATTGAACAAAGTTAAGTGAATTAAAATGTTATCAGATTCAAATCAATTATTTAATTAAATAATCAATTACCTTTCGTTTGTAAATACGCCAAGAACATGGGAGCGGCTCAAAAGAGTGAAAAGTTAAAAGAGTTATATAAAAAAAATGTGACAAAAAATTTAAAAATTCAAGAGGGTGACAAATCAAAATGATAAAAAAATGGCAAAAGAGATTGACATGACAAATAAATGACAAAAATAGCAAATCTTAACCCTTTTAGTGCTGGGCTAAATTTGACAGCTCAAGTACTGGGCCGTAAAGTGCCCCCCCCCCCCTTTTTCAGATATTAAATAAATTTTTATAAATATTTTTAATGTAATATATATATATTTCAAATATGCTAAATTCAGTGGTCATGTCCATTTTTTATCAAAATTAATCAAACCTGTCAAAAAATTGATTTATATTTGACAGCTCATCTCAAAAAGGAACTTTTTATTTAAATTAGTATATAAAGTTTTTTACACATATATACACATTTTTCAAATATGTTGAATTCAGTGGTGATATTTATTTTTTATGAAAATCAATCAAACCTGTCAAAAAATTGATCTAAATGTGACATCTCATCTCAAAAAGGAACTTTTTATCTAAACAATTATATAAAGTTCTTTCCACACCCATTTTCATTTATTCTGAGTTTACTAGTGATGTTCCTTTTTTATGAAAATTAGTCAAACCTGTCAAAAAATTGATTTATAACATTTTATCTAAATAATTATATACATTTTTTACACATATATACCTATTTTCAAGTACGCTGTGTTTGCTGGTAATATTCCTTTTTTATGAAAATCAGTCAAACCTCACACAAAATGATTTGAATATGACAGCCCATGTTAAAATTAAAATTTTTATTCTTATACAAAGTTTTTAGACATATATACCCATTTTCATGTATGTAGAATTTAATAGGGATGTTCATTTTTATGAAATCAATCAATCCTGTCAAAAAATCTATTAAACCTGTCAATCAATGTCAAATATGCACTAGAGTGCAAATATTTTCTATCCCAGCTGATTTTTTATCTTTTTATCATAGAAATTAATTTATATTAAATTAATTCATTATAAATACCATCTTAAAATAATTCTTTTTTCATTAATAAAAATTTTTGATTATTTTCTTTTTTAATTTATTAAAAATTATTACTTGTATATTTTATCTATAAATTCCGTACAAATGTTTACTGCCATTTGTTGACTTTTCAATTTTAATATAAATTTTTATCATTGTTTTTTTCTAAAATTGATTTCTTTTAATCGTCTGCTTTCTTTAACAATCCAAGCATGGACGTCTTTTTTTGACTGACATGCCTAAAATATCTCTAGAATTGAGAACTAAAGTTGTACTTCTTTCAATAAACAAAAGACAAAGAGCTATTTCAAAATTACTTAATATATCTAGAAGTAATATTTCACAAATTTTATCAAAATATAAAAGTACAGGAACTGTAGCCAACAAACCCAAAAGCGGTCCTCCTCAAAAATTACTGATAAAAGATATGCGAAAATTAGTGAGTCTTGTTTGACTCAGCAATTTTTAAATAAAAATTCTGTGTGTCTTTTAAAAAACTAGCCCCTCAAGCCCCGGTCTTAACCCGTTAACGACCAGAATAAATCAGACAATATCTAGTATAAAGCAGAAGATTTGTATTAAAAAACATTAATAAACGCAGATGATTCACATTTTTGTAAAGTCGACATTTGTCGACTGTGGTCGATAACCGGTTAAAATAATTGGACAAATGTGGGTTGAGCTAATGAAGAAGAAGAAAATTTCTTAATTATATTTGTCATTTAAATTAATAATACAATTAAAAAAATAGTATGAGAAAAAAAATAAAAACTAAGATTTAACATTGGAATAACTACTTCACAAAAAGTCAGAAATGACCGCTATATGGCAGATATATTAAAATTATGCACAAAAATGGAACAGTCAAAGCTTTGACAAATATATTTCAATGTAAGAATTGCTAATTTCATATTATATATGTCAAACACCTTTAGTGAAGAAATTTGATGAAAAAGAGGGGATGTATGAGAAACGAATCTTTTGTTAAATATCATTCTGAGTGTTTTTTTCTGAAGAAGGAGTAAATAGTAAACAGAATTGGTATAATTTATGAAAAACTCTAGTTCACTAAATTTATATTTTAAAGACTGTATATTGAGGGACATTATATTTAATTTACCATCAACTAAGGAGATGTGGTCGATATCAATCACTTTTGATGGCTCAGAAAAATATAAATAGTCACAGTCAAAATCATTGGAAAATTTGAAAGACTCGGGTTGCATGTGACTAGTCATCATCCGAATCATAGGAAGTAAGATCCTTAACATTTAAAAGCTCCCTTTGAACTTGAGGACAATTATAACTCAAGGCTGAGTGATGAAACGAAGCATTATCATATTTAGTGCAATCATGACATTTCAGGTTACTTCAGTCACTTTTATCACATATATTGCCATTGTGAGACTCTGAACAATATCGACATATACTCCTGTTTTTACAATTTGACGTGGTGTGACCGAACGAACAGCAGTTAGAACATTGTTTTATCATAAAATAAGGGTAAATATCAACACAAGACAAGTCAAAATATAGTTGGAATTTGCTGGCCTTAAAAACTTTATAAACTTTACTACAAGTAGTAAAAACTATTAACTTTTTATCCTTGTTTTTACAAGCCCGTACAAAAAGAACTTTAAAAGTACCTCCGACTTAACTTCAGAATTTTTAGCCAAAATTGTAGGAATAATTTCACTGTCTTGCACATCGCTCGGAATAGTAGAATGCATTTGATAAAAATGTAGATTTGTTGACATTTAAACAAGAAATCACTGTTTGCTGAAAAAAAAACAAAAAATGTTTTCTCGATACTTGGTCCTTCCAAAAGATTTCCCCAAGAAGTCATTCGCGATGAGTACGAAACAAAAGCAAAAAAGATGTTTTTTGCAAGAAAAACACGACAAAAGCCTGTTCAAAGTGCTCTTTAAATGACAAATGTTTTATTTATTTTCATGAAAAAGCAACTTTTTGATGAATTTTTTTGTCAATAAATTTTTCCTCAATTTTATGTGCTTCCCATTGATCCAATTTTGGACATCGAGAAATAATAAGTAAATTTTTTTTGTTAATAAAAAATAATTTAAATAGTATAAGATTGAAAAATTTTCAATTTTTTTCTTATAATTTTACTTCTACAAGTTTTTGGGATTAAACGGGATAAGTAAATCGATTTTTTATATTGTCCTAGAAAAATTATATTCAAATTTTCAATTGAATAAGAACAAATTTTAGTTTATGGTTCATTTTTATATATCAATTTTCATTTATTTATTTTATTTTTATATATAAAACTTACTTTTTGATTGTATATCATTTGTACTTGTTATTTATTTACTTTATAAGAAATCGATATTCTATATATTTGAAAAATGATGACATGGTGGCAAAAATACAAAAATTCATAGGAGCGCAAATAAAAGGAGTTACATGACAAAAGAGTCACAAAAAATACCTGAAAAATTTAATAGAAAACTTCAACAATAACTCTAACACTAACTAGCCGAGTAACTAACTAAAAAACATAACTAAAAATGAGTACTAAACATAACTAAGTGAAAAACGACATAACTAACAAGCTCAATAATTAACTAACTGAATAACAAACTTTATAACAATTAACCAACTAAATAATCTACTAACTAACTGAAAAATTATCTAACTCACTAACTAATTAATTAACTGATCGAATAACTAACAAAATCAACTAACTAGCTCACTAACTAAACTAATTAACCAACTAACTAATGAACAACATAACTATAACTTTGATTTGTAACTCGTTTAGAGGAGAACTGCTTTTTTATACGTAGGTTAAATACAAATTATTTTCTAAATAGACTCTCATTATTAAGGCGACCGTTGGGACTAACTTCAAGTTGTCGTAATAGAGAGATGGTCAGAGACCAAAAAAGTATGCAATTTGAAAATTTTTGATTATTAAATAAACAATAAAAACTAGAAAATCATTTATTTTCAGTTAAAGAAATTTGTAATTAATGTCTGATTAGAGTTTTGTTTACGCGCTATAATTTTTTTTGAATGACTTCAATTATTCTACCAATGTCTTCCAAAGACTTATTCAATTTTTTTTCTTGTAAAAATTTTTTGAAGTCTATTGCAGTTGATAATCCTTTATGCAGTGTTTTAATTGTTGAATTTGGTTGAAATTCTTCTCTTTCTTCGGTGTCATCTGATAGATATTCCATTTCATTAGCATGAGACGAAGAGGGCAACTCATTTAAAAGCTCTTGCTCCCAATTTTCTGAAAGAGTTTCAACCTCTTGAAAGTCATTGTGCAGCTCAATATACTCTTCCACAATGTCAATTGGATTTAGTAAGTGAGGGCCAGTAAATCTCAAAAGTTTATCAAAATCAGCGTAGTTCTCCTCTTCTAAAGAAAAGGAATCATTACACGATGTCTTCATGCAACGATTGAAGCATTCCTCCACTCTTGCAGATTTTATTTCTTTGACAGAATAGCAGGCGTCTAAAACATTTACACTTTGTGCTAACTTCAAAAGAGTAATGTCATAGTTTATTTAAGCTACAACATGGCTTAATAGTTTGCGTTTGTAGTAACTTTTGAAGTTATTAATGATGCCCTGGTCGAGAGGCTGTAAGATGGAGGATATATTTGGAGGCAGAAAAACTCAGTTCCAAGCGAGGATGTGAAAGACAACTGTCAATTATTAATAAAACGTGTCTTTCTTGCGTTTGTCGAAAGATTTTGCCCAGTCGGTAAATATACGGGTAGTCATCCACGCGTTAAGATTATGATAGTAGGTCACAGGAAATTGGTATAAATTGATGTTTTTGAAACACCTTGGGTTCCGACTCTTTCCAATGACAACTGTTTTCTCAAAAGTGCCAATTTGAGTAACACAAAGCGAGACAGTGAGTCTTTCCTTAGATCTTTTTCCGCCGATACAACTTTCGCCTTTTATTCCAAGAGTTTTATCAGGCAAAGTTCTGAAACCAAGACTAGTTTCTTCCTTGTTGTAAATATTTTCAGGTGCATATTTAGAGAGAACTTATGGCAACTTACTTTGAAATGACTCTACACTTACGTTATCAACAATGCCTCTTTCTACACTGATAGAAAGAATAACAATAGTATGTCTTGATTTAATTAAACCTTATGAGCCGTCAGAAGCCTTGAAATTTGGTAAACTTAATTTTGAAGCTAGAAGGCGCGCTTTTTCTTGGATCAGACTTGGTCCAGACACAAGTATTAGCTTTTGTCTAGCTTTTCAATACCATGTCCAAATGGTATTTTTCAAGTTCTTCACTTTCATTTCCTGAACACAGTCTTTTTCTAAAAACAGATTGGTCATCTTATATGCCATTATGTACTCTCTTTTACGTTTGAGTATGTTGGCGATTAGTGTTTTTCCAACACCAAATTCCTTAGCTAACTGGCGCTGGCTCGCTTTGTTTTCATCAAAACTTTTTATTACTTTCACTTTTTCAGAAATTGTTAGTTCTTTACGAATAGACATTTAACGAATTTGTTATCTAAAACTTTAAAAAAGTAATTCAAAGTTGTAAACTAAGTCAAAATACATTTGTAAATTTTGTAAAGTAATAAATTAAGAGTTTTTTACCCACTGGATAATTAATTTGAAGGCAAAAAACATTCACAGTTTTTACTTTTCAAAATTGATAAAACTCTCAATTTAATTCAAACTTTAAACACTTTTATCGTACTAATAATTATACACATAAAATCCGAATCAAACAAACTCTGGAATTTTCGTTGCAACAAAATTCTTAATTTTTAACCTTTCAAAAGTCTTTGGGCATTTTTCCGAAAGTAAAAAGATACGAACATTTTTTTGATTCAACTAGTCATATCCTTTCCTACAAATTTTTACAAGTCAATGAGTAGGCTTAAATGAAAGCTCTAAACCGACTAGTCAAACTTTTTTAAAAAATCAACCTAACAAAGAATAATTGAAGTTAAGTAAACAAACTTTTTATTGACAAAATGTTTAACCATTTATACTATGTTAAATTTTAAACACCCGCGAGATTTGGAAGTTGAGGGAGATCATACTGGCCAATTTTCTGCTCAAAATGTCAAAATTTTTAAAATGATCAATCGAAAATCATCTATGAAAATTTACTAATCATAAATCATAAGATGTCTCATAGCATTTTCACTTTAAGTTCGTCCTTTTTCATTTTAAGTTCGTCCTTTTTCATTTTAAGTTCGTCTTTTTTCACTTTAAGTTCGTCTTTTTTCATTTTAAGTTCGTCCTTTTTCATTTTAAGTTCGTCTTTTTTCATTTTAAGTTCGTCCTTTTTCATTTTAAGTTCGTCCCTTTTCATTTCAAGTTCGTCTTTTTTCATTTTAAGTTCGTCCTTCTGACTTTATCATTAAATCTGCTTTAAAGTAAAGAAAACGTGGAAATATATTTTTTTAATTTTACGAAATTTTTTACTTTAAAATAAAAATTTCAAAATAGCTCATGAGCAAGCTCTTAAAATCAATTTATAAAACGTAAATAAAGTGGAATTTATTTAAAAATTTCGTAAAATTAAAAAAAATATATTTCCAATTTTTCTTTACTTTAAAGCAGATTTAATGATAAAGTCAGAAGGACGAACTTAAAATGAAAAAAGACGAACTTGAAATGAAAAGGGACGAACTTAAAATGAAAAAGGACGAACTTAAAATGAAAAAGGACGAACTTAAAATGAAAAAAGACGAACTTAAAGTGAAAAAAGACGAACTTAAAGTGAAAAAAGACGAACTTAAAATGAAAAAAGACGAACTTAAAGTGAAAATGCTATATATCCCATTTTAAAACCAACATCTTTATATGCTTAATAATAGTACGTCATAGTAGCCACAAAATTAAAAAAAACTGTTTTCAAAAATGAAAGTGGGCTAACATGAAGGGCAGAAAAAACTAGAGACCCAAGAGGCAAACTATGGGGACATAAACCCCTCTAACCTTATTTAGAATCGCCACTGAAATATCATTAACTAAATTTAGTTAAAACATTTTACCAAAAAAAGCATGCGAAAATGAAAATCGAAGGGAGAGAGAAAAATAGCGAATTACAAAACTAAGCAGTGTTTATAATGCGATAAATGATATTTGACGGGCTTTCTTACGTATAGAGAAAATTTGACAATATTTGATTTATTTGGCTTTATTAATCACTCGAATTCCTCCAATTCTTTATTCTTTCTGATGCTGAAAGACTTCGCAAGGATAATGCTTTGGATGCAGTCAAATACGAAAACAACAGTGGTCTTTTCTATCGAGAGTAAATTCCATAGAGACAGTTAAAAATTGATTTGTTTGATTTGATGACTTGAAAATTACTCAAATTCCTTTCATAATTTAAATGCTCTCTGTGGCTTCCATTTGAAGGAAGACCTTATCTTTGTGAGTTGATACTCGACAGTGACGATGCTCGCATCTATAAAACATTAAGTGTTGATACGAAAAAAACAAGTGGTCGTATTATAGAGAGTAAAAACTAGAGTTGGGACTTGATGAAGTGGTCGTAATCCTGAATAGAGGGCTGGTCGTTTTGAAGAAAGTGATAAAAGATACATTAGAATTGGGACTGGGAAAAATGGTCGCAATCGTGGTCTGGTCGTTTTAGAGGGCTGGTCGCTAGGAGGGAGTCTACTCTACTTTTTTAAGATATTTAAAATATATAGATCTTTGTTAGGTAATTAATTTTGTAAGGAACTTCAGGCACGTAGCATCGCAAAATGATTTTCAAGATTTAATTCTTCAGTATTTTGTAGTTGGCATGAGATTGGATGTAACAAACATTGGACAAAACGTGAAGAAGATGCTGCGTTAAGGATTCCTGCTGCCTTTTAAGTTTTTAAGCTTTAGCCTTTGAAAATGTGAGTGCCTAAGTTACAAATGTGTTTTAAATATCAATTTTAATTAAGAGAGAAGATAATTATTTTTTTATTTTATTTTACCATTTTTATTAGAATCATAAATTTAAATTTAATAAAATGGAAAAAAAATTTAAAAAACTATTTAAACTATTCTCGTGATTCTGCCACAAAATAACTTAAAATTTTAAATATTTTTGTATAATATTAATTTATATTTTTAATCTTTTGAACTCTCAGCAAAATTTAATTTCCTTTCACTGTCAATTGCTGACCTTAAATTAAAGTGTATTCAAGATGTGTAGCTGCAACATAATTAATCTCATCGATCAAGATTAGTGAGGAAAAACTTGCTTGGATTATGTTTCCTTCGGATTTTCAACTAATAAAATATCAAGGAAACCCATTGTTTTCAAAAAATGTTCCTATTAGGTTTTTAAAATTATATAATTATTTGACTCTAGTTACAAATTTTTGATGTTCATTATCGATTTTGAATACCAAATTATAATTTGATCCAATTTTTAAAATTATAGAATTAAATAAAAACCTGTGATAGTCACAGCAATAAAATTCAAGTAGTCCCAAAAAATCTACATTAGGCAAATCTTCGCTAACAATAACATTTTTCAACCGACAATAAAGTAGATATAAGCGATTTTAAAGTGAGAGGAAAATCTATTAAGTAATAAATTCTTGTCTCTTATTTTCTGATTTTATTTGCTTTAACATTGGTATTTAAAAAAAATTGGAAAACTATTTCACTATTATAATTTCAATCTTTCATAAAGAATTTTAATTTTTTATATGATTCTTTGAATAAAATTTTATTTAGAGTTAAGTTTAAACTTAAGACTTACATTCTCTATAACGAGGAATTATGTCGTGGTGAAACTTTTTCGAGCCGTCAAATATAAGATTACACAAAATATAAATAACTTAGATCAAGTTAATTGTAAGTGAGAGAAAATTTTTAAAAATGCTATCGAATCTGAAGAAGATGAATTTTAATTGTGTCCCTAAAAACTTTCTCAAAGTAAAACATGAAAAATGTTAGTCTAATTTTAAAATCGGAAACCTTTTTTTCATTTTGTAGGGTTATTCAATCTTATTTAAAATTTCCTGAAAAAGCTATGGCGTGCCAGTGGAACTTTTGCTCAATCAGTCTGAACATATAGCATTGTCAGGGCACTGCTTTGAAAAAATCATATCAAAGTTTAATCACAATTGGAAATTTTGAGAAATTTTCCTTATTCTGAAAGAAAGAAAGTTTTGAACTTACCTTCACTTTATTATAGAATAAAGAGAAATGAAATGATTACTATTTTAACATTGTAAAGAAAAATATGATAATAAAAGAAGATGTCCTGCCTTGCTTTTCAACAAGAATTTCTAGATCACATTGCTTCAAATTTAAACCTGAAAGTTTCCAGAACAAGTATCGCCAAACATTTTTAACACAAAGAGCTTTTGAAGATTGGAATTCTTTGCGCCGTGAAGTTGTGAATTCTACTACGTTGAATGAGTTTAAAAACAAATTGGATTCAGTTTGGCGTCTAGGAGGTTGTATTATTTTGCTTAATTTCAAGATGCAAACCTTACAGGCTCCCTTAATATTAGCTAAATAGAGTATATACAAGTGTATGAGCTTTTTTCAACATTTTCTTCTTAAATAAATATTTTTTGTATTACCTTACCTATTACACTGGTCAACACAATATTTTTGGCAGGCAAAGTGAGACTGGTTTCTGGGGTTTTCAAGGGCGCTGAATCCGAATCTGACATTTGTTTTTTCAAGTTGGCTCTAGTTTTGGAGATATCACAGGGGGGGTCGTTCGTCTGAAATCACCCATTCGCGACCATAACTAAACATACAAAAAACGGCTAAATAGTGCAAAAATGTCAGATATTGATTTTTATGATAATCTAAAACCACAAAGACAGTGTAAAATCTCAATCTAACAAGTTAAGTTAGATATAACATCATTTCATTTATCCTATAATAACTGAACACTTTTCATAGATTTCGAGAATATACAAAAAATTTGCTAAAAATTTACTGAATTTTAATGCAAAGCATTTATTATACACTAGATTCTTAGTTACAATGAACACACAAAACAATATTTTATTCACAAAAGTGAAATTGACGTTTATACGATTTTCGCTTGTGAGCAACTTTCGGACAGTCTCTCAAAAGGTTCCAGCAGTAGTCTGCCATCATGTGCTCATCCCATTTGCCTTGATACCTCTCTTCCATTGTTTTGATGTCTTGATGGAATCTCTCTCCTTGCTCCTCACTGTAATCACCAAGATTACCAGGAAATCTGTCGAGGTGGCTAAACAAGAAATGAACTTTAATGCTCACATTTGCCCCTAGTTTTTCGTATGCAGTAAGCATCTTACGGACCAATTGCTTGTAATTATCAGCTTTGTAATTTCCCAAAAAGTTTGTCACTACATCTGTGAAGGACACCCAAGCATTTAACTCAACCCTGTTCATATGATTAGTGAAGTCAGAATCCCTCATGAGCGTTCGAATCTGAGGTCCATCGAAGATGCCACCTTTAGCTTTTTCGATGGAAAGACCTGGAAATTGCCTGCATATGTACTTGAAGCAATCCCCATCTTTGTTCAACGCCTTAACAAACTGCTTCATGAGCCCTAGTTTTATGTGCAATGGAGGGAAGATGATTCTATCCCTGGGTACCAAAGGCTCATTGATGACGTTGGCTGTGCCGACTTCGAGACTTTCTCGTTCTGGCCAGTTCTCCCTTCTCCAGTGCTGGTTTCTTGCTCTGCTATCCCACAAACAAAGAAAGCAGGGATACTTTGTGTACCCACTTTGCTGACCAAGCAGAAAATTCACCATTTTCAAGTCCACACAAATCAGCCATTTATGAGTGTTGTAATTTAGTTTTTCAAGAACAAATTGGATACCATCATACTCTTCTTTCATCTTGGTAGAATGGCCAATTGGTACAGGAGCAAACTTATTGCCATTATGCAAAAGTACAACTTTTAGACTTGATTTCGAGCTATCTATAAAGAGACGCCAATCTGCTGGGTCATATGACGAGATCCCCATGCAGTTAAGAAGTGCAGAAACGTCATTACAAAAGACCAGGTCATCTTCTTTAGAAAAGAAACGAAGCAAGCTGCCTTCCCTTGTCCTATAGTATGTTACTTTTGTGCCAGAATCAAGAATGTTTTTCTCTTGGAGTCGTGATGCAAGAACTTCAGACTGCTCCTTCGACAAACAAAGGTCTCGCACTAGGTCATTAAGTTCAGATTGATTGAAAAGCTGAGGGCCATTTGAGGGTTCTTCATAGTCACTACAGCTATCACCACTTGATATTGAAAGATCAGCTGGAATCTCTTCGGTTTCATCGATTTCAGGCAGACTGGTGAAAACAGGCACAGGTAGATCCTCAGAGTGCGCAACAGGACGGATAGCAGAATCCAGGCTCGGATACTGCCAATTTGCTTTCTTGTGCTTGTTAAACCCCGTCATATCATTGATACAGAAGTAGCAGTCATCAAAATGATTCTTGGGCTCTCTCCACACCATTGGTACAGCAAACTTCAACTTCAGCTTACCATTGGTCCAACCGCGGAGACTTTCTACACAGGTTTTGCACACCATATGTGGGGCCCAAGACTTATCTTGGTCACCTAGTTTCATATCGAAGTATGCTTTGTACGCCCTCTTGACAAAGTCTGTAATATTCCTCTTTTGTTGTGCCATCATATACTGTCCACAGATGTAACAAAAGACATCCGGTTCATATCTACAACGTCTTTTAGAAGAACTCATTTTCTCTCTGGAACTCATTTTCAACTCTGGAATAAAAAAGGAAAAGAATTAAAAAGAAAATTCTTAAATACTGTTTTAAAAACACTACATACATAATAATTATTATGTATTTTCTGATATTATTATTTACTGCTTCTATATTGAAGTATTTCAGGGAGAATTTTAGCAGTTTAGGCTTATTTGAGGCTATCAGTATCTTCTAAACTAGAGCCAATCAGACAAAACCAATGTTATATTCGTAATCAGCGACCTTCAAAACCCCAGAAAACACTCCTAGATGGTCTGCCAAAGAAAAAAAATAAAAATTTGTTGACCAGTGTTATCGGTTTTCATAATTAGCACATCCTTATTACGAGTAAAAAATGTCGCTATTTGAATAAAAATCTAATTCAATACTAAAATATCGGTTAGTTTTATTTTTGAGTATTAAGAAATTTTTCTTATAGCATCTAATAAATAAATGAAAGTATACCACCTTACAACAAAATCATTTAAACGAGAAGCAGACCATAACTTCCTTCTGTACTCTTTCCTTCGCATTTCTCTTTGGTCGTGCTAACGCTTGACGGACTCCGGACAATTTTGTCCATTGCCAATTTAAAACACATTTTTCTAAAATATCCACCGTAGAAACTTCTTTCAAAAGTAACATCTAAACGTTCTCATTGGGATAAAAAATCAAAATAAAATAAAATTAGCAAAAAAATTATTTTATTGTTTTTGAAAAAAAGAAAATTTTGAAATTAAAATAAAAGTTAGTATATTTGGCGTTAAATTTATATGATTTGACTAAACATTCAGAGCACAATATTCTATAATGTACATAGCAAACAAACTTTTTGCAGTTTTCACCCTTTTTAGATGCTTATTTTCTTTTTAATTTGCAAAGGTAACACAAAGATCTTGAGGTGGAATTCGTTGGTTGAATAGTGTCTTGAGAAAAATCATAAAAAGAGAGTAAGTTTCCGATAGCTAAGGGTACTTCAGATATCATTGATCTTGTTTTCATTGATTCTTCGGCCAGAAAGGATAAATTCTGTATGAAAATTTTTCTTCCACTTTCTTTGGTTGAAGGAAATTTGATAGGCGAGTTGAACTTGGCAATTATCCAGGTGTTCAAGACACTAATGTCTAAATAGTTAGAAAAAACTGCATGCGTCCATTTTCTATTAGGCTTGTAAGATCTGTAGAGCATTTCTTTAGCAACATCCACTCCTCCTTTATATTCTTTATAAGATAATAAGCTGTCAGGTTTAGAATGAACATTGCTTACTCTTGGATTTTTATGTTGTGAAGATAGAATATACACAACTGTGAAGTTTTTAGAAGAATGTTTTCTTGGTATGTAGGCAGTCAAATAAGCAAATATTGTGTAAATTGTTCTACTCTCACACTCACATAATTTCAACTCTTTGAGATAGGGTGGCCTGAATATAAAAGGGAGAAACCTTCTGTTAGCCATAACTGTTCCACACAAAGAAACGTCTTGGCCATTACACCAAATGAGAAGTTCATGACTAGTAAAAAATCTATCAGTGTATAATCCACAACCTTTCTGGATAATCAAACGCTTGCACGCGTTAAAAATAGAAAAGTAAGAGGGGTCCTGTAGACCAGACACAGAAATTTCAGGTTTCATACAGTAAAAATATTTAGCGTCGTTCAAATGATAAAACTTCACCCCATAGTGGCCGAGCTTCTCAGGGTCATAAATTTTTATCGAGCAACCTCCTCTGAAAGTAACTAGCGCTGAGTATGGAGTCCAATATCGTGAAAATCTACTATAGAAGTGGTCATGTAGCTTTCTTATAGAGCTTATTTTGTCCAAGGGATCTCTCTCTTCTTTTTTGTCAAAACGGAGAAAAACATGTATGAGTGTGAACATATCCCGACCCAAGCTCGCTCATTGCCTGAACTTGAAAACAAATCAGAAACTTTGACTTTTTAATCTCGATTTTGACGGATACTAATCAAGGCACTAAAGTAGGCTAAGAGATGACTGATCTGAAAACTTTTATAACAGTGATGCAAATTCGAATACTTAGGACTTCTCGATATTAAAAAGTAAAAAAAGGGTCTAGAATAAGAAAAAAAAGAAATGAAATTATCCTAACGCTAACCTAAACCCTAGACCTGAATTCTAAAACTAAAATTGATTTAAGCTATCCAAAACCTTATTAGTGTATTTGACGCATAAAAAATTTAGCCCCACAACTAGAGAACTAAGGAAAAAATGGTTAGATGTGTCATAATATCACGCATGCATATATTTTCGTAATACCTGAAATTTGAATCCATTTTTGCTAGAGTCATCGAATAAATGTGAGCTATGATGCCAGTATCAAAGAAAAGTTTGAATAAACTAAGAACATCTTTTGTCTTTTTGGCCTGTTCTTTGGGACCATAAGGTCTTTACTTTACTAAGGTCTCTTATGTTAATTCTTTCTGGTCTTCCAGTATGGCTGAAAGCCGCTTCCCAAGAATAATCAGTTCAACCAGGAGCAACCAAAGCTTGATCAGTAATATTGAAGTCACTGTCAAAACTACAGTAAGAAACTTTTCTCAGAAGACTCAACATCAGAAAAAGAGGTAGTAGACATGAGAAGAAAAATCAAGATGGATGAAGGTGAATAATGTCACAGCAGAAGCCAGAAAGATTTATTATAAAATTGTGTATGAACAAAATGTGCTCCTCAGTTTACCAATTGCGAAGTTTATCGATACATTGCACAAGCGCAGATAAAGATATAATAACAAATGTCGATATCGTGTGTCATAAGAGTACAACAATAGTAAACCAGCATCATATTTTCTTCATATGTTGTCTTGATCATTTCTTATTCGTTCACACCATATGGTTGAAAGGAAAGAGGTAAACACGAAAAACAAAAATTTATCAGCAGAGTCTGCTCACTTCTGAATCATTAAATGCATTCACCAGTTGTGTTGAGAAGAGCACGAGGAATAAAAGTAAATAAAACCAAATTTTGATTATTCACAAGATAACAACAAGAAAGTGAACGAGCTTTGTATTGTATATTTTTTCAGCTACGTTGATTCAAGCGATGTGAGTTCGGAAGGTTTGAAAGTTACTAATATTTTTTGTCGTTCGTTGGTAAATGATTGTAGCACAGGTTTTTAAATCCGATCCTTCCACGTTAGATTACTACCTGTCAAAAATTACTCCTCGCTCATGCAGGTGGCGCATCAGTGCCTTATCGATAAAAATACCACCTATCTTAAAATTGTACTGTCACTTACGAAGTTTTAAGTCTTATTCAGTCTGTTTTTATTCACATCCTAATTGAAATTTTAACAGCCAATACTAGATCAATTTTAACAAAATATAGATGGCGTTAAATTCATAAAATTTTCACCGTTAAAAATGACTTTTATAGAATGTTTTCTCCTTTTATTTTCAAGTAATTCATACAATTAACCTGTGGTATAATGACTTCACTATTTTCTGATGAAAAAACGTAATGGTGAAAAATTGGACAAAATTGTCCCCAGTCCGTCAACGGCGTTAGTACAAAAATGTCCGTCAAGCGAGGGTTCTAACGAAGCCCGATTCGTCTGAATCTAGTTTTTTTATTGGAATGAAAGTTTTACTCGCTACTCTCATTTATTCACTTTTATTCATACCCGAATTCTATGTGTATTGTCGACTAATCTCTTCTCGTGTTGCCTTCGGTTTAATCATGAGCATAACATAACATAACATATTTATTTAAGCAAAATAGAGGTCGATGACTGTAAAAGTTGCCTCTTGATACTATTAAATAATAAAATATAAAATTCTAGACAGCCTAAATGAATCAAGTTTGTTTTTATAATTGTTGACTGCAAGAGAATTAACAAATTCACCCGGCAAGGAATTCCAATCATCAAAGGCTCTTTGTGTTAAATAAGTTTGACGATAGTTGCTTTGAAAACTTTCAGAAGAACAAAATCGAGATAAAATCTCAAAGATTTACCTTTAGAGAAATTCTTAGCAAGAAAACCTTGAAAAAACAACAAAATCCTAGTTTACTATAGTATGGTTTTTGCTGCATACTAGTACAGAAAAATTAGCATTCTGTTGAGTGTACAAACAGTAAAATAACCACCTTTATATTATCTATTTTTTCTGGAAACAAGTAATCCGAATCGTCAATGCATTTACCTTCTACTCAACGTCAACAAATACATTTTGCAAGCTTATCATCATTTTGTAAGAAAGAAGTTATTATAAAAACTCCATCAGCACAAAGTAAAAACAAAATTTCACGCAAATTCAGATGTACATACCGTTTTTACCGAAAATAAATTAATTATCAAAATTATGGATAGTAATTACATGATATAAACCCTTCTTAATGCCAGATGATTGTGATAAAATTTTACTTCAATGTACTAGCTCAGGCTTTCGAAAATTTTTACGTTTGCAGAACCCTTGAAATATATTAAATCTATCGTGGAACCCTGAACAAAAAAATGTATTATTTTGATATATTTTTATCACAGTGTTTGGAATTGAAAAAAAGAGCATTATTCAAAACAAAAAAAGCATTCTCGATTAAAATAACAAAAAAATATAATAGAAAATTTGCTTAAATTTTATCATTCTAAAAATATATGATAATTAAGATGTAAAGTACGATAAAAAATTAGTAAATACTGGTTTGGAAAAAATTGAAGGTAGAACAAATTCTTGCTCCTCGTTTATGATACCTTTAATTAAAAATTTTCATTAAGTCCCAGTGTTCCCATTTGGGAACATAAGTAATTTCATCTTCGTCTGCTTTTTTCAATGACTTTGAATATAAATCGTCTGCGTTTTTTTTAGATATCGTCTGCTTTGCTTGGCCTTAAATGGGTTAACGACCAGAATAATCAGACGATATCTAATATAGAGCAGAAAATTTGTATTAACCCATTTAAGGCCAAGCAAAGCAGACGATATCTAAAAAAACGCAGACGATTTATATTCAAAGTCATTGAAAAAAGCAGACGAAGATGAAATTACTTATGTTCCAAAATAGGAACATTGGCCGTAAATTGGTTAAAGAACTTTGATAAACGCAGACGATTTTATTTTTGTAAAGTCGACTATAGTCGACATTGGGCGTTAACAGGTTACGAAGAACGTGTAAGTATATTTAGCTGTCAATTAAATAATAAAGCGATGTCAACCGAGTATACGTCAAACATTTTCCTACTTCCACTATCTTCAATATTTTCCTCAAGGAGAGACCCAAATGAATGGGTTGCCTATAGGATTTGAACCAAAAACTCTGTTGTATAAAAGTCAAAGAATTAACCCATTATCGGCCAGAATAAGCAGAAGATATCTAATGTAAAGCAGAAGATTTGTATTAAAAAGCATTTATAAAAGCAGACAACTCATATTTTTGTAAAGTCGACATATGTCGACTGTGGTCGATGACCGGTTAAACAGCTTAAAAACTTGGAATTGTACTATTTCAAAACACTTGGAAATGATAGTCATGTGCTTCAAATCTCAACTTAACTCTTTTTTTCAAAAAAACTTTAATTAACATTTGCATAACAATGTATTAATTGGTGTTGTTCATCCAAAAACAATAGATATTCTTCTTTTTCGCAAATCTTCTTTTGTTTCGGAATTTTAATTAGCATACTCATGATATTGAAATAAGTTGAGCAAAGAGATGGTTGAAAAAGTTTTCATAAATTGTTTTTAGTTCCGGCGAAATCTTGTCATCCAATGCCTTTAAAACGATGATCATTAAAATTTCTTTGAATTTCTAAAAAGATAAAAACAGTGAGTACAACTTTTTAAAGATAAATTTATAAGAATTAGGATTGAAAAACTGATAAAGTAAAATAAAAGAATTACAATTATGCATTAAAATGTCTTTTTGGAAAAAATTTTAAAAAATATTAAGCTACTAAAGTATTTTAGTAACGAAAAATTGGGCAGAAATACTTGACTGAAATTATGATTCATGGTTTATTTTATATCATTGGTAAGATGGTGTGATGTTTTCAAGTCGAAGATAAGATAATCAATTATAGAATATATTTTCCGACTTAAATCATTAATCATGTTTGATTTCGTGTTTCAAATTTCAATAGAGATTCTACCTTAAAGTTGAAAATAAGGAAAATATAACTTTACATTCTTAAACTTTGTTTTTTTCTTATTTTAAAGATTGGCAACTGAAAATGTAGACAGACAAGCCTGATATAAAAGTAGCCTCTTTTAAACGAACAAGTGTCTGTAAGGAACAGTTTCTATCAATATCTTGATTGCGTTTATTCGACTTTGATTGACCGACGAGCTGCTCACAAAGAAAAGTAACTGGTCACTTTTAACAATTTTATTGATCAATCTAAGAACACACACTTTTATATGTTATGTGAAGTCTTAGTTGTCTAGTGAATCTACGAAATTTTTATTTACTTCATATTTCTCTTTATATATTAGTCATGTACAGGTACACTGTGTAAAGCCACGTATTATTAAATTCAGAATTTTTTAATATTTTTTGCGTCTATTTGACAAAGACTGAACACATAAGAAGACTATGTGTGAATACGTTTGCTTCAATGCAAGACAAGTGGAAATCTATTTTAAAAAAATCGCCAAAGTTTATCAAATTACCCAAATAAGAAAATTTGATTTCGCTTGATAAAGGCGTTGAGATAAAAGATGGAAATCAAATTTCAAATATTGTTGATATGAATTTCCGCTTCCAAAAAATTCCAATCATACTGAGTCTCAATTATCAATAAAAGACAATCCTCGTTTTTAACTTGGTAATGGAAATGATCAAATATATAAATGTATTAAAAATGATTTTAGCATATTTACTACTAATATCAACAAATTTTTGAAATTATTTTCCATTGTTTCAATATTAAAAATGGAAAAAGAATAAAAGAAATCTTTTAAGCATCCCAAAAAATTTAAATGATCATGTTCATTTGACTAAAAGAGTCATTTTTATTTATTTTTAAAAAATAAATCTATCTCCCTTCCTTCAACACTTATAGATTAACAAATTTCTAAAATTCTAATTTGTCTTTTTTCAATTCTATTATATTTTTGGCAATTGTACTTTGTATTTTCCCCATTGAAAATTATTTTTTGCAACTCTATAACCAATAGTAAATGTTTTTACTATTAAAAACATATGTAATTCATTTACATAAAAACACTTACTATTTGATTTCGAGAAATACATTCTAGGTTTTAGTGGACCCCTTTGATTAGTCAGATTTATGAATTTTCATGGAAAAATCTTTAGACGGTGTGTACCACGGGACTAAAACTTTACTTTTCAATTTATAAGCAAAGCCAAATTATATATAAAAATTTCTTCAAAAAATATCGTACAGAATAGAATTGCCAAAAGACAAATTATAATTGAAAAGAGAGAAAACAGAACTAAAAACGATATATATAAATGAGTTTGTGTCCTTATTTAACCTGTTAGTCCTTATTTACCCTTATAGGGAGAATAGTATTTAGGGCTTACATTATAGGAATATTTAATTTTTCAAATTCAAGATATAGAAAAAGCTGAACTCGAGATAGGTTTAAAAGATGTAAAAGATGATTGTATCAAAAAATCGCATCAACAAGCTCAATTGTCTTGGAAAAATCAAAGAAGTCTTCCTTTATCAATTGGTGGTGATAAGGAAAGCTTATATTTTTTAGTTCAGCATAACTTGCCCAGAGCAACTTCTGATCACCTTACTCATCTTTTCAAAAACATTTTCCTTGATAGTAAGATTGCTTCCTCATATGCATGCGCAAAAACAAAAACATTTTCTATTATCAACAAGGCATTTCAACCTCATTACCATAGACAAGTTGATAAGTATTGTAAGCGAAATCCATTTAGTATAGGTAATGATGGCTCAAATGATAGTGGAATTTTGGTTATTACTCAATCAAAAAGCATATCTGAGCAGTTTTACGAAATGTGTCCAACTGAAGGAGAAAATGCAAGAAAAGCAGTCAAAGTTTTCGACCTAACGCCAATTCAATGATTGGAAAGCGAAATCTAGCTCACATTAAAAGCTCACATTGCTGCAAGTCACGCGAATGATGCATTTACCGAATATATTGGATTCAACGTAGAAGATATTTGTGTAGACTGCTTTATTTGTTTGATAACAGCTCTAAACGTAAAGGAAAACTTTTAGAGTATACTTTAATAAATACTTTTGAAACTTTTTACTTTTGTTAAAGACTTAACAAAGTCTTTAAAGTAAATCACTACTTTAAACTTCTGTTAAGGTTTCGAAAATCTTTAGAAAAATTTTTTTAAAACATATTGAAAAATTTTAAAAACTTACACATAAGTGTTCCTTTTTAATAGGATAACTTTTGTGTGTGATCTTCCACTTGTATACTTCTTTTTGGAATTGATCATAGTTTAAAATAGATATGATTAGTTGATTGATTAACTTCATTACAACAATCCCATGCCCTTCAAAGCTAAAAGACTTTCCCAGTTTTTCAAATTCTCCATAAAAGATGCTTTTTATTTCGTTGGAATCTTGAAATATACTTAATAAAAAATACTTTCAAAAAGATAAATAACAAAAAAAGTTTTCATTTTAGTATTACTTGAATAAAAAATAAAAATGGAAAAAGTTAAACTTTCTAAAAGCAAAAATATGCCAAAACGAAAACTGTTGAAAAATTTCATCTTCTAGTTCCAACACATGTTTATCTATTTAATTAAAACATGAAAAAGTTACATTTTTTTAATTTAAGATGTAAAATCCAAAGTTTAAATATTCCGTGTTTTTCATAATCTGATTTGAAAAATATTGTTTTTTATCAGTTTATTTAATTTTTTCAGTTGAAAAAATTATTTTGTTAAAGTGTGTTTATTTTATAAAATATTAACCGATTTCATCCCATCATCAGTTGTTACTTACGCAGACTTTAATATCAAATTTCTTAATGTCATTGGGATGAAATGGATTAAATTAATTGAGTAAAATAAATAATGAACAAATGTCTATAATTATGTAATAATGGAAACCTACAGTTTGTCTTCTTATTTGCATGGTTCTAGGTCTACTATCCCAAAGGACAATTCCCAGGCGAGCGACTGCCCGATTATTAAGAACTGCCTGGCAAAAAAGAACGAGAGTAGGACAACTTTCGGATGGAAAATTATCTTACAATCATAATTTGTTAAATTAGGCAAAAACTAGATCATTTGGGCTTTAGAAATTTCGTTGAATTGTGAACAATTCAAGTTTTTATCTCGTTTAAGACATTTTTATTTCAGACAAAGAGAAAAATGATAATTTTAACAAAGATAGACGTTCATATTTTTGTAGATTTTTTACTTATATTTCTCAAACTTATGTAAACTTTCTGTTTTTTTCTTCAAACTATTATTTATGAAGTTTTTCCTGCTTTATTACACTCTAAAAAGTGTATTCTTAATGTGTTTCCTAAGTTGGACACTCCCAGAAGAAAATAAATAGATTTTAACAAAAATTTGAATTTTCCTAATAAAAACTGCATTGTTCTTTCAGCTGTTGTCTAGATAAATATTTGCATGCGTATATGCATTATTGATTATTCGGTCGTATTTGAAGTTTAAAATAAACTTTCAAGCGAGGGGAAGGGTGCAAATTAAGTGTCTAGGCAACATTTGGGCTAAGTTTGATACTATATAAGTCTCGTAAAATATTAACATTTTTGATATATTGTTTGAAATTAATTTTCTGAGAAATTTCATTTTAAAAATTCTCTCCTAAATTTTGTGTTCTACTTGTGATAGGTATAATTTTTATTTATTAAATTAAATTTGAATAAAAATTGTTAATAAATGTTCTTAGTCTGCTTATTATTTTATCTTAAAAAATTAGGGTGGGGCCCCAAAAATCATAATCTCACTATTTTAATTATACCCGTTGGAGGGTTGCGTTTAGTTGAGTATGTTTACATTCAATATTATATTGGATATTACCCAAACGTATACTTCACAAAGAAAGAAATTTCAATGATAGTCACACTCATCAATTCAATAGTTATGAGGAGAAAAATAATCTAGTCGAGGTATCTCAGAAATTTATTTGAGCAGTGCTAAAATACATAACGGTCTATTTTTCAAAATCAAAATTACAAATAAAACTTTAGATTAAAATTTAATGCATTTTTTTTTTAAAATATTTTTTTATTGGGAATAATGATTGTAAAAACATTTAAAAAAAAGTAAATTAGAAATATTAAGATTTACTTTTTTCAAATTAAATTTTTTGCTAAAACAAGCACGAAAAAAAGAAGATTGTAACAGCTGATTTGCATGTGAATCAGTTGAAATAGTATGAAATTTAGTTTTAATGGTCATATTGCTGAATAGACTTTCACATGCATATTTCAAACCAAAAAGAGAAGCCATTTTTGCACATCGACAACTATATTCTGCTACTGTTTCCTTGTATAATGGACCAAAATTCTATTAGTTCGGGAGTTATAGAGAAGAATTTAGTTCTAAAACAGGTGTTAGGATCTCATTTCTTTTGAAAGCCATAAAAAACATCATAGAAAGAATCTTTTATATCACCATCAATTGAGGGCTAGATTTGCGAATCCAAGATATATTCTAACGCCTCCCAAAGTGGGTGGTAGAGCCCCTAGGGGGCGTTATCAAGACACAAGGGGCGTCAAATGTTTTGCTCGAGATAGGGGGCGTTAGAGTCGCGCAAAGGGGCGCTGTAGAATTTTGCATATAATTATTTTTAAGCTCACGAGATCATTGAAACTCGTGATAACTAGAAATAATACATTCAACATGTGTAAATAGAAGAGCTTTCACAAAAGCTTATGTATGATGTGTGTACTTCTCTCCACATGTTTCTGATATTTTTTTCTGACATTTTTATTCGCCTCACGTGCACACTGCACATAGCTTGCACAATATTCACAGATACAGGCGTCAAAGCAAATTATTTATGAAGTATTTTCTGTGTGATCGATGTTAAAAAGCGTGATTCAAATCAATAGAGCAACCGCGTTTGAGCTCCAATCATTCATCATTTTCTTACTTATTTTGTGTTATTCATAGCTATAACTTTGTTTTTCTCATTTTGAAAATGTCAGAAAGTTCAAAGAAAAAATGTCGATAGTATAAAGTTGAGTATCATTAGTGCTGGGCAAAATTTGTCCGCTCAAGTGCTGGGGGCGTAAAGTGCCCGCCCTATTTTTCTCAGATATTAATAAGTTTTTATAAATATTTTTAATGTTACATATATATTTCAACTATGCTGAATTCAGTGGTGATGTCCATTTTTTATCAAACCTGTCAAAAAATTGATTTATATATGACACTCATCTAAAAAAGGAACTTTTTTTTAAAAATTATATAAAAGTTTTTTAAAAATTTATCCCCATTTTAAAAAATAAAAAATTGGGGGTTTATTTTTTTTTTTGAATCTATCAAACCTGTCAAAAAATTGATTTATATTTGACAGCTCATCTCAAAAAGGAACTTTTTATTTAAATAATTATATAAAGTTTTTTACACATTTATACCCATTTTCAAATATGCTAAATTCAGTGGTTATATTCATTTTTTATGAGAATCTATCAAACCTTTCAAAAAATTGATTTATATTTGACAGCTCATCTCAAAAAGGAACTTTTTATTTAAATAATTATATAAAGTTTTTTACACATGTATACCCATTTTCAAATATGCTGAATTCAGAGGTGATATTTATTTTTTATGAAAATCAATCAAACCTGTCAAAAAATTGATCTAAATGTGACAGCTCATCTCAAAAAGAAGCTTTTAATCTAAATAATTATATAATGTTTTTACACATCCATTTTCAAGCATGCTGAATTCAGTGGTGATATTCATTTTTTTTTAAAATCATTCAAACCTGTCAAAAAAGTGATTTACATATGACAACTCATCTCAAAAAAGAAACTTTTTATCCAAATAATTATAAAAATTTTTTTACAAATAAATGGCACAGATGCCAATATGTGAGAATTTAGTCACTATCAAGATATTTTTAATTTAAATTGAATTTGTCCATCTTTTTCCTTTTGCGTCAAAGAAATAATTTTAATACTTTTTGTAATTGAACAATGAACATCACGAATGATTCATCAGAAAAAAACCTTTGAAATGAGATTGGTTGACAAATATTCACGCCTGATAATAAAATACACGATACTGATAAAAAAGTCTAAGATCATCAAGAAGATTTCTTTAATCAGAATGCTTTGAGAGAGGAAAAAAATAATTTTACCCTTATAAAAAAATTTTCGAACACACATTGAAGAATATAAATTTTTAATGAAAAAAGAGCTACCAAGAAAGGATCATCATAGAATGAATAGCAAAATTACATACTATAAATTATAATATGACGTGGAGACTACGAGCCGATAACCAATTTGTAGCCAAAAAGATGGAGGTCCTATCGAGTTACATAAGTTACTGTAGAATGAAATATTTTGAGTGAATTATCGATTTTTTTGACAGGTTTTATTGATTTCATAAAAAATGACATCACCATTAAATTCTACATACTTGAAATGTATAAAAAACTTTTTATAAGAATAAAAATTTTAATTTTGACATGGGCTGTCATATTTAAATTATTTTGTCAGGTTTGACTAATTTTTTATAAAAAAAAAAGGAATATAACCAGTAAACACAGTCTACTTAAAAATGGGTATATGGGTGTAAAATGCCATACACGGTAAACTTCATCATCTCCATATACTTTCTATTAAACGTAATTCTCTAATTCAAAAAACCGTGACTGATCCTTTCTTTTTGGGATAAATCAATTTTTTGACATTTTTGATTAATTTTCATATAAAAATGAATATCACGACTGAATTACGCATGCTTAAGGGTATATATGTGTAAACAACTTTATATTATTACTTAGATAAAAAGTTTCTTTTTAAGATGAGCTATCATATTCTTTTTCACAGTCAAAATCTTTTTGAAGCATCTATTATATAATTAAACCACTTCCTAGTTCATTAGAACATGGTAGATCTTCTATTTAGTCAAGATACATATTTTTTTTAATTATTTGTTTTGATCACATGTTCTCTTTTAAATTAGTTTTCAACTTGGTTCCTTCTCTCATATAAATTTTCAAAAGATTTTATAATACGTTTTGTTTGTTTTTTTAATAAATATTTCATACTCAAGATGATTGTAGAAAGTATTATAAGCCAAAATATACAAAAAAAAAAGTATATTTTCACTATATATCTAATATGCAGCCATTTTTTGAAAATTTTTTGCAGAACTGATTTTCAGGCATACATTACTAATTCAATTGCCACTTCGAGATATTTTTTAACCGTATTATCCAAAATCCAGTACAGAAATAAAATAAGCATAGTCGATTTGGTATAAAACAGATATTTTATTTTTTTGAAAATATTTTTGAAGACAGTATCTAGAAGTAAACCGCAAATCTGATTCAAACTTTCAGATATTTTAAAATCATAAATGCCAAAACTGAGTCCAAAAATGAAACCAGTATCTTCCATTTGGCATAAAAACAGATATTTTATTTAAATTTCAAAAATATTTCTGTAGACATTAGACGTAAATCGAACATTTGATTGATACTTTCAGACATTTAAAACCTCCAAATGCAAAAAAAATGATTTCAGAAATAAAAATTATCATGGTCGAATTGGTATAAAAACATATATTTCATGTAAAATTAGAGAGAATATTTTGGGATATAGTTTTACCACATAAACCGCAAATTTGATTGACACTAGCAGTAAAACCTCTAAATGCGAAAACTGTGTTCAGAAATGAAATCATCATGATCTATTTGCTATAAAAACATATATTTCAAGTAAAATTTGTATCAATATTTTTTAAAACAAATTTTAGAACTAAACGCAAATTTGATTGATACTTATAGGTATTTTCAAATTAAAACTGCAAAAATTGAGTCCATAAATGAAACTAGCATGGTTGATTTGGTATAAAAACATATATTTAATTGTAAAATTTGAATGAATGTTTTTGGAAACAATTTTCAGAAGTAAACCGCAAATTTGATTAACACTTATAGGTATTTTCAAATCCTAAATGTAAAAAATGAGTCCAGAAATGAAAACAGCATGATCGATTTGGTATAACACATATGTTTTTATGTAAAATGTGAAGGAATGTTTTTGGAGACAATTTTCAGAAGTAAACCGCAAATTTTATTAACACTTATAGGTATTTTCAAATTCTAAATGTAAAAAATGAGTCCAGAAATAAAAACAGCATGACCGATTTAGTAAAAAAACATATATTTTATGTAAAATTTGAAGGTATATTTTATTAGATACATTTTTGACCAATCAAAATTTTGATTGACATTTTCTAAAAAGTAGCCATGATTATTGAAAAAATTAAATATATAAAGTGTTATGCGTTCCAAACTGTATATAATTATAAATTTTCAGGGTATTATATAATATAGATCCTAAGTTATAAGGTTAAGTACAGATAATGTCAAAATTCTGCTGAAAAATTTTAATTTTTGATTTTGATTGAAAGTTTTGGACATGAAAGGGTCATTCAACTACCATGAAAATGGTTTCAAAAGATGCAGCTAGCGATTTTAGAAAAAGTCACAAAATTTGAAGGGATATAATTCAGCCAATTTTCTACAATTAATTTTTTAGTGAAGGGGCGTAATAGGGTTAAGTTTGGATTTATTTAATTTTTTAAAAATGAACAACAGCTGATGTGTCTCCTTTGCGAAAAGGTATTTTCAAATGAAGTAATGAAAACATCGAGGCTTTCCGAACATTAGAACAAAATGCCTTCAAAGAAAGTAAATAAAAAATTTTCATATTTCAAAAACTTGTTGATAAATTTAATAACCGGAATCGAATTTCATCGTTTATCACAAATCAATCACAAAACGTTATGATGGGATTGTTTGTCCATACAATATTTAAAAATTGATTGCTAAATGAGGGAAAACTCCCACAATTGGAGAACAACTTATTTTACCAGCTATAGAAGAAGTTCTCAGTACTATAGTGCATCATCCTTTTCCCAAAACTATTTTGAATTCAATTCCACTTATTAATAATTCAGTACAAAGAAGAATTGATGAGATGGCGTGCAATATTGAAGAAACTTTATATGAGACGCTCAAAAGTCAACAATTGAGTTTGCAGTTGGACGAATCTACTCTTCCAGGTAATGATGCATTGCTTTTGGCGTATGTCCGTTTCATTAAAGACGGAAAAGTTTTACAAGAGTTTTTTTTGCTGATGAACTTGAAACTGACACTAAAGGCGAATCAATTTTCAATAAAGTTTATGCGTTTTTCAAAGAGAAGGAAATTCTTTTAAGTAATATCGTTGCTTGTTCAACTAATGGAGCTCCAGCCTTAATGGGAAGACAAAGGTTTCCTTGCTTTTTTAAAAAAACATGCTCCCAATTGTCTCACGGTTCACTGTGTCATTCATCGCCAGCACTTGGTTGCAAAAAACTTGAATGAACGTCTTCATAAATCTCTTGATAGCATTATATCAGAAGTGAACAAGATAAAATGTAATTCTCTTAACTCGCCATTATTTCGTCAACTTTGCAAAGACAATAATGAAGAATTTGATCCCCTACTTTTACACACGGAAGTACGGTGGTTATCAAGAGAAAATTCGTTGAAGCGGTTTTACTCTCTATCTGAGACCATCATAACTTTTCTCAGAGAAAATAAATGTGCTTCGCTAAGTGATGAGCTCATAGCTTGCAAAAGTGATGTGGCCTACTTGACAGACTTGTTCACCATATTTAACGAGCTAAATCTGCAACTGCAAGGATCTGAGGTAAATCTCATCAAGACAAAATCTGTTATTTGTGCATTCATTGAAAAACTCATTTTTCAGACAAAATATTGGTCGTTGAGAGCTATTCCAATTTTCAAATTTGAATATGCTCAAAAAAGACTTGGCGTTTGATTGTTCTACAATAGATGATCTCCTTGTTTATTGTGAGCATTTTACCTTTTTACAAAAAAACATGGCATTTAGATATCATGATCTTATTAATATGACAATACCTGACTGGCTCATCAATCCTTTTCTTTATGATACAACAGATGAAACTGTATGGAAAAACTTTTCCTCAATCCTAAACAAATCCGCCCTGGCAAGACTTTCTCCTGTCCCGAACTAAAATTTACTTCCCCGCAGAGCTCTCATATTTACTCATTCATATTCTATTAAATGTTGATATATGATTTGATGAAGAAGAAACAAGTCATTTTAGATTTTTCATTGAACCTCCTTTAGATGCTTGCTCGGTTTCGGGAAATGATGGTTGTTTTGAGTATAACAATTTCAGCTCCAATCAATTAGCGGCTTCAGCACAATTTGACAGTGAAAATAATTAGGAAGAAGAAATGTGTGAAACAAATCCTCACAAAAAAGTAAAGAGTGTCGAATGGGGCATTGTGGACAGTTGAAAATCTTTGAAGAGCTTTTCCCCCAACCAGGGACCTTTTTTTCATGATCAACCGCTTCAAATATTAGATATTCTTACTATGTTTTTAAACATAGAGATTAGAGACATGTTTGTTGACATGTCAAATACATACGCTCTACAAAAAAACTTTTACTTGAATGTATTCCGTGATGAAATATTTTGTTTGATAAGCATATTAATTTGCTCAAGCTATGACTCTCTGCCACGTTCCAGGTTATACTGGGACAAGAAAGAAGACTGCAACAACTCTTTGATTTCTTCATATCGATGCGGCGTAAGCGTTTTGAAGAGATCAAAAAATACCTTCACATGTGTGATAACACATCTCTTCTTGAAAAAGATAAATTTGACAAAATGCGTCCCTTGATAGAAAAGCTGAATTCAAATTTTTTTAAGTGGGCACCTTCATCTGAGTTTCATTTCATTGATGAAACAATGATTGAATATTTTGGCGGTCACTCGACAAAACAATTTCTCCGAGAAAAACAAATACGCTTTGGTTGTAAACAATGGTCGCATTGTATCGCTCCTGGATATTGCGTTCAGTTTGACCTATACCAAGGAAAAAATGTTGAAAGTCGTGAAAAACAAAATTTGGTCTAAAGGGCTCAGTAGTTTCAAACTTTTCCAATAAGTTAAATCAGCTGTGCCCAAATAATTATCACTATGTGTGTGATGATTTTTTTTCATCGTATGACTTAGTTAACGAAATGCTTGCGATGGGAAAAAAGATAACTGGGACCATCTGCAGTTAAGTCCGAAAGAAAGATTTTAAAGAGAAGAAAAGAGGCTTCCACAAATTTTATCATTTGATGGAGTCAATATTTTTCAGTGGTATGACAATAAATCAGTACTCGCAATTTCAAATTCTTGCACAGACGAGCCTTTATCTCATGTTGCAAGATATTCTCGTAAAGAAAGGAAGAAACTTCTCGTTTCCCAGCCAAATATTTTCAATGTTTACAGCAGTCAAATGCAATGGGTTGATCGAATGGATCAAAACATTGCACAATATCAAGTACCAATTCGAGGCAAAAAAATGGTATTGGCCCATTTTGAGTCACTTGATCAATACGTCAGTATCTCAACCGTGGCAAATATACAGATTGACTCCAAATCAAAAGATGGATCAATTGTGTTTTCGAAGAACGCTCGTTGAAATTCTTTTGTCAAAGTTTGGAGTGCCATCTATGTCAGCTCGGCAAAGTGTTTTGAACCCGGTGAATGAAGTAAGATTTAACAAAAAAGATCATTTTGTATGTAATACTCAAGAGAAAAGAAGAATCCGATGTAGACTTTGTCACACTATGACACAAACTATGTGTAAAAAGTGTAAGGTGGGTGTACATGTTAAGTGTTTTATAGATTTTCATACAAAATAATTATTTGCCCATACATACACACATATATATACATATGTTTATCTTTTTTTTGAATATAATGCATATAAACTGTTTACTTTTTAGTTTTAAAACAGAATAATTGTAATATTAAAAATTTTCAAAAATTTCTTAGCGATTTTTTGAAATTTTAGAACTTTCAAAAAATGTACCCATATTTGACCAGTGATTCATATATGATAAGGCTGAATTTCCTTGTGAAAAGACTTCAAAAATTCAAAATTTTTGTATATAATATATTTCTATATTGATTATGATATCTTAAACTGAAAATTATAATATAA
This sequence comes from Nectonema munidae, assembly GCA_030549495.1. NCBI lineage: Eukaryota > Metazoa > Nematomorpha > Nectonematoida > Nectonematidae > Nectonema > Nectonema munidae. The sequence continues at coordinate 356,786 of JAUIRK010001035.1, forward strand.
AAATTTTTTTTAACAATTGTCCTAAATGGCATATAATGCTTCATTGCAAACAGTCAAAAAAGGGTTAATAAATAAAGTCTAAATGAAACTAAATAATTTTAAGTCCTTCATATAAATATTTATAGTACTGTACATTCATTGGTTTTTGCTGAAAACTACATAAAACATAGCTCTAGCCCTAACTTTGTGTTGTTAAGGGAGTTATATTTTCTTTTAATTTACTTAAGATTATTAAGTTTTTTTAATTTATTTACTTTTTTGTATTGCTCAGTTGTTAGTTTTAAGTGTTGCTTTTTTAAATTTGAGTTGATTTAAAATTATTTTCTTACTGTAAGTATAATTTTGCGGTCAAAATTTATTCTTAGTCGAAATATTTCCTTTGCATATTTTTTTGTGATTAAAAGGTATAGTTTTTTCTTATAGTGAGAAAATTTCAAAATAATCTACAAAATTTGGAAAAAAAAAATCTAAAATCTTGTAAAATGCCTCAATTTCTCTTGACAAATATTGGTAGCCATCCTGTTTTATCAGTTAACCCATTAAATATTTAAAAATTCTTTGTGAAAGAAAGCCTTGAATTAGTTTTCAGAATACTTGTCTTCATGGAAGAAGAAGAATTTATTAAATTACACAAGAAATTATATTTAGTATATAAAATCGAATATTTGTTTTTAAAATGCATAAATATTCACAATTGAAAGTGTTAAATAAAATATAGAATTAGCATTTCTATATTGGAAGAACTTTTTTTTTAATTTTACAGGAAAAATATATATAAAATTCATAAAAAAAAAACAAAAAAACATTATGGTCGTGTAATTTCAAATTCATGATTAATTTTGTGTAATTTCAAAGGGTTAAAAAGACTTAAAAAGTTTTCAATATCTCTATAGCTATGAAACATACTATTTGTGTAATTTTTAACAAAATCAAATTTTGCCTCATAAAGGGTATATGCTTTCAAAAAGTTTACACCAAATTTCTATACTAGCACTACTACTGATATAGTTACTTAAAAAAAGTGAAAAAATTTCGACTTTTTTGTGGAAAAGTGTGTAGAGCTCTTTGGAAATGAAAAAGATATAATAAAAAAAAGGAGTGTATTTGTTATAGAATAGGATATGCTTTAAAAAAGAAGATTGATAGTAAAAAGTCATATACTCTCTAAAAAGCTGAGCGCCTATTTCTTCTGCTTGTTTATCTATGCTTTTCCAGGACTTGAAAAGTCGAACTTTATCCTTGGTGCTTAGTCCACTCAACTCTTCTTCCAAGCACTCAACTGTAGTCATTTCACCTTTGGAATCCACATAGAGAAATGCAGATGCATTATTTTCCGCGAGAGACTTTTCTTTAGAACTTTTAGAACCCATAGTACACTAACTCCTCATTTCTGGCTAATATAAAGTTTTAATTAGTGAGCTTTTGAAATCACAATGAAGGAAAATTGGGGTTACTTTCCAAAATATTTGCATGTTATGGAAGGAAGTGTTGCCAGATGATGCGATTTAATTTTTGGATCTGTCCTACTAAATTATTAATATTGCAATTATGCTAAATTTTAATTTTGCATTTTATTTTGATATTTTAATCGTGAAACTTTTTCATTTACCCATAAATTTAATATTATCTGATTGTGTTAAGAGTGTAAGCACAAACCTGTGAATCTGGCGCAATCCATATAACACATTTGTTATTTTGCTAAACCATTCTCAAGTTGTTTAAAACATTTACTATTTTATTTTATTATCATGATATAAAACATTTTTTAAATTTTTTACTGTTTTTCAAAATTGAACCAATCCTCTTCGAACCACGACAACCTTTTGCTTCCATCTCAATTAATGAATTAATTGAACCAATCCTTTTACTCCAAAATCTCAATTATTAAAAAGGCAAACTTGTTTGATATTGATATTATTTGTTTTTAAATTAACTTTTAAAAAAAGGATCTTATCCTTAGGAGAACATTTATAAATTTTTACAATTACGAACGATTTTCTCTCAAAAGTTGGACAAAAAGTCATTGAAAAAATTTTTTTAAATAACAGGTTTATGAAATGAAATAGTGAATTTTGTTGAAGATAAAGACACTTTGAAAGATATTGAGAAGAATAATAAAGATATTGGGAACGAGCAGTATTGCATGAAAATGTCACACCAGTGTAACAACTTTTTTCAGAATTCGAAATTAGTTTACGTCTGCGTTTTTATAATAAGCAAGTGTTTGCTATTTTTGCTTCTTTTTTTATATCTTTTCCTACTTTAGATGAGACGTTTTCGCGCAACACAATGTCACATTTACGGTTCTCAGATGCAGAAAGGCAACCCTATGGAGGCCAATGTGACAAGGTGACGACAAAGTGACAATACAAAGAAATCAAAATTCTCTGCTTTAATTATAACACAGGCCAATTATAACTCGGGTTCGAACCCATAGACCCTTTTTTACACAAAAAAGTAACAAAAATAGATTGAAACATTTTTTGTTACCTAGTCATATTGAAATAAACATTGTTTTGCTTCTATCATGCCTCTTCACTTCTTCGACAAAATCATCATCATGATCCTTCAGATTATAATATTAAAATAGTTTATGCACATATGACGTATTTGTAAACTAAGAAAGGGCGGTATACACTAAATTGGGCATTAAATGCTGAAAATGTACCTTCAAACAACAGTTTTTAAGTATTCTGGCGAAATAAAAAGGATTTAGAGGTTGGATCGAAAGAGACTGCAGCGCTTGATTGGCTTAAATGCTGTAACTTAGGGAAGCAAACTTCGTTTTAAGTTTGTAATATTTGCTTTGTAAATTAAAATTTCTTACTTGTTCTTTCCTTCACTTTTAAAGCTAATTATGCATTCTAATGCAGAAAGAAAAATACATATCATTAATAATGTACCACCATGGGAATAGAGAAATCAATCAATACTTTTGTTTTAGGTTCAATTATTCTCTCCATAGCATGGGATGTTACATCTTGCATAACAAATTTTGCGTTTGCAACTTGAAACCAAAAAATGATTTGACAGTAAAATTATGTATTTCATTCAGTATCAAAGGATTACTTTGACGTCTTAAAATATTTACTATATAAACACTTGTCTGTATAGATATGTGCAAAAGTTCATTTTTCATTTATCCTTGAAAAAGTACAAGATATGCATTTTAGAGTAACTAACAAGTGGCAATGATTTGATGAGAGAAGGCGCTGAAACATTTCGCAGACTTAACAAAGTTACGGAGCAAAGTGTGTATTAAAATTCTCTAATTTTGCACTTATTTAGTTAAATTCACTTGAACCCATTTTTTTAAAAACTAACTTAAATCCTTCTAAGATACCTTTGAATGCTTTAAAATGCACTTGCAAAAGGGTACTACGACATTTTATAAATGGATGTTTCGTCAATGCAAATAGATAAATAATGGTCATGCAAGATTTCTTCTTCTTTGCCTACACCTTGTCCCCAAGTTGCGGGTCGGCGGCTATCATCCCAATCCTCCACTCTTTTCTGTCCTGAGCATGACATCCTTCCAATCCAATTTCGGCTAGCCTCTTTTTAATTCCATCTTTCCATCCCTTGGAAGGTCGTCCTCTTTTCCTTTTTCCCATTATGGGACAATCCATTATTCTGTGGACAGTATCCTTCTTTTCTTTTCTAAGAACATGTACAAACCATTGAAGTCTACTTCGTTCAATCACACTCATCACGCTAACCATAACCTTACCCTTTTTTCTAACCTCTTCATTCTCCATGTGATCTTTGAGTGACACTCTTATTATTTTCCTCAGCATACTCAATTCGGTTGTTGCAAATCTATTCTATCTTTCTTACTAAAACTCAGACACTCTGTTCCATATGTCATGGCTGGTTTTATAATTTCTTTATAAATTTTCCCCATTAACTTTATTGAAAATCTTTTGTCGTACATGATTGCTTGAACTTCTTTCCGCTTCATCCAGCTAGCGTTTATTCCTGCGTCTTACATTTCTAATGTAGTATTATCTCTTAGTGATTCTCATTGAAGCACTTTATCGCAGAATATTTTACTTAAGGTCTTATCTTTATTACTTCCTGTATTATGGTGATATTGTGTATTTTTTCATTTAAAAAGACGTTAAACTTTACTACTTTTTTTATAAACCATCTTTTCTCAACCTCCGCCTTGAGGGCCGCATGCAGCCTTCAACCTCTTGTTTTGCGGTTCACATAGCAAAGTTGTTGGAAGAATAGGCTAACAATATCATATTAAAACTGTCAAAATTTGGCAAATTTATTGATTTATATTTATGAATAATATAATAATGACTTTAGCCAGAAAGTCTCTGTTATGTTTTAACAGAGAAAGAAAAGACAGAGTAAAATAAAAGAAGGTATAATTTATTGAAAGCCAAAGAAGAAGTGTAATAAAACGTAGAAAGTAAAAGTCTATCCTAGAGGACCAACATGTAGACGCCATCTAGATCAGTTACAACCTCACTGTTCTAACTCAAAAGACGACAACCCGGGAGAATATTCACTTTCTTCAAACTGCAACTCTAGGATGCAAGATGTTTAAACCTCTGCAAATCCTTGTGAAGAAAAAGTTGCAACTCAACAGGATGTAATACTTCAACAATCAGAAACACTCAGAAGATCCCATAGGATAAACAAAGGAATTCCGTCCCGGGGGTTTTCCTTCTCTCCTCAGCTAAGTTGGGAGGTGTTATAAAAGCTGCTTATGCAATTTGCCTCAGCAACAGTGAAAATTGTTTACCTACTTCCAAAGTGCATGCAAATTATAAAAGGGTTTGCATGAAGCCCTATCAAATCACTGGAAATATTTTCTTACAAAAATCCATTCATTTGATTAAGTTTTTTATTGGAAAATTTGCATAGAATCTTTCCAGTGTATAAATACTAGTGTGTTTGGCAGAACGCACACACTTCTTCTTCGCCTTCCCATAAACTATACCTTCTTTTATTTTACTCTGTCTTTTCTTTCTCTGTTCAAAACATTAATTTTATGTATATATGCAGCAATTTGTGTCTAATTTAAGTAATTGGAATGATATTTTAAATTAAAATCATTTTTATAAAATCCGATTTTATGCTTTTGGTGAGGCCCTGAAGTGCAATGTTGGTTCTAAAAAGGTTGAACCACTGAGTTTTAAATAAGTTATGCTATAATTACAGTTCACCAAATTAAATGTTGTATAGCAAATTATTTTATTCACAAAAAATACACTCATAACGAAAAAAATTTATTCAAAAAAAATTTCGTAGAAGAAAAGCATGCTTAATTTCAAAGAAAACCCTATACGTAATTCAAATTCGTCTAAGAAATTGAATAAGCTGTATTTCTTAGTTGAGGTCTGTCAAAGAGTAGCTTGGTTATGCGGGTTACCCCAAGCAAGTGTTGTAAGGGATTCAAAAACGATTTCCATCTTTACTACGTTTTATTTTATCGAATCTATGAGTTTAGATTCATCAAGTTCATTCCCATTACTTGAATTATAACATATTCCAATCAATACGGTTGTGATTTATTAACATATTTATTAAATATATATATTAGTGATAATTATACAAATGAATAGATAGCAAATTAATTAATTTATTTTTATATACAAGAAAAAGTAATCATTCAACTTTTTATTTTACATGAATTTCGTATATAAAATTGTATATTAAATTTGATGAACTTCTTTTAAATCGGATTCAATTATCCAGAACAGTGACACTTTGTAACAAATTGCAAGCATAATCCCATTGTTCTATGCCATTCAAAATTCAGCATAAATCTTGCCCAAGAATTTATTCTTATGGAAGTGTTCTGTTCGAATGAATCCATATTCCCGGTTCTAACTCTTAAAATTTTGGATTGAAGAATTTAGCAGAAATTTTATTTAATGAAAAACGGAATAAAAATATTTGCTTTTGAAATTAAATTAATGAAAAGTAGTTTATATAGATTCTTGAAAAAAAAAATTAATTTTGAAAAATGAATATTGTAAACGAAATAGGTTTACAATTTTTTATGGCTTATTAACAATAAAGCCTACAAGTAGTGAGTCCGAAAGATCTTTTCCAATCACGTTAAAACTTCATTTAATACTCTTTGCTTCTTGTTTAATCAAATCAATTCTAGATGAACTCTAGGATTTATCTTCCGTTGATTGCTCACCAGACATAGATCGAATTGATGTCATTGATGCCTCCATGAACTGGTCAAAATTTTGGAACCATTCAAAGTATGCGATGCAATAGTGTTTTGCAATACTGTTTGTTTTTGACAGCATGACTGTAATGAATGTACATTGTATAGGTACTGAAAAGATTTTTGATTCATGATGCGTTTCAAAGGCAGCAGTGCTATGAGTATCTATTTTTGACGTTGAAGGTTGTTAATGAGGTAAATAAGTAGGTGTTGGTTTACAGAGTTCTATATGGTATTTAAAAGACATATTTTCATGCAATTTGTCTACATCTAAATTTTTAGCTATAATTTCCTTGATAGCATCGTTGTAATATCTCTTACTTGACTCATTTGATTCGCATTGTCATTTTGAAATTTTCAGCGCCAGAATTTTGAATACCAATCTTTTCCTTTATTTTTCAATGGAATTTTATATAATAAGGAGACTGTTTTATTTCTTCGAAAAATCGTGTCACATTTGTCCGAAAAGGATTAAGGTAGTTTTATATTAAATTTAGGTGTAGAAAGTTTATAACAAATATAAAAAATGGAAGAAAAACTGGACACTTTATTAGTGAATATTGAAAACTTGTTTCGGAGTACAAACTCCTTTTTCAAAGCAAAAAATATAAATGATAAAATTGTGAAAATGAGAAGTAAAGAGAATAATTTTACTTTTCTCTTTACATCTTATTTTCACTATTTTATCATTTATATATATTTGCTTTAATTTTTTTCATTTTTTATATTTGTTATAAACTTTTTACACCTCATCTTCAATGGGCATATTTATCATTGTTTCTAAATATTATATTAAATTAGTTCATCTCATCTGCTTTTTCTCGGATGAACTGGATTATATGATCAATTATGAACAAAAAATTGGTAAAAAATATGTTTTTTAAATGTATCTTTTAATTATTTGCTATTGCCCCAATAAAATACAATGTCTCTCAGTTAATTATATAGCTCGCAGAAACTAGATAATTTGAAACAACTATCTAATCAACCAACTTACTAACTAATCCACTAACTAATTCATTCACTAACTAGAAACATTTCATTGAGGCCCAGTTTTTAGACCCAATTTTCCATTATAAGTTTCTGATAACTAGTTTTCTGGGAGCGAGTTTTCTCGCAACCAATTTTATCTAGAGAACTTAAAGCTTTCTATCTATTGAAAAAGTTAAGATTTGCGGATATGTGGTACAATTTCAATAAGCTAAAAAAAATTTGAGATTTTTTAACGAAAAATAGTTGAATAATTTTAATGAATGAAAGACTAGTAAAAACTCGTGTTTAATTCGCTAACGTGGAATATCTGAATCCTAATTATAAACTAATATTTTCAGAAAGATAAATTTATATAAGATAAATAGAAGGAATAAAAATGAAGAAATAGTTTCCAGAGGATTAATCTATATACTGGTGGTGGTATAATATACCACGGTATATTACGCGCTTTGACTACTTTCGTTCACACATTTTTCTATATTTCAATAAATTGTGGTAAAATGGTGCGGATTAAAGGCGAGTGTTCCCGGTAAATACACGTACCTTTATCTGGCTAAAATTTGTTATTGTTGAAATATTTTTATTTCAAATAATTCAGACTATGTTAGTGAAATGTAAAACAGCTATGAAGTTATATATAGAGGAATAGATATACCATCACATCTATTTTCAACATTATGAATTGGGTGATGTTGGTAAATAGCAAAACGTTCTGGCACACCTTGTTCCCAGCTCTGCTACTCGATGAACATTTATACAGGTGATGCATGTATAACACAGTCTTTGCATAAATTAAATGCGAATTCGGAACTTCACATGCATAAGAGCTTTTGCCTTCCTATTTCAGATCTGATGTTGTAAGCAGACTGCGTAAACACAAAACAAAGTTGGATGATGCTCTGGCACGTAAGATACTCTTTACACTACACTAATTCTATTCCCACACTAATGCTATCAATACGTTCACACTTTTTAACCTTGATTCAACTGATTTTCTTTTTGAAAGTATAAAACACTTTGCTATATGTATGGTAATTCATTGATCGAATTATATTATATTATCATCAATTCAAGACCTCAGAATATATCTTTCAAAATTAGTGAAAACTATTGAAACAAATTACAGCCAGAACTCCACAATCCGGTTAGAGATAAAACAGAAAACTCGTTATCCGATTGAAATTCATGAGAAACTATTCAAGACCCGAAACAGATAATAAAATCTCAAGAATTAAAATTTTACAAAAGATGCTTACAAAATCGAATTTAACGAAATTTAAATGATAATTATAAAAAATTGTGTTTTATCTTTGAACTAGGCTAACCTTTGAGTACGAGAATTTGGAAGAGAAAATTGTCTGCTTTTTTTCACCGAAATTTTATGCATTTAAGGAGTCAACAGGGCCGTATAAAGGGATCGTGGCGCCCCAGGGCAAAGATCCTGAATGGAGCCCCTCACGCCTTCCTCTTTCTTTTCTCACTCATCCCCACCCTATTCTGGCTTAAAAAGTGATTTAGAAAAAAAATGCTCACATTTTTATTAAGCCACATAATTCAGATATATACTGACTGAGTCGAAGACTTTCTCCATTAGAGGTTCATTTTTCGTGTTTTGGCAGCAGCAAAATTATCGATGACTTCGTCAAAATCAACACAATCGAGAACTTCTTTCTCAATGCTCATAAGAGTCAGGCTTTGGAGGCCGGCTTGCGCCATAGTACATAGAGTACTTTTAGAAAATTATTAGAAGTGGGGGAAGGGTGAAGGTTAAATTTTCTCTGCCCCCCCCCCCCCATCTTCGGCTCCCCTGGATTCGCGCCCTTACTGCTAGGGCTACATAGTCTACCTGGGACTTTCCATCCCTACTACATACGCCTTCTCGAAGTTTCCTCATTGTCTTGATGCAAATCTTGAAGGGGAATTTTTACAGCCCAAGCCTTGTTACCCTAAGATTATTGACTGTGCAATGAATTTATGTTACAATATATAAATCCCATCTGAGTGCCCCACTTGATACGGTCCTGGGATCAACGTCATTACTCTCCAAACTGCTGTCATAAAGGTCAAGGGTTAATTTTAAAATTATGATAAAATTATTCATTTTAATTTTTAAATGGTTTCACCATATCAACACCAGTACCTAAAATGTCGACATTACCTTTATTGTTCTTCCCAACACATTCATCATCTCTTTTTATCGCATGACCAAACCTATTATTCTTTGAACTAACTATATTCCTACAAAATTACTATTACAGATGGATTACTTAGAAAAGCTAGGTGCACATTTCAGAATTGAATAAATTTTGGTGACTCTATTTTTAGGCTTCCAAAACGTTAATGCGAAAACTTGCAAATTATGATCACAAATATTTTTTATGTTTGTTTAGGCGTATAAAGTTTTAACGGAAGACACTTTTATACTAATTCGTTTGCAAGAAGACATTTTTAAGTATAAAGGCTCATTATGTAGTATGTTAATTTGTGAATTTTTATTCACTTCATCTCTAGATCGCATTCAGCAAAAAATAAAAATACTAATAGAGTGTACTAGATCAGCGTTTTTCAAACTTGTTTTACTGCGACCCATAGCAAGAACCACAGTTTGCATCGCGACCCATAATACTTAGGTGTAATAAGACAAACTCTGATCACCACGTTCATTTATTCAGCATCGACAATTTATATGTATATTTCTTTTTATGATCTGCACATCGCTTCATTTATTTGTATGAATAAAATATTAACACTTTTAGATTTTCTTCACTTTGCTCTCCCTTGATGTCCCGTCTTTTTTGTCACGACCCATTTTATTTTTCACGCGACCCAGTGAAGGGTCGGGACCCACAGTTTGAATAACGCTGTACTAGACGATTGTTTTACTCAACATCACCACATGCTAATGGATTAAACTTAAAATCTCTAGTCGTTACATTTTCCCCCAAAAATTTCATAATCGGGTTGCCTGTTACACATAATCCAATGCTCTTTTCTGTATATAAATACTCTAGAACAGAGTTTCTCAATGGGGCCATGAAATAATTCTAGGGGGCCACAAAGCTAACTTTGGTCACACCAAACTTCGGGGGCCACAGATGATTTGAAAATCACAAAATATCAACTTGTAGGTATGTATTTTTATTTATAAGATCTACATTACACATAGATATAAAAAACATATGGATATCTGTTTATAGTAATGATGGAGCTTTCTTATGTACTAATTTTTAATGACGCTCATTTGTGTAACTAAAAACACATTAGAATATCAGATTTTGAGTGTTTTATGTCTGGTTATGAAAATGAAGAGCTATGTATCATTGCATTATAGCAAATTGGTCCTAAATTTTAAAGCTGCGAAACACACATTTCTCTTACCTGATTATAACTAAAGATTTGATTTGGTTAAATGTGTTCTAGTAATGTATTAACTTTATAGACTTTGTTTTGGAATTTAATCTATTCGTGGGCAATAATTTATTGGAATCAAAACGATTTTAAGTGTCTAATGTTGTCTTACAAGCAATCTTTTCGTAACAAATGGTTTACTCAAATTGGATGCTATTTATCTGAAACAAGCTTTAATGTTTCTATATAAACAGGTACATGTAATGTTACCTTTCACTTTCATAGACTAGATCCAATTAAAAAATAATTATAACTATCCATTAAGGTTCCCCAACGATTAGTATGCAACTTCTATTGATTCTCCAGTTCTAAAAATTCTCTAAAGAATAGTTGTAGCCCTTTATGGAAAGAATTTCTTTCATATCTTCCATTAGATATACTTTTAAATTTATTTAAATCCAAACTTAAGATCTTTTTACTTTCAAAATACGACCTGGTTTCTTGTAAAATACATAATTGTTTTTCGTGGTTAATTCAATGTTATATATTATAAAATATCCTTTCTTTTAAATTTCAACTCTTTATTGTCCCTTTTTCAACATTTTGCATAGTTGCATTCATGGTGTGTGCAGGCTGACATCCAATGAATAATAAAATATAACATACATTTTTTATTCATCTGTTGTAACATTTTTTTAATAATAATAATTTATTTCTTGTCATTTCAAAAAATTTCTTTCTTTCTTTCTTACTCTGTATTAAGCCTTGAAAAAACGCTTGAGGCATCTCTTGTTTAATGAAAATGTTTATTTATTATTTCAGATAAACATGGAAAATTCATTTAAAAAAGGTACCATAATATTCTCTCGAATATATTCCCTCTGGATTCGTTAAGTCCCCACAAATGGATGTCATACCTATTTGCCTGTTATGCACCATTATGTTCTGAAGAATAACATTGGACCAAATGTTTACACAAATATCAGCAAAAAAGGGAATCTCAGGTTCTAACGAAAATTGCAAATTTAATTGCAAAAGTTCGTAATTCTGACAATTATTCGTGAATTTTGATCATGCCATTACTCGTCTCAACAGTCATCGATCAGAGTCCACAAGAGGCAACTAGTGTTATTTCTTTGAGTAACTTATCAGTATAACGGTGCATTGATAAAATAGGGGCAGATGTTGAAAGCTTATTAGTTTCAAAAGTGCGGGTAATGCGTTGTCATTTTAAATAGATAAATCAACTCTACCTGATGAATTCTCCTTTTTTGATGGCATTTATTAGATTTCTCAATGTTAAATGATATATATGTAAAAAAATTTTCTTTACTTTGAAGTTATTGGACGATATCTTGAGGTCTATTTTGAACAGAACAACATTACATTCAAGGATAATTTGACTTTTGAAATAAATGACACTGTTGCCATGATTGAACAGTATCGGGGATATAGTGTTTATTTTGAACAAGTGTCCTTGATAGTTTATGTGCAATGTGTTACCCCCCCCCTCTAGCACCTAACTAGTTGCCAAAAACCTGGCAAATCCTTTGAATTATGAACTTATCAATTTTATCAAATGCATTACAAGATACATTCAGCAATTATAAGGAAAAAACGAAGAATTTCAACTGAAGTTAGATTGGCTCTTTAAAGTTAATTACCTGCATCCCTTTGTTGCACTTTGGAACACTGTTGTCTCTTGTTTGAGTAAAAGAGAACTTGACAGAAACTTGTTCATGCAATAAGTAATATGGAAATCCGCTCTAATAATTTGTTGATATTGATAAAGAAAGCTAATGAACTTCAAAACCACACAACGGCACTAGCAAATTTCAATTATAATAGATGATACAATAAGCTGTGGATGAATGAAGAGATATCTAAAGACACAATATTCTAGAAAAATGTTAAGTTTCTTTTACTCACTAATAAACAAAAATAGCATATCAAAAATAGTTATCTTTCATTGTACATTTCATTTTAATTTGTTAAATTTTCTTTTGAATTTTACAACTCTTAGACGACTCCCAGCACTGTAAAATCACTCGGAAGTCGCCATCCACTCTCGTTAGATAAGAAGTTAAACGCCCGTTCCATCCCGATAAGCTTTCATTCAAGAATATCGCTGCGGGAGGACTCAAACCTTCATACTCAAGAGGAAGCAGGGGTGGATGGAGGAGTTTGAAAACAATGTACTACTACTTGGCAAGCAAAAGTTTAGCAAAACAACAAATGATGAATTAAACCCCATCATCTACGAAAGATTTATGGATTGCATGGCCTGGCTTTTTTCTGTGAGCGGTCCTCTTGTCCAGGAGAAGGGACGGGAGATAGTACTGCAGCTAGAACTCCACGACTTCTAGGTATTAAATGACTGGCTAGAGGTTTTTCGTAGACGATACACATTATTTTTGGCAAGATGAAAGACAAGAGTGGTGGAGTCGATAGGGCTGTTCTAGACGACTAGGTGGAGAGACTGCGTGAACTGTGAGCCGACTTTGATCTCCATGACATCGTCAACATGAATGAAACTGGGCATCTGTTGATTCCAAACTCTACTTCTAAGGGACAGGCTACTCTGGCGGAAAGCGATCAAAGGAGCGCACCACTTTCATCTTGGTGCTAACGCCTTCGGAGAAAAAGAGCCCACGATTGGTATCGGCATATCAATTAAACCACTTTGCTTCGTTAGGATCCAACGTAGGGATCTCCCCGTGGCAAATCATGCAAACAATAAGGGCTGGATGACTTGTAATCTATTTGAATTTTTCATGATAACACTCAACAAGAAGATGCACTACCAACATCGAAAGATCTTCAAGCTGCTTAACAATGCTCCTTGCCGCGCCCACCTAGAGTTGTCGAATGTAAAACTGATCTTCCTCCCTCCTAACAGCTTCTCCATCACCCAGCCCATGGATCAAGGCATCATAAATGCGGTTAAGTTAAAGTTCTGAAAACGATAAGTATGAGGAATTATCCATCAAATGGGGAAAAAGCTATGAGTAACGGTAACCGGAAAAAAAGGCTTTTCTTCATCATACCACTTTGCAGCAAAAGATAATTAGAGAAGCGTTATGCTGACATCGGTAAGCTGATAATTGCAGTTGTTGCAATTAAAAGAGTTAGAACTAATAATAAATAAGTTAGAACTAATAATCACTGCGAGGGTTGGCATAATGGGTAATATTTATTATATGTCAAAAAAAGTTATGCATTTTTTCTTATATTTAAGCTTACGAAGTTCATTACCCGTTGAGCACCCAAATATTTGGGAAGTTCTTGAATTTTTTAAAAAAGAAAAAATAAAAATAAGAAAAGAAATCGACCAAATTGAATGTGGAAAAAGATTAGCTGCTTCAAAAGAAGATGAAGAAAAGTTTTTAAAAGAAGCCAAAGAAGATTTTTTTGCAACAAAAGATGTTCTTTCCTATTTAAAAAAAGTTTCTTCATTAATAATGAATCTAAAAGTCTTCAAATAGAAGGAATTGGGTTTGATGAAATTAATTTTTTAAAAATTAACGACAATCATTTTCCTTTTTCTATAGACTCTTTGTTAAAATAATTTCAAAATAATAAAGATTTATTTTTACTTATTTTTATTTCATCTTTTAGATATACTTGAAAATTTTATAGTGGTAAAAATATGTTGCAATTTATTATAAAGTTATACTAATTTACCCTATTTAATTAATTAAAAGGTAAAAAGTTTGATATTATGTATATATTTGATTTTTTTAATAGATTTTTTAATAGAGAAAATTTTAGATATATGAAGATATGTTGTATGTAAATTTGTTTGCTTTATTTTTTGAAACTCTAAAATTTGTATTGATGTTGCATGCGGGCAAAAAGTCTGTTTATTGCTGCAGAGAGGTTTTGCATGCCTTAGGAGCGATGTAGCAGTAGTATGCCACTGCAATATGATTTGCAACAACTTTGAAATTGCCAGCTTAGCGATGTCAGCGTGACGCCACTATAATTACCTTTTGCTGCAAAGTGGTATGATGTAAGAAAGGCCTTTTTTTCCACATGCCTTTTTTTTCCTAGAACCTGATGTAAAAGGCCTTTTTTTCCTAGAACCATGAGTAACAGCCCATGATATCATGCGACGTACTAATCTTTTCCAGGCCATCTACTTGGAAGAGTTACCGATTCAGGAATTCGTAACACAAAGGGGCTTCGCTAGCGAATACTGATGGCTTCAACTGTTGAGTATTTTCAGCATCGGCGTGAATCCAACCGAGAGAAAGGTGAAGTCAGAGAAGAAGAGGCGCTACAGATCAGCCATCCCTAACCCAAACACTAGAGTTTTGTAGATATCAGTAGAAGCATTTGCCGACAGTAAAGGCTTCGCCGAGATACTAGAGAGGTGCACTGACTTAGAAAGCTCTCGATTCTACAAGCGTCTCTTTTTAGAGCCAAAATGTCACCGAGTGAGATATGTCGCCTTGGTGGTTGTACAATCAACTTTGTTAGCTGTTTTATATAATTAAACTTTGAAATTGAAAATAGCCGCTGACCTGAATATTCGGCCACCTGTAAATGGTGGCTACTTTTGTTGTTTCACTTGGAGCAGCTATAGACAGATTTGACTGTATTTGTATATGCATTAATTTTACTTGAACATTAGTCATTCAAAGTTAACATCTTTGAAATTTTCTTCATAACAAAATATACAGACAATTTTGTATACACCCAAATCTTTATTATTTTAAAATTCTTCAAATTTGGAGGTGGGGTGGCTCAAAAACTATAGGCACGGCATTGTTCATGACTAAAAGACATACTTTCTTCAGCCAATTTTTCGAGTGTTTCATGCAGATCATAGAATTCATTAGTCCCGGTTATAAACCTACCAAAACCAGAGTTAACTCACTTGTTAAGACTCACTCGGTCTTCACGGTTAGACAGTTAACTTGATACATCATATTAACTTGAATATTTAAACAATTTCAAATATTATTAGGCATTAATCCTTAAATATAACATATTTTATTACTAAGTTGTATATTAATGCAAAAGTTCCCTCAATTATGTTATCAATTATTTATAGCACATTACAATATTAAATATTTTTTCTCAGAGCGCCCTCACTCTCTTAACTACATATATTGTTTATATAAAAATGCTTTTCCGATTCCTTAGACATTATGAGCGTTTTAAAACTTGATTCATTTTTTATAAAGACACAAAATGATTACAAATTGAAAAGTTACATGTCATCGTATATACCATATTAACACTTTTTTACATAAGCCTTGACACATTCAAACAATTATAGCGTAAATACTTTTATTATATGTTATATATTAAAGTAAAAACGCGAGTTAATTTTTTTATTACCGAATTTAGAATTTTTTGCGTTTTCACGAATACCAAGCTTGACAAAACGCGTATAAATTGCCTCCTAAATGATAGCATCTACGTTTATCTTAACAATTGGTTGTCCATTTTCTTTCAGGTTTTCAAGGTGGTATTTTGAGGAATGTGGAGTAGCATCTCTTTGTTGACTATAACATCATGTGGTTCAAGTATAGCAAAAAGAGAGACACTAAGGCGATAATATATAGAGAAGAATTTTCTCTACTGATACGCTTAAAGTGAAAAGTGAAGTCTGTTGACAATTAACAATATCACACTCAAATCCTGTCAATCATGATATATTACATTTTAATTGGCTACAGCAAATTTTAGTGAATTAGCTTACAATATTATACTCTGCTTTATAGCTAATCTGTTTTCACATACAAGATTAGATCTAAGAAAAAGGGAGTTACACAGCCATAGATTTGTATCATTGTAAGTTATCTACTTATTATTTTATTATAATAATTTTGGTATTTATGACTTGCGTTTTAGGCATTTTAACGAATACGATTAATAAAACCGAGATTCAAAACTGGGACAATTCCAAAAAACAGAACGTCTGGCAACTCTATGCATAGATGACTATATTTTTCAAGGTAGTAGAACCTGCGTTTTACGTACCCTGATTTTACGTCCTCGCCAAATGATCGATGACGTCATCTTTTTGGTCATTAAATGCATTATTAATACGTTTTTTGTTTGTGATTTTATGTATTAAAAAGTTTTTAAAGTTCTTTGTAAGACTTCTTTAGCTGCCATAGTCCCTCACGTCGTACACGGTGTGACCATGTGTAATACAGGCTAGGATTTTCGTGTTGTATGTCAATTTAAAGGTCAATCGGGATTTTACGAATCCTACGTTTTACGCCCGCCGTTCGGTCCTGTGCCGTACGTAAAACGTGGGTTCTAGTGTATGTTTGAAACGCGCCTTTATTTAAACTGCCGTTTTACTGTAAAAATGTAAGTTAACCCATTTAAGACCAAGCAAAGCAGACATCTAAAAAAAACGCAGACGATTTATATTCAAAGTCATTGAAAAAAGCAGACGAAGATGAAATTACTTATGTTCCAAAATAGGAACATTGGTCGTAAATGGGTTAACCCGTAAATGATCAGAATAATCAGGCGATATATTATGTGAAGCAGAAGATTTGTATTAAAATCAATAATAAACGCAGACAATTTTATTTTTGTAAAGTGGGCTCTGGTCTTTAACGTGTAACGGAAAGATTTGTGATAATCGTCGAAAGCTTATTTGCCGTCTGATGATGTGTGAAGATGAAAAGTTTTGGACAATGTTGTGTTAAATAATATTGATACCTAGAGTGCCTTATTCATGAGATGGACTGCCTCTAAGTGACTAATTAATCATGACCGGTCGGTGCTCAATGTTCATTGAAGATAGAACAGCGCTAAGCTAAGTAACTCGCATCTATAGCAATGCCTACCAAGCTATGCTCAGTGGTACAATAGTGCGGAGGCAGGAATCTTTAGTTTGGCACATAAATACTTTTAGAAAGCCTGATTAAACATTTTATATGTACCCATTGTAATCGTCTTTAGAATTTATTTTTGATAAAATAAAGGATAAATCCACAAAGGCATTGCTTTTTAAAATAGAAACTGGGGATTTTGTACTGGAAAACTAAATTTCAATGTCACAAAAATAAAATTAATACACTTTTTTTTATAAGCGACTCGATTTTCTGAATGAGACCTCAGGTTACTAATGGTGAAAGGCTTTTCCAGGCGTCAAGTTGCGTAGCATAATTTTTAATTATTTAAAATGTTTTGTTAAATTATAATTTTTATGAAAAAGTTAATATAAATAGAAAATTGTTGGATCATATTAAGAACGATCACGCTAAATACATCAATTGAAGAACATTAATTCTTATTCCCAAGAATATTGTGCTTCGTTGATAGTAAAATAAAAATTATCTCTTTAAATGTACAATCTTTAAAATCGAAATTTACTGAGCTAGAATTTTTTATAAATTATACTAATTCTGTTTCATCACATCCTATTTCAATTATTTGTCTTCAAGAGACTTGGTTAGGTGAACATGATTTTACGTGCTACAATATACCTTTTAATAAATTTGTGAATTTTAAGAAATCCATTTCTTCACATTGTGGTCTTGCCTTTTATATCCATCAGTCATTTGAATTTTCAATATTGAAAAATGGTGTGTTTTCAAATACTTATGAATTTGCCAGTGTATCAATTTTTTTAAATAGCACTAAACTCAATATTTATAATTTTTATAGAAAACCATCAAATTATTCTGATGATATTAACTCATTCTTGCATGATTTTGATATTTTAATTAGTAATTTTTCTAATACTTCACAAAACTTGTTGCTCGGTGATTTTAATTTTAATTTACTTGAAAGTTTTTCGAACATACATGTTTCTTCTTTTTTAAATATCTTGAATTCAGCTTCTCTCATTCCTAGGATAAATTCTTTGGCTTTTAGACAATTTCTTCATTCCTGTTAATAGAATTTCATCTAAATCTTATGTTGTCCAGACTCACATATCGGATCATTTTCCTATTTTACTCACGCTATGCTCTAATTCTGATAAAATGTCAAGGGATAACTTTGTGGTCAAATTTAATGAAAGAAAATTTGCTGATACTTTTTCTAAATTCAATCTTACGAATTGTTTTTCTTCTGATGATCCTGAATTCATAGCCAAACGCATAAATGATAACTTGATTATGATCAAGCAAGCCTGTAAGACTACTCAGTATATACACAGAACAAATAAATATAAATGTCATAAGTCACCTTGGATGAATGTTGAAATACTGACCTTAATAATACATAGAGACAAATTATATAGAAAAATGAAATTCAAATTAATTTCTTCAGAATTAAAGGGTGAGTACGTTAAAATAAGAAATAAGGTAAAATACACTATTAGGAAAGCTAAAATAGCTTATTATGATAAATGTCTTGGTTCGAGCGCATATGATATAAAATCTACTTGGAAAATGATCAATTCTATAATCAGACCTCAGAAAAAAAATTAATTCCTTCCCTGACAATTGATAAAAGAGAAGTAACTGACTCATTAGAAATAGCCGAAATCTTTAATAATCATTTTAATTATTATTCAGAACATATCTCGGATAGTAATAATATTTTAAAATACTTACCTTACAATGAATTATTCTTTGAGTTTAACCAAATAAGTCTCAATGATGTACTCATTGCCATAGATAATTAAAAAAAAAGTAAATGTGAGGACATTTATGGCTTAACCCCTTCCGATATTAAACTCGTTAGAAACGATATTGCATCACCCCTTATGAAATTATTCAATTTGTGCACTCGACTTGGTGTATTTCCTAGAGTTTTTAAAACTTCCAATGTAATTCCAATTTTAAAAAAAGGTGATACTTCTAATGTAAAAAATTATAGACCGATATCTCTTATTCCCACACTTTCCAAAATCCTTGAAAGAATATTATACAACCAGATTAACCACCACTTTAATTATAATTCTTTATTTTATTCTCGACAATTTGTGTTTAGAAGAGGCTACTCTACAGAAATGTATCATTCTATATTCATTAGTAAAGTTGTGAATGCTCTCGAACATAAACAGAAAGAAAAAAGAAAAAAATAAAACTTTTTTTATTGACCTTAAAAAAGCCTTTGATTCCATTCCTTATGTCTTACTTTTAAAAAAGCTTGAATTATATGGTTTTTCAAATTTAGCTATTAAATTTTTTCATTCCTATTTTCATGAAAGATCTCAAACAGTATTTGTAAACAATTTCTCATCACTTCCATTAAAATTGCAAAATGGAGTTCCCCAAGGTTCTGTCCTTGGTCCGTTGTTGTTCTCTATTTATATCAATGACTTACCTAATTCATCAATAAAGGGCGAATTTATGCTGTTTGCCGACGATATTTCTCTGATATTGACAGATGCTGTCCTTGACAATGAAATGATTTTATCTACTTTCAATGAAATAAAATGTTGGTTGAATTTCAATTCTTTGAACATGAATGAAAATAAATCTTACTGTATTGATTTTTCAAATCTAAAACAAAGAAATGATTTTACTGAAATACTTAGCAAAACAGGAGTGTCTTTGGTGAGAAAGTTTAACCTTTTAGGTCTCATCATTAATGAAAAACTTAAATGGAACGATCATGTCCTTTATGTGTGTAATAAACTTTCGTATGTTACAGGAGTTTTAAAATATTGCAGAAAATTTCTCTCTTCCCACTGTTTAATACTTCTTTACAAATCTCTTTTTCTCCCTCATTTACACTATAGTGTTGTAAATTGGGGTCACTCTTCCACCAACAAGTTACTGTCTCTTCAAAAAAAAACACTTAGACTAATGTTTTTCAAAAGTTACTTTGCACATACATCTCTGTTATTCTATCAAATTTCTTCTCTAAAAGTGTCTGATATATATAAACTAAAGCTTGCAATTCTTACACTGAAATACGTTAGTCACTGGCTACCTGATACTTTCTATAAATTAATCTCGTATAATTACGAAAAACAAAGATGCTCACCTCGATTCACAGAAAACATGATAGTCCCACCGTACAAACGTTCTAATTCTAAGCAAGCTATTGAGTATAAAATGTCACAATTTTATAATTCAAATATAAATTTTTTTCGCATTAACTTGTATTCTATCAAAGGCTTTAAAAAAACTTGTGAATGACACATTTTTATCTGATTATAACAAAGTCTGTTCGACTATTAATTGTTACTCATGTAATAAATAGATATATATTCGTATTTATATATATATATATATATTTTTAAATAATTACTTATGTTATTATCTTATTTATGTTTTCACCTGTGATTTTTGAGTTAAATGTTGTAACCTATAAATATCTGCCATACAAGCGGTCATTTCTGACTATTTGTGCAGTTCGTATCTTAATGTTAAATGTTACCTACATCTGTTTCAATATATACATTGTTTTGTAATCTGTTCATAGTCTTAATAAATATCTTATCTTAAAAAAAAAATAAATAAAAGTCACCGCCAGAACACTCATATTAAGAAAATGGAGCATTAAGTTATAATAAAAAATTATTACACAGCATATCAGATGTCCCCATTTTTGTAATGAAAATTTTTATTTAGCAAAAAATGATGATATTGTAATTGAAATTATTGATTTATATTTGAGAGATTATTTGTTTTGACATGTCCAATCCTTTCTATTATGAATTCTTGAAGAATTTGTTCAATTCATTTGATGTTTACAACATTTACAAAAAACATTTGTCTTTAACAAAGTTTGCCTCTTCATCCTATTGATTACTGATGAAGTATTATTTTCGTTTAGAAGAGGTAAAACAACATCTTGAAGAAATATTTTTTCAGACATTTTACAAAGAATGTATATAAGGGGAAAAATCAAGTAGTAAAATAATTGATGAAACCATAATAACTTATCAAAGAAAAAATTCTTATCGAGAAAATACACGCGTATCTATTCTTATTTGGAAAAGACACCGTCAATGTGTTCATATGAAGAACAATAACCCTTAAGCTTTTGGGGTGATTGTTCTACACCTGATCCAAATCCTTATTCAAAATTTCTTAAAAGATAAATTTTCGAGCACCATGATCATTAAAAGATCTTTACTACCAACTGGAGAAGGAGGGTTACTTGTAGATAAGTTCATCAGTTTTTGTATAAATAAAAAAAAAAAGAATTAACAGTACAAATAACAAAGGCCAACGCAATTATTCTTGCACAACGTTTTAAAAGCGATTTTAACTAAATTTAGGGTGGAGAATCCAAATATGACTTTGGTTTTGGTGAATCAAATCAAATTTTTGAGATAAGCTATATGACACTTTTGCTAACAATTGGATCAAATTTAAGCTTTTTCTTATACATGTATAGATAAACAATTGATATAGCTGAAAATTGGAAAGATTTTGTTCTTGAAATATACCTAGAAAAAAAATACGAGAACAAATTTATTATTTCGGACACCACGATATCCATAGTCATAAGAGAAAATTAAAATAATGTGTGTATGGAATCATAAATAAGAGAGAGAATTTTTTGATTTGATGAGATAGACACATTATTTTATTCTCCTCTTATGACTATGGACATCGTGGTGTCCGAAATATTAAATTAATAAATCTCCTGCATTTTGTATTGTTCTCATATTTTTTTCTAGATATATAGATAAACATTTTCAGTATTTTAATTTGTATTTTTCTATTAATTGATTAAACTAAATTGCAAATTAATAATAAAGTGTATAAAACATTGAAGGTTAGCATAAATCCTCTACTTAATACAAATCACCAATCTGGTTTAGTTGTAATCAATTTTTGTTTTTTATAAATAAACGAAGAACAAGAGTGCGATTGGGCCTCATAGTCGCCTGAATGTATAAGTGCCTGAAATAATGTATAAAAACCTGAGAGAAGATTGAAAAGTTACAATGGCGCAATGCTTAGGATATCGATGAACGAAGTTTCATAGATAGAGGAAAAATGAGTACTTTTGAAAATAAAAACAAAATATTAATGCTAAGAGTGTATCGATAAGGAACAATATAAAGTAATTAGAAAGGAGAAGAGTGACTTGAAAGAAATGTGGCATCGATCTGGAGTAGATCTAAAACTAACGAAAGCCAGACGTAAAATCTACTAGAAGTATATATTTTTTAAATAATGTAAAAAGAGCTTTTTTAGTATGATTCATGACATGTTGATTTCAATCAATGCCGATTCAGCTTTATATCTTTCGGATGAGTGTGAAAATGCCTATAAATGTTTAATCCTACATTTATTGAATTTATATTGATGCTAAATTTTTATATCCAGTACAATATAAAATAGAATTATTCATTTTCAAAAGTTTCTACAAAACAAAGGATAAGTAGTAATAACATATTGTCGTCAATTTATGATCGATTTGCGTGATTTAAATCTTGAATAAAACACCAAGCGATTTTAGAAGGTCGGTATCAAAGTCCAAAATAGCATTACACACAATACATGCATTCCACAATTTTGGGATTTAAACAATGGCTCTTAAAAACTTATCAAATTTTTTTATCGACAAAATTTAGATAAACTTCGACATGCCGGAATACGTTCGTTCTCTTTTGTTTGATTTGTGACATGAAATTTTCGTTTTTTGATATTTCTCAGTATGAACTATCTTATCTTAGAGAAGATATTTCCAAAATATAGATACGTATAAGAAAAGCAAAAATATGATATAGCTAAAAGAACTAAAGAGAAAAAAATAATTTTAAACCTGAAATTGCTCTTTACAGGAATTTAGAGTGGCGTAGTTTCACCTCTTCCTTGGTTGATTCATTTTCAAGCGAGAATCGTTTCAGTGGATGAGTCTTTTTTTGAAAATGTTTATCTTTGCCGCCATTAAGTCAGTTAACATGGTTCTAGAAAAAAGGCGTTGGAGTGAAAAGGCGTTTCTACAACATCACCATACCCTTTTGAAGCAAAAGGTAATTACAATCGCAGCATGCTATATAATTTTTCAATTGTTAAATTAGAATTTAACTCAATAAACCAACAACCCTAAATGAAATTTGATTATTATTAATTTTGGAAAAATCGAATTCTTGAATTTAATTCCTTCTATATTTTGAAGGTTTTTGACTTAGTTGAGAGGTTGCAGATTAGAAGTTGGGTGACATAAACTTGTCAAAAAAGATTTAAGATGGTAAAAATTTTCCAGCATTACATTTTAGGAATTATTTTTTATTTATCACAATATCTTTTTGTTTAAACGTTAACAAATTTTCACTTCATTTCAATGTGTTTTCTAACATCAATCTTTTATTATAATTTCATTGGCGTGTTATATCTATCTATATATATATATTGCTGCATTAAAAAACAAAATGTGTTTTGTGCCATGCTGTCTTGAATGTTGTCTCGATGAAAGCATGAAAACTTGAAAACCACTTTTAAACGAAAACGATATCCAAAACACACAAAGAAACTTGTTAAACCGTGTATTTTGAAAGGAGTAAGTCTTTATTTGGCAAAACACTCCAAAGATGAAAGATCAATTAGCCTTTTTAAATAATATAATAGAAAGACGTATTTTTAGAATATCTTTTGACGTGGATCAACAGATTGTGGCAAAACTAAAGGTTTCACCCGTGTTCTATCTTCAATTCTACGAGTTAACAGAGGTAGGCATTAAACGATTTAACAGATTTGTGTTCTCAACTTCTAGACATTAAATGCTGACATTAAATACGCTAGCGAATTCTAGTTTTAAATTCATTTGAAACCATTAGAAAATTATAATATTTTTTGGGAAAAGTTTCATATTTTTTCATGAAGAACGCTTTCAACAGGGAAAAGTATGTACGGTCTATATATGAGAATCCGGGACGGTCCAGTAATATGCTCAGTTTTGCGGGACCCACTCTTAAATTGCAAGTGGGGTGTTTTTTTAAAATTTACTGCTGGGTTGGTGTTTGTCCATTCAATATTCCTTGCTATTTATTTAATCATTAGAAAATCAAAATTATTGCATTAATAATTTGTAGTATCATTGAAATCATAGTTCACTGCATGATCCACTGCTTTCAAGATGTGGTTGATTCTGTAATCATAATTATAAATTATTTAAAAAACTACAGCTCTCGATCTGGTAATTTAAAGAAGTATATAAAGACATCGATGCTTACTACGAAGTCTTCATTTTCTACATAACAATACATTGGTTTTCAGAATGAAGCATTGTTGTTGTAGCTTCGAGATAAAAAAAAGTTGCTTTGCATACCTTTTTGGCATTTTTGCCATCTGAAACAACTAAATTTAAAACTTCAAGAAAAATAAACACATATCCTCCTTTTTCAAATTAGTCTTCATGCATTTATTTTAAAACTAGAGAACCTTCGGAAAAGCGATTTTGGAAATATCGCTTTGTTTGAAAAATTTTGTGGATTTATAGATGAGACTCATGTCTATCTAAATCAGTTCTTCAAATTATAATTACTAAAGATCTTCAGTTTTCCAGAACTACCACAAGAACAAAGATCTTTGGTAAGTAATCAATTTTGTAATGAATTCATACATCTAGACTCGCAGATGAAACAAAAAAAAACTAGATTTAATTGTTCCGTATTTTGTAGATGGCATGATATTGCATCTAACAAGCATTAGACCATGAATTTCAAAGCTTGCTGTTCAAATACAAATGCACACTTCGCAATATTCCAGCTAAATAGCTCAATATTGTGATTTAGTTTACTAATAAATAATTAAGACACCGGAAAATTTTTGGGTTAAATGTTTCTTTCGATTTTCTTCACAGTGTTGGGTTGCAGATTCAGAGAAATATTATCGGACTCGGACTCTAAAGGTAAAGGGACCGGGGGGTTTTTTTTTAGGAGGGGCCACTTTGCCCCCTTTTTTTTAAGATGGAGAAAACAGGTTTGGTGGTGGAGAACTTCGGTTATTTAAACCCCCTATCTTACTAACCTTTCTTTCTGGTCTTTTTTTTTAGTTCCATTCCCTCTTTAAATAAAAAAAAAAATATATTAAAAATATATAAACCCAACACTTACTTCCCACTCCATATGTTTACAAAAAGTAATCTTAAATTTTTCATTTTTTAACTACTAAATTTTATGGAACGCCGACTCATATCCCTTTAAAATCTCCGAATCAGACATCCTGCTTCAAAGAAAATAAAATTGAAAAATACGCTACTGTAAGTAGAGGTTGGTACCTTTCAAGCTTTCAAAATTATGTTTGTTGATTAAACTTGGGCTTCGATATTACTTTTTCCATGCGAGTTCACAGAAACAATTTTGCGATGTTTTAAGTCAGGATGATATAATACCCGTTTTCAAAATAACAAAATGCTTTAATTTATATATTTGGAAAAGGGGAATTATATATGACGTTTTTAATAAACAAAATTTTCCTTTGTTTAGATAATGTTAAATCAGTGTATACTCTCTTCCTTCCTATAACACTATGCCATTATCAAAAGAAGAGAACTTAGAATTAAGAAGTCATTACTTGGGAGAATCGTGTAGCCTGTTTTTCAGGGAGAATCCTTTAAAGATAGAAAAAAGCGCCTACCAATACATGTTTGATGAAAGAGGTAACCGCTACTTAGATTGCATAAACAATGTTGCACACGTTGGACATTGCCATTCCGAAATAGCGAAAGCTGTGTTTGAACAAATGCTGCAGCAAAATACGAACTCACGCTTCTTACACGACAACATCGTCGAGTTGAGCGCAAAGCTGAGCCAAACACTGCCCAAAATGCTGCATAAGTGGTTTTATACAAACTCCGGTTCCGAAGCCAATGATTTAGCGATGCAACTTGCGATGGAGTATACGAGGGGCAGTGAATTCATTGTGATGGAAGGAGGATACCATGGACACACCCTAGCTACACTGAGTATCAGTTCGTACAAGCAAAGAATACAATCAGGAGTTCATGTATACAGTCTGCCAACTGCGCAGTCCAAAGATGTCGACGTCTATCGCAATCAAATAAAGCAGATGATAGAAGAAAGGGTGACGAAAAAAGGGAAGCGGTTAGCGGGATTTATCTGCGAAAGTGCGCTTAGTTGTGGTGGTCAGTACTTGTTGCCACGTGGCTTCCTCCAAGAAGTGTATTCACAGGTGAGGAAGATGGGTGGTATTTGTATTGCCGATGAAGTCCAAACAGGCTTTGGAAGACTTGGGAAAGTTTTTTGGGGATTTGAGCTTCAAAAAGTCATACCAGATATCATCACAATGGGTAAAGCGATGGGCAATGGATACCCGATTTCTGCTGTGGTTACGAAAAGTAACATCTCTATAGCTCTTGCCAACTCTGGATTAACGTATTTCAACACTTTTGCTGGAAATCCTGTAGCGTGTGTCACAACACTCACCATGCTAAAAGTACTCAAGCAAGACAAGTTACAGGAAAACGCTGTTGAAGTAGGTAGTCATCTTTTAAATCGCTTAACAGAAGTGAAGGAAATGTTTTCCAATTTTATCGCTGATGTCAGAGGACTCGGTTTTTTCATCGGAATAGAAATCTCTTGCCACCCAAATAACTCGTCGGATGCTAAAACAGCCAAGAAAATCGTGGAAAAGATGAGAGATTTGTTTGTTATTCTTTCTATTGATGGAATGAATTACAACGTGATAAAGATTAAGCCACCCATGTGCTTCACCAAAAAGAACGCAGACGAAGTCGTTGATAAACTAGTTATAGTTTTGACAAACATCAATAACTAAAAAAGACTTAGGATGCGTGTTTCATTTTTACAATATTTTGTCACAAATTTTTGAAAAATTTGTAATTATTTTTATCATAGTAAATCAATAAATTAATTTTAATATAAGAAACATGTGGGATGTTTTAGTATGATTAATTATTACTTACTTTGAAAATTATTACATTTAAGAAAAAATTAATAAAAAAACATCTTTTAGAAAGCCTAAACATAAAATCAATATAGTTAGACGACAGAATGTCAAAAGCTCAGAGTTATAATTGAAAAAACGACATTTCTCCACTTACAAAAATTTCTCTCCGTATTTATTAATTGGATGCTTAGTTAGCTATTTAGTTAATTGTTTTATATCTAAATAGTTAGTTAGATCATTTATTTGTTCGTTACTTTGTTAGTCCTTTAGTTTCTGATAATTTCATTCTCTCTTTTCTTGTCTAATATGAATGCGGCTAAAAATATCTGCAATGTGTGAAAAATTCTAGAATATAGATGTAGTTGAATTGAGATTGTGTTTTTTTGATTAATTCCAAAATTTTGAAAAGATCATGGTCTTCATCCTTTTACCAGTTTTTACAAGCAGTGTTTCTAAAGAGTCTAAAGTATACAAAAGTACCAGTACACTTGTTTTTCACAATTCGTTTTGTCGCCCATTATTTGGAAAAGTGGAATCGAGGACCAAATGGTATTCGCGTAAGTTGATACAACTTTCCCATTCCTTCAAAAGCACTCAAAATTTTTTCATTATGAAGCCACAGATTTCAACTCCAGGGTTGTATAAAATGTAGTCACTTTGTTAACGATATCCCGAATCTTGGGTAATGGATGGCTGTGAAGCAATCTGAAACTTTTATTGTTTCGCCGTAGTCCACCTCCATTCTTTCAGTGATAAATGACCTCTATAAGGCGAACGACTTGGATTTATGATAACTTGTTATAAAATTTAGTTCACTTAGTCTTTTAAAAATTTAGAATCATGTATAGGATAATATCGCGATTTGTTGCTATAGGGCGGCATTCTTTATTTCTATTTCAAGAAGACTAGACACCTTTACTTTTATGGCTTTCAAGGAACCTAAAATTCAAGATGAATTTTGACTTCTGTACTATCTTTTTACTATTTTATTTGGTATAAATAATTCTCCTCTAAAGTCAGCTATTAGATTATTCAAAACTTCTATTCGACCTTCTTTGTTATTAAAGAACAAGCATTTACAAGCCAATGTCTCTAGTTAAATCCGTTTCGTGTATCTGTCTTTTATCAACCTCCATCAAGAGCACGTATTGTCAAATAACCGTTCACAAGTGTAGCCATTATACCTGTCAATTGATCTCCTTCTGCAGTATCTTTGTAAGGTATGCCTGTCATTGCAAGCTATTTATTTGTGCATACTTTCGCTAAGTGCCAATTTTGAACTTGACTCATTTGGCTTGAGAAAAATCACAACTCCTGTGATGGTTGTTTCCACAAATGTAACAATACATTTTTGCTCCAGTTTACGTCCCGTAAAATTGCAGAAGTTTCAGCAGGAGGTTCCATCTCTTTTTTGCATATTGCTGCAAAGAATAAGGGGTTGGTGTATTATTTAGAGTTGTTTTGGGCACTCACCAAAGCTCTTGATGAATTTATATGCTTGTGGTAATTGTAGTTTTACTTTTCAGGATCTTTGTGTTATGTAACTGTCGCAGAGACATCTGAGGAATGCAATTGTCTGCACTCATAACAGTAAAACTCAGAAATAAAATTTTTCGAGTATTTTGACAGCGTGGGGTAGCTTTGGGCATAATTGATATATCTAAGTCTGAAACCAATACTACGGTTCTCTGCTTGGAGTAGAAAATCTCGATAGACGTAGAATTGTTCAGGCTTTAGGTAATTTTCCATTAGGTTTTATACAATAATAAATTGTAATAGACATTTATATTAGTTAGTATGTGACTGCCGGTGCCCAAAGAGTGCGATTGCGCTATAAATCGTTTGCAATAAAGTGTAGAGTACTTTTGGCATCGACCGTTGTTTGCGTGATAATAAGGTTACTTAACAGTACACAAATCATCCAACCACATTTAACTCACTCTTAAAATTTTTATCAAATAAACTAATTTTTTTATTTAAAAGTTTTTTTGTTGAATCTCACATTTTTTTTTATTTTTGTGTTTTTTATAAAATTGTTCACTTAAAAAAACGTCAGGGTAGTAAAAATAAAAAAAATTTGAAGTCATAACCGTAATGTACATGAATTGAATGCAAGTTACATTTTCTCTGAGAGGAATTTAAAAGCAACTTCCTGCCAAGAGATTAAATCTGAAGAATCTTCAACATGTTCGAATCGTACTACAACAGAGATGGCATTCTATCAGTGCTGGCCTCTATAAAGGATAGTTCAAAAGTAGACAAATGAATTTTGGAAAGGAATACCTGAGATTCCAAGTATGAGGAGGAAGGGAAGCAATACTGGTTTTAATGGGGATGGGACTATAAGAAAGTGTATACATTTATATATTTCAAGGGAGTTTCAAGAGGAGGAAACTTCCGCCCTCCCCCTATGGATGGGCCTATATACACTGTTGCTTCATTACAAGGCATTTACTTTTGACTGATTGTGATATTTTAGCTGAAATTGAAATAGATCAATATAATAATAATAACGTAATTTGGACGTTAAAAAAAGAAACTGAGGGTCTCAAATACGGATTGCAATGCTCATACATAACATCAGCGGTCATTACCCCTCTCAATTTTGCTCAGCACAAACACCAAGCTACAAAAATTGAATCAAAAATTCCATTTTTTCAAAATTTATTATAAAAGAATATTTGCCCAATGAACAAAGCAGAATTATTACCCGAAATTACACTTGCACTCTCAGCTCCTAACCCCAGCATAAGTGCAGGGATTTTATCAAGTCGAAATACCTTGTTTGTAATTGCAATGGCATTACTACATTCTAGCAGAAAAGAACAAAATCTCTCCTATATGATAGAATCAAAGCAAAAAAGCTGTTAATTCTACATGTACGCCATTATTTATTATGATTGAGAACATTTCTGATTCCTCAATTCCATCTCTAATCACCTGAATAACGCTTTGGACTAGAACAAATTCTTCATATGATCGTGAAAACAAACAATTTGGAAATTTATACCTTTTCATAAACTCATTACGTATTTCTCTAAAAGTAGGATTTAAGGCTTTCATGAGATTGATCAAATATTGAATGATTAGAACAGGTTATGTTAAATTTTTTTGTTTGATCCCATTAAATTGCTTTCCCATCAAAACATGGAGACAGTGATCACAACTCATTGCAGGTAATAAAGCGTTCATCTTTTGAGCTTGAAGTATTAAAAATCAAAATTTATGTGCTTTAAATGCAAATGAGTTTAAGCTTTTTGAAGCATCAGGAACAAAAACAAAAGACTGAATTTGCTATAAGGCCATCTTACTCCTAAAGCAACTAGTATAGAATATGAACATACTTTTTCAACACTTTTTACTTTATAAATTTTAGACGTCTTTTTTAAAAACTTTAAAGATTAAATATTTCATAATTATATAGATTTGATGAAAAAGGTGACCCATTAAATTAGTGCATAAGGTAAACAGAGAAAGAGTAAACAGTTTCACAAAGTTTGAAAAAAAAATAAATTTCTATTTTCACTGCTAATATTTTCCTCTGGTTTCTCTAAAGTGCACCCATCCCTTATTACATCGTTTACAGCCTACGACACCAACCTCCTTTCTTTCTCCGAGTTATGTTTGAAAAAGCCGATCGTTAGCGAAAATTCATTTGTTATTAAAACTTTGTGCCCAAAAAGTGTTTACTCTTTCTCTGTTTATTTCATAATTATTCTTCACATAATTTGTGCATACAAGTCTTGAATAATAAAAGAAAACAAAAATTACTCTGTAGATTTGTATTTAGTCATTTCATATCATAACACATTTGACAACGTAACTTCGAGAACGATAAGTTATTCATCGCATAATCTGTGCATAGAAGTTAAGTATAATAAAAGAAAAAAAAATTACGCTTCAAATTTGTTTAGAGCACCTTAGCAAGCTTGCAAACTTACTAGAAGTAAAGCAACGTCTACAAAAATTGTCAATTTGAATGTACATTTTTGTCGATTCCGCCAAATGTCCGATCACAGTCGCCTCCCAAGGATGTTCGCCCCTGCTTCTTTCGTGTAGTAGACATTTTTACCTTTCGACATTTTGTCTTCCGATTTTCTGTTAGAGACCAAATCATTAAATATTAACTCGATGTACTACTAAATTTAAAAATTAAATGACATAAAAATCGTTCTATGTTCGCTTGTTCATGAATATAATCATGTGTTTATTTCAGGTTAATTTGAAGTAACTCATCAAGATAACAACGTAAAAAATACGCAGGCAATAACTGAGGTGAAAGAAAGGGTACAAATATATTAGTTAATCATTTGTTTAATCATTAAAGTGAAAGAGCTAAGGAAAGGAGGTTTAAAACTACTGCATATATTTTCATAATTAAAATATCTGAGTCTTTAAAACGCATTTTTCACAACGCCAAAAAGCTTTTTTTTCTTTTAATAAAAGTTCTTTCTTTCTTTCAAAGGATAATTTTTAGAGGGTAATGAGCGCTATGGAATTTATACAAGATTTTTCATAATTTTGTCTATATAAGAAGACAGACTATTATTTGTTACAGCAATTGGTAAGGAAGCATTTCACACGCAAACGATGAAAGGCGCATTTTAAAAGAACAGACCATTTTCCTGGCATAATTTGTTTGCCCCATTCAAAATTATGCAATCTAGAATATCTGAAGCTTATTTTTAATCAATGTGTAACATTCTTACTTAATAAATTATTTCAAAAAAAGTTAGGGATTCTTTTCATATGTTGCGATTATGTGCATGTACAAACGCATAGATGGAGACTTCAAATTATTGCAAGGAAAATTTTATTGTTGGACTATCATAAAAAAATATTGATGAAATTACGCTTTAACTTATTAGAAAGTAAAATACGGTGACAAAAGCCTGAGTAGCTTCTTTCTGCACTAACGCAGCAAAACCAGATTTGTTGACAAGCATTGCAGGTGCCCCATCTGTACACAAAGAACCAAAATGTTTTTTCCAATTGAAGTTGTGCTTAGCAAAGAAATATTCACCAATTCCAAAATGTCGATGGCTTTTGTTTTTTCCAAAAGGGGTTCACAGAATAAGAATTCCTCTTTGATAGCATCAATATGCATATAACGAACAAAAACCAGAAGCTGGCTGCACTGTGTGAAATAAGTACTTTCATCCAATTGCATGCTGAAAGGAAATGGCGTGGCCGAAAGTTCTTACATTACTTGTTTCAAAATATTAGACGAAATGTCAACAATTCTTGAGTGAATTACATCGTTTGACAAAGGCACTGCTTCAATTTTTTTCTCTGCTCCGAGCCACAATCTCAACCATTACCAGGGCATGGCTTCACCAATGTTTCTCCTATCGTATATGCCATCTTTTGCTTAGCAATGCGATAAGCAACTTTGTAGGAAGCTTCAAGACAAGGCTTTTGTGTTGGGACAAATCCAAGTTTTGGTAAAGTTACAGATTTCTCAAATCGAGCTTCTTTTCACGAAATTGATCAACACTATTCGATGCGTTTGCACGATGAACAGAAGTAAGGTGATCTTTCAGCTTTGTTGGCTTCATGCTTGCATTTGGAAGAACCTAGCCAGATAGAAAACACTGTGACCTTTGTGTCCCATCACGTTCAAGGGTGAAAGTAAAACCAAAGGCTAAGTAATCTTTTTTATATTGCCTTTTTTTTGACATTTTTAATTAAACTAGGTCCAATCTAAAATAAAAACAAGTATGCTTCAAAATTACAAGCTAAACAAAAAATTATGAACGCCAAAATCGATTTTCTCATTACAAGTGGAGACAAAAAAAAATTATTTTTTTAAAAGTTTTGAAATAGTTGGCCCTGGTAATAAAACTAAAACTAGTCTTTTCAATTTTTTTATTACTAAAAATTTTTTATAAAAAATATAATTAAAAACGTTTGTCAGGGACAGTCAGATTTAGAGGTGAAATAACGGTAGGAATTTCTTAGCGCTAAACGTCTATTTTTCGTTAGCGATAAGCGCTATCGTAGCGTTTTAACAACTCTAATATTATCACACTGTCCACTAGGGCTTCTGGCCCAATCCTGGTCCCAATACCAACCAGGCCACCACCTAAACAGCTCAATAACCAGTCTCTCACTTCTAAGAAATTTATTTTAAATTTTCAACAACAGAAAAACTATTGATTAGAAAATTAAGACACTCAAAACTAGCTTATAAATAAAATATATTTTCAAAGTTTTCAAAAAAATTTAAAATTTTAAAAACTTAGCAATTTTTTTTAATTTTGGATTTTCAACAACAGAAAAACTACTGGTTAGAAAATTAAAACATTCAAAACTAGCTTAAAAATAAAAAATATTTTCAAAATTTTCAGAAAAATTAAATTCTGAATAGAAAAGTTCGGACTGTCTGTCTTAAAAAGTTTAAGTTGAAATGAAATAAAAATTTTCCAAAAAAACTCGAAATTTCTTTTATTTAAAAGAGTAAGCATAAATAAGCAAGAAAATAGATAATTTATTTTTTTCAGCCTAAAACTTTTTAAAAGTAATTTTTAAGTAATTCTAAAAATTCAATGCTTGATTTTTTTTACTTTGCAGCTCTGTGGCTTAATTTTGTAAAGGTAAATCTCAGTTTTTAATTTGACCTTGACGGACACCCTGATGCTCCTTCACGGACCCCCAAATGGTCCATGAACCCCAGTTTAAGAACCTCTGCTTTAGGTAGATTTCTCATTTGAAAGTTAAGAGAGCGTCCGAAAATAATTTAATGTTATAATTTTAGTGCCCACATTCGAGGGGCAAGGGTGTGACCGCTCCTAATCCCCTTTATACGTGGCTACCTGATGATCTGAAATTGGTACAGAGTTTACTTCTTAGGTATTCCTTTTCATATTCTCCTTCACCATCGTACGATTGACGCATTTTGATGATAGGAATCATTTTAGTTTTGAAGTCATGTTAGAAATTATTTTAATATAATTTATATAAAAATTGAGTAGATTGATGGAAAACTTTTGACAGTTAAAATCATTGAAAAAGTTCGCTCCTACTGCACAAGAAAAATTCAACCGTGTGCCCCAATGCGCTCTTCAAATAAATTTGATGTGTGTGTATTTTTATAATCCCGCTATTAAGACCACCTTTGGAAGATTATTTTTATGGTCGTAATTACAAAATGGTCTTATTAGTGAGTTTAAAGATAAATAAAGCATACAGTAAAACCTCAATATAACGAGCTACAAAAGGGCATGATGTAGTGAAACTATGTTAGAAAAGATGCTCTTTTTCCAAAGAGAATAGACATGATAATCTTGTGCAACATACATCACATGCTCTTTGTCGTTAGCAACATCACGAGTTAGTGTGGGTGAGAATACACATGTGCTACTGGTCGAAATGTTGAGGCGCTTTCTAACAGAACAAAACAAAGTAACTGGCGGTAATGCCCAATTAGAGGGGAGGTCGTTCTACCGAAAAAAACTAGTGCGATGATAAATATATGGATAAAAAAGAGTCATCACAAAATAAGGTCACAATTATGAGGTGGGCGTAAAGAGACATTTTATTTTATCATATTGAATACTTATTTGTATTTTTTTGAAATCTATTTTAAAATTTTTTTATATTATTGACATAGTTAGGGAGCGACCTCCAGAAATGTGTAAAATAAACAAAGTATCACATAAACAAATTCTTCTCACACGCGGCGTTTAAAAAATTATTAAGAAAATTGACCTCGATAGCAATGAAATTTTTAAGCAAAAAGAATTTCCATGAAAAATAATTTTTCAATACTTTATTGTAAATAACATATAAAAATTTTGGTAAACTAAAATAAAATAGTAATGAACTGCTCTGTCATTGGAAAGCATTGGAATATTATCTCTTTCATTCTTGTCTCAACCTAGCTAATCTCTGTGTCAATTCATCCTGATCTGAGGCAGTGGTTGCAGCTGTTCCACTTCCTAAAGTAAAGCCAGCAGCTCCACTCGGTAGCTTGACATTGAGATCAATTCTAAACCAAAATAATTAAAATAATTTACATGATAACAAAGCTTAAATAAGTTTTATACTCTCCGAAGAAAACATTATAAGGTATATATTAGTGAAAACGCCAAATATCGCAACTACAGGGGTGCTAATTTTACATTGCAATGGTATTTTTCTGAATTATGCTTGATTTAAAAGCAAGCATATGGTTAATAAAGAATGGAAGTAATTACATGTTTGATTAAAACTTAAAATATCTAGTTGAAAGAATTATAGAAGAATCAAAGAAAGATATCGAATATCCAAAGGCGTACATTCTCACTACAGGCAAGTTATTGTTTTCAATGTCCATATTTGGATAAAAATTTCAGTGCTTCTTCTCTCCTAAAAATACTTTGGCCTAGATTGGTTCAAAATCGAGGCAGCGACTCCTAATAGGGATTATTCTATTAAGATAGAACAGAAAAGTTTTTAATTCGATAACGACGTGAGAGGACAATTGTCAACTTTACAAAATAAAAATCATGTGCGTTTATAAATGCCTTTTAATACAAATTTACTTCAAATTAGATTTCGTTTGATTATTCTGATTGTTAACTGGATAAACTAATAACAAAGACTCCATTGAGAAAACTAGCCACACAATCCTTCAACATTTTAAGACTCTTCCCCCTTATTTCCGTATTCATCACTTTTTTCCCTATATGATCCTCATCTTTTCTCATTATGTGGCCATACCATCTGAGTCTACTTTCTCGGACTTTCTCTGATAATTTATCGACTTTTGTTACCTTTCTGATTTTTCAATTTTGTCTTTTGTCTTTCCAGTCATCCATCTTAACATCCTCATTTCAGTAAGATTTAGTTCGTTTTCTTGTGTCTTTTTCACTGGCCATGTCTCGGCTGAACACATCATCACTGGTTTTACTACTTT
Organism: Nectonema munidae; assembly: GCA_030549495.1. Lineage (NCBI taxonomy): Eukaryota > Metazoa > Nematomorpha > Nectonematoida > Nectonematidae > Nectonema > Nectonema munidae. The sequence goes on from JAUIRK010001035.1 coordinate 393,000, forward strand.
CCAGCGGTTTATCTAGATTCTAGTACTTCTCCTATACAAATTCGTCCTTCTTTTAAACAAGTTAACCATGTCTGCCATTGTAAAATCTAATATTTTTTATTATCGAATATAGCATTTCATAAAGAAAAAAGCACAAATTAATAAGAACAACGTTATTAATATTTTTACCCCTTATATATTTTCAAAAAAATCACGAGGAAAGGGGATTCAGGTTGGATAGGAACCTCCTCCCCCCAGATACGATAACTAAAAAGAACAACTAAGTGAATCCATACTCAAAGTAAACTATAAAAAACAAAAAAGGAAACTATAATTAATCCAGGCAAATCTTTTGAATAATATTAACAATTAGAGATTTCAACTTTGTAAGAATGTAAAAATGCATGAAGAAAAAAAACTCCTAAACTCACCCCGCTTCCTCAGCAGCTTTCTGCATCAAGAAATCAACTTCTTGTTGAGGACAGGAAATGGTTGTTGTTGCGGACATGGCGTTGTCCATGCATTTGGATTGAACATCTAAATCCTCAAACTCCTTTTCAAACTGATCCATCAACTTCGAAACCTACGATGAGGCGTACATCTTTTTGTAAATGAGAAAAAAGTAGAAAAGAAAATTTTAACTTTCTCAAGATTCATTGACTTCAATGCAGAATCCATGGATCTAACAACGCCAGTCATGGAAGAAGTCACCTTAATTACAAAAATTACATAGCTTAGATACAAAAATCGTGAATATTAGGAAGAGAGCAACGCATAATTTTAGGATATATGTGAAATACATTGTCCATAATCTATAAACAGATAAAGTAAAAACCTGCTTATAAGAAATAAACATTCCATATCTCTGGTGGAAAAAGTACACTCATTAATAAGATACTTGCAATTTTTAACACAAATAAATGGGACAAGGGGTTCATGAAAAAACCCTTCTACAAAAATAAATTCCTTTAAAAAATCGCTAGAAATCTCATTGACTACAATTTTCGGAAATTTTTTAAGCGATCTTGAATGGGGAGAATTTTGTTGGTTCATTCATACATGTGAAATATCAATAGTTAGATCGCAGATAAAAATTAGAAGTGCCTACTTGCTCATAATTCGATATAAGCGGCGCAATTGTGCCTTCTCGATGAAAACACCCCACACTACCTTTACCTTTATACGCTCTTTTTTATTTACAAGAAACTGAAAAAATAGAGTAGTAAATTTCTTAGGAAAATGAATTATGGAATACTGAATGTTTCTTATAATTTTTTTAACTTTTTAATGTCTTATTTTTAACATTATATTAAAAATATTTAATATTTTACTGAGATTTTATCTAAAATTCATGATAATTAGAATCAAAAAGTATGAAAATAGCAATGATTCAATTTATAATATGAAGAAAATAAGGAGATAAACTTTTTAAATAAGTAAACAAATTGAAAAACGAGCAATGGATGTTAATAAAATAAAAGTGATCTTAATAATCGAGATAGTAGCTATTTCGTTTTTGAATTCTCAATATATAGAATTATTGATTTTTAGTTCGTATAAAATATTTTGGATTAGAAGAACTTTCGCCACCTTTTGTAACGTAAGAAAAAATCGCGTGAAAAAATAGTTTTTATAAACGGGACGAAATTTTTCTTTAAGAGAAGTTTTATTAAGACACATCAAAGGTAATAATAATCTTCAAATGATGTTGTAAAAAAGAAATTACTAGTTACTTTTTTCATGCAGTTTGCTGTATTAACGCGTGTAGCAACCGCATCGATTCGAGAACTAATTCGACGATAATTTAAAGCTTCGTTTTTCTTACGAATAGCATTTTCGGCATAAATTGGAGCACTTTCAACATTGTTGTTCATGATAGCCTTGGGTGAAGAGAAAATTAAATGGAAATGAGATAAAACGAAACCGTGAGGGAGATACTTTTTTAAGTTTGTTCTTTTGCTCTTTTTCTTCTTTTTCGCATCTCACTGAGCTTCTCAAAAGTTCCTTTGAAGCGAACTTCAAGTTAAAGTAATATTCTAAAAAAATATATATAAAAAAACTTAGAAGATAGAACAAACTTTAAACAATATCTGAGAATATCCAGAGGCAAAGGGGTGAAGCCCTCTCCTCTCTCCCCCTTCCCCCACAAAGTGTTCTCAAGGGCGATGAAAAAGACCTCCGTGATTTTTTAAATTTTATATATTTTTATATCATTAAGAGACTTGGTTGGCTTGTGAGTACACTTCCCGTATTACTTAACTTGTTTTACGGTTGAGTTTCAGACACAAATTCTTTTAAAATAAATTTCAATAGTTTCCATTTTCAAATAGTTACAGTTTTTGACGAAAATAGACTGGTAAGAAGGATCTAAAATTTAATTAATAGAACAGATTACGTCAGATTTTTTTTGTTTGAGATATTCCCATTTGGACATGGAGAGACAGTGATCACTACACATTGCATGTATCTCTCATAATTGCTTTCAGTAGTTATTGAAACCGATGTTCACAAATGCCCTTTCAGATTTCGATGTTCTAGTACTGAAATAAATGCATGCATAACAAAAAGCTTTATAGAGAGATATGCTATGCTCTAACCTAATTTTAAATATATTTTAAACCAATTTACTTTGCTAACTGAATATATGTGTAGGTAGAAAATTAAGATTACATAAGATCAATCCTTGTTTTTTTGTGTTCTAATCTAGTTTGATAAAATTTTGTTGCAAAAAATATTAAATTTAATTTTAAGCAAAATGCATCTCAGTGCAGAGTAATCAATCCACCTAAACAATTCATTTGATATGAACCAAGCTTGTTAACAATTAGTGAGATATAAGGCTGAGAAAAATCTTTTAGCTCCTAATGAATATGGTACCGGATAGCGGGGTTGTCGAACAATCCACAGTCAGATAAATGAGATCTAGATGCATTAAGAATGAGTGTTCTAATACACTCTTTCCATGTGATGTTTAGAAGACCAAGATATTTTTAACCTTCGAACGCCAAATGTAAAATTAGTTCAACCAAAATTCTGTTCCCTAAAAATTTACAAAAGAGATCATCTGAGTCATGGTATAAAATCCTCACTTGGTTCCAATATGGCATATCTAGTGATGGAAAGGGTAACTGTGGCCATCTTTTTCAATAACTGGTAAATAGTAATAAGGAGGGATACATGCTTAATTACATCCGATGAATAGTGATCTATCATATATGATTGATTTTGTTCTCTTGTCAAGGTAAAACAGTAGTTCACAAACTTTGTAAAAATTTTCGGTGTTGCGGTCTCTTTATAAATTTTTGATTAGGTCGCGGTCTCATTTAAAAAAAATAAATCAACATATAAACTACTGTAATAAAAAAATTGACAGAATTGTTTGTTCAAAAATTGTCTGAATAATACAGTTAATGTCAATGGGATGGATGCATCTGCTTTTTCTAAGTTTGGTTCTGTTTTGCCCAAATACAACACTCATATCATTACTCAATTCCAATGTTTTCGGATAGATTATAATGGCAAATAGCGTGGACAACACTTGCTCACCTGATATGTAGGTGCAAATCGATCAGAAATTTAAGATCATTCTTTGCAACATCATCATGGGGCTGTGCCATTTTAATCAAAAAATCGATCAAAAAAAATAATCGGTTCTTTTATAAAAAAAAAAAGCCTTCTGAAACAAAATAACTAAGGGAGATTAAAAACGGATTTTTGATATATTGATAGTATTTTTTAAACTTTTGCATGTAATTTTACATGTGGTTGGTTTGCTTTGCAAAAATTAAGGAATCTTTTTCCATTGTATCGTTTTTCAAGGTTTTTTCTTTGGAAAGATACTTCACGTTTTAGTGCAGAAAAAGTTTTTAAATGCGGAATCATTTTCTTTGCATAAATCAGAAAAGAAACAAGAGTTGAAAGTATTTGCTTTAATGAAATAATACCCTGCTTTAATGACTTCATTCAGAACATTTGTCAACTCTTCAGGTATCGGTTTCATTATTAAGGCTTAGCGATGAATAGCACACTGAGTAGCAATTACATATGAAAATTTTGCTTAACCAGGGTCTGAAAACTGGAACGACAACAAGGAATTGTCAGATCGTTGTCAGTTGCGGCTTATTATTTTCCAGCATCTGTAGTTTCATCAAGTTGAATTCCAAAAAAGTTGAAAATCGAATTCCTAAATTATCATCAAACATGTCTCCTATTAGCCTTTTAAAGGTAATGCCATCAGACATCTCTCATATTAGCCGTCTATCGGTGTCATTTGAAAGGAATATATGCTTCAATTTTTCAAATTCAGAACTTCTTAGCACATTCAACATGGTATCTTTGCAGCTAGGTAATATCAACTGTTATAATGTTGTGGGACTTTTTGACAAGTTATTTTTTGGAAACTTATTAGAAGGCTTTCAAACTAAACTTAATATTTTGCAAAAACATTCCTACGTTATTAATCTAAATTTGTACAATCATTTCGCTTGACGTTTAAAAGAGTTGAAAGTTTATTTTCTTTACTGAACTCGAGTTCTTCGTTTCCAAGGGTCTTTTTAACTTCCCGGCTTTAGAAAAGTGAATGCTAACACTTCAGAACAAAAAATACACTTAGATTCCTCTTCCTCACCAAACGTTAATGCAGTAAAACCAAATTTCAGGTATATTTTTAACTCATTAAGAAAAATGCACATTTATACCATTTATAGTTCCGTCTCACCCGTTTGCAACCATCTCACCCTTACATATTAAATAATTTTTTTTATATTTACAATAATTTTCCTACTTTTTTATTTATGTTATGATTTTGTTGTTAAAATATATTTCTGCAACAGGAATATTAAAGGAATTGCAAAAGGATGAAATTGAATCGCAAAAGGATGTAACGGAATCGCAAAAAGGTGTAACGAAACTAAAAATGGTATACATCTATAAAATTAAACCTGAAAAGCAATAAAAAAGTAAAAATAGTTTAACTCAATTAAAGGCTAAATCGTTTATTCTTTTAAATGTGACTTATTGGGAAAAATTGCAAATGACCCAATGTGGGTGGTGCAACATGTTGAACAAAACGATCCATAGAGCGACCCCTTTACGGCCAAAATAGAACTGCTAAGCGATCTTATAGGGGACCGCAGACTCCAGTTTGAGAACCACTAAGCTAGAAGGTAGTGAAGCAATCAGAATTAGAAACAAGGTAAATGATTTGTTATCCGCGGTTATGGTGGGATTGGGAACTTACAGTGCAAGCATAATGTCGGGTAATAATGGTGAAGTGTCCATTAGATAAAAATTCGTTTATTTGTTTAAATTATATTTAGCAAAAATAATAATAGCATTTATCTTAACTTCTGTGTTCCATTACATTAATTCACACCGTTCAATTACAGTAATCAATATGGATAAACTTTTAAGCTAGAAATTATAGAGAATATTTTCTTATTTTGTTATCTGCTATAAAAAATATTTGACCGCGGTAAAAAATTCGAATAGTCACACTCCATCGACATAAAAGCTTTAGCAAAGATTGACTGCAAGATATTTAGGTAACTAAGCCAAGTTATGAAACTGATTTGTGATATAGGAGTAATAATTTTACGACTCCAACTCTACAACCCTGTTTATAATATAATTGTATATTACAGAATGCAGCAATATAAAATATCATTTTGCTAAAGTACACTCTAACCTGTTAAAAGAATCATCTTTATAAGGGCGCCATTCTTTGTAAGTCCTAAGTAAAATTCATATCCTAATTCAATGAAGGATTCCATAACTGAAAATACCAATATTAAAATTTTATTTTAATTTCCTATCATATTTAATTTTGTTTTATAAGAACGCCAACTACCTAACGCAGTCATGCGACCTCTAATTTCAGCTGAATAGGATCAGTTAATATTAAATAAAGTGTTGAGGGGATTAACAATTTTTAAAAACATAGTATTTTTATGTGCTTTAATCTATATATTTTTAAATCATGTTAGGAAACATTACAGTGTTTTTTAGACAGTATTGTTTTATACTAAGACAAAACTGCATTTCAAGAAATAAAAATAAAATTCTAATCATTTAAAACTCAAATAATAATTGAAATTTTTTGAAATAAATGAAAATTGTCATTTTAAAATGCATCTGATTTAATAAAAAATCTTAGAATTACGTAATTTTCTAGTCAAAACTATTTACAATAAATTTTATTTTTAATTAAATATCTTTTACAACAAAAATTACATTTTTTCAAACTTTTTTTAAACTTTTATCAAGCCAGAAAATTTTTACCAAATTAATTTTAATCGAAATATTTTGCCACCACATTCAGAATAACATACAGATAAATCGGTATGTACAGCAGGGATGCCATACTCAAATCAGTCAGGGGTCAGATTTGGAATATTTACAGCTCTTGTGGGAGGATTTCGAATATCAAAATCAAGAGCTAAATTCATAGTAGCAGAAATGTCAAAAAATTTGCATTTGACATATTGATATTCATCTTGATCATACAACATAGTCATGTTCTAATATACATTAAAAAATTAAATTTTTTTAGTTGATGCTAGGATTATAGATACCATAATCAAAAAGTAGAAATAATTTTTATAAAAATTTTACCTTTGGATCATTTATTTTTAAATGAATATTTTATGATACATGACACATCTATATGATACTGTTTTAATTTTTTCAGAAGAAATTAAAGATTTTATAAATTTAGACTTTGCTAACTTTTAACAAACGTGAACTCTCTTGAGTAGAGGTTTGGTCTCATTCTTATTGATAACATCCATAGAATTATTAATTATATCAAGGGAGAAAAATTATTTTATCGATTTGGCTAAAATATATAAAAGCTTATGTAAAGCAGAATAAACCGCATATTAGCCATTGGTATAGGGTTCGGTTAGAAGTGACAAACAGGTCATTTGATAGAGCTTGGATATTAAATATTTGTATATTTTCGAAACCGTAGAAAAATATTTTGTAACATAATTTTAGTTGTATTGAAAAATATGGTTTAACTTATAGTTAATTTCATATAATTCTAAATGCATTTTTAAATTATTTTATCTATCCATTTCATAACTTATTTTGTATAACTTTTTTTTTTATCATTTATAGGTTTAACTTAAATAATATTATGATAAATTCAATCGTGATTTTTACATAAACAAAGACTTTTTATATTATACTAAATAAAAGATATTAACTTTTCAATAACCCAGAATTTTATTTATTGTTGTCTTTTTATAACAAATATATTAACAAATTATTATTCTTAGCCACACCCTGCTAAAGTTCCAGCAGACGCATATGGCTATTAACACACAGTAGTAATTAGGTATAAATAGATTGACAATATCATCATAAACAAATAGGAAAAGTTCGATATGCTAAATAAGAAGAAAATTATTTAGTTTCAGGATTAAATTGATTTTTAAATATTAAAAAAATATATATTTACAGTAATGTCATCTGTAAAAGCTACATACCAACAAAGAAAATATTTTGAGTAGATTTAGTAAACAGGCAGTGATAGATGTAAAATTTTTTTAACTGAATAGCTGTTATAATTTGTCAAAGCAAGATTTTATTAGTTCGATGTGCAATTTCAATGAGGGTTCAAATAAAAATAAACTGAAAAATTACTAAATATTATAAGAATTTCATGTCCATAACTCCGAAAATAAGTTTCTAATGGGCACAAAATGGTTTACAGTTTATACTGTAACAAACTACAACTTAGCATCACGTACTAAAAATCTAAATAAGAGCTATATGAATCTTCTTGCTAAAATAAATCAGGACAAAATTCATTATATTAAAAAATTAATTATATTATACTTTTAATAGATATATAACATTAGATTAAATGGTCTACATAGTATAGCATTTAAGGAATCATGATTTGGCGAAAATGAAAAATTAAAACTATGATAAAGTTTAAGTCAATTAGTTATATCATATTTCGAAGAAGGACTTAAAATAACAATAACTAATATGAAAGAAACATTTATAATCAAGAAAATTAGCAAATTTTCAACCTTACTGTCCATTATTAAATGTAATAAAATAAATACTTTAAAAAAACAAAACAAAAAAAAAGCTTTGCAAAAGGGTTATGTGTATGGATTGAATATTTGAGATCATTTGAGTCAGGGCATAAAATCTTCAATTCGTTGAAGTATAGCATAACTTGTGATAGAACGGGTAACTGTGATCATCTGTATCAATAACTGGTAAGGTAGGTAGGTAGGTAGATTTCAAAGCACTTTCCAGCGTGTGCTGATATGCTAGTGTAAGCTTGAGAGTTGGTTAAGGAGGATGAAGATGATGGTAGAGATAGAGAGGAGATACAGATTTTATTCTTAAAATAGAAAGTAAATGCAGATTAGTTTGTTTTAGGGTTGTCAACGGTGGTGAGAGTTGTTTCAATGGTGTCAATGACGGTTGCTAGGGATTTTAGTAATGTTGGATGTAACAGAAGATCTGAGAGTGTTGTTGGAGATCTATTAAGTAAAAAAAGTCAGCGAAATAAAAGATCTTGGCGATGATAAGAGAAGATTTAACATGTGAAGATAAGATGGTATGCCGTTTCTATTGTGTCGCATCCGAAACGACAGTATGAATTTTGGCTAACTTTAATTAGGAAGAGATATGCTTTGCATGGGCAGTGGCCTGATAGACAACGAATGGTTGAAAGAGATGGTGTAAATTTTTGTTTTTGAAAGTTGTGTGAATTGTACTGATGTGTGGTAAAGAGGATATTAGTGCATTTTGAGATGAAGATATGGACATCTGCCATTCTTCTAGAGAGGATAAATGAATGTGCGTTAGAAAGATTTTGAGAGGTAGGGAGTTGACGAGAGGGATGTGGGAGGTTAGGTGTAAGTTTGAGGTTAAGTAGTCTACGAGGGAGTTTTCTGGTATGTTTAGGTGAGTCGGGCACGAGCATAGGTGTATGTGGACATGTTTTGTAAGATTGATTAAGGAGGAGGCGAGTTGAAAGGAGGGAAAGGGGATGTTGTGTGATAGAGAGAGATCTTGGATTATGTTTTGTGCATCGGTATAGAAATGGACGGTAGTAAAGTGGGGAAGGAGGTAGTTAATGTTTTTAGTGGAAGAGCCTTTGAAGAAGGCGTAAGCAAAGGAGGTACTTAGGGATTTCTTTGAGGCGTTTGTGAAGATACGTAGGGAGGTTGATGAAGAGGTAAAGCGAAGGTATGAAATTGATTATTTTAAAAAAAATTTGTTTTTGCATATAGATGTTATGAATGGATTTTGTGCAGATGGGTGAGTTAAAAAAGATAGATGTATAGAGGGATGAACTAGGTAGTTAGCAATATTTGGTGCGTATTTTGGTAATAGATGATAGTAGAAAGAATAGGATGGAGTATTGCGGTGGTGATCGGAAGAAAGGAAAGAAGTAAGTTGTTGTATGTCAAGATGAAGCGCTTAATAATAGTTTTTTTGAGTTGAAGTTGTAATAGTAGGGTGTTTGTTAGAATTTCTAGGCATTGTGTGGAAGTAGTACGATATGCGTTGGTGATGTAAAGTAGGCAGAGACGGTGTATCTTGTTAAAGAAATGGATAATTGTGGTGTATTTTAAGGAAATGCCCCAGGGAAGAATTCCGTATTGAATTACTGGGAGAATTAAGGGTGAGTATATGTATCTGGTGTGTTTTGGATTGAAACCCCATTTATAAGAGATAGCGCTTTTAAGTGAAAAAAGGGTGACTGAGAGTTTTTGGTATATTTTTTTAAAGTGTATTGAAAATTTTAGGTTGGACTGGAGGTTTAGTCCTAGATATTTGATAGTCTTTGAAACAGTTATAGAAGTAGAGGTATTTAAATGAAGGGGTAAATGTTCTGTGTGTCTGCGTTTTAAGTGAATGAGGCTGGTTTTGCTGGAGTTAAAGAATATCTTATGTGTGTTTGCTCTCTCTTGTAGCCTTAGTAGAAATGAAGAGGATTTGGTGAGGTTTTCTTGTTGAGAGTTATAGGTGAAGGTGAATAATATGTCGTCTGAAAAACATTGAGAGAAATCTGTATTGGTGTGGATTAGATCGAGAGGCGGGTCTATGAGGACTAGCCAGAGGATATCGCAAAGACATTTTCCTTGGGGAGTCGAGAGGGTTAGCTTATGGATGCAAAGGGAAGCGCGATGTCAGAAAATGAGACAGCCGTTTGAAAGGTATGAACTAATAAATTTGATGATGTAAGGAGGAAATGTTTTGTGGGCAAGGTTTGTGATGATGGCAGGATGCCAGGCTGAGTTGAAAGCGTTGTTTATGTCTAGGAAGATTGTAGAAGGAATTTTCTTAGTAGAAAGGGAAGAGTCAAGTTAGGTTGTTAGACGAGATCGTGCTGTTTCCGTATTTTTGTTGGGAAGGTATGCAAATTGCGTGTGATGGATGAGGTTACGGGATAGGATGTAGTGGACTAGACGTTTGCGCATGATTTTTTTGAAAAGTTTGCCTAGTATGGGTAGTAGAGTGATTGGTCGCCAATTTTGAATGAGGCTTGAATCTTTATTGGGTTTAGGAATGAGTATTAGTTTGCCGATTTTCAAAACGTTGTGGAAATGTGAATGAGTAAGGCATGCATTGAAAAAAGGAGTAAATGTTTGTTAAGAATGTGTATTGATTTTTTAATATGTTTGGGTGAGATATAGTCGAAGCTAGATGAAGCATTTCTTTTAAGAGAGTTTACTGCTATGTTTAATTCATTTAGTGTGATTGGAAGAAAAGTAGTGTTTTGGATGGAGTGAATGATATTTTTAGAATGTTCTCGAATTGTGTTGTGAAGTGGGAGGAGATCACAAGAGGAGATTCGGGGGAAAGATTGTCGATAGAAATGGAGGGTTGTAGTGTGTGGTATGATCGGATGAGCAGGAAAGTATTGTTTCGGAGTGAATAGAAGGTTTTTTCTTTTTAGTTAGCCTATTAATGATGTTCCATGGATTTGTTGAGTGCTGGCTGGTGAATTTTACCCATGAGTTCTTTTTAGCTTGAAGTATTGCCTGTTTGTATTCTTTTTTAACAGCAGAATGGATGGAAATGATTGAGGGGGTGGGAGATTTTCGTAGTGTTTTGATAATGCGTTTTAGATTATTTTTAAAGCAGTCAGCTCAGGTGCCCAGAAATAGGCATGTCTTCTTTTAGGAAATGGGTATTGCTAAAATATGGGCAGCAATGGGTAGCAATAGGCAGCAATGGGCAGCACTAAAAATAACAAAAAAAACACACTAATACAAAGTTTTTTAAGTTTTATCATATATACAAGATAGTTTATCCTTAAAAAATCAAGTCTAAATTTAATTAATAAATATTTAACTTTGTTTGATAATTTTTTTTGTTTTTCTTAAACTTCTTTCTTTTTGGTTAGCCTATTAATGATGTTCCATGGGTTGTTTGAGTGTTGGCTGGTGAATTTTACCCATGAGTTCTTTTTAGCTTGAAGTATTGCCTGTTTGTATTCTTTTTTAACAGTAGAATGGATTGAGACCTTCTATTCTCCCCGAAACAATACTTCCCTGCTCATCCGATCATACAACACACTACAACCCACCATTTCTATCGACAATCTTTCCCCCCGACTCTCCCTCTTCTGATCTCCCCTTTCACCACACAATTCGAGAACACTCTAAAAACATCATTCACTCCATCCAAAACCCTATTTTTCCTCCAATCACACTAAATGAATTAAACATAGCAGTAAACGCTCTTAAAACAAATGCCTCATCTAGCTACGACCATATCTCACCCAAACATATTAAAAAATCAATACACATTCTAAACAAACATTTACTCCTTATTTTCAATGCATGCCTTACTCATTCACACTTCCCCAACGTTTGGAAAATCGGCAAACTCATACTCATTCCTAAACCCAATAAAGATTCAAGCCTCATTCAAAATTGGCGACCAATCACTCTACTACCAATACTAGGCAAACTTTTCGAAAAAATCATTCGCAAACTCTAGTCCACTACATCCTATCCCGTAACCTCATTCATCCACACAATTTGCATACCTTCCCAACAAAAATACAAACACACTATCGCTCTAACCACCTACCTTGACTCTTCTCTTTCTACTCAGAAAATTTCTTCTACAATCTTCTTAGACATAAACAACCTTCAACTCAGCCTGCATCCTCCATCATCACTAACCTTGCACACAAATCATTTCCTCCTTACATCATCAAATTTATAAGCTCATACCTTTCAAACCGCTGTCTCATTTTCCGACATCGGGCTTCCCTTTGCATCCATAAGCTAACCCTCTCGACTCCCCAAGGAGGATGTCTTTCTGATATCCTCTGGCTAGTTCTCATAGACCCGCTTCTCGATCTAATCCACACCAACACTGATTTCTCCCAATGTTTTTCAGACGACATATTATTCACCTTCACCAGCAACTCTCAACAAGAAAACCTCACCAAATCCTCTTCATTTCTACTAAGCTACAAGAAAGAGAAACACACATAAGATATTCTTTAACTCCACAAAACAAACCTCATTCCTTTACACGCAGAGCATAGAACATTTACCCCTTCATTTAAATACCTCTACTTCTATAACTGCATCAAAGACTATCAAATATCTAGACTAAACCTTCAGTCCAACCTAAAATTTTCAATACACTTTAAAAATATACCAAAAACTCTCAGTCACCCTTTTTTCACTTAAAAGCGCTATCTCTTATAAATGGGGCCCCCCAAACCACCAAATACATATACATATCCTTAATCCTACCAGTAATTCAATACGGAATTCTTTCCTGGGCATCTCCTTAAAACACCCCACAACCATACATTTTCTTAACAAGATACACCGTCTCTGTCTACTTTGCATCACCAACGCATATCGTACTACTTCCACACAATGCCTAGAAATTCTAACTAACACCCTACCATTACAACTCCAACTAAAAACTATTATTAAGCCTTCATCTTGACATACAACAACAATTCCCCCATTTCATCCGATCACCCCCACCACAATACTCCATCCTATTCTTTCTACTCACATCTATTAGCAAAATACCTCCAAATATTGCTAACTACCTAGTTCATCCCTCGATACACCCATCTCTTTTAACTCACCCATCTGCACAAAACCCTCTCAAAACATCTATATGCAAAAACAAATTTTTGCAAAACAATCAATTTCATACCTTCGCTCTACTTCTTCGCCAACCTCCCTACCATCTTCACAGACCCTCAAAGAAATCCCTAAGTACCTCCTTTGCTTACCCTTCTTCAAAGCTCTTCCACTACCCCTTTTACACCCATCGATCCCAATTAAATCCTCTACTCTCAATCCTCGAATGCGAAATCTTTAGCCTTTTACACGCCTGCACTATGATCACTAACAACATTAACCACTTTCTTCCCCACTTTACTACCATCCATTTCTATACCGATGCACAAAACATAATCCACATCTCTCTCTATCACACAACATCCCATTTCCCTCCTTTCAACTCGCCTCCTCCCTAATCAATCTTACAAAGCATTTCCACATACACCTATGTTGGTGCCCTCTCATCAAAACATACCAGAAAACTTCCTCGTAGACTACTTACCTCAAACTTACACCTAACCTCCCACATTCCTCTCAACTCCTTACCGCTCAAAACCTTTCTAACACACATTCACTTATCCACTCTAGAAGAATGGCAGATGTCCATATCTTCATCTCAAAATACTAATCTCCTCTTACCACACATCAGCACAATTCACACAACTTTCAAAAACAAAAAATTTACACCACCTCGTTCAACCATTCGTTGGCTATCAGGCATTGCCCATGCAAAGCATATCTTTTCCGAATTAAAGTAAGCGAAAATCCATACTGTCGTTTCGGATGCGGCACAATCGCCATATCATCTCATCTTCACATGTCAAATCTTCTCTCATCATCGCCAAGATCTTTTATTTTGCTGCCTTTCTTTACTTAACAGATCTCCAACAACACTCTCAGATCTTCTGTTACATCCAACACTACTAAAATCCCTAGCAACCCTCATTGACACCATTGAAACAACTCTCACCACCGTCGATAACCCTATAACAAACTAATCTGCTTCTCTCTTCTACTTTTAGGACAACCTATCTCTACCAACATCTGCATCTTCCTTAACCAACTCTCAAGCTTACGCGAGCATATCAGCTCACGCTGGAAAGTGCTTTGAAATCTACCTACCTACCTACCTACCTACCTACCTAAACTTCTTTCTGCTCTATTTTTTATGTAATGTTCTAATTGGTTTACCGGTTAGTTTAAAAGTTTTGCACTTTTATTCCTTAAATCACTTATCTGAATTAATAGTTTTCAAAAATTTTACGTAATTTTTTTTAATTCTATTTATTTTTATTAATTCATGTTATTTTGACGTCTGTAACTTTAATTTCAAAGCTATAAAAAAATTCTTTATCAATTTTTGAAAAATTTTATTACTAATTATGAAATTTCTAACCTTTGGTTTTTTATATCAATGAATTTTTTTCAAAATAAAAAATATAACTTTGTATATTTATAAACATTTTACTTTTAATTTACTAAAAATTATAAAAACAAGAATATAACACTGAATTTTTTGTTTTTTATTAAGTTTTCGTTTGTATATTTTTATATAAATTGTATTGTTTTTATTTATGTACCCATGTATAAACTTGGTATTTTATGATTTAAAAAATAGGTAAATATTTATAATTCAGTATTCTCTACACTCTTTTAATGCATGTCATATCTCTTGCGAGCAATTTAGTTTTTGTGTAGTCGTTCATCTGTAGATGCTTCATCACTAAGAAATATTTTCTCTTTGGAGGTCTTCGTAAGAGGTTTTTTTAAATCCTTTTTTTATAAATGTTATTGTCAAAAAAAAATTTTGTATTTTTTTTTAAACAGTTTTATTAGAATTTATTTGGTTTATTTTTTATAAGGTTTCCTTGATGAAGTGCGAAATTTGTAAGAAAGTAATCAATAATTGTTATATTTTATGTTCTAAATGTGAAAAGTTTTATCATTTTTCCTGTCAAAGTATGAATTTCCTGAAGCATATTTTTTTTGTACGATGTGTTTTCCTACTTATGATTACGATTATTATACTAGTTATCTCAGAAGATTGTCTTTTATTAGTGATTTTTACTTAAAATTGGATTTTTTAAGAGAAGAAGTTACCCCAATGATTAAAAAATATGGTATCATAGAGAATTATTCTCACTGTATTATTGATGAGACTTCTTCGTTTATCTACGATTCATATTCTGATGTACCTCTCCTTACAACAGGTGATGGTAATTGTCTGTTCAATGGGTTATCCTTATTATTAGTAGGAAATGAGTCACTTTCATGTGAAATCAGATTTAAAACTGCTCTTGAATTAAACCTTTTTAAAGATTTTTATTTAAAAAAAGGTCAAGAGACAGAAATATGGAAAGTTTCTACAGATATTGATAAAGAATGTAAAAAAGTTTGTATAGATAAAAACTGGTCATCGGTTTATTCTTTAATGGCTGCTGCAACTGTTATTGGTGTGCCTATAAGTTCTATTTATCCAAATGTGAATGGAAATTCGGACTATTGCATAAATATTTTAAACAAAATCTTTGAACCTAGAACTAAGTCTTGTAATAATATTTTAAAAATTCTTTGGACAAATACATCTCAAATGTTTAAATATTTTGTTCCTAATCATTTTGTGCCTCTTGTATTGAATTATAAAGAAAATTCTGATTTAAATAACACTACGAGTTCTTGTGATTCTAGCAAAAAGCGTTCTGAAATAAAAACTTTGTCCGAAAAAGAAGAACCTAATGGAAAAATAAGATTCAAGCTTTTATGGACCCAGAAAAAATCTGTAAACTTTTATTAAATTGTGTTAACCCCTTGGATTGTGTTCCTCCCCAAACCAAAGAAAATGTTTTTTACTTGGTTAAAAAAAATGAATATAACTGTAAAAATTATTTTGCAGATAATTGTAGCGCATGGAAACCCATATCTAGTAAAAAATATCATTATGATCAAACAAACACTGGCAAAATGATCTTCTACTATAAGGATCAAAACAAATGGTTCTATAGAAAAACTGGAAAAAAGATCATACAATCTTCTTAAACTGAGCTACAAAATCCTATTATTTTACATCGATATTATTCCGAGCTTAAAACTTTTTCTACTTATAAGAGAAGAATATCTTGGCTAGAAAGCCATCCTAAACTAAGTAATTACACAAAAAATATTTGTTTGTACGAATATATAGGAACCTACCCAAAAAAGTCATCAGAACAATCTGATAATTTTAATAAAAAAGAATATATCAGAACAAATTATGATAGCAAAATCTTTGTAGAAAATTAATTAGAAAACAAAGGATCTGCTAAATCAATATATATTGAATGTTTAAAATCTCAAATTTTTCCGAGAAACGCTAAATACATATACAATTGCAAGTATTTGAAAAAAGACACAGATTGCCCCATTAATTTGGCAGATGAAAAAATCTAAATCATCTTAAACTGGGCTAGTAAAAATCATTCTTATGTTAAAAAAGTATTGCATACTTCAGGTAAAAATGCCAGTATTATTTGCTACACAGAAAATCAGGTGACACATTTGAAAGATTGTGTTATATTTCAAGAAGATTGTTGTTCTATACTTGGAATAGATAGAACTTTTAATCTCAGTTCATGTTATGTAACAACAACCGTTTTTAAGAATAAAAACATAATTTCAAGGCAAAGTAAAAAAAAAATGTCATTTTTTTGGGACCTGTGTTTCTGCCTTTTTCAGCAGATTATTCAACATATGTTGATTTCTTCTCTCATATCAATTTCCTATTAGAAGAAATACCTCATAGCATGAAAAAAATTGTGTTTGGAACTGACGAAGAGTACGCTATTTTGAAAGCTATAAAAACTTGTCTACCTTATGCACAAATAACCTTGTGTACAAGGCATATCAAAGAGAAAAGGCAATTGAAGAATAAAGTTGGTATGAACGAAGAAGCAATTAAAAGTTTTATAAATGAAATATTTTCGCCTAATGGGCTTGCTAATTCTGACACAACAATAGAGTTTCACAGAAAAAAAACCGAAATAATAAACAAAAATCAAAATATATTGGGATCGTTTTTAACTAATAAGCTTATACCTACAATTGAACACTATGTTTTCGGTGCCAGAAAAAAATGTACACAAATACCTAAGAACTGGACTAATAATAACTCAGAGTCTATAAATAATGTTTTAAAATATTTAATTGATTGGAAGCCAAAAAAATTGTTGAAATTATAGAATGCTTAAATGAACAAGTGTTTTATCAGGAACAAATGATTATAGAATCTTTCTATGGAAATGGGAATTATATTTTGGTCAATGATTTTTCAAAGTTTATTATTTTGATTTCAAAATGTAAACTCGAAACTGAAGATGAGAAAAAAAGTTTACTTAAAAAGTTATTGTCAAAAAATAAAACAGAATTTAGAAAAAAATTTGAAATTTCACAGGATGGAGCTTACGTAACTCTAAGAAGAGATGATGTTGCAAAGAAGCCCGGACAAAAGAAAATAAAAAAGTATGATTTTATTTTTTTAAATTAGCTCTACTTTTGTTTTTTTTATTAGTTACAAGAAAAAAAGTGTTGCCTGAAACGTCTCCCAAAATCAAGATCAAAAATATCTTCAATTTTTTTTAATAAAGTTTTTATTCTTACTGTGCTTAATAAATTATTTAAAAATAAATAATTCTCAGAAAAAGTTGTAAAACTTTTCTGATAGAACTAGCTTTTGACTTAAAAACCTTGAGTTCTTTGCTATTAATTAAGGTGGAGGAAGAAGGGGTTTTAGTTGAAATTTCACATATAATCACAAAAAAATTTGGGCTTTTATAATAAAATCAGTTTCTATCAAAAATTTTATACCAACTTTTATATTTAGCAATCTTTTTTTACTAATATGTTGTAACTCTTTCACACAAAATAATTACATTTTTATATCTATTTTACGGAATCATTTAAGCTTAAAATTTCATTTTCGAGTTGAGCTGTCTAAAATTCATCAAAGTTTGACAAATTTGATTGATTTTCATAAAAAATAAATATATTCGAATTCACTATCAAAAGTTTAGTAGGAAAAATTTCAGTTATTGTAGAAATAGAAGGGGATGGAAATAGCACATCAGTAAAAGGAATTAAAGTATTAAGTTTGAAGCTCTCTTCTATCAATTCAAATTCTAATAGAAAGAATATTTATACTTCTAAATATATCTTAACCCACTATCAAGTGTTAGAAATTTTCAATTATTTAGTAAAAATTATAATTTAAAAAAGATTAAAGAAAGTTTGTACTTTACTTTAAGTAACTTTTGCTAATATAAAACAGATTCAAAAATAATACGTAAAGTAAAATGCAGAAAAATCCGAATTGGTAATAAATCGCTGTAACATAAGCATCATGTGACTTGCACTATGTTCATTTTAACATATATTCTATTTAATTTTGACTGCAAGGTACACACATACAAACAAGCAACCTTGTACATTGTTTACTGTAGGCATTTATACATTCATCTACACACACTTATATAAACGATATTCCTTTTCCATTTTTTCTGCATCAAATCTACTGCTTCGCGCTCTCAAAATGGGAAAAGACTTTTTGGATTGGAGCTTCTTTAATGTAAGGCTATCGATGAGCCAGAAGATGATCTGAAAAGCTAGATCCAAATGTCCTATATTTCTGTAAAAATAAAACTTACACCTTACGCTCACTTTCTGCGTAATAAACACTATCTCAAACGTAGAAAGAAAATAAATGTTATAAATTTAAAGAAAAAATTTTTTTATTGTAATTATGAAAATAACAAAGTTTTTTTATAATTCAATAAATTTGTAGTAAAATAATAGAAGGAGTAAAAAGTGCGCAGAAATTGAAGCTGATGAAGAAGAGCAGCTTCACGAGTCAGGAATGAAAACAGTAAATAAATCTCAGAAAAATTTCAAGTAAATGCCAATATCTCTAAAAATCTTCAGCAAAAAATGAAAGTCAAAACTTTGGCTGACCTAAATAAACGAAGAAAAAGCAAAAATTATGTCGGGAAAAAATTCTCAAAAAAATACATGTATATTGGTATAAATATATATAATTTAAAAAAAAAATGAAATTTGCATACTTTTTTCAAATAGCAGTAGTATCCTCATTTTTAATAAACTCAACAGCTCGATTTTACTTTTATAATTCTCGAATAAAAAATCACTAAATGAAAATGTAGTTACAGCATAACATTTATAGAAAAAGGCTTATTTAAGTTGTATCTAATAGAGTAATATAAAATGTTAAAGGTGGTGGTGTGGTATTTTATCGATAAGGCACAAAGTACTGCTGACATCGAGCTATGAACTTTTGACAGAGTCTGGATTCGAAAAAAACGTGATCTTTCAGAAAATTTTTTGAAATAATTGGGGTTAGTAAATTAAATGTGATGAATGAAGTGAAATGACAGATTAAAAATCCCATAATAAATTAGATGAATAATAAAGAAATAAGTAAATATATACAATAAATTGAAGTTATCTATAATATTGATGTAGACTGCTATCCAGTCAAGTCATTTTTAATAAGTAAATATATATAAGATTGAATTGAGATAACTATAATATTAACCCATTTATACTAAGCTGTAAAAATATACTTTTCTACTTTAGGTAAATTTGTGAAAAATAAAATTTTTAGGGTAAAAATTGAATATATGTATATTAATTTTATATTTTTAAAATACTATAATTTTTTTTATCAGAATTAGTTTTTGCTGGAAAATTTAACAAAAAAAGAACTTGAAACCAATTTCCAACTTGATTTGCATAATTATAAATAATTAAAAGTATTTAATTAAATGAAATTTCAACATCTTGTTAAATATAAAGATTGATGAAAAAAATCAAAATAAAATAATTAAAATTTGAAATTCTACTAACTTAATAAGTAGGAAGGCATGACAGCTTAGCTTGAGATGAGAAACTCGCTACAGAAAGCTTTAGGTTTGATTTCTCACAAAATTCATATTAGTTTGACATTAGGGAAAATTCAGAACTTCGCAAATGAAAAAAATTCATGTTCAGATTCCATCAGCTACATTGAAAAATTGCTATAAAAACAATAGGAAACAATTTAATTAATGTGTACGGCTAAAATTTTTAAAACTAAAAAAATAATTAATTTTTACCTCTGAAATGAAGTTAACATACCAAAAAAATAATAAATTAATAAACTTTGAGAAGGAATTTTAAAAATAATTAAATATTTTAATTAATAGAAAACTTACATTTTTTTTTATGAAAAACAATGAAAAGAGAAAATACACATTATTTTTTTATGTATAAAAGACGTATACATACGTCATATTGTATGTTATTATAAACAGGTGAGGCTCTCTTATCAAGATAAGGCATCGCGTTTTTATGGAAGAAAAGGCCTTGCAATAAAAAAGATGCAAAATATTAAACACAATATTTTTTATGATTAAAAAATTACCTTAAATCCTTGAAAACTACCAATTTAGACAAGTCATTAGAAGTTTGAAATTAGAATGTTATATAGGTTTGCCCAAGAGGCATTAGAGTGTTTGATTTATGTGGAGAAAATTTAGCATAGGAATTTGCTTATTAGAAGGCTGTGTTGATTTTGGATATGTTGTGCGTGTTGAATTTGGAATTCGCAATGTTTGGATGTAGCGTTGTGGTGTTTGTGGCAATTAAAGCATGATAGTTTTGTGGAATCATTTTTGAAGATGCATTCCGATATAGAGTGGCCTCAATTTCCGCAGTGATCGCAATTGAGTGACGCAGCTTTGCATTTATTCGTTGAGTGATTGTGTTTTAGACATTTCTGGCATTGGCGATGTAATGGTTTTGCTAAGATTAGAGTGAGAATGTGATGGTCAACTATGAGTATAGGAGATTTAAGTAGGTGTTTAAAAATGTTAGGGTTGCTGGTTTCTAATATAGCACTATAAGAGAAGGTTCCTGTGTTACCAGCTTTGCGTACTGTAGGTGCCAATATTTTTTAGTTTTAGGTTTTCCTTAGCAATTGTTGCAGAGAGAGAAGAAAGTTGTGTGGTTATAGGTATGCTTCTGAGTAGGAAAAGGGGTTTGAGGATAGGTAAATCTTCGGATTTAATTCCGTTATTGTGAAGTGTTTGATGTGCTATTTATATATTATATGTCTTTGGTGTGCTATTTGAGGACCGTATGTTAGAGATGGTAAGTGTGTTTTATTAGTTTCTAAGTTTTGACTAATTTTTGTCGCAAGGCAACTTTTCGGCTTTAGAGTCAGAGGGAGTAGGGGGGACTATTTTTAGAGTAAGCTCGCTATTTAGGGATGACTTGGACTTAGGTGGAGAAGGTTTTTGTTTATCTTGAAGGTTGTTGGATAAGCTAGGTGTGGTTATGGAGGAGACTTGTGCGTATGTAGATAATGCAGGGCATGGTTGAGTATGTGGGTGGTGAGTATGAGAGAGTTGTTCAATTATGTTGGAGTGTGCAAGAGTTACTTCATATTTTAGATTATAAGGAGGGTAAGGTCTTCTGCATTTAGAGAGGAATTTGCTATGAATTCATTGAAGAGATTCGCTATTAATTGGGTAGAGGTAAGGTTTGGGGTATCATTGTGACGTGCACGTTTTGGGTTAGACATTTGAAATAAGTGTGAGAGAATGATATGGTATAAAGTTAAAAATTTTAACTCAAATTAGTAAATGTATAATTAATAAAAGGTCCTGTTTGTAGATATTTATCTAGAAGTAAATAATATTCGCCATTTTTAAAGGAAGCAAATACAACGAGGAACGAGATTGTTCAATTGATAGTAATAAGGAGTAATAGTAAATAGTAATAAGAAGGGATGCATGGTTAAATACAACTCATAAATAGTGATCTATATATGAATGATTTTCTTCCCTTGTTAAGCTAGAACAGTAGTTAAGAAACTTTTTAGAAAATTTTGGTGTGGCGGTCTCTTTATACTTTTTTAATAGGTCCCGGTCTCATTAAAAAAATAGATTTACTACTACTTTACTAAAAAAAATGACACAATTATTTGTTCAAAAATTATCTGAATAATAGAGTCAATGTCAATGGGATGAAGACATCTGCTTTGTCTAAGTTTTATTCTGTTTTGACTAATACAACACTCATATAATTACTCACTTCCAATGTTTTTGGATTTGGTTACAATGGCAAGTAGGGTGAAAAACACTTGCTCACAATGACATGTAGTAGCAAATCGAATAAGAAATTTCAGAGCAATCCTTACAACAACATCTATTCGAAAATTCGCTATAAGACATTTCACGAAAAATATATTTTGCGTCTCCTTAATCATTAATCAAATAAATAATAATTCGTTCTTTTATAAAAAAAAAAAAAAGTTTTTTCGGCCAGATAACTAATGGAGATTAAAAACTAAATTTTGATAAATGGATAGTATTTTTCCAACTTTTGTAGGTAATTCTGGTTTGCTTAAATTTAAAGTTTTTAAGTTATTGATATAACAGAAAGTTATATATTATGTGCTGCACAAAACTTCAATTCTTCCTTTTTTGGAAGGGATAATATTTCCATCAAATTGGGCAAAATTATATCATTATATAAGTAAAGTGCAGAAGGGTCATTTGTTTGAAAAGAGTAAACAAAGAGAATATACATTTTCTACATTTAGTACTTCAACTTGATAAAGATTCGTGAAGTGGAAAATTCATTTTTTTTAAATAAATTTGTTTGAAACTTTATTCTTTTTGTTCATTTTTTATATCTTAGTTATAATCTTAAAGTTATATATAATAAAATGATTGATGAGTTTTTTGCGTGAAAAAAAAATATATTTTTTTACAAAATCAATGAAATTTAACGACTGCAACTCAAAAAATTAAATTAAAATTTTGCACACAACTTTAGAATAAGATGATACTATATGAAATTTCATAAAACTTGAGCAACATATGTCAAAATTATGGCCTTTTGAAATTTTATCACATTTAACCCATATATATATATATATATATATATTATCAATAGGAAAATTCCATTTTATTTTATAGGTAAATTAAAGAAATATTAAGATACTTTTAGGGTCTATCTTCTCTCCATTCATGTTGTGTCACTTTTTTTCTTTTCCTCTTAAGATCACAATAAAGTCTTTCTTATTTTAAGCGTAGTGGCAGAGGCGGGATACAAATATAATCATGACGTTTATACTTCCAAAGCAAAATCGTGGCCTACTTGAAAGCTGAGAAAATATTCTTGTTTGTCAAAGAAAAACTGAATTTCAAAAGGCCATTTTCTTAAAAAAGTGTTTGGATTGATGGCGATGTTTTCACCCCCATTTTTAAGAAATTACATTATTAAAAACAGTATAAGCTTAAATTGGATTTGGCAAAGAATCCGAAAATATTACGGTTTTTCACAAAATGAGGAAAACTTTCTAAACTTAAGCAGTATCTGTTTATGTGAGGAAGAACGGTATAAATCTTTCTACCAACCTAGGATCCCTCATCTCGAAAATAATTTGCTTACTATTTCTTCAGGTTTATTTCACGATGGAAAAAAGATATCAAGTGATGAAATTATGTCTTCTTCTACAGAAAGACTTCCAGTGTTTCTTGGTTAAATTTGATTTATAAAAGATTACCCTCCTATGTAGTGCGCGTTTATGCACATGTATTGCAAACCCATACTTTAAAAGACATCGAACTTTTAATAGTTGGTTAAATTGACTCTCTTCTCTAGAAGATGGATACTCAAAAAGAAATAAGTGTTAAACTTACAAGTACTTTTAACGACTATCAAAATAAAGAAAAGAATTTTTGCCACTCTTATAATAAAAACTACAAAGATTTCTGTAAAAATAAATATATGAAGAATAATGAAAAATTAGGTATTTTTTGCAAAAGTAATGATCGTTCATTTTTAGGCCATGATATTGCTCATTGTGATTTTTGGCATTTACCGAATAAGGACAAAGCTGCAATTTAAAGAACTTTCAAAATTTCCTCAAATAAACTCAATCCCATAGAAGATTATTCCATCAATCCAATAAAATTAGAATCTTTAGAAAAAGATGTCATTTCAAATGTTGGCTCTAGAATTTCACCTTATTTGGATGGTTTTTGCGATCGAACACCTTGCCACTTAATGATTAATACTGGGCCTATCTTTTCCATCATTCATGAAGAAACTTGAAATGTTACCGCATTCTACACAACATAAAGCGAGATGAGCAGATAAATCTATTCTCCCGATATGTGGGGATATTACTTTGGATTTTAGCATAAAGGATAATAATGTTAGCATTAAAGGCCTTGTGTTGGAAAATATGGAGTATGACAAACTTGCGGGCAAACCCTTTTGCAAAACAAATGACAAAAATCTATATCAAAGATTAAATTATTAGGTTCAGTTGCAGGATTTTCCCTATGGAAGCTCGTCTGGTTCTTCCAATAGCAACACAAAATCATACATGGTAAGAACACAAAACAAACAGGTAAGTATCTTGAAATAAAAGATAACATTTCTGGAAGATTTCAAAGAGAGGTTGCCGTGGAGCCAAGCATAGAAAGAAGTTCAGAAAATTGCTGGGTTTATCCGTTTTTCATAAAGAATATAAATGATACTATAAGGATACCTAATGATACAAACGTACCAATGAACGCATAGCCCTGGTTCATCATACATTTGGATCAAAAAGAGAAGAGCATCATCAATAAAACACAAAAAATAAAGTTAACCAAATACATTCATCAAATATTTTTATCGATCCTGATGGTTTGCTCTCTAATAAAGAAAAGCTCATGTTTGAAAAGATACATCTTAAATTTGATGAAGATTTTTCTCCTATTTTTAAAGCTTATAATGGAAAAAGTGGACAAATTCGTGCAAGTATTTCAATTTGAGCTATTGAATCTCGATCAGAAAAAGGAAAACTTCCTCATCATAACTTAAACGACTGAAAAACTAAGAGTTTTGGCAAAGTATTAAGACATTGGCATTTACGTTAAATTTATCTCGCCAAGTTTCCTAATAAAAAAAGAGGATGGGTGAATCAGGTTCGTACAATAATTTGTCTTCATATAGAAGAAATTTACCTACACGTTCTATATCCTGTGATGAAGTCCTAAGGAAGATATCATCATTTAGATTGCTAATAAAAACCGAATTGACCAAAAGTTTTTTTCAAATTCCTTTAGCAAGATCTTCAATTCCTTATCTGCCCACAGTGACTCGTTTTAAATGTATCAAAGTCTATACTCGCTCAGCAATGGGAATTTCTGGTTTCTGAATTCCTACAAGAATTAATTATTAGAGTGTTTGGTGATTTTCTTCAGGAAGGTTCTATATCTTGTAGATGATAGGTTCATTGGAGGTGAGACTGTTCATCATCTTTATGACAAGTGGTCAAGTGTCTCAGAAAGACTTTCCGAAAATGACTTGATTCTTTCGGCGTCAAAAACTATTTTTGTCCAAAAACAACAGTAATTTTAGGATTGAAGTGGAGTAAAGGAACAATAGCAGCCACCAATCATAAAATATCTTCTTTAGCAATGGTAGAAAAACCTTCTACATGCTCTTCTATGCATTGTTTTCTGGGAGCTTATAGAGCAATTTCACGATGTGTACCAAGATATTCTTTAATACTTTCTCTTTTGGAAACAGCCTAAAACTTTTCCTTAAATTCTTCCTCATATTTTATCAATAATTTTTTTATTTCATATTAATATGGTAATTTAAAATACTTTTTGTAAAAAACAAAATTAAGAAAATTGATAAAATAAAAATGAACTATTCTAGATAAAAAAAATATGTGGACGAATTCAAAGTTAAAAAGACAAATTTAAAGTTAAAAAGGAAGAATTCAATGTTAAAATGTATACATTTCTTTGACAATGACTAATATGCTCATTTATTTTATGATTCCAAATTCAAGAAAAAAAGCATGAAAATTTTTTTATTTTATAAATGGAAATTAAAATTAATAAGAAAAATAAGGTTCAAAATTTTTGATCCTTCCTTTAAATGTATAAAATAATAAGTGTTTAGTTGTCGGCATGACACAATATCTATGGATATCTTTAACTTAACTTACTTAAAACCTATAACTTAATCGAACTTTACCACTGAGATTGAGAGTAAATAGTATGTGAGATGCCAAGCATTAACTTCCCATTGATATTTGTGTATGATTTTATGATTCTGCAATAAAAAATAATATATATAAGGATAAAAAAATGAGGCAAAAAAGTTTTTATTTTTGTAAAAATTGAATATTTTTAAATTAAACATTTCTGTTTACTCTTTATGGAAAAATGAAATAATGACAATGTAAATTTTTTTAACGAACTTTACGATTGATTTTTAAAAATTGGAAATATTTTTTTAAAAATAAAAGATCTATTTTAAGCAGATGCGTACTCACAGGGGGGGGGCAAAGCCCCCAACATTTTTTTGTCTCTTATAATATAGTTTACGCTATAAAGTCCCAAAAATATGATAAAGAAACCTTTCATGCTTTGCATAGAGAATTAAAAACAGAAAATAACGCCAGCAAATCATTTCATGTGATTTTGATTATATTTAAATTCTTCAAAAATATTTGATTTTTTCTTTTTTTGGTAAATTACTTATTTTTTATTCGAAACTTTGATTTTCTCTTCATCTTTGTAGAATCTTTATAGTAAATAAATGTTTCTTTTTTTCTTGTTTATTTATTGATGTGGAAATAATTTCAAGGAAATACTGGATATTGGAAAAAGTAAAATACTCTCATAGTTTATAGTGCTACAATTGCTTCTACTAACATGTAGGAAACTATCTTTCAATAAACAAAATCACATATGAACAATGTAGATAGTGTTAATTTTAGTGTTACTTATTGGTTTTTGATATTTAACATTTTATGCATCAACCAATGATTTTTTTAAAATCAAATTTTAGAGTTGTAAAAAAAATGAGGAAGTTGTTTTTATTTTAAAGCTCTAATTTTTGGCAAAATTTGATCAAAATTTTCATTTAGTGATTTCATTTTTAAACGCAAAAAAAGTGAAAATTAAAAAAACATATCGAAACTCAATATTTTTAAAAATTTATAATATTTTTCAATAAAATATAACTCATTCTACATCCTTTCATAAAAATATTTGAAAAAAATAAATTTTAGTTTTGAGTAAACCTTGATCAAAAATATTGAAATTAGGATTTTGAAGAGCGATCCTGGAAAATTTAAAAATTTATCATGGATTTTTTTTGATAATTATTATTTTTACATGTCTACTTAAATTGCATTTTAAATTTTTTTATAAAAAAAACTCCTAAGAGCAAAATTTAGTTCTCTAGTTAGGGTCATTGAATATGAGACATGCCATTACCGCCTTGAAAGTCAGAATCCAAAATAAGGTAGATATCGATTAAAAAAATTCAAAACCTCTTTTCATCTAAAAAATTGACAAGTGGAAAAATTGGGGAAAAAAAGTTATATATATACTTGATTCGCTTACAATCTTTATATATTAGACGAGTATATATATATATATGAAATAAGGAAATTGAAAAATTTATGAAAACATAAAAAAATGAAAAAGATTTAGTAGAAGATACTCAAAAGACAAATTAAATTTATTTTATTAAATTTTAATAAAAAATGCCTTAAAATGTTAACATTAACCATATAAGTTATTTAAATTTCAAATAAGGGAAAATTATTTTTGAGGCAAAAGCCTGTGGAGAGTAGAAGAGGATAGATTGCATGCTAGCTGAACAAATTTATGCATCAGGAAGAGTTTCTGTATTGGAGTTATATGTTTGTGTACTATTTGACTCCTACACCCATTAGCATTCTCTATCTTAATAAATATATTCTAAGTTTTTGTCAATATTGTATGTATATAAGTTCATTTCAAACCCACTGATCAGTGATCACACTAATTTTATATAATATGCATTGCCAATAATATAGTCTTCTCTCTCTCTCTCACCCACAAAAATTGAAGTCTCCTCACAGTAAACTAATATATATATATATACCATTTTAGCATAGTACAAGCCGTCATTCAAATATAAGACATCATTAATTAAAAAAAATACAAGCATCTTCCTAATATAAACCATGATCAATACTTTTTTCTAGAAAATTAGACAAATCTTAATATCATTTAAAAAAACAACGCAGAAGGTAAAATATATATTTTTGTAAAAATTTATCTAGGTTTTTTTTGGTTTTAGTCATAATAATTAACTTCTACAATTTATTCCTTTTTAATATATTCACTCTATAATTTATTTTCACGTGATTTGAAATAAAATTAGGTGCGATTTTGGAGTCAAAAGATACACAATATTTTTTATCAAATTTATTTCAGTTTTAATGATTTAAATTTATTAGAGATGTTTCACAAAAAAATTTTACTCTATTAGTAAAAAGTTTTGTAAATCTCAACCTACTTTTTTAGGTGTCACTTTTTTAATATTTCTATTTCTCCTTCACTTAGATTTGTCAACTGATATTAATTATTATGGTGTTTTTAAAACATTCAGTATTTTTAAGCTTCAAGTGAACTTTCGGTTTTTTTATGATCTATAACATTAGCCATCACAAATCAAATAAAATTAACTTACTTTTTTTTTAAGATAAGATAAGATTTATTTAGTTCAAAACAAAAAGACACGAACTAAACTTAAGTTTATATGTTCGTATAGGAACAAATCGTTCATCCTCCCTATTGTAAGAACTTCTAATCTCAATATGATGAAATAGTGAAGTTAAAAATAAGAAAATGTTTAATAGATCATGAGGAAGATAGATTCAAAAAACCCATGAGGATTATATGGATAAAATTAACAACGGCGTTAAAAAGTTATACTATACAAATTTAGAGCATATATAAACATAATTATGTATCATAAGTAAATAATTGTTTAAGGCAAGATCTTTAGGTAAGGCGAAGCACAAAGGGTTTGATTTTTGATGAATTTTCCAGTAAAAATAATAAACACCGAGATCTAAATGAAAAAAGGAAACAAGGCAAAAAAAATTGGAAATGGAAAATAGAGATGTTTGGTATATATAATGAAAAAAATATTTACATGTTAACTGATAAGTGATAACAAATAAGAGATAAAATTTTTTAAATGATTTAATCTTTTTAAGATATCTAATATGCAAAGGTATTGAATTCCTATTATTAATAACACTTGGTAAAAAACTATTCTTATTTATGTAGGTAAAATGTTGTATAAATACATCTTCATCATTTCTCAAGTTATAATTATGTATTGTATTGTTGAAAATAAAGTAATTGGAAAAATAAGAATTGGAAGTCATTATTAAAAACAAAAAGCGAGGCAGTTAATGAACATATTTGTTTGATATTCAAAATTCCGTGCGTTTTCCTGATGCTTGTAGAATGACCACTTTCAATGAATTTAATTGAAGAATAAGTTCCATTAATCTTAACATAATAGTTTCTGTTGGACAGGTAACTTTTTAATAATTTTCAAAAATTTTCCTCGAAAACCAAATTTATTAAGTTTTAAAAGGAGTAGCTCATGGTTGATTTTATCAAAGGCTTTACTGAAGTTTATAAAGATAGAACACATTTGTAATTTATTAGAACAAGCAATTTGAATGTTTGTTAAAACAGTGGCAATAGCATCTTGAGTAGATTTGTTTGGCCTAAATCCAAATTGGTTTTCATTTAGCATATCATATTTTGAGATGAAAGCACTCATTTTCCTATGAATAAAATCTTTTCAAAAAGTTTACCTAAAAAAGATAGTATGGAGATTGGTCTATAGTTACCTGGTTCAGTTTTGACACCTTTTTTAAAAACAGGAATAATACAAACTGATTTAAAGGTATGAGGATACGTTTCATCTTCATATATCTTATTGAATAGGTGAAGTAAACTATCTAAAATAAAGGGAACTACATTTTTACCCATTTTATTGGAGATGTCATCGTGGCTAGCAGAATTACTTGTTTTGAGCTCATTACAGAAAATCAAAATATCATTTGTGTTAATTGTTTCAAAATAGAAAGTGTTAGCTTGAGCTATAATAAATTGATTACATGGAGTATTCTTGTTGGGGTTGTTGTGGTTTAATGATAAATACTCACAAAAATCATTAGCATTAATAGAACATATGCCGTTTTTAGTCTTTCTACAAGATATTTTATTAATAATATTCCAGGTTTTTTTTAACATTAGTGTGATATTTTTCAACCAATGTATTATAGTATTGATTTTTGTAATATCTAATTTTTATATTATAGACATTTCTAGCTTGTTTGTAGGTATCAAAGTTACTGACAGTTCTAATTGACACTAATATTTCCTGAAAAGTTTTTTTAATTTTTTTATTTGTTCAAGTTCAGAATTATTAGATAAAGATTTATTAGTGTGAAGTAATTTGTTATTCTCTGAAAAAGATATATCTATATTTTTTTTTATTTTCAACGTTAAAAGTGAGTAAAATGTATTAATACCAGTTTCATAGAAACAACTAAGATCCCAATTTTCTTTAGTTAGATTCTTAAAAAAAAGAGAAAAGTTTTTTTCACTGTAACTTTTAGTATTATTATATGTTGTGGTATAAGATTTTTTAATAGGAGAAAAAAAACTAAAAAGGCATAGAAAAGAGAGATAGTGGTCAGAAAGATCAGTGTTTATTACCCCTGAGAAACCATTTAAATTGAAGTTGGGAATTAGAATATTGTCTAAAAGTCATCCCATGCCTTGTTGGAGAGTTGATAGTGGGAATGACCCCCATTTCAAATAATGTGTTCATTAAATAATTTTTTGCAATATAGTTATTACTTGGTAGTGTAAAATTAATATTAAAGTCTCCTAAAATAAATACATATTTGAACTTATCTTGAAGAACTTTAACCATTTTTGTGAATTCATTGAGGAAAAGATGTATATTGGTAGAAGGAGGTCTATATATACCTAATATGACAAATTTTGAGGGATAAAAACACTAATACTTAAATATTCGTAGCTCAGGGGAACAAAATTAAATTCTTCATACACATCATATTTTAGGTTATATGAATATAGACACCAACACCGCCACACTTTGATTCTATACATTTAGCAATAAACTGTAAACCATTCAAATCAACATTTACAAAATTATTCATATTTCAGTAAAAATATCATGAACAAAAAAATTTTAATTATCAACATTTTTCTTAAGACTCCTTATATTGACGCAGAATAGAGACAGTTTGTTAGATAGTAAGTTATTGAAAACATTATTAACCCATTTAGTACCATAGAAATCAGACGATATTTAAAAAACGAAGACGATTTATATTCAAAGTCATTGAAAAAAGCAGACGAAGTTGAAATTACTTATGTTCTAAAATGGGAACATTGGGACTTAATGGGTTAAAGTCGGAAATAGAATATTCTTTACAATTGAAAGTAGCAATGTTATTAAGGAAACTCTGATATTTCTTCTATTTTGCGAGAATTGTCGTATAAGTACTTGAAAGAAGTATGATTGAACATTTTATTAGGGGACATATAATTTATCAATGAAACAACGGATACTCAATTTCCTCTCTAATATATTATACTTAAATATATAATTTGATTTATTCTTAAACCTTCAATTGAAAGACATGAGTATACATCTAAAATGTTTAAGTGCAGATGGCCTAGTGGTCGGAGCGCATGGTCTCAATCGGGTTCGATTTCCTATCGTGACTATCCTCTACAATTTGTCCAGGTATGAAAGGCTTATTCTCTCCTTTGGGTCCGCGGCAAATTTAAAAATAAACGTTCATTTAAATTTATTCAATAATAAATTTTTGTTTCTATTACTCCTTTTGTCTCATTTTAAGGATGTCTAGATATCAAATTATTAATCTGCTTGAAAAGGTAAGGTTTTTCAAAATTTATTTTATATATAAATGTATTAATTTATCTTATTTTATCATTAATACTTTGTTTCATATATTTATGAACTTTAATATAAATCTATTGATATTTTTTACATAAATCAAATTGTAAATAATATATAACTAGAAAAAATACAATACAGAAGAGTCTATTAAAACATCAAACTATTTATAAATCTATATAAAATAAGTTTACTGGTAATAAACTAAGCGAGTTTAAAGCAACAAAAA
Source organism: Nectonema munidae (assembly GCA_030549495.1). NCBI lineage: Eukaryota > Metazoa > Nematomorpha > Nectonematoida > Nectonematidae > Nectonema > Nectonema munidae. The sequence goes on from JAUIRK010001035.1 coordinate 425,166, forward strand.
TAATTCATGTTAAGAGAAAAAATCGTTGATACCTCAGCTCCTTCTATAATCATATTATTCTTCCTTTGATGAACTACATAAATTTGAGAAAGAAACATATGTTCTATTTATATTTTTCAATGAAATATCAATTATGAAGTTGTGTATTCGTTTAAAATTAAGTTGCTATCAATTAATTTTAAAAGGTAATAATAATTTTCATGCTGGCAGAGTAAGACAACTAACACAAGGTCTAACATCTCTACTTTTAAAATATTTTCATCGTGTAATTGATTTCTGATAACAATTCTAGGAATCATCTGTACAACTGTTTCAATATTGTTATCAGAATCTAATAGGCATTTTTTGTCAATTTATCGTTGTTCTGACCCCTTTGAACATAGTCTGAATGAAAAGTATAACCTTATAATTCTGCACTTATGTTAGTATTTTATTTTCAATGTTTAACCCAATAACTTAATAGTTGGTAACCTCTAGGCTGTCTAAAACATTTTACAAAGTTTTTTCCCAGTATATCTTATTTTAATTACATAAGGATTATAGTTTCCTTATGAAACGAAACCTGAATGAACCAGATCTATCATTTATTTAATATAACCACCCACAGCATTTATTCTTAAGCGTGAAAATTGTTTATAAAAAGGTAAGCACTTAATTCTCAACCATTCTACATTAAGAAAATAGTTTTTGTCCTTTTTTTAACTAACGGTATGAAGACAAACTATCGATTTACCAAGCTAATTTTTTTGGGAGTCTAGCTAAATCGTTAGATATATAGATTTTAACGGGTCCACGAGATTTCTTCGACAAACCAAAAAAGTTTTTTTAAAAATATTTTTATAAATGAAATTCCATATGTGCCTCCCATTCAGGTTAAGACATCTGATTTTATAATGAATGAGCTTCCGAAATTTAATGTATGAATGAGGAGGCACATATGGAATTTCATTTATAAAAATATTTTCTTCCATTTTAAAAACACTTTTAATATATTCATTATATACATTAAGAAACTAAATAGTTATTATAGTTATTAATTATCCAATGCAAAATGGCTCCTTTAATTTTATATCATTTCATCAAAATAAATAGAAGTTAAAAAGTTAAAAGTTTTATTACTAATATTTATATAAATAATTTACGATGACGGCATTGCTTTTTATCATTTTTATCTGATAAAAGCATACATCTACTAATTAAAGTTTGATATATTCCTATTTCAAAACCCCCATTTTAAAACAAAAAGTAAAAAGTAATATATAAAAAAATATATTATTTTAGAATGATTAAGAAATTTAAATATTTTAAAAATTGTATTAGGTATCATACTAATATGGAATACATCTAATGAAATAACTTTACACTTTTCAATAAGTAGACTGTTTTGGACTAGTTGATTGAAGAGTTGGATCAGAAACTAGAAATCTTTCATTTGATTTTTTGTCGATGGCAGTTTGTTTATACCTAGGCGGAGTGTATTATGGCTTCGTCAATTAAAAGACACCTATGATACCCTACCAATTTATCCTTTACTCATCCGTAAATATGTTATAATTAATAATAAATTGAAATATAAAATCTTTAAAAAAAATTAAAAACCTGGATAAGATTTTTTAATGCAACAATAATGAATTGTGCTGGTAAGTTTTATTTTTACAATTATTTATATTTTCATATATCATTTTGAAGCTTTAGGAGATGAAAATTTGAATAAATTATAGGAAAAATAGAAATAATTCAGATTTTGACTATATATCCTTTCGAAACAACCATGTATTTAAGTTGCCTGTTGCCAGACATAGGAGCCATAATTTAAATCTTTCAGGCTCCGGCTCCATGTAGACAAATCCTCTAGCTCCTCCGGCTCCACCTCCGAAGCCCTTATTATTACCACCCTTAATTTTTTTTTAATATTGATCTTCTTATATATGAAGTCTAATTTGTCTTAGAGTTCTAATTTGTTGATATCATAGATGAATTCATCGATGGGGAAAGAAAATATGAAAATTTATCTTTAGTAAATTTGAATAAAATTTTTTTTTAATAAAAGTCAAAACTGTCTTTGTTTTAAAATTTTCAATTTGATAAATCAATAAATTGTATATCCAAAAAGATGTCGTATTTGCTAAGAGTATATCTTAAAAGCCAAGTTTAGACTATAGAATTTAGGGTAGTCTTACGCTCGATATCTTATATGTTTTAAAATACGGTATATTTAATATTATTTATATGAAAAAGACCTCATTTATTAATAAGAAAAAAATGGTTTATACTCGATTCATTTCCTGGGTAATCCATCAGTCAATTTAATTATAAAAAATGAATATCACCACTGAATTCAGAATACTTGGGAATGGGTATATATTATGAAAGAAACTTTATATAATTATTTAGATAAAAAGCTTCTTTTTGAGATTAGCTGTCATATATAAATCAATTTTTTGACAGCTTTGTTTGATTTTCATAAAAAATGAAATTATCACTGAATTCAGCATACTTAAAAACGGGTATATATGTGTAAAAAACTTTATATAATTATTTAAATAAAAAGTTCCTTTTTGAGATGAGCTGTCAAAATAAATCAATTTTTTTGACAGGTTTGAGTTATTTTTATATAAAAAATAAACACTTGAAAATGAGTATATATATGAAGAAAATTATATAAAAATAAATAACTTCTTTTTGAGATGAACTGTCATATATAAATCAATTTTTTGACAGGTTTGATTTTTGAGCGAAGCTTACCACAAAAACGTAAGACTTGCTTCAATAAAGGTTACAATATAATAGAACTACGTAACTGTGTTCTGATTGCAAAAGGCGAGTTTGTGGAAAGTATGTAAAGAGTGTATATAATTTGTTTGTCTTATATCTTAAATAAATTTTTCTTTTATTTATTTTAATGTTTAAAAGTAAGGGTCTTGAAAAATATCCAAATTGTATTTGGATATTTAATTAAAACCTCCATGACGTCTTTGTTTTTTATGTTGAAATTAATTTCGGCGTTCTAAAGTTAAACCCTTAGAGCAAAGTGTGCCACTGATCGAATGATAAAACCGCTTAAGATTAACTTGTACTAAATTCTCGATGGAATAGCTCGTGATAAATTTATTTGCCAAAATCAGGCTCTAAAACAATGCTAGTTTTACACTCCTGCTTTAAGTTAGCTACAATTTTGCCATCACTTTGTATTACGCTCTGAGTTGAATACAAATATAACTAATAATGAAATTTAGAAGTTATGACCGCGATAAACCTTCATATCACACACAACGTCTATCGCACGTATATTTTGGAAGTAAAGTAGTTTTATGAAATAAGTTAAACCCTATATAGTATTTTCATATATGCGGTGTGAAACCATAATTTATGCCGCGCTGTTATTTTCTGTCTTAGACTCCACTGCAACGGCTCAGAAACAGGGTTTACTGTGCTGTACTGCTTCCAGTGCACTCTATACGCTGCAACTGCGCTGTACAGACCTCTAGTCTAGTGGATACCTATCAGAAAAATCTATATCGTTAAAAAATTCGTATCAATAAAAAGTTGAGACACGATCACCTATATTCGATCTGTGTACACCTCTCTATTTGCCCAGTTTGAGTTAACAATTCAAGAATTCATATTTTTTATTTACAGTTATTTTTCAGATGTGTTCTGTGGATAAAGATTTTAGATTTATGGCTACAAATGATTTGATTGGTGAGTTACAAAAGGGGTCAATTAAATTGGACGATGAAACGGAAAAAAGAGTAATGGAAGTCACTTTAAATTTGCTTGAAGACAAAAATACAGAAGTGCGAAATTTAGCTATCCGATGGTAATTGTTAATGATACTATTATTTTATTTTTCCATGAATGCATTTCTCTCAAATTTTACCAAGATGGGTAAAGAATACAAATTCTTTTTAAAATAAATTTGTTAATATATGTGTAATGAAAAGACAAAAATGAAATTTAGGATTATTGAAAAATTAGTCTTTTATTTTGTATAAAATAAAACGCTTTGCGTAGTGGTGTACCTAGTACTAGTGCCACATAGATCGTTGTTAATTTGTCCATCCCCTAAAAGTTTTGATACACTTCAAAACGCCGAAGCCTCAAAGCTGAATAATACAGGTATTATAGATAGACAAACTGTAGCAAGCATTATTTCACAATGTTATAAGTCAAATTCCAACACTCTTTTATGTTAATGCAGAAAAGTAAGAAAATAAAACCTTTGTCGCCCTATTTTGTGGCTGCAAAAACAAAAGCGCCACTTGTTCACCCTAAGTTTTGCCTAACGTTGTATATTACATATACATTTTAGCAGGGCTGCTTAGTCTGAGTCGCTAGTCGGTGGAGTCATTTTAAATAATGAAAAAAAGTTTAATTATTGTAAGCATATAGAAGAGCCCTTCCTTAGACGATTTCGGAAGTAAAAGTAGGCGTATATTAATCTTTTAAGTATTTGTAGTTGGAGGCGGTTTTTTTTAAATACTTCGACTTGAAGTCAGATTTTTCTAAGTAATAGGAGTCAGAAGAGTCAGAGTTGGATGTCTTTTATCATACTTTGCAACCCTGATTTTTACTTATAATTTCTGTTTTAATTTTTCTTTCAAAATAAAAAATCAGTAGTTTTAAATTTCCAAAGAATTTCAAACTGTCAAAAAATGTGTTGCCTTGACTTTTATTTTTACATAAGATACAAAATTACACTGAGAAGAATACGATTTAATAGAAGGTAAAAAATCAATACATAAACTTGCATAAGTGTACTTCAAATATCACATCATTTATGCACATTTATAGTTAATTGTTTGTTGCTATGATTAATTTAAATCAGCGTTTTTTAACTGGTGGTCCATGATGAAATATTAGACGGTCTAAACTCTAAAGCAATAATTGATTTCCTAAAATTAAGCTTGGAGGTATGATACTAATCTTCAGTTAAGATTACGCTATTGAAATTAATTTCATTGGAATGAGGCTTATCCTATTCATAATAATTGGTACCTATTCAAAATTTTCAAACTTTTGTCTTTCAAATTTTTGCGCCTTATCAATTTCAAAATCATAATATAAAAATGTTGTCAAAGAAAAAAGATTTAAAAGTCTGTTTGAAGAGATAAATAAGTTAACTTTTAAAAAGTGTCATAAACAAAATGTTGAGTTGGTTATTTCTGTTTAAAAAATATATTTCTTGTAAATGTTTTGGCATTCATGCATTATATCCAGAGTTGTCATTTTTTTAATATTTAAAAATACTATTAAAGAATATTTTTAAAAATAAAAAAAAATAAGATTCCCACTCCTACTCCCTAATTTTATTACTTAGGCTTCGACTCCTATTCCTTGAAAATCTTTAACTCAACCTACTCTGACTCCACAACCCTTGACCTGAGGAGGACCTTAATGCAGAAGTGCGCCATTTGGGTTGGATCAAATACATTTGTATTTGTAATTAAATACAAATTTGATGTAATTACACTTGTATATGTATTTTTAAGTCCTAAGTTTGGTGTAATTATATTGTGTAAAATGTAATGATAAATAAATCTAACGCAGTGATTCCCAACGTTTTTTTATCCTACGGATCCCTTACACCAAAATATTTATTATTCAAACCTTCTCGCGATAAAATTTACATTCTATCAAAGTTACGAAGAAAGTTACTTTCATTATTTCCAGTTAAACTTCTTTAAAAAGAGAAGCTAAAATAATGTGCAGAAAATTCTACTGAAGATGTTTATAATGTTGACGAAACAGGTTTGTTTTTTAAATTAATACCGTTTTCCATTTATGCTAAAAGGAGAAGAATGCCATGGCGGGAAATTATCAAAAGAAAGACTAACTATATTAGTAAGGGCAAACATGGCAGGTAAGGATAAACTTCCCCTACTGGTAATTGGCAAATCGCTGAAACCCCGTTGCTTTAAATGTGTCAAAACTTTGCCAACAGAATATAAAGCTAATAAAAAAGCTATGGTAGAATATTTCTTTCATGGTTGGGAGCTAAATAACCATTTTCGATCCCAAAAGAGACGTTGTTCTTGTATTAGATAACGTATCATCTCATCCAAAGACAACTCTAACAATTATAACCTTAGAGTTTTTCCAGGAAATATAACATCACGTACACAACCTAGGGACCAGAGAGTTATAAAAAACCTAAAATTTCATTACAGAATCATGTTAGTTGAAAAACTAATTCCTGCCGTAGAGAATAACACTGTTTATTCAATCAACGTTCTCGATGCTCTAGATATGATTCGTCAAGCTTGATCTTTAGTCACTAGTGAAACTATTTAAAATTGTTTTAAACATGCTGCTTTCGTACAGTCTATATAAGAATACACAAATGAGCCCGAGAGTGTCACTGAAAATAAACCGTTTGTGCAAGAAAAAGCATCCAAAGTGGGACTACAAACATCATCTGACTTATAGAATTACATTGAAGTTGACGTCAAATTGCTTACTACCGCTCCTCTCACAGATGATTCTATTTATCAAAGATATTTTCAATAGGTGTTTTCAAACGTAAGAACACAGCGATGAAGATGATGAAGAGAATATTTAGTCAACATTCGCGCCAACTGGGACTAATGCTCTAAAACTTTGCGGTGAAATAATGAGATTCTTGCAAACTCAAAACGACCCACAAGAAATGTTTGATTGTATTACGAAAGTAGAAAATTTCATCAAACAATGCAAGAACTCATCTTTAATACAAACACACATCATTGATTTTTTAAAAAAGTAGGAATCATTTTTTGTTAAATAAAAGTTTAATATGTGTTACTGTATTTTTTTAGCTTTAGTTATCGCTAACAAATGGCCTCGACCAAAACTAGAAGGAGGGGCGGGATCAAAAATTTGATAAATGACAATTTTGTTGAGTAAGACAACTAGCCAAAAACTAACGAGAGAGAGAGAGCATGGGTTGAAAGTGAACAAAAATGAGTTGTCTTCATTTGCAACGACCCCTTATTACTATTAACTCATTGAAAGAGATAATAAAACTCAGTAAGAAACAAAATTTATGTTTTTATATTATACTCCTCGATTATAATGAAACTCGCTTTGTACGAACTAAAAAACAGTTTCCCTTCAACTTTGTTATACCCAGGTTTTACTGTATTTGCATTAGGAAACAGATCTTGCAAGACAAAAATGGCCGCTTGTCTCAAATGGTCGCTCAACACAGTGGCCGTTCATTACAAGTTTTACATATATAACATATATTAATGATACCGTAAGTCAGTCGAAAATTGAAGTATGTGATGACGTTATTAGTCTTAAAGCTTGATAATTATCTAATAGGCAATATAAGGTGAAAAAAGTTTCAATTTTTCTGCCTGAAATTAATAGAATATTTTTTATTACCGGTAATTACCGCTAAAAAATTACCTGTGTTTACTCCCTAGTAGCAACGAATGTGGTGGATTCTGAGTCGGAAATCAGTAGAGTCGTGAGATTTTAAAAGGATAGGAGTAGGGGTTGCAGCCGTAACTTTTTAAGTATTAAACTTTTTTTAAAGTAATTTAAAAATAGAAAAAAATAAATTCATTTTTCTAAGCATAGGGTCTTCTTTAGTCGAAGCCGGGAGTAATAGTTGGGTTTAAATATTTAAAATTTTTAAGCTTGTGAGACGGAATAGGAGTCGAGTATTTTCCCTCCGTCTCAAACCCTAGCTAGTAAATATTATAACATTATTGAAGTTTAATATTTCTATTATATTTTTGTTGATGATATTACAAATACATTGTGCCGCCCTTTGAGGTTCCACTGATATAGGGACTATTGAAGGCAGACCAAAGTTGCCTTTCCGCTTTTATATTACCACGAAATACTTTTTTTAATTTTAAATAGCTTTCATCGCCATATATCTTTATTTTAGTTTAGGTGTATTGATAAACAAATTAAAGCCGTATTTGGTTGAAAACATTGTTGAAACATTGTGCAATTGTATGCAGAAAAGTGATTCCGAATTAAAAGACATCTCTAGCATAGGTAAATTTGTATGCATGTATATATTTATGTTTCATTCCGATGCCTAATTTACTTATTTTATCAAATATATACGATTTTAAGTTCTAAATTGTCTTTTTTAAGTTCTAATTTGTCTTTTTTAAATTCTAAATTGTCTTTTTTAAGTTCTAAATTGCCTTTTTCAAATTCTAAATTGTTTTTTTATTTCTAAATTGTCTTTTCAATTTTATTTTGTATTTTAGAAAGAGCGTTTAGAATTTAAAAATACCATTTACAGCTTAAAAAACACAAAATAGAATGGGAAAAAGACAATTTAGAACTTAAAAAAGACAAATTAAAATTGAAAAAGGACAAATTAGAATTGAAAAAAGAAAATTTAGAACTAAAAAAAGATAATTTATAAGTAAAAATGGTATATATCGACTAACTTAAAATATATAACATTTTTATTTCTAAATTGTCTTTTTAAGTTCTAAAATGACTTTTTTAAATTCGAAACGCTCTTTCTAAAATACAAAATAAAATTGAAAAACGACAATTTTGGACTTAAAAAAGACAAATTAGAATTGAAAAAAGACTATTTTGGACTTAAAAAGACAAATTAGAATTGAAAAAAGACTATTTTGGAGTTAAAAAGACAAATTAGAATTGAAAAAAGACTATTTCAAACTAAAATAGACAATTTAGGAGTAGAAAGGTATATGTACTATACAGTGCAATTGCTTAGAGCTACCAACTAGATTCCCCGTTCCTAATTCTCCTAATGTGAACAACGTGTATTTTAAGTTCTTTACAACGAATTCGCTTATTTCGAAACCTCTTGTATAATCCCCTCTGATCTCCGCCCTAGGCAAAGAAAAACTGAAAACAATTTTTACAATGAAGTGTAAATTAGGCGAGTAATTTTTTTTAAAGTCAGCATTAACCTTTGCTTTACAAACTCTTATCTAATAATATAGTTTATGGACTCTGTGCATTTTTTACATCATATAATTTTGTTTTTTTTCGAAATTTTTGAGTTCAAATATGGTAATTTGTTGTGTATAACAAAATTTTGAATTATGAGGCATTTTTGATTTGAACTAATTTATCTCAAAATAGCATAGCTTCAAAAAAGTTAAGGCTGTCTATAAAATTTTTTAAATAAACTGCAGTTTTACGCTTGTTTTTTGTATGCACTGCTTCTGATGAAAACTGCGTAAACACCAAGCATTTTCTCAACATGATTTGCTCCATCACTCAAATAGCGCTCTCTTTTTTCTTGTGATTGAGATGTATGGACCGTGAAGAATATTTTGTATCATAAAATTCTTGTAAACAAGGCTTGCTATAACTAGTTACTATTTTTAGGTAAATTTCTTCCCTTTTCACTTTAATTTTTCCCTTTTTTACATTAATGTCCTCCTTTTCTACTTTAAATTTGTTTCTTTACACTAAGTTCTTCTTTTATCATTAAAAAATTTAATTTTTTGTTTTTTTTCTTTGGAATTTTAGTGCATATCCAAAAGACAGTTTTTAATAACGTAAAAATGTCTCGTTTTTCTTCAAGGTTAAAATCACAAATTATGCTGATATGTAAAAAATTTTATATTTAAAATTTTGTTATCCTATTACTTACAATATAAAAATAAAAAGTTTGTTCAAGGTGAATAAATTTCCTTTTATCTTATTTCTGAATTGTTATTTATATTGTGTAGACCAGGAGTGGGGAACCTGCGGCCTTAAGGCCGCATGCGGCCTTCCGGGCCATCAAGTGCGGCCTTTGATATAAATATTATTTTTTATAAAAACCTTGAATAGTTTTTAAGTCTGAAATCATTATACACCTGAAACTTATAATATACACCACACACATAGAGAAAGGAATATTAATTGTGTTCAGTGATGTCACTACCAGAAATTGGAAGCATTTTTCTCTGAACCCAATGAATTTTAACTTAACCGGTATTTTCCCAATGTCCTCATATGAGGACACAACATAGATTGTCTTTAATTTATGATACTTTTTTGTAACAGTGACAACGAATTTGAAAGAAGAAAAAAGGATCTTTAATGAAGAATGGTGCTGCAATATTTTTTAGTGAATAGTGGCGGCAAAATGTCTTGCTTGCTGTGTGATACCACAATTTTAACGGTTAAGAAATTCAATGCACAGCAACATTACGCTCTTCATAAAGACAATAAATATGCCAAATTAGAGGGTGAGTCTCAAAAGCTAGCACTGAAGAAACTGAAAGATGGAAAGCAAAAGCAAAGACAATAGTTCCATTATGTGTTACATCAAGGGAATCCTGCGACAGAAGCCAGCTATAAAGTTGCATATTTGGTTGGAAAAAAGGGTAAATTATTCACCGATGCAGAACTCATGAAGGAATGTATTTTAAAAGTGGTAAGATGTGTAGATCCAAATAAAGTTAACAAATATAAAGAGGTTCCTCTTAAAAGAAGGGCTAATACAGATCGACAGTATGAATTGGCTTGTAATGTAACAGAGCAACTCAAAAATGTAATCCAGAAGGAAAATGTGTATTACTCAGTAGCCTTGGATAAATCGACAGATTTAGCACAAGTATTGTATTAAGAATGAAGGATTTATTGCGCATCTTAAAAGAGAAACCAAAGATCCAAATGAACTGATTTCTTTTCATTGTATTTTACATCAACAAAATCTCTGTGCAAAATCTGTCATTTTAAATGATACTTTGCAAAAGGTTATAAGTATTGTTAACTATATTCGAGCAAATGCCACGAAGCATCGTCAATTTCGAAACATGCTGATGATGGATGACAAAGTAATTAGTGTAGATTTGCCTTATCACTCAAAAGTACTCTGGTTGTCACAAGGGAAAGTATTGGTCAAAATTTTGTCTTTACGAAGGCAAATAATTGACTTTTTCAAAGAAAGTGACAAACATTGTGAATTATCAAATCCAAATTTTTACAGAGATGTAGCTTTTTAAAATCAAAACTTTCAGAAGAACACATTCCCCAGTTTACAAAGGTAATGAGTGAAAATGAAGATATCTATGAAGCTTTTAAAGAATACGGATCAATCTCTGTTTGACAACAGGGAAGATCCTATTGAAATTTGGAAAAAGGCGGTAGAATATCCTCGTCTTTATGAACATGCACGCCGACTGATTTCCTTCTTTTTTACAACATAGTGTTGTAAATCCACATTCTCGTATTTGACGCAAATAAAGAATTCGTTGAGAACACAGTTGACAGATGAGCTTTTGGAGGACCAATTAAAACTAAGAACCACTATGTTGGAGCCTGATATCAAAATGGTTTCTCAAAAGAAGCAAACTCAAAGAAGTCATTAATTTGTATAAAAAGGACCTACTTACCTAAATGAAATATTTGAAAACTTCATATTCTCAATGTTTATACGTCTGTCTTTTTTTATAAGAATATTATTAATTAATACTTGTATAAAATAAAATCCTAATTTTAATAATCTAATAAAAGAACTTATATAAGTTCTTTTATTAGATTATTATTAGTACGAGATAAAATAACTGAAAAAAAAGTAATTTGTTCAGTGCGGCCTCTATGAGGGACGATGAATTGTAAGGTGGCCTTCATGCACAAAAAGGTTCCCCACCTCTGGTGTAGACCATAGTAATTAATTCAATAATCCACAGATTCTTTCGACCTTTGAAATAAATTCTCGCAATGAGATCATTAGCGTCAATGGTTAACATTTGACAGGGCGAATTTTTTCAATTTGCAAAAACTTAAATTAAATTTTTTATATTGGCATCTAAAAAAGTTTGAGTTATATGTAATATAAACTTCGATTATAAATTTATTTTCAATTTTTTTTGGGCTTTTAAAATTGGTGTCAAAGATACAAAGACGAATTTTTATTTACTATGAGTATATTTCCACACAGACATTTCGCCCCTAGAATATCTCAAAAGAATGAATTACATACATTGTGTAGATCAGTGGTTCCCAACTTTTTTGAACAACCTCCTTTTTGCTGATTAAAAACTCTTCCGCCGCCTCCTTTAAAAATAAAAAATAATTTAAATGTAATAATTAATATTATTCATTTTTTAGTAGGCATACACAAAAGTAAATTATAACGTTTATGAAAAATATCCTTGAAGAAAAAATTAAATGTTTTTAAGAATTAGATTATTATGACAAGAGCGTGATGGGTGTTTTTGTTTAGTTTTCACAAGATTAACAATTCTAGGCCGCAAGGAAGAAAGTGAACAACGCAAATCGCTTTGGACATCACGTCGATTTCGTTGTTTTGTTTTTAATACAACAAACCTGGAAAACCTACCTCACAAAAATAGGTCGACAAAAAAGGAATCAACAATCGGAGAGCGTTTTCTCCAAGTTTGGGTAAATCAAATAATATTTTACCCAAAATTTTTCAAGTTTTCAATCAATCAACATCAATATTGAACACTTCATACTAGATTTCTTTCATCATATTTCCACTATACTGTCCTAAATTATTGAATTCTTCTATAAGTTCATTAAGATGAAAAAAAAGATTAAAAATTTATTTTATCAAGTTCAATAAATCAAAGATATCTCTTAGAAACGTAAAATTATTATAAGTTAAAAGATGAATAAATATATAAGAATTTTATGCTAAAACTTTTCATATACATTAATTAAAAGCATATAAATTATAAACAGATCAAAAAAAATTTATCAAAAAAATTTTAAAGTATAATTTTTGTAATTACAACAGAAGAATCCTGTTTTTTAGAATTATATATATCATACGGTTTGTAGTCTATTAAATTTTGAGAATCAACAGCTATACGTTTTTTGCTATGTTCTAAAAAGGAAATGGTGTCTATTAAAGTATTTTAAAGCTAATACCTCACATTAAAAATAGGTCTTCTAGAATTAGAATAAAACAATTTAAGTTCTTATTGAAGCAAAAGTTTGATTTTGTATCTATTTTTTAAAACACAGTTTGAAACCCGATACTCAACTCCCATTTAAGTGGCCGAATCACAGCCTTCCACAATTAGATTCAGTGAGAAAAAAAGAAGCAATGGTGATTTGTCCTCCTTGAGAAAATGAGGATCTATAACTTTAACTTACCCCCCTGCCAACCCATTTAAATTTAATAAAAATTCGATGATTGTAAATATTCATGCTGTGTTTCTAGTGATTTTTGTTATATGGAACAGTTCCTTAAAATAATTATGTTTGTCCTCAAATCTTCTTGTTTGCATTTTAAAAAGAGGGCGCGATTGTATTATTTGTTGAGGATAGTGCAAGCGGTAGTGAAATTTAGATTTTATATGTGCACTAGGAAATAAGATTGCATAACTTCGTAAAAAGTGTTCGCTCAAATCTTCTAAGTACTTAACATGACCTAAATCCAATCTTGGAGAACATATAATTGATAGAATATATAAAATACTAAATACATTTTCCATATTTTATCATTTTCAGGTACGTATTGATCAAATAAAAGAGGTAAAAAAATCTTCCAAGGTATCATATTTGAGCTGCTGTTTTCATAAATTTTAAATTTTTCGGCAACACATTGGTTTATTACTTAGATCAACACTTATGGAAAGGAATTTAGTAATTATAACATTCAAATCATTCAAAGAGAAATAATTTTTTTCTATCAAATAAGATATGACATCTCAGAACAAGTAGTACACTCTTCCTCAAAAACATCATGACAAATGTCAAACGGTGAATCTTCAATAACGTGAAAATGTTTTAATCTATTAAGAAGAGACTCGGATTTCACTCCATAAATTGAAGGAAGCGTTTCATTTTCGAGTATAATTTTTACTAAATGATGTGAGTTAGTAATTCTTAATGTAAATGTATCAGAAGTAAGGTCATTTTTGAGAGTGTTATCAACCACGCAAAATTTTTAGGGTCGCATCGCATTGAAACACTCCATGAAGCCTCCAATCTGATGCAAAGCCTTCCTGACATGGAAGCAGTTTGTTTTAAATTTGCTTGAAAAATATAGATTTCGAAAAATGTGAGAATTGAGTTTATTTAGGTTTCGCATTATTTTTAATTTGCTTTAAAAAATTCGGATTTTGGGAAGTTTTAAGAAGATTCTGGTAAAATCACACTTAAAAATTATTCACTAAAAATGGACGAAAGAAGTGAGAAATTTGCATTTAATCAAACTTTTGAAGAGAGAATAATGATGTCTCTGAGTTGAATAATAATTGAGACAAAAGTATAATGCTGATACATTTTTGTTATTTTAATAGTATAAATATTTATTTCAAAAGTATATGATATGAATAAAATAATAGAATTGATAATCAGATAATCAAATCTTCAAAGATAGCAAATTTTTCACTCAGAATTCAAATATTTTTTGTTTTCATGTATTTTTTGTTAAGCACTCAAAACGATTATAAACGAGTTTCCGTTGGGAAATACCTATATTTTCATTCCAAGCATATGTCGAAAGATTGCAGCAGAATTAATAAAGTTCATTTCTAAGGTATTTTTTCTTCTATCAATATCTGATCTTTATAAATAATATAGGGATTATTTATCTTTGTCTTTTATGTACAAAATATATTCACTGTATGTATAGTTTTATGACAGATACAATATATAAAGTATGACAATAATTTCTAATGAAATATTCAATTGTCTAAATATATTTGAAATCCTTTGTTCGCTTTTAAGATTTGTTGTTTCTTTATCTCTCATTTTTATGCAAAAATTAATTAGGTTGTGGGTTTATTTATTGTATTAGGAGGACGACATGACTCTACAATTAGAAGCATTAGAGATCTTAGCTACTCTGCTAGAAAAATACGCAAGTATATTTTTCTACTAATTAATCTACACTTTTCAAGTATTGCATAAGATGCTTTATAGGTTTTGTAGCTTCACTCCATGAAAACATCCAACAAATAATCATGCCGCAGCTGATATCTTCCAGATTGGCCGTTAGAAAGCGTTCAATGATTGTCTTGAGTAAAGATCTTTCTTCACTTCTTTGTTTTCGGTTTAAGCTTTTTCATTTATTCACAGGTCTCTTATTGGGAAGTTCTAGTGAAAGTATCTTCAACAAAATTTTTCAGAAATTGATAGAGCAAGTTCACACAAATACGAATATATCCTACACTAGGACGTATATCCAGTGCATTGGTCTTTTGAGGTTTGATATGTTACACTAGTTTTCATTATGTCAAAAATTGTAATTACATTCTTAAAACTATTCGCCTTCGACTGCTTAAAGAATATAATTAGCGCTTTCTTGACAACAATTCCAAAGCTCTTGTCAGCTACAGGGTTCTTATTAAAAATCACATTGACTAATTTTTTAGAAAAATTTAATTCGTAAGAAAATAAAAGAAGTAATCAATTTTACGGCTAATGTTCCCAACACGCTGAGGTTTAGCCGGTTTTTACCACTATGGCATTTAATCTCTCATTATTTTGCGTCTCCATTCATCTCTATTTTGCTCGTCCCCTAGTCTTTTGCTCATGTCTTTTTTGACTATTTCTATCCATGTCATCTTTGGCCTGCCACTCTTACCTAAAGTTTGATTTTTATAAGCTTCTTTAATTAGATCACCGGAAGGTCTTCTATTTACATGCCCAAAAGATAAGAAATTATGCTGATTTCTCAGATTAACCTTATTCTTATATATCTTTTCTGTTTTTTTTATATGTTTCGGTTACCTATCGTTTCCCATCATCATACAATATTTTCTTTTTATTCTAAAATAGATGAACCATTATTATCTAAAAAATTTTATTGAATTTGATTTTCGATTTTAAAATTGTGCGTATTGTTACAAATGTGATTCTTAATTAATATTGATAGGACATATCGAATAAGTGATTTTAAGTTACAACTAAATATGTTATGGAGTGAACATTTTTCTAATGTGAAAATAGTTGTTATATTTTAAACCTCCTAAATAAGAACAAATTGGAAATTAAACTTCAAAATTATAAGTTTACCTTACTTTTGTGTTATCTTTTGAACCTTGCAACTATTTTGTTATATAATTTTTTTGCATAATATTGACATCAGTTTGATATTTTAGCCAGAAAATAAAATAATGTTTACGAATTTTGAAAGTTTTAAAATTTGGCAATTATTATTTTAGAAAATTTCTTAACCGTTTTCATTATATTTTGAAATAATTATAACGATGCTGGAAAATTCAAATAATTATATTATTGCACCTTTTTTTGCTTTTAGTAAATACGCAGGAAATCGAGTTGCGTCTTTCCTACCATCAATGATACCTTGTTTCCTCGAAAACTGCCAAAAAAGTCAATTCGACGAAGAAATCGTTGAACACTGCCTTACTGCTTTCAATAATTTGATCCTTTCGTGTCCTGTTTCCATGCGTGTTTATGTTGAACAAGTAAGCTCCTCTTCTTTTATTTTTTATCACTAAGGATTTTTTGCTTTTGAATTCTTGAACCGCCTTCAAGTAGAGTTAAGTCAATTAAATAGTTTGTACAAGAATTTTTTATGATTAATTGTTTTTTAGTTTTTTAATTGGTTTTTGGTAAAATAATTATTTTTATTATTTTTTTGTTCTATTAGTTGATTAGTTTTATAGTTAATTAGTTTGATTGAGTAAAAAATTAGTTTATCAGTTTGGTTATTATAGTTAGTTTTAAGTATGCTTCTTTCTTTTTTAGTTACAATTTGTTAATTAGTTAGTCAAATAGTTAATGAATAAGTAACTTTTCAAATGTTATGCTATGCTTGCTAAGTTTATGGGAGATTTAATATTGAAAGAGGAGCCAGAGCAAGATTTTTTGTAGACTTAGGGCTCCGGCTCCACAAACCCTGATTATATTCCTATCATTTAAAAAATTTTACATCTCGATAATTTCATAAATCTTCCTAATTATATCTTTTGAAAAAAAAGTATCATTTTTTCTATTTAAGTGTTAATTAAAATTAGGATAAAGTGATTTTTTTACAATAAAGTTTATTGATTCTATTATGATTGTTTTCTTAATAAATATTTTTTAAACTATTTTTTCATATATCATATATGTGCTGTTCTATTTTTTATTGTTAGATAAGTGAGTTGTGTTTGCGTTTTTTGTCATTCGATCCGAATTACAACTATGATGAAGAAGAAGAAGAAATAAACCTTAAGAGCACTGGTAACGCAACTGTCAATAATCTTAAAAAGACTCCAAGCTATGAAGATTCAATGGACCTTGATTATGATGAAAAACAAATTTTTGGGGAAGAGGAAGACAATGCTTTATCTGATGATGATGAGGTAGACGAGCTGAAAAATAGCGAAGATGATGATTATGTGGAGGATGAAGAAGATGATGATGATGATGATTTAAGTTGGAAATTAAGAAGAGTATCTATCAAATGTTTGGAATCTATTCTCATCACATTTAAACCAGAAATTTTGACCTTTTTTTATAACAAAATCGCCCTAAACTTAATAAAAAGATTCAAAGGTAACTTTATTGTAGTTTTACCCTTATTAACCCTTGAATATCATTAATAGAGCGTGAAGAAAATGTGAAAGTCGATATTCTACAATTGTACAAGACTTTAATATCCTGCAGCCGTTTAACAGTGAAAAAGACATTAATGCCAAATACCTATGAAAAGTACATATCTTTTTTGGAATAATGATGTATACCTTTATTAATTTATTTTTAGATCGAACTCTGTAGCTCTAAAGCATATTACAACATACAGTACTTTGATTGTGAAAGCTTTAAAACCGATACTACGGGGTAGACAAGTAAAAGCAGTTAGCTCTGGCATTTCTCTTTTGTCAGAAATTATAAATTTCCAAGCAGACTCTCTCATGATGGCATCTAATGTTTTAACGAATTCACTAATTTATTCGATCAAACATTTTCGCAGTATCTTTAAATACGTGTTAAAATTATTCCATTCATGTTTATCCTTGTGTTATTTAGATGACTCGTATTTAAAGATTGAAGTGCTTTCTTTTTTTACTCTGTGCTTCGAGAAAAAGTTTTCTTTCTCTCCCGATACGATTAAAAAGATATTTGCGGTTATGATTAGCAGTATTGAAGACTCCTTCTATAAAATATCATCTCAAGCTTTAACATTAGCTACAACGTTCACTGTTTACTTGCATGAAAATATCAAATGCGTTAAAGATTGTCTCCGAAAAACATTTGTATCTACACTTCTTCAAAGCATATCTCCTTTCTTAAAAATTAATGACATTGAACAAGTTTTGCGAGAAAACGCTCTGCTCTGTCTCGGCTATCTTTGCCATTATTTCTTTATTGAGATTGAATCTAATTCTTCCTTTATTTTTTCTACACTCACAAGCAAACTCAATAATGAAGTAACGCGTTTAGCAGCAGTAAAGACGATGAATCTCATTGCCACTTCTACCTCTGAAAAAATAAACGCATACATCTCATCTCTCATGGTGGTTTATTCTTTTTTTTCCTCTCGAATAATATCGATATGTTTATTTTTTAGGGTGAATACATTGAAATAATTTCGTCATTTCTTCGTAAAAATCAGCGTCGCTTACGACTGGAATCGCTATCAACTCTTGCGGTCTTATTAAAATCTAACTCTATAGACTCTACTATCTACAATTCACTCTTTTCTACTTTTAATGAAGTTCCGTCCTTGTTATGCGATAACGACATTAAAATGTGTCAATTATCAGTTGAATTAATGACTGTGATTGTTCATTCTACAAAAGATTTGCCCTTCTTACATTTCTTCATCTTTAACAGTTCAGGTCAACACAACATCACTTCCACTAATGTCATGTCTCGAATATACTCGTTATTGACCTCTCCACTCTTTCAAGAAAATACTCTGTTGACGTTCACAGATTTTTTAGCACTTCTCACTAAGAGGCTAACTTCTATTGCCCTAACAAGTGAACATACTGAATCCTGTGATATAGCGCTCATAAAATTTTTATCGCAAATTGTGGATAACAATCAATCTCGCGCGTCTTTCCAAGATTCCTCACTCCACATCGAAAAAATTGTACTTAATTTCCTTATGCTTTTCTCCTTTTAAATGTTTATTTTTAAGAATTTTTTAAATGTAAGCAAGTGTGTTGCAGCAATAATTTTATCGAATGAAGAAAAAAGCAAGGTCTATGACTATGTGCGTAATTTGATTATATCCATCTCTACGTCTCTTTTATCACAAAATGACTCTTATTGTTTGAATGCCTATTTTTCTTTACTTCTTCTCGGTAACATAGGAAAATTCATGGACTTATCTTCATTTCATTCAGAAATCAAAAACACCATTAATTTAACTTTACAACAACAACAAAAGCAGACCTATTTCCTTTTTGCCCTCTCATATGCTCTAGGTAATCCTTTTTCTAATATCCCAAACACTTTTTGAACACTTGGTTTTTTTATATACTTCGTTCTTGATGTTTTTTCACGATAAAATATTGATAGATTATAACCAGAATGTAGATTCGTTGGTAAAAATGATTTTTTAAATTAAATAAATAATTACACTAAATTGGGCATTTTAGATTCATGGTGTCCAATTATAATTTAACCATCTTTCTTGAATTCAAAATCAGACGCAGTAAATGCAACCATTAAAAATAAAAAAAGTGGAGGATCTACGATGATTGTAAAACAAATATATACATTAGGTCGTTTTTCTTGTGTAAAAGCGAAGAAACAAAGTTGCAAACAAACAATCAAAAGACACTATCAATAATGACCACGTTTAAATTTGAGACATATAACTAGAACCCTCCATTGCTACGGCCCTGCATATACCTTAACACATTAAGTAATAAGATTAAAAACATTTTATTTAAATGTTATTTTCAGAATATTACCATTTGTGAATAAGAATAGTAAAAAAGTAAAAGTTTAATTTATTTATTAAGAAAAAGGCATGTAAAAATATTTTAAGAATGATTTTCTTCAAAACAATGAAGATGTAGCTCCATTCAATGATATCTTCATAGAATGCTTTTTGTTTTTTCTCTCCTAAATTTTCAATGACTTCTATCCAACCCCAATTCTTTTCGTGGATATAATAATCCTTTTTGCTACCAATTTTGATTAGTCTGATTCAATAGAACATTTGTATCTACACTTCTTCAAAGCATATCCTCCTTAAAAATTAATGTCATTGAACAAGTTTTGCGAGAAAACTCTGCCATTATTTCATACAATAAGTCATTTAAGGTGAACTGTTTCTAAATTATTCTCTCACCTCTTTTCTATCTCTTTAAATGTGCGCATGTTTATAAAAAATTGATTAGTTTTATTTGTAAATATTAAAATTTGAAATTACTTTTGAATAAGGACTTAAAAATAAAAAATGTGTTCTTTTAATAAAGGTGATTTTTTAGCCCTTTTAGATTATTGAAAGTATCAAAGTAGAAAGAGGCATTCGTTTTGTCCATGTGGTTCCTAAACTCTTTTCTCCACTCTTTCTATTTAGTTTAAAAAATCTCCCCTTAATAGATTATTACTGTGTTCTGAGACACTTTTACGCTTAAAAGTAAATTTTTAAAATTATATTAATGTTGAAATTTTTAGCAGCGAAATGTTACGAACCCAAATTACTAACATAGAAAAGCAATCAACCATCTTATATAATCTTAATAGTATTGCTTCCTAAACATATATTGAGTTTGTAATGCAATTCTTTGAAAATAAATTTAGGACTTGGGTCTAGGAATTAAGAAGTATGAAGTCGTGAACTTAAATTTGGTTCTTTTAAATAGAAATAGAAAGTCTAAAGTTTGGGAGAAAATTTGCTACAAACCTTAAATTTATATGAATTAAATATTCCATTCCCTAAGTGATACGCCATAATGAAATTATTTTTAATAAATTTTTAACAAAAATTTTAAAGTAAGTGTGAAAACATTACTATTAAAGCAATCTTGATAAAAAAAAGTGAAAACAATAAATAAAATTAATATCTCTGAATAAAGGTGCTATAAATTTGAATTTTGTAATAAAAAGTTAGATAATTTAAATGATTTTTTAGCAAATATAATCAAGGCCTTTATCCTAACTTGTGCATTCTATGTTACATTAATTTACTCTTTCAGTTACAGTAATCAATAGATATAAACATTTTAAGTTTTAAATTATAGAGAATATGTTCCTATATAGTTATGTTCTATGAAAAATATTTTTCCCGTTGAAAAATTTCACGGCTCTTTCTCAAATTCTTGATTAGATTTCAAATATCCATTTAATAACTTCGCCTTAAAACAATAAAAGCTAAACAAGCCTTTCAAATTTTTTTTGTTTACTGATTACAAATTAGTAAAATAATTAAAATTGCATGTTCAAAATATTTTTATATGAATTAATAAAAAAAAACGAACAAGAAAAGGCTTTTTAAATTTAAATAAAAATTTCAAATAGCTTTAAGAAAGAGATATACGTGTGTAAAACTTTCTTAACCTGTTAACGCCCAATGTCGAGTATAGTCGACTTTACAAAAATATAATCGTCTGCGTTTATCAAAGCTCATTAATACAAATCTTCTGCTTTACATTAGATATCGTCTGATTATTCTGATCGTTAACGGGTTAAGACAAAAAACGTGTCACAAAACCTAACTTTACATTATTTGTTATATTTTTAAACAAGAATCACAAAGTACTACTACATCCAATTACTTCATTAATTCTCAAAAAAACATCAGACTTGTAAAATTTTACCCAACCGAAAATT
Source organism: Nectonema munidae (assembly GCA_030549495.1). Classification (NCBI taxonomy): domain Eukaryota; kingdom Metazoa; phylum Nematomorpha; class Nectonematoida; family Nectonematidae; genus Nectonema; species Nectonema munidae. Next base: position 446,820 of record JAUIRK010001035.1, read on the forward strand.
TTAGGCACCTCCCCCTGTCTCCTCCAATTCACTAGAATTTTTATGCGTTCTTGAAAGAATTCGTAGACCCGAAGCGATCAACACTGATCACGTTGACTAACTGGTATAGAATAATGAAAAAATATTTGTGCATTTATCTGGATTTATTTCAAACAATTTTTTTAGCAAATGTTTGTATTGGCAATTTGGAAGTGTTTTTTCCATTGATATTAAACGAAATTCAAGCATCGCAACTCAATTTCAGTTTTATCTTTCAATCTTTAAAGGAGGTTAGTCTTTGAATATTTTTCTTCTATTTTTCATCTGTAGTAATTAGGGACGTAGCGGATATTCTGAAAATATCCGGTTTGCCGATTATCCGCTAAAATTTCCCTAACCGAAATTCGGTCGTACTTTAAATTTTACCGGATATTCAGATAATCCGGTTGGATAACATATTAAGTTACCATTATTTTGAGCAATAATACAAAGATATATATATTTTATAAAACTATGCTTAATTTCATTACGATTATAGAGAAATTAAAAATAACTCAAAAATTTTTCTCTTTCTATTTTTCAAAAAATTATTTGATAAAATTTATAAAACTTTCATGTCAAATAAATTTTTTAACTAGTACCTATCAATTCTAAGTAATTAAACTTCAAATGTTAATTAACTTGAAAAAAAATCTACTTTTTCACAAGTGGCAAAATATTTAAAAATAAAATACAGTTGAAAAATTAAAAATCAAACTTGATCATTTTTAATGATGTTTTTTAAATTGATATAAAATAGTTTCGTTGTGTAAAATTAAAAATTTTAAGAAAAAAACATAATTAAAAAAATCATAAAAAAATTCCTTGCTTTAGTAAAAATATGAACTCTAATTACAAAATTAAAATGATATGATTTCAAAAATAAAATTTATTTTTAAACCCTCTCTGTAAATGCTTCCAATTTACAAGTTTTCCTATTTTTTTTAAAAGATTTTTAATTTGTTGTGAAATTTAAATAAATCCTATTAGATTATACTTTTTCTTTAACAATTAAATCGTTGAATAAAATAATTATGCGCAGTCGTTAATTTAATATCCGGTAAATCTTATCGGATATCCGAATCCGGGTCTTTTCAAAAGCCGAATATCCATTTATCTGGCTTTATTACTTATCTGGTACATCCCTATAGTAATTGAAACTTTTTATTGTGAATATTGCCATCTTTTAAACATTTTCTCGTTTATATATCTGATTTTAGTAATTAATTCTTGCTATATTTTAAAATATTGGAATCGCATCGGAAAATTTCGTTAGTACTTTCCGATACCTCAGTCCCGATTCTTTTTATTTTTAGGAGTATTTAAAAGATTTAGATTTTTAAACCTATTTTAAAATTTAAATAAATTAGCTTTAAATGTTATTTACCTCGATTTATTGATGTTATCTAAACATAAAATAATTAAATAAATTTTTAACTTTACACATAGGACAATTAAGAAACGACATCTTACAAAACTTTGGTATCGTCCCATCTCTATGATTTTCGTTATTTTCGTGAATATTATCTAATAATAATAATCAGCGTATTTGCATATGCGTCATTCTAGGTCATTGGTAACGTCTCAAGTAGTAAAGATCGTGCAGCTGTTTCATACTTACACCAATACCTTACTGTTCTCACGAACTCACTCTTCACGCACGCGACCTCCTTTTCTCAGGATGGCACTTGCCAGCTGATTTCTGAATGTTTAGGGAAGCTAACTCTTCTTTTCCCACAAGAACTGTTTGCTCAACTTTTTGAAAGGTGCAAAACTTCAAATGAAACGGATATCAAAGCAACAGTTATTTCTGCCCTTTCTTATAGTATTTCCGATGTTCAAGTTTACTCGATTATCTCCATCTCTTAGATTTAATTACTTTCCCATTATTCATAAAATAGAGTGATAATGAAGTCTTTGACTCGCTTCTTTGCCAACACTTTCCAGATTTCTTAAGCATGGTTAACGACGAAGATCTTAACGTTGTACGATTGTGCCTAACGGCATTGAACGCTGTTGCCCACCATAAACCAGCCTTGCTCTCCACTCAACTTCTTTCAAGCTACCTATCTGACGTATATTCAAGAACAAAAGTTAGGACAGAGTTGATACAAGAAGTAGAAATGGGCCCATTCAAGCATGCTGTGGACAAAGGTCTAGATGTTCGAAAGGTATGTCCAATTTTTTCAGTTTCAATACTCGTAATAATCAATGTAAATATATAGGCTGCTTTTGAGTACATGTATAGTTTGCTTGAGTGCTGTCTAGACAAATTGGATATTTCGCAATACATGCTTCATTTCATAGCAGCACTTCGTGATCACTACGATATTAAGATGTTAGCTCATTTGATTTTGATTCGCTTAGCAAATATTTCCCCACCCTCTATCATACCCTGTAAGCTCACTCTACATTCGTTTCCTGATGTCTCATGTTTTCAAGTTTTTTCTTCACTTTAGACTTAGAAAAATGCTTAGACGCCTTAAAAGAAACTTGTTCTAGTAAAGTCAAGATGAATTCAGTTAAACAAGAGCATGAAAAACAAGATGAACTGAAGAGATCTGCCTTAAGAGTTTATTTCTCTCTCGTATCCGTGCCAGTTCTAGGTTACAGTTTGGAATCATTCCAATTTACTTTTACTTTCATTTTTACTTTGCAGAAAAACAACCTAGTATGAATACTTTTCTAATAATGATAAAATCAAATGAAGAGCTAAATTCAATGTATGATACAATCAAGGGTGAAAATCTAAATTTGCCAGGCATTGCAATTAAAATTTGATCCGAAGACGCGTTATCTATTCATTTCTTTAATTCTTTGTGATATTTTTTAAATAAATATTTTTTCTTTCCATTTTTTAAATTCTTATGTGAATAAAATAGTCTGTTTTCTCATTTTCACTTTTCAAATTCAGTTTCATTGCATTCAAAATATAATTGGCAAACAATTGAAAAAGATAAAATGTATATAAAAATTTTTTGACAATAGCTATATCTTCACATATTGGTATCTGTAATAGCTATTGTAACCCTAACTGCTTGAAAATTTTCTGATTTCTTACCCGTATTAGTGAAATAATGATTGAAATCTTAGCTAATAATATAAAGGTTCAAAGATTTGCCATTCACAAGGCAGAAACTTCTTCTTCACGGTCAATATCTTTATTGAAACACTCAATACTAGATTTTACACCATAGCTTCTCAAAGGATTACGAGTATAAAGAATTAGAGTTACTATTTTTTTAATTTACATATATGTCCTACAAGTTTTATCTGAAATTAATTTCCTAGGCAGAAGAAGAATACAATATATTACAATAAAATAAAAATATTTGTATTTATCAATAAAATGATTTTTAGTTTAAAATATAATTTTTTTTTTCAAACTCAATAAAACATAAATTTAAAATGGCTTCACTTAATTTACGCATAAATCTTATAACAAATTTGAGTCCTTTTGAAGTGTTTTGCGAAGTTGTTTCTGACTTGAAAAACTTTATCAACCTTTTAGTGGTACAAAGTAACCTTTATGCAGAACAGAATGGAGTGAATTTTGAAGTGAGTGATGAAGAAATGAGAGCTTTTTTGGGAATGAATAATGGGGTATCATGTATTACCTGGTCTACACGATTATTGGTCGGCTGAACCGGATTTAAATGTTCCTTTTGTATCAAATGTTATGCCTAGAGAACGTTTCGACGCTATTAGATCGAATCTTCATTTCAATGACAACTCAAAAATCATGATAAAGGTTTCAAAGTGAAACCCATCATTGAACTTTTCAGCAAATCTTTTTTAAAAGCACGAGCACCAATTTTGAATCAGTCGATAGAAGAACTAATGATATCATTCAAGGGTAGAGACTCTAAGAAACAGTATATCAAAAACAAACCAAAAAAATGGGGTTGAAAGTTTTTTGTAGATGTTCAAGTGATGATGGATATCTTTATGAATTCGATATTTATACAGGCAAAAAATAAGAGTGTGAAGAAGTATTTGGACCGAATTGGGTATTGAAATTGACAGAAAAACTTCAGGGTTTATCCTGCTATGTTTTTTCGACAATTATTCCTCATCAGTAAACTTGATGAATATTTTATACAACCATAAAATATTTTCAATTGCAACAATCAACAAATCATGGAGAGGTTATCAAATTTTAAGTGTTTTATTCAGCCAAAACAAATATATGTGTTACAAAATGGTACGATAATAAATCATTAATTTTGATTTCAAATTTTTTCGATGGCAAGGACGTTACTGTTTCAAGAAGAGGAAAAAGGTTTTACTGATAAAATCGAAATATGCTGTCCTGTCATGGTCAAGAAATATAATCAAAGCATGAATTGTGTAGATATACTTGATCAGAAAATAAGCTATTATATAAATGATAGAAGATATTGTAAAAAGTATTATAGTAAAATTTTCTTCTACTTGTTTACAGTTTGCCTGGTGAATTCTCACATCATTTTCACTAAGAATTCTGATAAAATTTATGATTTGAAACACTTTATTAGAATTATTGCGAGAGAGTTAATCCACAATTTTAGTTCAAGAATAGAGCTGCACCAAACTTCATATTGTCTAAAAGAGTTTCACAAAGTAGGACACATGTCCCACCGGTGGGGAATGGGATTTTTTCAGTGGGGCATAGAAAACTTGGTGAAAATTTTTATAAATTTGTGTTAAGATATACTTTTTTCATGAACTTTGAACGATACTTACAATTTAAATTTTTAAAAAGAGATTTTTAAAGTATTCAAGATTGTTTTTATTATTTTATTTTTCTATAATGACTAACGTTCTTTTCTCAAGAACATAATAAAAATCAAGTTTTTTGAAAAGAATAAAAAATATTTTTTAAATCTGATTTATTTTTACATGAAAAGACAACAACCTATAAGTAAATTAAAATGTCCGCTCCTTATTTTTGAAAATCGAAAATTTAGCTTTGTCACCAGAGTTTTTTTTAAAAGGTAAGTAGAAGCTTTTTTTTGTAAGGTATTTAAAAAATTTTCTTAGATTAACAAATATCAATAACTTAAATTTTTATTATTAACTTAACATATATAAAGCTTAATTTCGGCATCTTTTAATTTTAAAAATTATTGTATATACTTATTTACTTACTATATATTTATTTCCATTTATATAAGCTAAAAAATTACTGAAATTTTTTTAAATATAAATGAGTGAAAAAATTATATAAAAAAATCCATAAATATTCAGAAGACTTTTTGAAAAACGGATTTATTCCTTCACTTCATGATGAAAACTTAACTTTTTGCCTCATTTGCAATCAATGTTTATCAAATGAATCGATGAAAACAAATCGTCTTCCTTTACATTTGAAAACTAAACATTTAAAGTACTTCAATTCAGATTTGGATTATTTTAAGTCTTTGAAAGTAAAATTTCAAAGAAAAAAAATAAATTATTTGTTCAAGAAACAAGCTATTGATTTCAATTTCACTCTCAAAGCCAGTTACAAAATTTCATTACTAATTGCTAAAACTGGAAAAAATCATACCATAGGTGAGGACTTGATAAAACCATCAATATCCAAATTCATTAATAAGTTCTTGAAAAAGACGATAATGCTGTTCACTCAATGTCATTAAGTAACAACTCAGTCAGCCGGAGAATTGATGAAATGGGTACGATATTGAAATGCAGATAGTTGAAAAATTGAAGTCAACAAAATTTTCATTGCAATTAGATGAATCAATTTTTATAAATAGTCAAGCTTTGCTATTAGCATTTGTGAGATATATTGATAAGGGTGAGTTTAATGAAAAAATGCTGTTTTGTGAATCAATAGATACAACTACTACAGCATGTAATATTTTTTACAAAATCAAAAATTACTTTGACGAAAAAAAGATACCGATGAAAAACTGACTTTGTTAGACTTATGACACATACAGAAGTAAGATGGCTTTGAATTGATTTATGCAATTATTTGATCTTATCAAAGATTTTTTGAGTGATAAGTCTGAAATGAAATATTTGCTCACTAATTGTAGAGAAGCATTTTTGAGTTACCTAACGGATTTTTTTGAAAAACTGAATGTTCATAAGCAACTTTAAGGCTCGAATAAAATACTGATTGATGCAAAATTCAAAATACTTGTTTTTGTTTCATTTATTGAAGCATGTGAAAAAAATATTCAACAAAAAAGTTTGATCAATTTTATTGATTGAAAGAAAATGGAGCAAGTGATTCAGCTGTAAAAATTATTGTTGATCATTTGAAAAACTTAGCGTTGGAGCTTGGAGAAAGGTTTTCTGACCTTAAAAATCTTAAGTTTCTTAATTGAGTGGTGCAGCCAATGTTAATTGATATTTCGGAGGTTACAATGGAATACCAAGAAGAAATTTCTGAAATTCAAAATGACGAATCTGTTAAAATTTTGTTCAACATGAAAAAAAAAATTGTGATTAAACAGATAATGTGGTTTAAACTTACAAAATTAGTCCCCAACATAAATGATCTTTGTAAGAGTCATCAAGCACATGGATCCCATTGAAATTTATATCATACAAAAAAATTTTCATTATTAGGGGTCTTTCACAATTGACGTCAACTAAAACTGGGGGGAGGGGGGTATCCAAAGTTGACATAAGTCGATTTTGTTAAGTGATGATATATCTAAAAGTTGACATGAGGGGAGGGAGTTGGAATTTATCAAAAAAAAGGTTGACGTCAATTGTGAACGACCCCTTACAAAAATTTAAAAGTAAAATATATATATTGTGATAAATTTTTTGGGGGCATGAGAAATATTATAATCTCCAAGTGGGCATGACTCAAAAAAGTTTGGGAAACACTGAGCTATAGTCATCCCACGGCCATCAGAAAGTGAGCATGTGATGTTGAAATCCATCAAAAGAAATATCGAAAATCGAACCAACAACTCTTGTTCAAAATAAGTTTTTTGTGTTTCACGGCAAATAGAAATTGTTTCGCCCTTTATCATAAATAATTTCAAATTTTCATAAATAAATTTTTTGTTTTAAAATTAAAGTTATCATGGTATAAAATTAAATGTTTCTTCTAAGACTCTTCTAAATCATTTTTGTCACTTACTGCCCATAGGGACAAATATGTCCCATTTCAGTGTAAAGAACTGAAGAATAGGTTTGTGTTTATTTTATCTAATTTTTTATTTAAAATTCAAATGAATATTTTCGCAAGCCGTTCTATCATCAATCAAAATTTTGATCGACATCTGATGATTATCGGAAAAATTTGTATACAGTAAAATCTCTTAATTTGACCACCTCTTTATTTACACCAATTGCATAAAGTTGTTTTTGACTATTATTATTTTAACTCAAAAACATTCTATATTTTACCACTTCTCTACACTGAACAATCACCGTAGGGTTTCTTATCCGCGTGCGAATCAAATTTAGGTGACATTTTTTTAGTAAATAGTTCGACATTGTATTAACAAATATTTTTTCAAAAATTTATTTTTTACATTTAACCCATTTAAGACCAAACAAAACAGACGATATCTAAAAAAAAACGCAGACGATTTATATTCAAAGTCATTGAAAAAAGCAGACGAAGATGAAATTACTTATGTTCCAAAATAGGAACATTGGTCGTAAATGGGTTAATGTAGTCAGAATTTCAACCATAGGTAATATTTTATATTCATAAATTTCAGCTGGAACATGGCTTGTTTTTCATAATTAAGGATTTGTTTAAACTCAAAAGGAAGAATGGGTGGGTGGTAAGCCCATTTTCATTAATTATGAAATCTAGAAGAAAGTTTATAGGAAGATTTTAGTGAACTTAAATGGAATGAAATTAATTAGTTTTAAAAAGATTTTTGCTATTTTTACATTGTCTCCAAGATGGACGATTTTTACATTTACTCCAAACTAGATGGATGATTTTTACATTTACTCCAACCTCAGTGGGCGATTTATACAATAAAGTTAAGAGAAACCCTGATATGAATCATACTTCAATTTAATTTTATCAACTTCAATACAATTTTTCGCGCTTATAGTGGTTCCCAACCTTTTTTTACACTGATGCATATTTGTTGAACTTAGCAAACTGTATGCACCAATAAGATAAAATCTAATATTTCAGCAAAAACTATTTGCATACGATATGAAAATAAAACAAAAGAAATGTAAACAATACAAACGTATAAGTTGAGATTACAAAAAAAATGTAACTGTAATTGGCATACTTAGATTACTCCAAATTTTTAGAAGTTTTATTGGCAAAATTTTGAGAAAATTAAAAACTATTTTTACTTATTGAGATCGAACATAATTTGTAAAATAAACTATGGGAAATGTTTTTTATTTTTATTATATTTTTGTGTTTAAAATTTAATGGTTACTATAATAATAGTTGATATTTTATATAATTGTAGTAAAATTTTTAAAGCAGAAATTTAAATCAATAAAGAGTAATACTTGTAATGTATTAATAATATATTTTGCGGCATCTTCAACGAATCCTACGGCCGGGTAAGAACGACTGCTCTAAAGCGACCATATGTTGTAATAATGCTTTGTATACATGAAATTTAATAGTAGTCGTCCTTATGCTCTGTATAATTTTTTTCATTTATCTCACATCTAATTGTAGTTCTACGTTAATATAAAAATAATGTTTGGTTTCAAAATTTATGAATTGACGGAAGAAAAATAATGTTTCATATATCCTGTACTAATTGTCCTAAACTATGTTTAAAATAAAAAGATTTATTACTACTATAAAGTAAAAAAGCATAGCACAATTTGGTAAGTTTATCTATCTTATCGACCACTTTGCTGACACCTGATCTAAACCTACCATTTCATTAAATCGACCATTTTGCAAGTCTCTTAGTGGTCCATCTAAAAAGGTTTTATTATGTGTTCCAATATATAAAATATATTATTCTAAATTTTCAAGGTTGACAGTTTTTGTCATGAGAGGGTTATTCAACTACCACGAAAATGGAATCAAAAGATAAAGCTAGCGATTTTCAAAAAAAATTCAAAGCTGACATCAGAGACTCATTCTACCATGAAAATTGTATCAAAAGACGCAGATAGCCATTTTAAGAAAAGTCACGAAGTTTGAATGCATATAATTCGGCCAATTTTATACAATAGAAGTTTTGGTCGGTGTAGTATAATTCAAGCCTTCAAGCATCACTTCATCTTTTCCATTATCAAATCTCCTCTCCACTTATTTTATCACTCGAGCTTAATTGTAAAAACCTTGCTATTAACTTCAATTACACAAATCATGTTAATATATATTACACTCATTTTCTATCTGTTTATTCACCCTGTTGTCCTGTTCGTTGTTGCTGTTTTCTAACTCCTGATGTTAGTAAGACATTTCACTTCTTTCTTTTGCACTTTTATTCCAACTACATTTCATGGTGTTAAATAAAGAGTTTATTTTGTATCGCTTTTATCACAACAGTCGGTAACAGGACTAAATCCGTCATGGAGAAACTCTTATCTAACAAAAATAGCAGTACATTCGTTTGCTCGTTTTTCTAACAAATTTTGAAAATGTTATTTACATAGTTTTACTGAATCTTCTTACAAAGCGTTTATCTAGAAATCATTTTACTTCCACCCATAAAAGATGGTTTTAATGAAGAGCAATAAAGGAAATTTAAAATTGCTTCGTGTAGGATATATTTACGTTAAACAAAAAGAACTGTCAAAGAGTGTGTTATCATACGAATGTGAAAGAAGGAGATCTAAAGAATCATGTAAAGCAAAAGTCAGTGAACATCGAAGAATTACAGTCATACACATGCACCCCAAACAGCGAAATGTGAAGCTGCAAAAGTATTTCAAGAAAAAACGCGCACAACAAAGAGAAGAGACCACACAACAAATAATCGCTGAATGTTGTGCACACTATATCAGATGAGGCAGAAACAAAATTACCTTCCATTCATTTCCTTCGAAGAGATGTACGACGCTATAAACATAAAAAAGAGTAACTATTTACCGTTAACATCAAGTGCTCAATATCTTGTTTTACCTGAAAGGGGTGAAAATTTTGTTACAGGATTCAGTGTTTGAGAGTAAGAGAATTTTAACTCCAAAATGCTTTACATTTTTAAGAAATAATCCTCATTTGTTATGGAACATTTAAAGTCCTTCCTGAAAAGTTGTCCAAATATATATAATTCATGCCGTGGTAGATCATCGCACTATTCTCTGCATCTATGCACTATTGTCGCATAAGATCAAACAACTTATAACAAATTTATACAAGTAAAACACTTGACAAATTGCTCTCCTGCGAGTGCAATGATCGATTTTGAAAGAGTATTGCTGAATACTTTGATATTGCACTTTCCTGAAGCCGATGACTTGTGGCAAAATATTTACAGAAAAATACAAGAGTTTGGTTTTCAAAAACATTATCAAGATAATAATTTATTTTCTCTTAAAATGTGAATGTTAGCAGCCCTTATTCCTCTTGAATCTGTTGATGAAGCGTTTGAAGAGCTTTATTATATTATACCACAAGAATGTTTGCCAGTTTTGGATATCTTTGAAGATACCTATATTGGCAGGCCATGTCGACGAAAACGCCGAGAACTCACATTTAGCATACCTTTGTATACAAGAACAAACAATAAACTTAATCGTACGAATAATTCTGTGGAAGGATGGTATGAGCTTTGTATCTTTTATTTGGTGTTCTCATCCAGTCACCTGCAAGTTCATGAGTCTCTTCTTAGAGCGAGAAATAAACTTTTAACATGTTCAGATTATTGCTGGTATCGCTAGTGAACGACTTAGAAAGTACAAGAATGCCACATCACGAATCAATTCAATTGTGCAAACATACCAAAAAAACGTATTTAGATTATCTTAGGATATTGCATTTAACTTAAGGTTTCAGGCATATGTTTAATTTTTGAATAAAAAGTTAGTATTTTTCTGAATTTATCACCTTTTTTATCAATCAATTACTATTGTGACTGTTTGCCTACATTTTTATGACTAAATTTATCGCTAGCACCGTTTTAATCACTGTTATTGCTAAGGGTCATTGCGATCTGTCAAGGTTTCCAAATATCTATCAACTACAAAATTATTCAGAGGCTATAGCACATTATTTGATGATTAACATTTAATATATTGGGACCATTTGACCTCCTTATACGAAGTCATGAGATGAAAACCTCATTAATTTGGAAAGACTTGTCTGGTTAATAAACTCATTTATTCATGATTGTACAAATGAAACTAACGGTGAAAAAAGAGGTTGCAGCTTTGGTACCCGGGCATTTGGGGGAAGAAAAATTTGAGCAAACGGACATTTGGGAGAATGTATCATTTTTCATGTAACATCTAGTAGATAATGGTATTCATCACAGAATGCGAAGTATATTCCTCGTTGAAAGATTGCTTTAACGATATAGCTGGCTTTAGTTTAAAGTCTTTGTATAAAATGATTACCATTATTGAAAAATAAATTAAAATTGAAGTCTTAATAAAATGACTAGAAAAAGAACTTTATTTCCATAAATAAAATAAAATTAGTAGAAAGATGATATTTTACAGCCAAATTATTCTACCATTTTCATATATAAAATTGAATATTTCGAAAGTGTGTAAAAAAATTTTACGTTTAATTATAAAAAATATAAAAAGTAAAACTAATCGAATGCATAAGATAAAATTAATTAAATATTGTTGCATTTTAGTGTCATTTCACACTCATGACACCTTAAATATTTAAGGCATTACAAAATTAGGATGAGAATGTTCTATAGTGATTTGATTAATTGCAATTATTGCCCTCTTCTACTAGTAAAGAAGAATTTTCAATTACTTTATTTTTACTTATATCAATGTCAATATTTTTAGAATTTTTCTCTATTTTAATATCAGATTCACTTTTTTGTTGTCTTGCATTCAATGATGTTTGTTCACTTGCATCTACAATTTTCTTAAGATCTCTAAATGTTAATTCGTGAATTTCTTTCGCTGGAAATGTAAGATACTCTCGCTCCAAGCTTTCTTTAACTTCAATACCAGAGAAAGAATCAATTCCAAGATCACCGAGTGTAACATCAGCATTTATTGATTCGAAGTCTTTTATGCCAAGAATTTTTGATACTGCTTTGATCAAGTCAAATTTAACGCTTGAATCAACCATTCGTGTATCTAAAATACAAAAGTTACGAAACATAGATGCATAATAGAAGAAATAAAAATTAAACTTGTAATCTTCGGAGCAAGAAGATAGGATGAGACAATTGGAATTGCAAACGGTTTTCTCAGGTTAAAAGATAAGAACTTGTCTAAAGTTGAAAAACAATCGGAGAGTTTTTGAGGCAGAGTACCACTTAATTTGACATCATTTCTACCTCCAGACAATTTAGCAGCCATGCCTACCTGAAAGAAGAAATAATTAGTGCCAAATAATTTCAGGATTTTTGCTGTTTACGTCTGCTATGGCACCCCACTGTACGGATAGAGCTGGATATCCATTCCTAACACGATTGAAAGAAATCCTGTCGAGAACAGAATTGGCATACCCATAGGTTACCTGACCTAAGTTGCTTCTTCCAGAAACGAGAGAAGAAAATAAAACAAATCTTTCTAACTTTTTGCAACATTTTTGAGTAATTTTATCGAAATTCATAGCTCCTATGGCATTTGGAGAGACAACAGTCTTAAAAGATTCATTTGGTTGATTTTCTAATAAATTGTCAGATAATACAGCTGCCAGATGAAAAAATGACTCAATACCATTTCCTTTTTAATTAATATAAAATTAATTATAATTAATCCAAATTAGGTGCAAAATAATATATAGATTACCTATTTTTTCATATTTTCGAATAAGTTTAGTACATTCATAAATTGAAGAAATGTCTACAAGCTCAATATTAACATTAACGTGATTAGCTTTTCGCTTCCAAAGCTTTTGACGATAAAAGTGAACCCCAGTTGAAAGGCCTTTTCTGGAAATGAGAACTATGTCTGTAGCACCACGAGAAATTATCCAATCTGCTAGTTCCATTCCAAAGGTACTAAGACCACCTTAAAAAAATAAATATTTAATTAATCGCCATTATTTCAGATATAAATTAAAAATACCGGAGATAATTTGAACATATCCAGGCTTAAAAGTGGTTTTGGGTAAGACATTTAGCCTAAGAGAATCTTTATCCATAAAAGAATAGCCCTTTTGTAATTCTTCATTTATACATAGCATAACTTTGCTCATGTGATTTCCTTTAGCCATATATCTAGTTCAGTAGAATATGATATTAAAAATATTTCGAATAATATACTTCTGATACTAAAGTTATTGTATAGAAGGTATGGGGGATGCAGCATCTTATAACAGCAAAATCAAAAACTTGATAATTTCACCACGAATCCTTTAACAGCTACAACAATATCTCATTTTATTCTCAATTTAAAGTTATTGATATTAGAATCGGCAATGGTACATCACTAATTTGTTTATAGGTTGTAAAATTTATACAATTTCAAAAAACATCACTTGGTTCTCGTACGTAAATTTATTGTTTTTAATTTCAACTTAAAATCATTGAATTCTTATTTTTTAGAAAATTACAAGTTGATATCAGGGGCGCAAATCTTTAAAATTTTTGGGGGCATAACCTTTTTTTAATGATTTACAAAATTTATTATAGAAGAATTTTTGTCCAATGAACACACCACCATTATTACCCGACATTACACTTGCACTGTCCACTTCCAATGCCATCACAACAGAGGATAACTGCAGCGATTTTATCGAATAATTGTGATAGCATCACATTTTTAGCTCATAAAGAGAACAAAATCTTCATATATGATGGTCAGGGGGAAAACAAACTGATAATTCTTCATGTTCGTTATTGTTTTCTTCAAACATTTTAGAAATAAGTTTGACAAGAAAGATGGTTTGATAGTTTAAACCATTTTATAATCAAGGCATTTTTCTTAACTTGTGTATTCTACTACATTAATTTAACTCATTCAGTTACGGTAATCAATAGGGATAAACGTTTACACGTATACGTATATATGTATTAAATTAGTAAATAGTTCGGTAAATATAACGTGATTTTTATAATTTTTAGATCACAAAACATGAAAAATTGGAGTCAAGAGCAAACCGCGTTATAACGGTTCTTCACCGTATTATTCAAAAATAGACTTTATATTGGAGTCAAGAGCAAACCGCGTTATAACGGTTCTTCACCGTATTATTCAAAAATATACTTTATAAAAATTTGGATAAAGGAAAATTAATTTGACTAAAAAAATTAGTTGTGTTTCGTCAAATGACTAAGCAAAAGTACATCCTAGCGCAAGAGACATACTATCGTTCTATCGTCACTGAATGTGGAAAGTGTCGATGATGGGCTTGCGCAAAGTACTCTATATCGATAATCTACACTACGCACGTTAATGCTTTCCCTGTGATCAATTCCTTGAAAAGGAAAACTCAATCAGTCTCAAATAAATATTACTTTTATTGATTACGCTAATAATGAGATACTGTAATGTGGAGGTCAACAACAACACATCTTTTAATTCCCTCCCCTATTATAGATTATTACATCAAGATAGATAAGAATATTTGATCCCCATATTATCTACTACATTTATGAATTTATGTAAAAATTTTATCTAGAATAGAGATATTAAAAATTCTAATATTTAAATTTATATCATCTGTATGAAAATTATAATGCAAAAAAGATGGTGTAGGGTTAATCGATGAAAAATAATAATTTGAGTCATTTTAGATACATTAAGAGTTGTGTAAAAGAGATGGATGGGATATAATACCTAAAAGCATCTTCTATTTTACTTGCTTCGAAAATCGTTGTATCCAGAGGTTTGACAACACCTTTAGCGATTCCATCAATCAACAAATCTTTCACTACTAGCCAGTCATTATTACCTGGTTGAAATAGGGCACCTAGCAATATACCATGGAATGATATATTTTTTAGGAAATGAGACATTCCTATCAAATGAGAAATAAAGATTAACATTAAAATATGAAGCAATATAAAACCTAATGGAGAATCATTGGACAAATCGTATTTGCCTATTTCACAAAATCTACCATGCATAGCTAACAGCCTAACACTCGCTTGCAACTTGTCCCCAGTAAGTGAATTCAGAACTACATCAACTCCTTTGCCTTTTGTACACGCTAAGACATGATCATAAAATGTCCAGCTACGCGAGTTTCCAATGTACGCAGCATTTAAACAAGGAAACTTCTTTAATAAATATTCCTAAATTGATTAAAAAATTAAATTAACGATATTAGAAAATCCCTGATTTTAATTTTAGTAATGAAGCAAAAATAAAGTGCCCCTTAGGAAAAATTAGAGAATTATCAGGTTCTTTCTCGTTATAATAACTTTACTTTTCGCAAGTTTTGACATACCATAACCTACATTTTTGACATTCTATATAGACTTGCCTAATTTATATAAACTACGAATTTTAAGAACATTTAAAAATCTAATTTAATAATACGTCTTTAAAATGACATATGTTAAAATACAGGTCATCGTTAGAATATTAATAAGTGTCCATAGCTCATGGCTTCTCAAATTCTCGCCCTTTGAACAGTAGTTTAATAAAAGATAAAATCAAATGATGTACAGTGCATCCTTGATATACCGCCACTATCGAAAATGTAGCTGTCTTATTTGCTTTGAGTAGTATTGTAAAGTACGACATTTAATTAAAGTAAGAAATCCAAAAATTTATTTGAACTTTTCTTTTTCTTTTAAAATATCTACCCTTCTTTTAACTTCAAATCCCTAAACTTTGCTGAAATGTTCAGCAATTACCTGTTGACTAGCCATTAGATGACTTTCATGGAACTCAATGATTTCTTTTTTTTGACACGTTTCTTTACGTTTTGGAGCGTTTTCCATAAGAAGGTGTAGAAAATATAAATAATTCGACTGCAAATCAAAAATAATTAGTACTATGTAAAACAACGTGATGCAAAAACAATAATGACGGATATATCATGATATGAAATATGCTCTCCAACTAAACATCATATTTTATCGATTTCTGTTGTACATCATCCTTATTCTGTCAGAAACTTAAGCAAGCGTGTTAGATAAACAACTCATTATTCACTGCTAAAATTGCATCAACAACGCATGGCGTTAAATCGAGGGTTATTTCAATGAAGTAAAGTGTGCTTGTTCTATCAATGTTATTGACGGATAGCGAGGGCCGTTAAATCGGGGGAATTATAATGGAGAGAAATCGGGTCTACATAATTGTATGGCGGTAAAGCGAGGGGGCAGTGTACTAATGAGTTTGACTTGGCTGTTTACTTACAGCAAAAAATTGAATTTTGGTTAAACGTCTGAAACTACAGCACTTTCAAACAGGCTCCATGATGTTGAAATAAAGTTTGGTGGTGCGAATTCATTTGTTTTCAAACTACTTAAATTTTAATCGGAGCGCTACTGATGAAATAATACAATCCAAAAATGTGATACAGTTGAAAGTAATTGCCCAACTTTTAGAATTTCTGCATAGCTGACTGGTGAAAATGATTTTTAATATTTATAAAATTGCTCACAAAATGCTAAATAATAACACTTTTATCAATTGTTTTATATAAAAGAGCAAATGATCCATCAGTTGAAATAAGCAATAGAAGAAACTATATTTGCATAGATACAAGAGTATGTATATTGTATATGTATTAAATGCATATAAATAATGACACAATAAAGGAAATCTTTAATATAAAATTGAAATAGGTAATAATTAATAGTTATAATCAAAATTAAGAAAAATAATGTGCAAGCAATGCATGATAATTGATAATAAGAAAAAAATTAGAAGTGATTGTATAGTTTACATTTTACGTTGAGATGAAGTAGCTTGATAAAAAGTTTATTGAATGACAAAAAATAATTTCAGTCTCAAGTATTTGATGAGGACATAAAATATTTTAAGTTTCGATCTAGAATGTTATAGCATTGTAAATGTTAAAATTTTATATTGATAAAATAGTTTAGGATATTTATTCATAGAGAATATTTCAGTTTCAATTCCGACGAATATTTTCTCATCATCTTGTATGTAATAAAACGTGTATAAAAGCACTTCTCTTTTATATACTATACCATTTGTGACTAAACATGGATTAAATTAAATAACTCAGGCTTAATAAAAACAGAAAAAAGGATTCTATAGTATCATAAAAGGAGTATGCTTGAGGCAACAAACATTTTAAATAAATACCTTCTTAGCTTCACTTCCAACAGTGGTATATATAACGCAGTCCAGAGATAAGGCAATATTGATAGCAGCTTGTCCAACACCACCAGACCCAGAATGAATTAATACACTTTCCCCTTTTTGCAAACGAGCCCTTACTATCAATGCATAATATGCAGTAGAGTAGCAAACGGGAACACTCGCAGACTCAGGCAAACTCCATTTAGCAGGTACATCCAATAAAAATGAACTCTCGACTTTAACAAAACTTGCAAGACCCTTTGCCGGAACCAAGCCCATCACTCGCTTTAATTTTTTAACAGGTGAAGTATTATCTTTAGTATAACCAGAAAATTCCATCCCGAATATAGAATCTAAAGAATCTAGATATCTAGGAAGAGCATCTGATGAAAGTTTACCTTAAAATAACAATAAAACAAATTAATTTTATCCGATCTAAAAAGATATAGTGTAGCTAAAATTGTTTAATGTAAGTAGTTTATTTCATTTCAATTTATATATGGCACAGGGTAGAAAAAGGTATGCAAAAAAGGTGATAGTTTCTGCCGTATTTCGACCCCACAGGAAGATGATCTTCATCAACGTGAGAATCAAGATTTGAAATTTAGGAAGAGGTCAATTTGACAAAAATAAATGAAGAAAAAGTTTCAGTGATAATTAATAGAAAAAGATGAAATAGAAAAGAAATAAAATATATAAAATTTAAAAGCATAGGCATTTGTGATATAAATGTAGTATGTAGCAAGACATATGTATAATTTTAAAAATTTATTATAAAATAATTTTTGCCCAATGAACACACCATCATTATTACCCGACATTATACTTACATTGTAAGCTCTCAATCCCACTACAACTGCACAGATTTTATGAAGTCAAATTACCTTGCTTGTAATTCTGATCTCATCAACATTCTAGCTCAGTGGTTTTCAAACTGGAGTCCGCGGTTTCGCGAAGAAGTTCCATGGGGATCGAGAAGGGGACACTGAGAAAAATTTGAAATGTGTATTTTTGTTAAGATGGCTAAAAAAAATATGACGACTCACACTTGAAATTTCGTTTTACTGCATTAAAGTATGGTGAAGAAAAACATAAGTGTCTTTTGTGTTCTGAAGTGATAGCATCCACTTTTTAAAGCCGGTCAAGTGAAGCTTGCACTGGTAGTGAAGTACTCGAGTTCGGCAAACAAAACTATTGGCTGAACGATTGCATAAATTCATGTTTGATAAATAACAAAGGAGTGTTTTTGCAAAAAAAGTATGGTTTGAAAAGTTTCAAAAAATATCTGTTGTCAAAAAGTTCTACAACATAGCAGAACAGTTGATATTACCTTGCTGGAAAAGATATATTGAATGTGCTAAGAAGTTCTGAAGTTGTAAATTTGAAACATATATTCTTGTCAAATGATACCGTTAGAAAGCTAATAGGAGAGATATCTGATGACATGTCAGAAGTGGTTTTATTGATTTGGAATTTGATTTTCGACTTTGTTGCTCAGAATGATGAAACGATGGATGCTGCAAACTTATGTCAGCTTTGCGTTTACGTACAATATGTATATGACAAGAACCTGGTAGACAATTTTAAATTTTGCGAAATTCAGCAATAGAACAACTGCAAGAGAAACATTTGACAGTGATAAATTTTTTATGAATCTGGCTAAGCAAAAATCTCCAGATGTAATTGGTACCCAGTGCGCCAAGCCATAAAACCATACCTGATGAGTTGAAAAATATTTGCCACAGTGAATAGACAGTACACGGATACCACCATAATGGAGTAAAAAGCCCACGTTTGCTCAAAAAAAATTCTACTTACAATATGTAGATTTGGTTGATTTTTCGAACAAATGAGTTGAATTTTCAACAATTTTTATATGTTTTTGAGTCAAAAATTTTCAAAACTTCGATGATATTATCCGAAATAAAACATTTTTCTTCTTTTCTTATAGACCATCTATAACGCAAATCATATATTTTAGTACAATTTGAAAAACACAAAAGTTAGTTCCAGTATTTGGTCGTTTTACGGGTTCGAAGTTTTAAACTTTGGTGTAAATAAACAATAAATGATATATGGTGAAAAATATATATAAATATAGAAATGTAGAGGAAAACATAAAAATGAAAAATACGACATAATGAACATTTTGCGTTTGTAAAAAAATATGGTTGCGAAGAAGAATTATAATAAATTTCTAAATATTCGAAAAATAGTAGAATGTATATAAAAAAAATGGCTGAAACCTTTTTCAAAAAAAGTTGTCGTATCCTTTGCTCATGTCGATACGCTTCTGTTTGTTACATTCAGGAGTGCTCACACTTGTTTAGCATGCGAGCTACTTATAAAATGACCTAGTCAAAATTATCTACCTACTATAAAAATACAAAACATTGCATTACTGCATGAACTTATAAAAAAAACTGTACATATTTGTTTCACTACAAATTTTATGGTGAGAGCGGACGATAGGTTTACGTTTACTTTTTCAATACCATGCGATCTACTCACAATGCTCTTGAAATCGACGCAATGGGCACTCCTGCCTTATATCAATCAAAAAACCCCCATGCTTTTTTCACCAAGTAAAAATATTTATAGCTTGCTTATAATGACTTCAAACAATGGTGAAGAAAAAAAATAAGAGAATATACAAAGTATATTCATACGGCACAATCAAGGTTGGTAAAAAAATTTTGAAAGCAACATTTGTTCACTTGCATGTTTTGCAAGGAGAGTTTGACGTTGTGATGTCAAAACACGTTGTACAATAATTGTAATATTTTTGAAAGAGGCATTTGTTTACTTTTTTGGTTCGCCAGAGAAATAGATTTTGCAGCTCTATTGACGTCATACAATATTCTAGGTGTGTAACAATTTTCGAAAGCGACAACTGTTTACTTGCTTGGTTTGCGAAAGAAAAGAATTTAGACGTTGTGATTGGTGATAAAAACACGCCGTAAGAACTTTGGTGTAAATTACTCATCAGTAAAAGCTCTGCTGAGTCTGCTCAGACGATTCAGCCTGATATATATGACGAAGTTTCGACTTAGAAGAGTTTGAAGAAGAAAAAGAAAAAACCCAAGAAGATGAAACAGACAAAAATTTATTAGCTCATGATGGAACTAAATTCTTCTGAGAACCTCAAAATACAATTACCGGTCGTGCCCAAGCTCAGAATTGTCGCAACTTGTCCTTATGGTCCCACAGATGAAGCAAAAAGTTTGGAAGATGTAATGAAAATCTTCAATCTATTTTTTGATATTGTTTTGATCAATTTTTGCAAATGACGAAAAAAGGCAGAAGAAAATATAAGTAATTTTTATAATTTTTTTTATAACTTCATGTAAATGTAGAGGTATTAGTATTAGTAATTTGTTTTAGTAAAAGAACTCCAAAATGGGAAGAGTTAAGAGCTTGCTACGAAGGATTTAAAATTAGTGACCTATTAGCGTATTTTAGATGTCTTATTCACATCCGGCAAGCTAAAGACCAAAGAATAGCGACACGACATCCTTTGTCTATGAATAGCGATCCGTTTTTACGAGCAGCAATGGGAAAACGAATATTTACTTTATAAATATTTTTATTCGTTTTGATAGTGTCGAACATAGAAATCAAAATGATAAATTGTCTGCTGTCAGAGTGATTCCTGATAAATTTTTTGAAAACTGTTACAGATCGTCACTATTGATGAACAACTAGTGAAGTTTAGAAAGGGATTCCCAGTCAAAATACATGACAAAAGTAAAACTGGTCACTATGGCATAAAAATATACCATTTAAACGATACTAACACTTTTTATGTTATGAAGCCAGAAATTTATATTTCTGGATTGACTGATAGAAATTACTTTTTTAGTTTAGAAATTTGTAAACGTTTGATTACGGGATGTAACTTACCGCAAGGTTGTGTAGTTTTTCTCGACTACTTTTTATATGCTTTCAATATAATCTGTTGGTTTTTGACTTCTACCTACATGCAGGTGCGAAGTATCTTTAAAACTACAAATAAGGTCATTGCAGGATATTCCAATAGGATCGTGGAGCCAGAGTTGTAAATAAAATCAAAATTTACAACTCTTCATATTCAAGGGTAGCTGATAAATTTTACATTCATCATTTATATAAATTTAGCATAAAATTGTATTATATTTTACTCAAATAAATTTATGAATAATTAATGTATCTTTATTTCTTCTTGAAAGTCGGAATCGGAGTAGAGGGTTTTTGATATATGGAGCTGAAACCAGAGTTGGAGTTAAATAATAAAAATGTCCCAATTCACAGCCTTATCATTTTTGATTAGGGCACCTCTCAGATTTTCTCAGCTAACTATCGTAAAGGAGTGTAACTTGTAAAAACTATAAAAATAATATGTATTTTTTGAGTAGAAGTAGTCAGAAGGATATATATTTTGGAGCATTTTTTTATATTTGGTTAAACTTAATTTTTATTTTAATACTTAGATATAAATGTAAAAAATAAATTTTGGAGCAAGCTTTTATAGGATTTTATTTCAGCTTTTTAAATTTCAAAGCTTGTTATTAATTGACAGAAATTACTTTGGCTTTTTCTTGAATCTATTGAATAAAATTGTATTATATAAAAATATAAAATATTTATATAAATTAAAAATTTCTTTTATTTCAGGAAACGTTCAAATTTCAAGAGTAATGTTTTTAATCAAAATTCAAATATCTATAATTCATAGAGGTATTTGTAATATTTGGAAAATTTTAGACTTTCCTACTTTTCCTAGAATTACTATGTAAAATATAAAATGGAATACTAAGACCAAATTTCAACAAATAGGGATTATAATGATAATAATATTTATGAAGCTAAAAATGTAACACTTATATATGTTAGAATATTAATGAACTTTATATAGCTTGGTATGTAAGATGATGAACCTACTGCCTCCTCTTCTACCATTGTTTAGATTTAAACCGTTTTAATCCTTAAACGACGAATGTCATATGTTTATCCTAATAAGGAGATGTTACCTCGAAAACTAAAAAAATATTAGTACCACGTTGATAAGTATAACATTAGCTTGTATAAAAAATTTAATAGTAGCTTATCAAAACCTGCTTGTTCATGAAGTTGACAAGGAAATTTGTGATAGGAACCAAATTTTACAGAGAAAAAAATCCATTTAGATCCGAATAAAGTTGAAGATTTGATAATGATTCATAAAATAAGTCATTAAACAAATTTTAATAGCATGTTTATGAATTTTGCCCAGCCAGAGACTCTAAATCCCTATGTTAAAAGACCTAAATCCAGCCAAAGGTGGCATTGAGACCCAAGGAATTTCATTCCAAAAATCTTGAGTTCGATTCCCGATGTACCCGAAATCGATTTCTTGTTCTTAATCTGATATCGTCCTGTTGACATGAAGAAGAGCATACGGTGAAGAAACCAATAAAAGTCCCATCACATAAATCTTACCCCGTGGATACGGGAACAAAAGACGTTAAGCGAAGTTCAAGAACCGAAATCCACCCCTAAAGGACTTTAGTGTGTACCCTTTAGTTTGTAAAGTGGAAATGGTCAAAATAAAGAATACTGGAAAGAAATTAAAACGTATATTTTCGTAAATCAAAAAATAATTAAAACAAAGAAAAAAAAGTTGAGAAAAAGAACGTGAAGTTCTGAAATGTTTATAATTCCTCTATTTTTTACATATTTTTCAAATAAATTTAATGACACCTCCCTTGGGAGGTCTGTTTTCCATTTTGGAAATCGCCTCCCAACTCATTCTACAAATTTTGAAAATTTCTTACTTTATATAGTCACATAAAATTTTGTTTCATTTGGTTTTTTCTTCATATTTTGGTGATTAAAGGTTAATTGATATTGTCAGTAAAACTTTAATAGATAACCGCTAAAAGGATTCCATAAAACTTTTCAAAATAGTTATTTTATACCCACAAACTTTTCTAAAGTGTGGATATTTTAAACTAAAGCATGAATTAAAGTTTACTTAGAAATGATAATTATCAATTGCTAATTAAGGTTTCAACATGATGCCTTACAAATTTCTACATTATTAGTCTTAATAACCTAACAATTATTAAAATGCGTATACAATATTTTATTTAGTACTAGTAAAATATTAGTATTTATGTTACTATCTCTGATAAAAACTATTTCCGTATTTATATTTGATTTTCAAAAATATATCAAAACAAACATTTAACACAATCACGCTTAGAATATATCATAAGGTTCGCGCCAAAAACAAAAAATAGGAAAGAGATTGTTACCAGTTGCAAGCATAATATCACGGAAGTTAAGAGCGCAATATGATACATGACATATCTGCATATTATTAACTGTTGCAAGATCGAGATCTTCATCAGAGAAAGGAGCTTGAATCCAAGACAAGCTGGATAAATCTCCTTTTCGAAGTGCATTAGCGTAAAAGTATTTACTACTCAATTGTGAATTTTCTTTTTGAAATGGAATGAAACGATAGGAACCGCATACAACTTTTTTCATGGACTCGACTTTCTTGAAAACATTCATAACCAAGTCACTTGAGGCTAAATGCTTCGCAATATATTCTGCATCTATCTGCGGCATACAATCTTCGGCATTGCCATCATTGAAAATCATTCGTATTTGATGACCGCCATATTCTTGTCGTAAACAATTGACCATGCCAATGATTCCTGATGTAGATGAGTCGGATTCATAACTCAGCCAAATAGTGCTCTTATCTATCTTCTTTTCATTTTCAGCTACAACTGTTTTTAAATCGTCTACCCATTCAAAATTACTGTTATTTTTAGTGTCGATCGGAAAGTGTAGAATTTTCGAAACGTCTGTTTCTTTCTTTACTCTGCACAAGAAAATTGATGACATTAGACCATCTCTACGAGAAGCAACGACATTAAAACCGGCGTCTTCGAGCCTTTCCAGCCATTCATCGTGACTCAAATATAAACCGAGTTGTTTGTTCGAGTCGAGGCTATTTGCAACGCTTTCTGTTATTGCTGTTAGAGAAAAAGCCGTGAAAAAGTTGTCGGTAATTTCAGAAATTAACAGAAAACCACTTTCACTCAAATAAGACCTTAAAACACTTAATACACCAGGTAAGGATTCTAAGGAATATCTTTGCAGAAAATTTGGCGCTATTAAAATGTTAAAGTTTGGAGAATTGGCAGCTTCTACCGAAGGATTCCAAGTTTCAATATCTAAATGATTAAATTAAATTTAGGTTATCACACATGATAGAAATATGTTATACCAATTTTAAATCTTGATAGATCTTCTTCTTGTAACTTTGAAGTATCAGAATCTAAAGCAACCCCTTTTACTTTTGTGTGAGGATGCTGGTCCACTAATCCGACTATTTTTTTCAGGTAAAAGGCCAGAGACTCTGTTGAAAAAAATATTTAAAGTAAATAATACGATAAAACTGGTTATAATAATACGGCTCGCTGCGATTTCTCCTATTTTTATTTTCTGGTTACTCGAGGATAAGCAATTTTCAATGCATATTTGAAGTAAAGGAGATAAAATATTAGCGTGGAAAAGTGCATTCAATAATTCATCATTGAACAATTTATTCTAAAATAATCATATTTGTCACAAGAAAGAAAAAGAATTACAATTTGGAATAATACTTTATGCTTTTCATAAACCTTAAGCACATTTTCATAGAGTAGATTGTCTAGATTTAAGCTTAGAAGTTCATTGAGATACACTAAAAGATTCAAATTATTCTTCGAAAAATCCTGTTAAAAAGATTGTTGAAGTTAAGGAAGTAAAAATGATAAAAATTAAAAATTACCTTTGCGGATAACTCAGTGACTTTTTTATTTCTATTTTTAAAAAAATCGGTATCTAACATATTTTTGAGTTCTTGTTTGTTTGGAAGAGAATCAGGAGACGAAACAAACTTTTCAATACCTGAAAACAAAATATATATTTCAGATTCCGGAAAGGGGGTAAATTATATAAACTCACCATCCTTAATCACATTTTCGCACACCTCCTTATAATTAGAAAGAAATAAAAAAAATTCATTTGGGATACAAGAAATTTGATCATCAAATCTATGAGGTACAAATTTCAGCTGTTCAAGGATTGGCTTTTTGTGTATTTGCATTTCAGTTATAATGGCAGTATGTAAATCGTGAATTTTAACACCCCCAGCAACAAAGGTTCCATATATAGGGCGAAATAAGGAATTAAAATCTGTAAATAAAAATAACTAGTGAAACATCAATTTAGCAAAATGAATTAAACAATGTATAAGATATATCATTATAAAATTTTAAATAATACACTTATGGCCTCCCTCATTAGACAAAGCATAGGATTCTTGAAGAATAGGGAAACTATGACACACATCCTCGTCTAAGCAGACTTCATCAGAAGTAGAAAATTGAATGAGCTTCCTTGCTTCATTACTACTCGTAGGTAAAAGATGCCAAGTTGATTTATTTGCGTTTTGAATATTTGATAAATGCATTTTAGAATCTATTTGTAATTTTCTAATGCGAGTAGGTAATCGCAGAAAATTAGAAGTGTCGGCTAAGATTCCAGTTTGAAGCATGGAATCTAAAAAGGTTATCCAATTTCCATCCCACTTCAACCTATAATACAAACCTAAACATAACATAATTTTTGAACATATGATTGAAACATATATAAAGGATACCTGAGGTGTCAGCCTGCAACATTCCCTGAAATTCTTTTGTGTATTCATATCCACGGAGACGTAAGATTTTGTAAATTGAATCAGAATCAATAACTTTTTCATTTAAATTTAAAGGCAGTGATACATTTGCTATTGTTTCAATCTAAAATATTATTTAATGAAGTTGAAAATATATCAACATAGTTAGTTTAAAATTTTAAATAGGGCAAAACATAAATCATTTAACTTACTTCAAATTCACAAAATTAACTGGAAACATTTAACTTGCTTCAAAGTTACAAAATTAATCAAAACAAGAAAGGCAGTTAAGAATAGTTGTATCTATGCGGGAAATAAAAATGTTATTAAACTTTTTTTTATTCTTTTTCACGGTTATTTATATTTAGACTGAATCTGTTATGTTGTTAAATTTAACTTTTTACCGCCCGGTTATAAAAAATGATGGGTGCGTTAATTTCACTGTAATATTTTGATCTTAGTTATCAGAATATATTAAAAAAATCAAAAGGTAGCGCTTCAAAATTTCAAGTTCTGTGATGTTCCATATAAGGAACATAGGGAGTTTACCAGTAAAATTTAAGGAAAGGATACTATTTACAAAAAACTCACAAAAAAGTATGCTAACATAAACAATTGTTAATTCGGAACATTTTGTGATCGACTCTCACTCCTATTACTTATGAATGCTCCATTGCAATTCTTTAGGATGGAAATATGTCTGTTTTCCATTGGTGATGAAAAAAGTACTTTGGGGTGTTTTCATCAAGAAGGCATGTTTTCTTTGTTTTTATCAATTTGCTGGTGCCAACAAAATTAGAGTTTCAGTTTATGAAATATATTTTAAAATATGACATTATCTAATCCTAACTAGAGATTGCACTCCGTGGACCCCGTCTTCCGGGTAAAAAGCGAAAAAAAGCCTCCCCGCTACTAGGGAAAAAATACAAGATTGAATTCACAGTTATAATCATATTTTTACATTATATGATAGATAATGTGGTGGTATTTATGTATTATATGCATTTCAAGGCTATATGTATTATTTATAATTCATGATTCAACTTGTAAACAATTCATATGTGGAGGTATTTATGTATTATGTATGTGTATTTCAAAGCTATATGTATTATTTATAATTCATCATGATTCAAATTGTAAACAAAAACAGACTCTCTCAGGATTATTGTTTTTAAAATTTTAAATAAATCATTTCAAAATTTTAGTGTTCTTGATGAAAAAAATATTTTTTCCCCGGGAAATCCCCAGGGGGAGAAAAAATTTACTTCAGGGTCCCCACTTCACGGGGAGGGAAAAAAGCCTTCGGGGTGCAATCCCTAATCCTAACCATGAGCCTTAAAAATCTCTTATTCTTTTTGCAAATGTAATATAAATAACATTATTCAACCTTAACCATAACCCTAAAAATTTTTTCGTTTTGCAAATTTAATAAAAATAACAATATTCAACTCTAACCATAAACCCCAAAAATCTCTTGTTCTTTTTGAAAATTTATTTGAACATGACATTATTAACCCAAATCAAGCTTAAAAATACCATTTTTGCAAATATATTATAAATATGACATTATCTAACCCTTAGGTTAGAAATCTCTCTTTCTTAATAAGGTTAGATTAGAAAATATACTATGATTTTTTTTACACTCTAACACTTTGTTATTAGTACCACTATATCATAGGGATATGACATACTTAGGCATAGATATACACTGTAGAAATATGCAATTTAAAAAATATTTAAAATCACAATGATCTTTATACCGTTGTCCTCCCTTTCTTACTTATCAAATCATACATTGCGAAAATTTTACCCTAAATGGTAGTGAATGTAAAGTGATTAAAATCATGAGAGGTTATTGGATGTCCTCATCCTCTTAAGGGTTCGGAAAATAGTGACTAACTAAAAAATATAGGGAGGAAGGGGGTTGTCTTCCCTGCCCAACCTCTTAAGGTTTTGAAAGATATCAAATAATGGAAAAATATAAAAATCGCTTTAGTATTTTGCGAAAAAATATATAAGTTAAGAAAATAAATACTTTTATTTTATAATTACACATGTAATAATTAATGGTGTTGTTGTTGTTGTTAGCCCCTAGATTATACTATCTTTATATGAGTATAATCTATCAGTTCAAAACAAAGCTTTGTTTAAACTGAGAGAGTATTTCCATGAAAGCAAATATTCTCAGGGAAAAGTGTAAAATTGTGTTACACTTTCGCAACAGCAGCGATAAACCAGTTTAATTTCAGCCAAGCCGCAAAAATCCACCATAAGGTTCTGCTGGCTCTTTGCAGGCTTCTACATATTGTGTAATAATTAATCTTTTTAAAAAATACAATATTTAATTTGCTAGTTGAGATCCTAAAAAGTTCAATAAATCATTATCTAAATATAGCTTACAATTGACAAAATGTTACATTTTGGGAAAGCTATAGTCGATTTAAAATATAAGCGCAAAAAATGGACAATATATATACGCAATAGTGTTTAAGAGGGCCAATAAATTATTTTTTTCTAATATTTTTAAAAAAAGTTTTTAATAATTCAATAAAGGTAAAAAAACTTGATCTTCAAATCCGTCACAAGCTCTGATATAGCCGGTTGTAACCACGCTTTCACTCTCAACAATCTCGAAGTAATTTGTAGACGGCAAAATCATAACAGTAAAAACAACGGATCCTAGTAATAAGTATGGATTAACTTTAATGAATTTAAATAAACCAGAAAAGACGAAAAAATATTTTCTGTGAAAAAGCCATGAAATGATCCCAAAAATAGTAACTCTAAAGAATTAAATTAAGAGAGTCACTAAATTGTAACTTTTTGTCTTCTAAAGTAATTAGTTAGTTAGATTTTTTTACTTAGGTTTAATTGTATGAATTTATTGATTTAAAAAGAATAAATTTATCTGTTTTAATAATACTTACAAACTAATCATTCTTATAAAGCCGATAATATAGTAAAATTCTTTTAAAAAAAACTTAGACATAAATCTAAAAAAGAATTTAAGGTACCATTTCAGGAAAAAATTAAATTTTTGGTATAAATAATAAAATAATAGGTAATATAGTGTATGTTACTTGGTTCAATAATAATGACCGTTCTATGGAACTTTATATCTTCTAACTCAATGGCCATGGAGTCAAACGGCTTATTTTGAAATTTAGATAAGGCTTGCCACGCAATAACGACATATCCAGATGCAGGAAACAAAATTCTATCATCAATATAATGACCTGATATAAAACTCCACATTGGATCTGCTAAATCTACAGTCACTTTAAAACTTGTAGATAAACTTCCATCTATGTTTTCTTTGAATGACCTCCAATCAGGACAGTTCCAAAAATCGGAGTGGTCGAGTTTAATATATGGTGATATCATTGGAGTTTGCTTTCTTACAGGATAAGTTATATTTGGATACAATTTTTGGACGTCTGGATTTGCCCCAAAACAATACAGACTAAAAAAATCTGTATATAGTATATTGTTAAATTTAATATATAATTTTTAATCTCTTCAAACTAAAAAATATTGGCAGTATATGTTTCCGTAGAGACTAGTGATGGAACGATTGCTCGGAATTAGAATCGAAAATAGATCATTTTTTAAGTATCCGTATCGAAAGTAAATTAATAATTGAATTCATGTACTTTTACATTAAATTTTTGTTTTAACTAATACATCATTAATTAGTTATTCTTTCAAGCCAAGAAATTAAAACGGCTATTATAATCAGTATATTTGTTTATAATAAAAATAAAAAAATATTATCAAAATCTGCAAGGGTGTGTAGAAGGTTACATGGCTGCTAGTATATATACCCCGAATTTGTGATGATCCTCTAATCCGACAATATACTATTCTTAAAGGATTTTTGTTTTTTAACCAGTCGTCTTCAGCTTTTTTAAATACAAAAAATTTCAAAAGGAGATATAATGCTCCACACCAAGATGTCAAAACTACAAGGAATATCCTATATTACAAGGTTGGAATAATTTTATGATCAAAAATTACTCTTATTTCTTTTTTTATTGTGAAAACATTTAATCCATATTATCCCATCGTCAGTTTAAACCAGAGGTGGGCAAAGTTTTTAGTAAAAGGAGAGAATTTAAAAATTCACACCTTTAAGGGGAAGTATTATATAATAAAATAGGCAATATTCAAAATAGCTTAGGCACATCTTAAAGAACCAAACAATATGTTTTTGTTGATTTTTTAAAAAAATTTCAAAGTTAAATTTCATTAAAAATTTATTCATCTAAAGTTTTTTAGCATATAATAAAACGATTTATTTTTCAGATCAAATAAAAACAATCCCTCTGAAAATCAACCAAGTAAAGAAGATCCCTCTATAAACGAAGTAAAGATAGTTCTGTGATTAAAGAATAATTTAAAAATATATTTGCATTAAATTTCATATTAAAAAAAATAACAAATGAATTAGAAAATTTAACTAAACAAAATTAAAAGTTATTAAATATAAAAATAATTCTAAATACATCAAGTAAAGACGTAAAATAAGAGGGATTGTCTTTACTAGTTCCTACTTTTCTTAATCAAAATCTTATTTATTTGGGTAAATTTATTTAAACATCAGTAAGAAAATGTAATCATGAAAAAATATTGTTAATTATAAAACTTTCTTTAAAAATAATTACCAGATTCTCATTTATTATACACTTGAAACAATAAATATAAGTTACTTCAATCTTCAAAATTTAACATACGAACTAAACTGTGAAACAGGAGAAAGAAAAAAAGCAAACCATTTTGGTGAAAATAGTTTGAAAGGTATTATGATCGAGTAATTTGAGTATCTAAAATTTTCCAGTCAACCAATTTTTTGCATCATTAATATTAATCTAACAGTGAATGAGTTTAAATAACCTTATCTCATCGGGCCACTGACAATAGTTTGCCAAACTTATCTTTTAAACTGGCGTAAATAATTTTAAAATACTTTTATATCAAATTACTTAATGTCATCTGCTTTCTCTGTGATGAAATGGATAAAATTGTAAATAATTTTTACGTACTCAAGAAAACTTGAAAGTTTCAGCTATAAAACCAAGTATTGCAGTGATTTTTTTGAAAAACGAAATGAAACGGGTTATAATGGACTTGAAATAACTTTAATAGCACTAAAAGAATTTCAAAGGAAGATTTGGTTAATAAGATAAAACTTAATACATACAACTTTTTTGTTCATTTTAAAACTTCTTACTTGAACAAGAACACAAAGGAGATTAAAGAATTGATATTATAAATTTTTACCTTCCAATATTTTCATAAAAAAAGGCCAAATTATTTTCATTATTTCTTTTCATCAAAGATACAAATTTGCATTCCGGTGCGAGTGACCTGCGTAAAATAGCTTGAAGTAAACCATGAGGTGCAATTTCGATAGTAATTGCATTTTCTGGTATAAATTTCAAAGCATCCTGTTTTAAAGAATAAAATTTGATATATAAATTTATTGTAAAATATAAAAAAATTAAAATTACTAGAAATAAAACAGGACTACACAAATTATTGGCTTGATATTCGGATGAACAGTATTGTGCATCGTGCGTGTCCCATTTATCCTGTGGAACACTAGTAGATATCCAATTTTTACTTCTTTTTATCTAATTTATAGAGGACTTATTCAAAAGATGATAAAACTATTACAAAAAATATTTACAGGATTCTTTATAACATTATCTAAACGTAGTTTCAATTTTGGAGCAACGGGAATCATGTAGTAAGAATGAAAAGCTATTCCTGAAGATTGTACAAATTTGGCAAATATATTTTTAGACTAAAAGAGAACATTAAAAATCATTTCAAAAACTTCTTTAAAGATGGTACATGAAGATCAGAAATAAATGCTTCTATTGCTTCTTTTGGTCCAGAAACAGTAACGGTATCTTGTGCATTGTGAATGGCAGGAACTATACCTTCTGGGCACATTTCTTTACACTCCTGCCAAGTGAGCCCTAAAGGTCAAACAAATATAAACGATATAATTATGTCAAAAACTTAGCATACCAACAGCTGCCATGCCTCCCAGAGGAAGATTACTTTCTTCGATGCATTTACCACGGTAGTAAGCAGCAAGCAGCATCTGTTCTCTTGTTAAAGCACCGTCGCAATAACCACACGCAAGTTCTCCAACAGAATAACCAATGATCCCGTCAGGAATAATATTCAACATTTTCAGGGTGTCAGTTAATGCGATCTAATGCAAAATAGAAATGTAATGAATATTTTGAAAATAAAATTGAAAATAAAATTGAAAATAACTTGTATAGACGCTATACAAAGAAAGGAATTTAAAGGCGTTTTAATGATATTTGGATCATTTGAGAAGACTAGATTTTTAAGATCGATTCCATACTTTGACATAATTTCAGCCGATTCATTTATAGATTCTACAAATTTGGGTAGAGTTGAAAGAGATTGCCCCATTCCAGACCATTGAGTGCCCATTCCTGAGAAAATAAACCATATAGGTCGAGAAGTAGGGAGCTGTTTCTAAAAAATTTAAATTTGTTAAAAAAAACTTTATTTAAGCGACTTCAAAAACTCGCAATCTTATGAATTATATTTCTGCTAATATTTTAAGGAAGGAACATAATCAATTTACTTCGATAGGAAAAGAAGGGCAGTCTTTATCGGAAGAAGTTTCTAAAATGGTATAACTCCTGAAAGGATGAGATGATGTTTCTGTAAAAGCTAGATTTTCAAGTAAAGAGTACAAGTCATAATCCGAAGAATTATTCTTAGCCAGCGTTAAAATAGATTTAACTGACGTTTCGGTTCTACCTAAAATCATAAAATTTCCAATTTAAAGTACCAAAATGAAATATATAGTTAAATTTGGTAAAGAAAACGTCCAGAATAAGTTATCATAGGCGCTATGGAGTTGCATTATTTACAAATCAACTATGACTCAATACATTGAAATTGTTTCCGCTTCGATTGGTAAAAATAAATGTAGAGCAAGTGTTTTCAAAAAGAAGGCAGAATTGACCGATTATACAGACAATGCAAATTTAGCATATACTATAGTTTTTTATAGTTGATCGGTTAACGTGAATTTGATGAAATGATATAGTGTAACAGCGAGGTTAAATCTATTTTAAACATGACAGTTTGTTGTAACATCTTCACAAAATTAATGTTAGATTTTTAATATTTGTACATATATAAATTATAAATCTATATTATTAATAATGTTTTAAAATTTTTATATATATTCGCAAGAGAGCATTGCATCGATTTAAAAACACTACTTCTTTGCTTTTTTTCTTAAAAAATTAAATCCATGAGTTCAGATATTGTTTCAGTTCTTTTCGATTTAGAAATATTCAGTTCTCTTTATGATGATAAAATTAATTCTGGTAAAAATATATTTGAATGAAATAAACAATTTTAATGTTTTTATGACAACTTCTAATTTTAAAGTTTTTCATATAAATATTCAAAGCCTTAGCTCTGAGTTTTGTCATTTTCAAACAATGCTGTCTTCTCTTGCCAAACCAACATGTGAATCACAAACACTCATAGAAAATATTTTTATTAAATCCTCTAATTTTTTTTCTTTTAATTAGCTATGCATCATTTACGATCACTCTTAAAATATACACCAAAAAATGGAATCACGATAATCAATTTACTTTAAAAAAATATTTTACTTAAAATGCAAATAAAAGTTTTTGAAGAAAATTTTTAGGCGAAACTAACTAATTTGATTGCTATTTCCACATCCTAATTACGAAAACTGAGTCTAAAAATGAAATCAAAATGGTGAGCTAGTATAAGAAATATAATCTATTGAAAATATGAATAATATGATATGAAATAATTTTTTGTCGTCAACCAAAAATATGACCGACATTTTCACACTCTATTTGAAAAAATGAGAAGAGAAATAAAATCAACATGCTCGATTTATTTTAAAAAACATATTTTATTTAAAATATGGTGACACTTTCTCTAACGCAAAACGCGAATTTGATTGACAGAAAATTAGTCACCTAACCTTGACTTAGAGAAATAAAGTTATAAAAGACTATATAAATGATCTTCACAATCTATGCACTAAACTCGCCATGACTGAAACGCTCAGAAAGTTGGTTTCCCTTATGCTCTTTGAGTATTTGAAAATGTTTTATTGATGTTTGATTATTTTACAAGTTTCCATTTATTTTTAAAGAATACTATAAATCTAATTTTTATAATTTTTTGTTTACTCTTCTCATAATTTGGATAAAAAAGACATCTATGAAATTTGAGCTTGAAAAATCCATTTTAAATACAATCAATATAAATGTAATATAGAATTAATCCAGTGATTTATAGAAATTGAAAACTCAACGATTTTCTTTATTCAATTGTCATATTGATTTTTCAAATTTATATAATTATTCAGGTTTTGTAGGTGAGAGATTAAAATATAAAAAACATACATTAGTCCATCTAGATCAAATTACTTTCATTTTTGAAGTAACTGAATAATACATAAAAATAAAAAGAATAAAATAAAGATTTCTCACTTTGTAATTTGCCTTAAAACATTTTTAATATTAAAATCTCGGGAAAATGTATTACCAGAGCAAATAAAAATTCTAGGAATGAAATTTTCAACATCGTCGTTAGGGATTGATAGATGTGAGTGAAGTAAACAGTGCACATTAGATCCTCCAAATCCAAAATTATTCAAAGCGACATATCCACCACTCCAAGCAGTGGGGTCAGTAACAACCTTTATTAAATACAATAGAAAACAACCAAAGGCAATAAATATTATAATAGAAATTCTTTGCTTACAATTATTCGATTTTTGTGGAGTCTTATTTACATACAAAAGCTTCAATTATATCATATTCTAATA
Organism: Nectonema munidae; assembly: GCA_030549495.1. NCBI lineage: Eukaryota > Metazoa > Nematomorpha > Nectonematoida > Nectonematidae > Nectonema > Nectonema munidae. The sequence continues at coordinate 481,694 of JAUIRK010001035.1, forward strand.
TTTACACATTTAGTACTAATGTTCCTAAAGGAAACGCATTTAAAGTTTAACTCAAAAGAATAAACATCAAAATTATCGTTGAATTCAGTGAATTTTTTCAAAAATTTTGAAGTTTACCATCAAAAAAGAGACCTTTTGATTTTAAAAATACAACACTCAGCGTATGAAAAATTGGACAATACATTTCGGCTTTTTATTATTATAAGAAACTTTAGAAAAACGAATAACTATTCTGATAATATAGAAAAGTGATTCGGAAACTTTTAAATTTTTAAAAACGAGTTTTACTGCTCATATCGATAATAAAGAAGATCCTATAAATTCTCATAACTAATAAATTTTAAAGGCTTTTTCCAAGAATAGAGTCCAAATAATGCGTTGCGTTACTTGTAAAAGTGTAGGACTCAAAAAATTATTCAAAAAAACTTCATTAAAGTGAGCAAAATATTTTAAAAAGCTCAAAATAAACTTTAATCCTTAAATAATTGTTATTAATAAAATACATTTAATATTTATGAAAAATAAAATATTAAGACACACTACAATAAGTAATGATATTATTTGTCGATAATTTTAGTCAAGCATAAACGGATATAACAAAGTATATAACTTTACTTTAAGTCTATTATCCATCAATCCATGTATTTCAGGATTTGGTTCAGAAAAATGCAGATTTGGGGGGATAAGATTTTCATGCATGGCAATTATAATTTTTGTTAAGGATGTCAACCCTTAAAGAGAAAAAATAAAAATATTTAGGTTCAGAAAAAATATTTTTTACCTGAAGCTGGTTCAGCATGTCCCATGTTGCTTTTAACAGATCCAATCAATAAAGGATTTTCTCTTTTAAATTTATCTTTACAAAAAACGTTAACTATTGCATTGCATTCTTGAAGATCACTAGTTTTGGATCCAGTACCATGAGCTTCAACGTAGACAACATCTTTGGGATCAACTTGAGACTCATAATATAGTCGTTCCATAAGCTTTTGCTGAATTTCCCCATTTGGATAAGTAATCCCTAATATGTAAAAAATTGAAAATTTTCACATATACACGGATCATATTAAATACCTTTGCTTTTAAAACCATCAGAATTACTCAGGCAATGGACAACGTTGGAATATATTCGCCGAGCATCTGTTGACTTTTGTAAAAGTAAGGAGACAATGGCCTCACTTCGACAATACCCATTACCTTAAAGAAGAAAGAAACCATAATAAAAATCTCAATGATCAAATTTTAGAAGGTTAAAATGATTAATAACTTAACAAAGATACTTCTTGATTGATAAAACATATGAGTGTGCAAAAAACATGATAATTACTACAAAACAGATAAATATGAGTGACAGGAAAGATTTTCACGTTACTGATTTTTTAAATCTGGGAAAAGTTAAAAGGTTCATTTGAAAAATTAGCCTTCAGGGATCATCCCGATCAATGGAGGATGTTCACTGATTTTTCTATAAAAATCTCAAGACGGTTTGTTTTGCTTGACAACAACATATATATCCCTCTGGGTTACTATGTTCAGTTAAAGAAAGGCTACAAATCTAATTATCTTTAAACCTATCTAAAAAAGAGTTCTATCAAACTCTGATTAAGTGTTTAAAAATAGTGGATGCAAAAAAATAAAATTTTTAATAAAATTAACATGCATTTAATTGTTTTATAAAGATTTTTCTAAAATAATTATAATTCAAAAAATTCTTTAAGAATCTTAAAAGTTCAAACGTTTAATAAAAAAAATAACATATATAATATAAAAACGGTCAACTACAAGAATACTAAAAAGCCTTAAAAGAAAAGGATAAGTAATAAAATAAGGGCTCCAGGCAATAAACTTTTAAAATATGTATAAGTATTTTTGTTAAACTAAAAATTGTAACAACGAAACAAAAGCGAAAGATAAAAAATATCTCTACTAATTTCATAATAAATGTTGTGTTATTGTGGCACATATGACTCATTTTATATGCTATGCATAAAAAACTTAATAATGTGCATATTTAAATCTCATCAAACATGTTGACTGTTTAAAATAATTCCAAAAAAGAAAAAGTGAGTTATTGACTAAATATAGTTAGATCTTAAACTATATTTTTAGAATTAAGACCGGCTTATGGTAGTATTTGTTTTTTGTAAGATCGATATTTTTATCATTTTTGAGCAAGCATTGTATTTTTAGGGAAGTTCACCTACGTTTCAATCTTTTAAAAATATCGATAATATTGAATCGCATATGAAGATATTTTTTGTGTAAATCAGAGACGAGGATAAGATGTCGGTTGCTAATGTAATCTGTGGTTCTTGTCAGTAAACTAAACAATGATAAGTAAACAGAAAATGAATATGGATAGGCGATGAGTTGCCAATTCCAGTATGTTCAGCATAGAAATATACACTTGATATTGATATTTTGGATCACGATGATGACTGGAACAGAAAAAATTGAAATTTGTTGGCCAAATGTGTAAAAGTTTAAAGTACTGAGTATGTTAGGAAAGATTTTCACGCAACAGATTTTTTTTAATCTGCGCAAAGATAAAAGATTTATTTGAAAAAATTAGTCTTAAAGCATCATCCTGATCAATTGCGTATGCTCATTGATTCTTCTATAAAAATCTGAAGACGGTTTGTCTTTCTTCACAACATATATATTTATCCCTGTGGGTAACTATGTTCAATTAAAAAAAGACTAGATAAAGTCAATTTTTGGTAGACAAGAAAATATATAAGGACTATAGTTTGAATATATGTGCTAATTTCAAGTCGTTCAGAATCCTACTATTTTTAGATCCTCCGTCATTGAGGCGTAATATCAACCAGGGTTTTTAGTTTTGTAAGCAATAATACAAAAAATGTGTTCTTGTAATTTATTTTATAAATATTGAATAAATACAAAAAAATAACATCAATTCCAAAATCATCACATCAAACATTATAAAAAACACTAAAATTTATAATGAATCAAAAAATTCGACAAAATTTGTAACCCATCAAGAGACTTATCGAATCGTGCTTAAGAGTTTACAGTAGCAAGGTGTCCTAACTATCAAGGCTGAGTGTAAAGTGTAGATTCATGAGTTATTGAGGATAAACATATGTACGAATACACTTTTACCGTTATAAAGAGTAGTTCATTGTAGAACACTCTATGGGACGGATAAGGCATGTTTACTGTTCCCCAGACAGGTGCACGTTCGAACTGGTATTATTTGAAAAAAATACAGAAGCCAGGAACAGGAAAGTTGATTTGAAAAAGGATGTCAAAACTCGAATTAGTATAACACTGTATGTTATGGCTAGATAGTTTTTTATCTACCAAAAAGCTCGCGTTTTTTTAGTCATTTTTTGGAGGTGTCATTGATATTGGTATCGGCTCTAATCGAATTTTTCATTGATCATCGATTTTATCAGCCGAACCAAATTTAAATTTATAGCGTTCTACACTTACGTAGAGGGCGGGTTTAAGTAGTCTGCAGCCGAAAAGTATATAATATCCTAATGATAAAAATGTGCCCCCTCCCAGATAGTTCCTTATGCGGCCCAAGTGAATGCTTCAAGCTAAAAAAAATCGCTAGAATCAGTCAAAAAAACTGATTTGAGGGTGAGAAATCTTAAAAGTAAAATATGAACAATGCGCATACCAGTAACATCAAAAGATTTGCATGCACCGTCAGGAGAGAGCATTCCAAGTTTTTGCAATTGAAGAGCAACAGTTGGTTTTATGCATAAACTTACACCTCCAATAATAGCAGCATCACAGGCGCCAGTTCTTATTGCATTCACGCCAGATTCAAATGCTTGAAGACTAGAAGAACACGCAGTATCAACACAAAAACTTGGACCTTAAACAACAAAATCTAAACATGCTTCTTCAATAATACTAACGTGAAAACGCTCATGGAAAAATATACGGATTACAAGAAGGAAAAAAAGAGAAAATAAAGAAAAGAATAAAAAAAATAGGAAAACATTTAATTTTTGTATAGCATCTTAAAATTAAATAAATGGAAATTTAAATAAAGATCATAATTTTTATCTAAAATAATACAATTGTTTATACAATATTTAAATATAAGAATGCGTACGATAAAAGTAGAAATTTATAAACATGCTAAGCTTGCTTTTAAAAAGGCGGGTTTTCTTCAACTATGTGAAATAAAATAGATTTGATATCAACAATATTATCAAATTCTCAGAAAAATAAAATTTAATATTCAACTTATAAATAAAAATCAAAACAATACCATGGGAGACCAAATATTCAAGAAATTCTTTAAAATAGAGTGTATACAGTGCATACGTGAATTTATAAGTCTACTTTATATTTTTTACAAAATAGATAAAATTTAAAAACTATGCTTCCAGCGAAAATATTCTAATTAAATTTAATATTACGCATATACACTAGTTTAAAAAAGCTAAAATTATTGAGTTTCTTTGCCCCCCCCCCCATCCTCCAGATGTGCGCCCCTGATTCAATGTTGCTATCAAAAATACAATCTTTCCACATTCGCGCTTATTAAAGTAATTTTTTCTTTATGCAAACATTCTTGGTCAAGACTCAAACTTAACCCATTTAAGGCCAAGCAAAGCAGACGATATCTAAAAAACGCAGACGATTTATATTAAGTCATTGAAAAAAGCAGACTAAGATGAAATTACTTATGTTCCAAAATAGGAACATTGGCCGTAAATGGGTTAAGTTACGTACAACTGAGTGTACATAAATTCTGTAGATTCATCAACTAGCAGTGTTTTATTAACATTTTTTCCTTAAAACTTTCTTGTAATCAAATATATGTATTTTTAAAATTATATCTTCTGTGAATATTTATTAAGATATCATTTCCATGTTGTTTTGAATGAATTCAAATGTAATTTTGGTAGTATTGTAATGAATTCTATCAATTTCTTATACTTTAAAATTTTAAATATCTAATCTCTAAAAAAGGTTAAATCATCGTTAAAAACTCGTTATGTGAATCATATTTTAAAATATTAACTTTTATTTCAATATCTTTCTTCTGTAATTCATATTTAAATTTATTTTCTTCAAATGTGTAAGCTTAAATATCAATTATGTTTCAATATATTTCTTTTATGTATCCAAAATAGGAATAGCTGTATATTAAAGGTAAAGAAATAGTTAACTTAATATTAAAAAAACCTTTGAAATCAAAAGTAAAAGAAATTCTATTAGCAAACATTGATCCGGTGCATCCAGTCATGGTATATCCTGAAATGTTGTCTAACTCAAATCCCCATATTTCATAAGCCTCGGAAATGCTACCACCAATAAATACCCCAATATTTTTCCCACGAAGTTCAGCTGGGTTATGACCTAAAATAAAAGAGGTTGAAAAAAATATAAATAAATTAAAAGTAGTGACCAGAATCGCAAATTGCTTCATAAGTAGCTTCTAGCAAAATTCTCAATTGTGGATCCATGAAATCGGCTTGTTTGGGTAAAACACCAAAAAAAGAGGCATCAAATTTTGATAAATCTTTTAACTTTCCAAATCTTTTCGGCAGATCATATGCTATACAAAATTATAAAAGATATAAATTAAAAATCATTCATAAATTCAGTATAGTTTTTATTGATAAATACAAAAATAACTATATAAACGTATCTCAATAAGCACTTAGCCAAATTTATATAAGAAAAACAAACCAAAAATAAATTGTTAAAAAATATGTTCATATCTTTAACATTTAACAATATTCCCTTATAATACATAATCACGCTATTTCCTACAGTATTAGCTTTCAATATCTTTCATTATTTTGTTAGGCTTTATATTTAATAAAATAGATTTATTCATCATTTGTCAAAATTATTGTACATAAATTTAGTGATTTTCCATTCAAATAAAAATATAATGAGAGAAATGCGACGCTAAAGAGTAGTAGGGAGATGATTAAATCGTTTATGAAAATAGAAACTTCATCCTCATTCATAAAAAAAAACTAGGATAATAATTGAAGGCTTTTATCAGCCATGTATGTGGTATAAAATTTTAAATTTCAAGAGGTGGTGAATGATGGAATTTAACAAGGTACTGATAAAACTAAAAACATCTATGTATAAAAGCAATAATTTAATAATTAGGACGTCTTTTTTAAACATCACGTAATAAAAGAGTTTTTCTAAGGGGACACAAGACACTGGTTGTATGTAACCCATTAAGTACAATAGAAATCAAACGATATCTAAAAAACGCAGATGATTTATATTCAAAGTCATTGAAAAACGCAGGCGAAGATGAAATTACTTATGCTCCCAAATGGGAGCATTGGGACTTAATAGTTTAATATCCTTTTACAGAAGATCGTCAATCAAAAAAGTATATATAACATGAGAAGATGTAATAGTATCAAAAAAAATCGAAATGATTAACAAACGTGATATATAACTTAAAGTTCATGTAATGTTGCCAATAAAAAAATCATGTCGACCAGGGTAATTAATTGCTAATCGGGTGTCATTTATTTTTTATGAAAAACAATCAAACCAACCAAAAAATCAATCAAACCTTTCAACCAATGTCAAATATATAAACTTCAAAATACATTTCAATTCCTTTTTTTGCTTAAATATGGTCTTAATTTATTTAATAAACTAGCTTTTGGTCAAATTCCCTAAAAATATTCAACCTGGAGGTAAATTAGCTTTCACAGGTCACTTATTATCAAACATTTTTCCTCATTATTTTAACAGAGTAAATCTACTCTGTTCAATTTGATTCTGAAAATATTTTTGTCATTCTAGATTTAAATTATGGTTACTGTTTACCTCTGGTTGGTTAATTTGTGGTCAGAAATATTTTAAGAAATAAATAACAATAGTAAGAAAAAAAACTTGATTTTTTTACCAATTCTATTCACAATTTCACCCATTTATACACTGCAATGGCAAAAAAGAGTACAGAAATGAAATAAGCAAGATCGATATTGTATTAAAAATTTGTTTTAAATTTGTAAGATATTTTTAGCGCAAATTTACCATCAATTAAAATTTTAATGGATGATTTTAAATTAAAAAATGTAGAACTTGAATTTTTGTAAAATGTGAAACTTGATAAATAATTCTAACCATTTTTAAACATTAATTGTGAAAACAGGACTCTGAAATGAACTAAGTATCGTAAAAAAATTAAAAAGGAAAAATATATTTAAATGAAGAAGAAAACTAAAAAAAACTTTTAAAGAACACTGAAAACGTAGCTTAGTACAGTTTACTAATTCGGTAAGTAAAGGGATTACTCAAACTTATCTTATTTAACTATCTTTATTAGTATTGTTTACAGTATGCTAGTAATTAATTTCTATTGAAGGCTGATGTTTCTGTTAAGACTAGTAGTATAAGGCTTCACACCAAAGATTTAATAGGGAGTTTACCGAGGCAAAGATTTCTAACACAACCAGATACCACACATATCTCTTATGACTATCTATCAAGTCAATAGCAAGGCGGTTTCAATCCTCAGTCTAACTCTAACTATGTTTTCATGTATTTTCATTGTATATAAGAGTGAGAGGAAGATAGAGCGGGAGACAGACATATAGAAAAAGAAAAACAGATTAGAAAGAGATGAGGAAAATTAGAAATGGCTAAGATATTAATTTGCGGTTAGTGTTATGCAAGAATGAAAAAGTAATCAGAGCCTCTCCACAATCAAAGAGATTTCTAACAAAGTTTTTTTAAAACTAGTGTATATTCGATGGTTGTAGGTAAAAATGCCCCCAAAAAAATGCCCCATAATTTTTGATTTTATAAGTTATATAAATATTTTTATTTGGTACCGTTTTGAAAGGCTAAATTTCTAAAATTTCTTAATCTATAGGGTTTTTTTCTTTATAAAGTTCTTGAAAACAATAGCAAAGGTACAGATTTGTAGGAATGTGTTCTTAAAATCAGTTAAAATACAAATTATATTTAGAAAGTGTTCTGATACAGACAAAGTCCAAAAATATTTGCGTTTTATTAATTTTTTTTGTATTTAAAAAATTACCGTATGCTGAGTTTTTTAGCTTACTTTAATTAAATTTTAAATGTTTTAGATGAAAAGTTAACGTTTGTTTTTTTTACAAAAAATCTTTATTTGACATATCTTTTTTAAAAAATTTTAATTAATAATTTTTTTGTGTTGGGCCATTTTTCCCAATTTTAAATTGGGGCATTTTTTCTGCGCACCATATTCGATATGCAAATTTAATTAAAATATTTTCGTTGGAAGTATAGTATTTAATTTCACCAATTGTGTAAAAAAAATATATAAAGTAGTCTTATAAATTTAGGCTTGAATATTTGGTCTCCCGTAGTATTTCAGGACCACTAATTTTGAAAATTGCAACAACAAAATTTCGCCCCCCCCCCCCAATAATTTTGAGGATGTGAGCCCCTGCTATAAAAGTATAGTAAAGATTACTTATTGAAAGGTATTACTAACTATCATAATTATAGATTTTTGGACAAAGAAATTTACTATATAAATTAGTTAGCCGTACTAACTTACATTTTCAGTGAAAGATGTTTTTGAGATAATTTTCAGACATATATCAAATGATTTTGACACATTTTTTTACAGTAATGGTCAAAACTGAGATAAAAATGATATCACCATAGTCAATCCACTATAATAAATATTTTACTTAAAATATAAATGAATGTTTTTGAAGAAAATTTTTCGCGATACCAGCTAATTTGATTGCCATTTAAAATAAGAGTAAAAATATTTTTTGCCAAGGTAAACATTAACGTTTTTGAAGTGTGCACGTATGTAGACACTAGGAGATAATGTGTAAAAGAAATTTGTTTAAAATTTAAATATTATTGCAGAAAATTTTCAGAAGTAAACCGCTAAATTGATTGACACTTTAAGATATTTTGATAGCCTAATTACAAAAATTGAATCCATAAATGAAACGAGCATATATTTGGTATAAAAATTAATTTTATTAAAAATTTGAATGAATGAAATGTTTTCGTAAGCAATTTAATCATCAATCATAATTTTGATTGACAAAAAGACAAAACGGTTAAAATGTAGGGAGGAATTTCTTAATATTTCAAACGCGCAAAATGTTCACAGTCATACTAAAAAGTGGAAATTAGAAAGTGAAGAACTAAATCTCACTTTCTCTTCACTTTTCTCATTTCTACTTCTTAAAGTATGCTTATGAACAGTTTGTGTTTGAAATATTAATAAATTTCTCCCTGCATTTTAACCGTTTTGATTTTTTAATTAATGCAACTATCCTTCTTTTATTATTTTGATTGACATTTGCTACAAGGTTAACATGTTTATTTGAAAAATATGTATATATGTTACAATAAGATTGCGAGACTGAGGTGAGACTTTCAGAGAATTCGTGAAATCAGTTTCACTTAGGGATTTCATGAAATCACTAGGGATTTTGTGAAATAACTGAAATGAGTATATTACACAACTTTACTGGACACATTTTAGGAAGATTGTGAAATAACGTGGTAAGTAATAATTATTCTTGAGATACCCTTAAGTTGTTAATTTTATACTGTATGTATTTATTTTGCAATAGCCAGCTTGCCATTACATGGCATTGTGATAAATGATCTGGAGATATATGTGTATTGGTACCTTTCACACCTTGTTTTCACACATTTCTTCTGTCTTATGTTAAAAAGACTTTGTTATGACACAAAATTATCATTTTTCACACATTCTCTAATATGATATGATGAAAGCATATTAGACTGTCCCAAAAAAAAATTTTTAAGTGTTCTTTTAATAGAAATTTTAATTTTCAGAATTGTAGGATGACATTTAGTGGCTGTTCAAATAGTTTTAAATATTCTTAAATTTTAGAATTTGATGAATTTATAATTTTTTTTGTTTTTACAAATATTTTGCATTTATATAATTAATTATTATAAGTAACGAAAGCATCCATTAATAAAAAATTATTTAATTTTTAAATTTTATTAGCTAAAAATAAAAATGGAAACAAAGAGTAAAAATCAGGTATGGTTAATTGGTTTTATAAAAAGTTCTCTTACATAAAAGCAACTTCCATTACTTGAAGATGTCTTAAGTAAACTTTTCTTTTTAATTAAAAAAGACTTTATCGCAGGCTCTTTCTTTAACGCTAGATAAAGTTTTATTGATTTGGAAAAGAGCACGTTTGCCTACTAATTTTAAAGCTAATATTGTTTCAAAACTTAAAAAGATGTATGAAAATTATTTTCCAATTAAGAAAAATAAAAATAGAAGAGTATAACTCAAAGAAAAAGGATTTCGTGGATAAAATGAAAGAATTGTTTGATATCAGGCAAGCAGAAAGCGGAAGCATTATCAGAATTTCTGAAGATAAAGCATTTTTAAAAGATCAGGGTTACAATATGTTTATTTCTAAAGATAAAGAATTTGGCGAAAAAGAAGATAGAAGACATAAAAGATTAATTTCCTAGGTAATTTTGAAAGAAAAAGAAACCTTGGAGAGTCTAACTATTTTGTCAGAAACTTCAAGTGAAGAAAGTTTGTCGTCATTTGACTATTGTCGTTCTTTTAATAAAAATTCAAAAAGTGCTAAATAGAAAAAGAAAACATCATCTAATTTAATAGAAGATGCGAACTTTTGTTCTTCACTGGAACATCTTTAAGAGAAGCAATACGAATCGTAGCTCCTGCTTTAAGTTCTTTTCGACTTGATCTCAAAAAGATTACTTCTTCAGTCATCTTGTACAGATCAAGAATAAAATCTAGAGCTAAAGTTTCAGAAATTATCAAAAAAGGTTTTAGACCTAAAACTCCTCTCATAGCACATTTCGATGGAAAATATATTAAAAATAGTTCAGGTAATCAAGGCTATCACTTAGCTGTCGGAGTTTCTGATGTAAACACAGAAGGAATATAGAAATAGTGGAACTAAATAAAGCCATAAAAAATGGAGTCACGTCGAGAATTGGATAGTGGGTTTGTCTTTCGGTACAACAGCAAGTAACACAGGGATTCACAATCGAGCTTGTGTAACTATTAGGAAATATTTCAAAAGAGATTTACTTTTTCTCCCATGCAGCCATCATATATTTGAAATAATGATAGGAAGTATCTTTGATATATTTTTTGCTACAAAAAGTCCTTATCTTGATTTTTTAATTTCCGAAAAAAATGGACTCTTATCAATTAAAAAAAATTCCGATTCCTTGAAGGAAAAACGGAGGAAGAAATAAGTTTTATTGATTGTAAAAAAAGTTTCATGATTGAATTTATAAAAAAAATTAACAGACGACACAGATCGCAAAGATTACAAGAGAGTTTTTGGAATTATAGGTGATTTCTTTAGGGGAGGCGCCGGAAAGAGGTATATACTTTAAAGTGCCAGGTGCGTGTCATAGAGCGAGATGGATGACTAAGTAATATATTCTCTCAAAATTTCTCTTCCTTTCTCAACTAAATTTGAATGAAAAAGAAAAAAACGTTTTGAGAAGAATTAATATTTTCATTATTTTTGTTTATGTTCAATGCTGATTTACAGCTCAAGATGTTTAATTAAAATTAAACAGCCTATAAAGAAATTTCGGGTATAGCGTACTCATTTCCTAGCCTCGTAAGCTCCAAGGTAATTATAAATTAACAGGATATAACGTAATTCCTCCAAACCACAGAAGTTTTACTGACAACTGTGCATTAATATAATTTAGATTTACATGTGTGTAACATATGTTTATTACACTATGTATGATGATGTACAGTGTTTTTATTTAAAATAAAACAACTTTTATTCACAAATTTTTATGTTTTATGTCTTTCCTGATATAATGAACTAAAATTGACCAACCATGGTAGTTAGTTATAAGATTTTGCGACATTTTATTATTATAAGGTCGTTTGTGTATACCTGTAGACTATATCGCATTGGTTTTTAAAAAAATTTCTTTACATCTTTTTACATATATTACACTAACTTAACGATAACAAATGGTTCCCCCAAGATACAAAAGATATCAAGAAGCATCAAAAGTGTCTTTGAAAAATCATTTCGAACAAACTCAATCACAATTAATTGAGAACAATTGAAAATTTCGTTATAGATAGAGGTTGTCGTTTATAAAGTTGTTCGTTTAGCAGGTTTGAAACTAAATTATAACTTCTAAATGGCGTTCAGTTGCCTGTAAACAAGCTTAGCTGATGTATGGATGGCGCATCAAACAACCTAGAAACTAAAAACTATAACTAAACGTATATAAATTAAAATTTAGAATCGGAAAGTTTGCCATTGTTCCATCATAAGTAACTTTGAAATAAAATAAAATGGATTTTGAATTATAAACGTTTAATAGTTGATATAAAAAAACAAACCTGCAGGCCATCGGCTTTCTTCATCGTTAACCATGTCAACTTTATTCATAAGGTGATCTCTGAACTCTTTAACATTGTTGGCTTCTGGAAAACGTCCAGAAATTCCAGAAACAACAATTTCACATGCATTAATTTGCATATTGGGTATCCATGAATTGTTTTTTATGATAACCATTTCAAAAAATCTAGATTAAAAATCTAAAATAAAAAACAAATATTTGATAAAGAAATATATTTATTTTAGTCAGACAAAAATTTCTAGTTTGATTTTAAAAATTTTCTATGAACCTATTTTATTTTAACCAGTTAAGTAACAACCATAGCAGACGATTTTTTGAATCTCGAGTTAGCCCATTTAGTACAATTGTTCCCAAAGGTAACGCAGACGACTTCAGTAATCTATATATAATTCTATTCAAAATAAGAGTTCTTATCCTATCGATCATAAGTAAGGGTAAAGATATACTGGAATGTTTTAATAGAGAAGGACCATTGTTTCGAACTATGAGCGAAGAGCGTTTGAATTATATTCGAATTCAAGACTTATAATATGAAATCTAGACAACCTTACTCACTCCCTCATATTACCAAAGCTAAAAAAGCAATAAAGAAATTATCCGTTCATACACCAAAAAATGATTAAAAAAAGTTAATTATTTAAAAAAATTCACACAAATTTGGGTAGATCTTCTGTTGTTTCGGCAATAGTTAATGGCTTTAGAAACAAAAAAAGAAGTTTATTTTTCATCAAAAATAATTATTTTTTTATAAAAGATTGATGAAAGCCTAAGTCGAATATACATCAAAATTTGAATTATTATAAAACAATAAAAAGTTCATATAGATTTGCAGACGTAAAGAAGGTATGAATATATATCGTGTGTTGGTTTTCTTTTATAACATTGCGTGTAAAAACATATTTAAAGAAAAAGTAACAAAATCATCACAATCGTCAGTATAAAAAAACTTTGTGATTATAGTTTTTGCTAATGTTCCAAAAATTAAATTCGTTATCGTTGATAACAAAAAAGCATCAAAAATTCAGGAAAAATTATAAAATATTTTATGTGCGAAATAATTAAAGAAAATACAGTGGAGTTGCGTTTTCCCTTCACATTCGATTCCTGGAAAAAAATGAAGGATTTTCGAAACTGAGGAATTATAAAAGCAAAAATTTCTGCCATAATGAAATCTATTGTCAAAAAAACATGACGGATGTTGAGATTAACGGATTTTTGCGGCTTGACTGTATAAATATTTTCATAAAAGATAACTTATTTACGATATTAAAAAATTATATAGATTTGAGTCAAAAGACTTACTTTTGACTCTTTAAATTGGTAATATAAATATTATAATCAACGTAAAATTTCGTGTATTTTGATAATTTATTCAAAAAATGATATTGACTTATTTTTCGTTATTTAGAAGTCGTTGTTTATGATGGTAGAACGCATTTTCAAATATCCAATTCTTTTTATAGGCATGATGACCTTTGAAGAGCAATTTTATATAATCGATTTAAAATTTTTATCGACAGGCTATAACACGGATGCATCGTAGACTAAAATTAGAAGCAGAGCTATCTCAATAGTCTGAACAGCAATATACAAGGCAGAAATGAAAATATTCTTACAGCGACAGATAAATTAAAGGAAAAAATTTCTCATAATTTACAATCTTGATCTTGAGATAGGTATAAGAATCCTAGTTAACCCATCGAAGAGCAATATTTTTGACCAAATTTGTGAAAACAGCATTGGATTTTTACTGCGTTTCTTAGTTTTACTTAAGGGCAGGCAAAAAATTACCAACTTAGGATGTATGCCACTTTCAGATTTTAGTTTTTATTCGATTTATAGAAAATTATCTGTAAAATTAAACGATTAATAGCCACATAAAATGGATATACTTTATAAAGTACACGAAGAAACCATCTAAAATACGCACGTACTGATTACAAAATTTGGACGATTCCGATAAAGTTTCTTGTTTTTACAATTAATTGTAGTTTTGAAAAGGCTTATATATAACTAACCTTAAAATAACTTCAACCCATTAAGTCCCAATGCTCCCATTTGGGAGCATAAGTCATTTCATCTTCGTCTGCTTTTTTCAATGACTTTGAATATAAATCGTCTGCGTTTTTTAGATATCGTCTGATTTCTATGGTACTTAATGGGTTAAAAATAATAAACAGTTTATAAATTGAATAGTTTATTTAAAAAATTATTATTAACAATAAAAAAAATGAGTAATTATTATTTAATTATAATTATTTTAATAGTTACTTAAAATTAAAATTTTTCACACAAACATTCATATTTCTCCGATTTCAAATGGAAGGCGAAAGGTTTGTTTGTGGAGTGAATACATTACCTCCATCTTATCAGCTAATTACAGAATATAATTTTGTTATTAGATAGCGAAATACATATACTTACTCTAAAATTTTCTTAAGAAAATTGTTAAATGCTATAAAATTTGAAAAAGATCAAAATAAGAATAAACTTCATATTTTTCGTCATTTGGATTTTAAAAAATTTTATGTACTCGAATTAAAAGGTTCATAGAAAAAAGTACAATGTATTTTTCCAATCTAGTAAAAAATGTCATAAAGCTCTGAATGAAACCAGATGTGCCCGATATAGTGAAGTAGTCAACATTTTTAATTAGAGTCCCAATGGGTACTGAAGTATTTCCATAAGTTTATGAGGATCCATTGATTGAATTAAAGTTAACAAATGTTGTTAATGAAAGTTTATTTGTATTAGCAAAAGATAAAAATGTGAAAAAAATTAAAAATATCGTAAAATGTAAATATTTACTTGATAAATTTTATGACTCAGACATGTTTCACCTTTACGTCTGCCTTAATCATGAAGCAACCTATTTTTCATAGCTCTGCATATTTTAATACATTGTATATATTGCGTCCACAAATATTTATCCTTATAGCGAAAAAGGTGATACAAAGCTCAAGGAAATAGATGAAGCTGAAAAAATTGAATATCATAATTTTAGCTTAAAAATTAGGTCTCAAACTGGAAAATAAAACTAATTAAAATTTGATTTTATATTAAAAACATAAATATATATAATTTATTGAATGCAATGAATTATATCTCTTTAAACTTGATAATTTCTTACAGACATTCAAGGTGATAAATAACGATTTCATGTAATATCTGTCAATTAAATAAAAAAAAGTTTAAAAAAAAATTCGAATTAATCTAAATATCATATAAATAAATATGTTAGCTACACTCTCAAATGTTACTAATATTTTAGTTAAATATTTACATTAAAATGATATAATAGTTATTAATTATTTTGATTCTAAAAAGCATTTTAGGTAGGATAGAAAATTTAACCAAATTCCATAATATTGAATTTATGAAATAATTAAAGTGCTGAAAAAATCCCACATCACTGAACAATGAAAAATAAATCATTATGTTAAAAATTTTGTCTGCTCTGAATCTGGCTATAATCAGGTTTAACAACTGTACACATATTTTGGAATACAAATATATTTGTTTCTAATGTATCCCTAGACTTTAGTGAATTTTTCATAGGGTTAAGTTTAACCAGTTTAAGACCAATGTTCCCAAAGGGAACGCAGCCGAATTCTTATTTTAAATGGAATTAAAATTACTAAAGTCGTCTGTTTTGTTCGGTCCAAAATGGGTTAAATAAATATAATTAAATTAATTACCAAGAGGAGAGACTTAAAGTAATAAAATCTTAGGCACCACTTTTTTCTTAAAAAAATATTGTACTCAAAGAAGCTAAAATATTATACTTGTATTTATCCAAATAAAGTATAACAAATTTGCATATAATTTATAGATAAGAACAAAAAATACACAAGTGAACATTTGAATTTAAATTATTCCATGACGGATTTAACCTAATACAATTTTTCACAATCATATCAATGAGATTAGTATTATGTGAAAACACGCACCCATTCGATAAACTTATCATAAAAGAAAGCGCCATTAAAAGGAAAAATTGTTAAGTGAAGCATGTCTTCGAATTATATTACTTTTATTTTACTGTAGCGTAGGTAGCTAATGTCAACACTAAAAAGAATGAAATCTGTTTCTATCTACAAAGAATACGTGGTTATTTTTGCAGCTATTCACATTTGTATTTTGAACAAATCTAGTAATTCACAACCAAAATATTTTGAATTAGCGTAGACTTTTCACAAGTTAACAAATCAATCTAACGAATTTTATAGAATTGAAATAATTAAGACACTAAATTTTTTTTATTCAAATCCCAACATTTTCAGCATGTATACCGTTTTGAAGAATAATAAATATAAATTATTATATGAATCAAGAATCAAAACAGTATACTAAATCTTGAAGCAATATCAAGTTATCAAGATAGATTCGGAGAAGGTATAAGAGAAATTAAAAATCACTTTATAAAAAATTTGTTATTAAATATTCCTTTATCTTTAATATCTTTTGGGAATCTTAAATTCTTAATAATAAAAATTTCAAATTTTTTTTTTAATTTGAAAAATTGATTGTAAATCGAAAAGATGATAAGATAATGACACTTTTTTATCACAGTTAGGTTGATTAAAAGATGATAAATTGTATCTAATACAGTTTTTACCCCTTATTTAGTCGAAGACTGAAGTATGTTAAATTTTTGGAGTCAAATTTCTACCAGTACTTGAATCGAAGTAAGATATTTTGCCTCCGACTCCATAACAATGCTTTATTTAGTGTGCGATTAGTTAAATAGAAAACATGCACACAAGCAAAAATACGTATTTTCATTAATGACTTATTTCAAATCGAAAATAAAAAAATTAACGTAAAAAAACTTTTTCAACTTTGATAAATTAAAATTTTTGAACTTTTTCGATTTCTACATACCACGGAGTAAATTTGGTTTTATTGGGAACAGATCTCCCTGGTGTTCAAAAAGTAGTGCTGTGAACTTCTAGCGTATTACTTAGTAAATTTCAATAATTAAATCTGATCTATTAGAATAATAAAATTTTAAAAACTATACCTCACTTTATAGACAAAAGTAACAAATTAACTAATAAAGAGAGGTTTAAGCATGATTCGTAAAATGAGGTAAGGTTTGCAAAATATCTCCTTCGCAATACGTACAGATTGGGTATTAGCACCAAAAAAGGACATGATAATTTACTATACATAAATATCTTTCGATTGAAACATCAATTTATCATCAACAGTCTCGTTGAGCAAGAGGCAGTTTTATCTCCCTTGTTTATTTTCAATTTCTCATGTATCATTAAGGCCTTTATTATGACAATAATTTTATATTTGAAGTCATTTTAGAAACTATTTGTATATAACTTGTATAAAAAAGATTAAAAGAAATTTTAAAAAAGATAGGAAATTATGATCTTGTAGTTGAAGGACAGTTCAAATGTCTCTTATGAAAGCATGAAATCAAAGTATTAGCTTAAAACATGCATCAGGTAGGCGGAGAGCCTCGTAGCCAAAGTGCTGGAAGGCGGGAAGCGGTGGAGGCATAAAGTGAGCATAAAGACCCCCCTCTTTTTTTCCTCAGATGTTTTTATAAATATTTCAAGTATGTTAAATTCAGTGATGCCCATTTTTTATCAAACCTAATTAGACCTATCAAAAAATTGATTAATATATGACAGTTTTTCTCAAAACAGAACTTCTTATTTAAATAATTATAGTTTTTTACACATATATACGCGTGTATGCTGAGTTTACAGGTAATGTTTATTTTTTTTATGAAAATCAGTCAAACTTGTCAAAAAAAAGGATTCATGACAGACAATGTCAAAATTAAAAAGTTTATTCTTATAAAAAAATTTTATACATATATAACCATTTTAAAGTAAGTAGAATTTAGTGGTTATATTCATTTTTTAATGAAAATTAATCAAACCTGAATAAATTGATTTATAAATCGACTGCTCATATCAAAATTAAAATTTTTATTGAAATACTTATAAAAAAAATTACAATTATATACAATTTTTAAGTATGCCCAATTTAGTGGTGACGCTGCTTTTTTTTTTTTTATGAAAATCAATTAAGTGTCAAAAAATGTATGTCAATCAATGCCAAAAATATAAACTTCAAAATAAATTCTACTTGTAGTATTTCTCTGCAAATTTTCTTCCACCTTTGGTTGAATTTTCAACCATTTTGATTTTTAAAACTTTACAGTATACTGGTACAGGGGCGCACATCTGCCCCCAATGTGTTTTCAGGGGAGGCGAAAATGACCTTCGCCCCCCCCCCAATAATTTTCTATAAGTAAGAGTTGCTGCTTGTTTATAAAACATGTATGATGATCGCATAGAAGGAATGCAGACTTTCGAATCAATCAAACATCATGCCAAGCTGCTCTTAAATTCCTATCGAACATATTTTACAGACGATGTGTGCGAGCTATATAATAATAATCCATCGCTTCAATATGCACACAGGTCACAGAGCAAACACATGTTGATGATCCACTAGATTTTCTCATCTTCTGTCACAGTGATTCTATTTCTCGTTCTCTCTCCTCTGTTTTTCTCTTCCGCTTTCTCTGCTAAAACTCAATCATCACTCAAGCTCTCTTCTTTCATTCAAGTCCTCTTCATTTGTTAGCTCTCTTCTCTCCACGTAGCTAGGCTGGGGCATGAGGAGACGTGCCCACACTCCTATGTACCGCATGGTGCCCCCATGCATCTTATGCGTTATCAGTTTTTAAAAATTTCTCCAATGAAAGGATCAAGAAAGTATAAATAATGTTGCGCAAGTTTTTTGTTTTTAAATTGTGCCCCTTCTATCAACTTTTTTTTGGCTACACCACTGCTCCTGTCTAATTTGCATTTAGAGTTAAATTAAAATAGTTTTCAATCCTTACAATTTTATATCAATGAATATTGTTAGACTCGTGCTAAGAATTTTTTTAAACAAAAGTCACTTAATCTTTATCACTACATTTGCTACATTTTGTAACATTTGAAAACTTTAATTTTTTCAAGTCAAGAAATTTTTTTCAATAGTTATTTGGGAATGAATATTTTGATTATCTATTCGGTTTAAAAGCAAGAATACTCTATTTGCTTAATATTTGAGCAGAGATATTTTTTATAATGTTCGATTGTTGAATTTTATAAGTAACTGTACATAATCAAATCACTTTTTTTAAGAAAATTTGTTGATTATTATAATAAAAATATAATATCGAAACAATGTTTCAGTTGTTAAAAATGTACTTGATCTATTTATGACAGCTGACAGAATTTTATTTGTAGACAGACGCAATGATTTTCTTTTTTCGTATACTTTGATTTATGTTAATTTGGTCCTCGGACATTTCGCCCCATTATTTTCATAAGACATGGACAATTTGCCCCATTATTTTCATAAGACATGGACAATTTGCCCCATTATTTTCATAAGACATGGACAATTCACCCCATTATTTTCATAAGACATTTTGTTTCATGGACAATTCGCCCATTTATATTCATAAGACATTTTGTCTCATGGACAATTTTAAAAAATTAAGAGATAAATTGATTAATTTGAAATAATTTAATAGAGATAAAATAAACAAGAATATAAAAATTTTAAATAATTTTACAGATATAATAAGCAAAGATGGATGAAACTAATAGCCTATGAGACAATTTGTCAGGGGGCAAATTGTCTATGGGGCGAAATGTCTCTTGACCGTTATTTAAATAATTTTTTAATTATAAGGCTGATACTAAAGCGTTGGCTTTTGCTGCTTATAAAAACTTGAAAATCTCGAATAAACTCTAATTCTTTATGCCCCTATTATTTTGAAATTATTCTGAGAACAGACGGTTCCATTTTAAAATAGTGAAAATTGCTTTATTAGTTTATTTTGTTTCCTTTCTCTCTTATGTTAATTATGTAGCAAATTTTTCAATTTTGAGTAAAAGGTAAGGTGCAGCGGGTGTTGACAAGGCACTGATGTACCGCTTATGTCAAACTATGAACAAATTCGTATCGATGAGGTATCGAATCCAAAGGCTTCCGTGCTATGTCCATCATCTCAACCAACCTGCCATGCCACCCATCGAGTATGCTGCAGGGGATACGTCAAATTAGTTTTCAAAAAACTTAAGTTATGCTGTAAAATTTTTAGTTTTTGTTGAAGCTCTATAACTTTTTCTGATAGACTTTTTTTCCTTAAAAGTTATTATAAAAGGCAAATCATTGCAAAATGTTAACAGTTATTTTACTTTTTGTAGCTTGTATCAATTTAGCTTTTAAACTATTTTTGAATGATGCTGAGTAAAATGAAATAATGCGATCTTAATTTTTTGTTTGCACAATTATAACTTCGTTTTATACCCTTGCCCCTGAATCAATCACATTTTTTCATATAAACATCACAGGGTGTCTAGTAGACTCTTTGCCTTTAGACTACATTCACTCATATAAAACTATCCAACCTTGAGTTATTTGTTTTCTCTATGAATCAGATATCCTTTCATCAATTCCTGTAATGTGTCTGGTAGACTATATCATTTTTCAAATGAAAAGCCAATTCCACCCCCTAACATTTTAGGATTTTTTTAAACTAGTGTATATTCGATGGTTGTATGTAAAAATGCCCCCAGAAAAAATGTCCTTGGAAAAAATGCCCCCGAAATAAATGGCCCCAATTAAGAAGTAGGAAAAAATGCCCCCTAATTTATGATTTTCAGGATTTTTTTAAATTATATGAATATTTTTATTTGGTACCGTTTTGAAAGGCTAAATTTCTAAAATTTCTTAATCTATAGTGTTTTTTCTTTATAAAGTTCTTGAAAATAATAGCAAAGGTGCAGATTTGTGGAAATGTGTTCTTAAAATCAGTTATAATACAAATTATATTTAGGAAGTGTTCTGATACACACAAAGTCCAAAAATATTTGCTGTATAAAAAAAAATTTTGTATTTAAAAAATTATCGTATGCTGAGTTCTTTAGTTTACTTTAAATTTTAAATGTTTTAGATGAAAAGTTAACTTTTTTTTATACAAAAAACCTTTATTTGACATATCTTTTTAAAAAAAAATTTCTTTAATTTTAATTAATAATTTTTTGAATTTTTTTTTGTGTTGCAGCATTTTTTCCTAATTTTAAATTGGGGCATTTTTACTGGTGGCGTTTTTTCGTACTTTGTAATTGGGGGAATTTTTTCTGCGCACGATATTCGATATGCAAATTTAATTAGAATATTTTCGCTGGAAGTATAGTATTTAAATTCACCAATTTTGTAAAAAAAAATATAAAGTAGTCTTATAAATTTAGGACTTTAGGTCCTAAATTTTAGACTTTAGGTCTCCCGTGGTATTTCCAGACCACTAATTTTGAAAATTGCAAGAAAAAAATTTCTCTCCTCCCCCCCCCCCCCAATAATTTTGAGGATGTGCGCCCCTGCTTTAGGTCCTAAATTTTAGACTTTAGGTCTCCCGTGGTATTTCCAGACCACTAATTTTGAAAATTGTAAGAAAAAAATTTCGCCCCCCCCCCCAATAATTTTGAGGATGTGCGCCCCTGTACTGGTAAATCATTATACGGTGGTGTTTAAATTTTTTTTAGATAAAAATAAAACTCTTTTTGAACTGATTTTCCTTTTCGGATGAAATTTTACCCATTATCCTTATACACAGAATATGTTATATTACACATTAGAAATATTCATAATACTCGCTAATACCCTCCTAAGAGATATGCGTTCCCTCTCTCCGGCTCGCCCCTGAGCTTGCATCTGATTGGGACAGAATTTTTCTTTCCCATAGTGATGAACACAAGATGGCGAAGTGTCACCCAGAAGTGACAACCCATTATTATCTTTTTATCACTTATCCATCCAATGGGATCACATCTCTCTATTTCCTGGCGCATTTAGTTCGCGCCATCTTTATAGGTGTATAAATACCCCCTCCTTCAACGCGCACCCATTTTTGCGTTCTTTGACATTTTGTTTATCTTGAATAAGCAATATGTGTCTGTAAAATAACAAGCATCTGCGATTATTGCCTTTTTCTAATTTCATTTGTTTATATTTCAATTGTTTTTTGATTTTCACAGAATAATTCCTCATTACAACGAGTAATGTCTTATGAATTTGAAGAAAATCCAATTGGTAGTTCTTCTGAATCAGAAGAAAATTTTGAGGATAATGAAAGTTTTTCTGAATCAAGTGATAAAGAGCCAGAAGTAGAACAAGAGTTTTGTCAAAAGATAAAAAGACAAGATAGTGGGAATTTCAAGTTTTACCAAAAAAATATTTCAACTATTTCTGTTGTTTGAATTTTTCTTTTTTCAAAATACAAATATTGAAGGGAAGCGTGTTTATGAAAACGCATGGACTGATCTTGTTGAAATAAGTTTGAAACGTGCATAGGTATATTAATTTTAGCTGGAGATACATGTCTTGTGGGGAGTCTCTGAATAAATTTTTGGAATGATGTTGTGAGGAGTGTCTGAATAAATTTGTCGAATGATGATGTTGGTAGACCAATATTCAAAGCTACCATGTCCAAAAAAAGTTTGAGACGATTACTCGAGTGCTACGTTTTGATAATAAAAAAAAGAGAGGCAATAACTTGGTGCGAAAGATAAACTTGCTCCAATCATAAACTTGTAGGAAATGTGGGTGTCAAATTTTAAATCATTGTTCGGCCTTATGAAAATATTACAATAGACAAACAACTTGTTCCTTTCCGTGACCGTTGTCCAATAAAGCAATATATTGCTTCCAAACCAGCAAAGTATGGTATAAATATTTGGATTTTGTGACATAGCAAAACAAATTTCGCTTGGAACCTACAAGTTTATACAGGAAAGCAAACTAATCAAGCTCCCGAAAAAAATCAAAGTCAAAGAGTTATCATGGATTTAGTTGATTTTTTTCCTTAACACATTACCACACTGATAGCAGTCAAAAATATTTTGCTTTTAAAAACAAAAGTAAAGTTTGGAATACATTTCCTCCAAATTAAAAAAGAAGAAATTCTCTCAAAGACTGAAAACTAGAGCAACTAAATTTTCACTTTATAATCTTTTAAAAAGTAGCATTCAAATGTCAAATAAAAAAGGTATAAATTATTTTGGAGATAAATGGATCAACATTACGAGTGATGAATTTGAAGTCTATATTGGCTTACTTATACTTGCAGGAGTATACAGATCTGAAATTATTACTATCTTTATGGGATATTTTACAGGAAGGCCTATTTTTAAGGCAATGGTACCGTGGGGTGTTTACATCGAAAAGGCACAATTGCACTGCTTGTATGGAACTATGAGGAAAGCAAGCTTGATGTAGGATCGAACCCAAGACCTTGAGTTATCGAATCCAGCATTTAACCAACCACTCACGTCCCTCTCAATAATGTCAATGGAAAGATATATTTCACGATTAGTTCGCTTTGATGATAAAGAAACTAGAAATCAAAGAAAACAAAAAGAAAAATTTGCACCAATAAGAGAAATACAATAAGACTATACAACCCTTCAGAATTTCTTACTGTTGGTGAACATCTTACACCTTTTAGAAGCAGATGCGCTTTCAGACAGTACATGCAAAGTAAGCCAATGGTATAAAGGTATGGTGTTTGTGTGATTCAAAGGGCTTTTATCTCTACAACATGCAAATTTATACTGGTAAAACTCCTAATCCGCGACCTGAAAAAATTAAGCTTTGTGGATAGTTATATTTAGCTCAAGGTTTGAAAGGAAATAACCTGTCATAATTTTTTACTCCTTGTTCAATCACTTATTTAACAAATCTAGGAACAATAAAGAAAAATATAGCTGAATTGCCTTTAGATATGTCAGAAAAGGCTTCTCCATTATTCAAAGATTTACTTTGGTAAAAATATAAGTCTAGTATCATATATTCTAAAAAAGACAAAAAATGTGCATTTGCTGAGTACTCTTTATCAAGATCATATGATAAATAAAAGAGTAGATAGAAAACCTGAAATCATTTTGAAATATAATAAAACCAAAGGTGAAGTTGATACTTTAGATCAACGTGTATTAACCTATACCGGTAAAAGACAAACAAAACGTTGGCCAATGACTATTTTTTTTATAATATTATATATATTTCAGTTTATAATGCTTTAGTTTTATGGTTGGAAAAGTATCTTTCTTGGAATGAATTACATCACAACACAAAATGAAGAAATTTTCTTGAAGAACTGGGAAAATCACTTTGTGAAAACATGTAAAAAAAAGAAAAAGTTTACCAAAATGTGAAAATGCAAAAAAACAATTAAAAAAACTGAATTCCTTGTAGAAAATTTAATAAGTAATAAAAGAAAAAGGTTTGCTTATTGTCCTACTTCCAACGATAAGACTAACATAATTTGTGCAAAAAATATGTTTCATATTTTTATTTAGGTTTTCTAAAAATTTCTTCAAAATACAAAAAAATTATAGGCAGCATTATTTTTAATTATACTAATATATGAAGTTATATGTAGATATACGCAGTACTGGGATTCAAATTTTTTGTCATCCGGTTCTGTTACAAAAAAGGCAAATTTGTCAGCAAATCAACTGATCAATTTTGATTATTTCTAAATCAACAAAATTTCGCGAGAATGTTCTAACGAACCGGATGAATCCCACTACTGGATATACGTATATATTTTATTAACCCATTTAAGACCAAGCAAAGCAGACGATATCTAAAAAAACGCAGACGATTTATATTCAAAGTCATTGAAAAAAGCAGACGAAGATGACATTACTTATGTTCCAAAATAGGAACATTGGTCCTAAATGGGTTAATATGTAAAAAAAAATGCAAAAAAATTATATTTTTAGGTTATTTGAAATATATTTAGCACCTCAAGTTCATATTGAGCAAATTAAAACTTAAAATATCATAAACCTGAGTTACGGGTCAAATTGACCCTAACATCATTTGTGTAATTTTTTGCAACAGTAGAAGAGTTAAAACACGATCGCACTTCTTAGACCACGACAATCGATACTAACGATGCTCGACTGTATATAATCAAAATAGAACAGTTTAGCTTCAAATTTCAATGGCAAAAATGTCAAAAGATGCCTAGATATAGTGAACAAATCTTAAATATATCAATTTGAAAAACAGCAGTTTTTGTGAGCTTTTGAACTTTATATTTTTCAAGTTAAAAGATGTTAGATTTGAGCATGGAAGAGTAAATAGTCAAATTAATAATGGAAAAAATGGGAAATTTTATTTCTGGTTTTTCAAAAAAATTTTCCTACTTCAAAGATGAAAAAAGTAGCAACATCCACATTGCTCGTACTCAGTTGTTCCAAAGAAAAAGACTTTATATGATAAGGAAGGTTGCTGCATGGTATGAATAAAAGAATGCTTGTACCAAGTGATGAAAACAGAGAGTTGTGTGACAAAATAGACAATGCAACATGCTACAGAGAAAGTTTTACTTGGTAAAACAATTTAGACAAAATACAATCCTATTGTTTATACAAAATAAAAAAAATCGTGTTGATTCCGATCCTATGTAAGATATTTAGAGATTATTATAAAAAAATATAAAAATTATTATAAAATTATAAAAAAAGAAATTAAAATATTATTTTTCTAACTCAATTATGAGCATGTATTTACAGGAGTAAATAGGTGAATTTTGACTTATTTTAAAAAAATATTTTATTTAATAGGTCATCTTCAGCGCAAAATCTATATTTATTGAAAATCTTATATAATCAGGAAACAGTAGCTATATCGCTAAAATGAAGAGCATATGTGTCTCGAAAATTCAAGAGATGCAACTATAGTAACTAAATTTCTAAACAATTTAAAAATTATCGTTTTAAGAAAATATTTTTGGTATAAACATTTTTAATTCAAATGGAAAATTTTTGAATCTTTTTATTAACACTAGAATGGCCGAGGTGTCGAAATCGACATTTATAAAACTTCTAATTCTTTTTTAAAAAAGAAAAGATCAACAAAAAGCAAAAAGCTTCTATGACAATTAGTTTTTTTCTTTACAGATATTAAAGCAATATTTGCTGAAACTATTAATATTCATATTTTCTAATTATGCATTACTTTTACCTACGTAGGCTTAGGTGTCGATATCGACAGTGTTAAAAATCTTAGTACATTTAAATACAAATATCAAACAATTTATTTATTGAAATCTTTAATTTTATATATTATGAATTTTATTTTTTTAATTTTTGGATTTTTGTAGTTTTATTTTTTAACTTTATTTTTTATTTTTGTACTTTCTTGCTAATTTTTTTCAAAATGGCGGAAAAAAATTCCGATATAGATTTACTTGATTCTGGGGATGATTTGAGCAGTGAAAATGAATTATCTGATTTTATCAATACAAGCACTACTGATTCTTCAGATTCTTGTGCTGAAGATGATGCAAAACTTGAAGATGAAAACAAACTGATTGTAACTAAATACGGTGTTACATGGAAACGTCTTACCAACTCAATAACAGGTAGATGCAGACAAGCTTCAATTTTTAAAGCAAAAACTGGTGTAGCCAAAAGTGAAAAATATAGATTCTCCTTATGCAGCGTGAAAGTTTTTCATAGATGAGACAATGATAAGGAAGATCTACAAATGTACAATTGCTGCAGGTGGTGATTCAAATTTTAGTGAACATTTTTCAATTGAAGAACTGGAGTCTTTTTTTGCAATTGAGTATGCTCGTGGGATATATACGGAAAAAGTCATAATGCTGACTTTCTCTCGAACAAAAGGTATGGACCTAATATTTTCAAAGAAACTATGTCTAGGAACAGATACAAAGAAATCAAAAAGTTACTACGATTTGATATCAAGTCTACAAGATCTAAACGAATAAATAAAGACAAATTTATTCATATTAGAGATATTTTTGAAGCGTTTGCTCAAAACTGCTGTAAAAATTATACACCAGATTTCAGACTAACAGTCGATGAACAGCTCCTCCCTTCAAAGAACCGATGTCCATTTATAGTCTACATGCCAAATAAGCCTGATAAATTTTCTGGATGTTAGGTGAAGTAGTCTCAAAATATGTCTGTAATATCAAACCATATCTTGGAGCACAAGAAAAAGAATCTAGAAATGGACTTCCTTTGGGAAAAAGTGTTGTACTTGAAATCACAAAACCCATAAATAAACTTGGCTACAACGTCACAACAGACAATTTTTTCACTTCATTTGAACTCACTAAAAAACTTCAAGAGCAAAGTACTTCTCTAGTTGGTACAATTCGTCCAAATAGCAAACATCTTTGTAAAGATATGACAAGTTTCAAAAAAGGTGGAAAGTACAAAAGCAATTTTTTTACAATAGAGAAAGTGGTATCATGTTTGTTAATTATCAGTGTAAAGAAAGTAAGTCTGTCTGTTTACTATCTACTATGCATTCCTCTCCAACCATTTCTAATGATATGAAAAAAAAGCGAAGTTGTTTGTTTCTACAATAAAAACAAAGTAGGAGTAGATGTTGTGGATCAAATGTTGAGACAATACAGCACACGTTCTGCTTCAAGACGCTGGCCACTTGCTGTTTGGGCTACCAGCTCTCAACAGCTGGATAGTTTACAAAAAACTAATTGAAAAAAAAATTACTAGAAAATACTTCATCATTGATCTCATCCAAGGACTTCGTGCTTCTTTTTTGGAAAAAAAGAGTTCAAAAACTTGTGAAGTTGATGAAGATAGTAACAGCTCTAATACTCCAATGAAAAAGAGAAGAAAATGTTCGCTGAGAAATTGCAAAAATGTCACGGTCTCAATTTGCAAAATTTGCAAGAAACCTACATGTGGAAAGTGTTCAAAAGAAACCAGAATTATTAACGTTGTTTGTAAAACGTGTGAATGTGAATTTTAATATATAATTTTTTTATAAACTTTGTTAAAATTTAATATTTTTGAAAGATTTCAATTTTTTTTATAATTTATTGATAATGTGAATGTATATAAATAAATTTTAAGTTAAAAATATTATATATAATATAAATAAATTTATTCAATTAAAAAAATAAAAGTAAGATACGAATTAAAACAAAAAATATTTTTGGTGTCGAAAACGACATTAGCCTTTCTTTATATAGGCATTACTCTGGCCATTCTAGTGTTAACTTGTTACATTCTCATTTTCAATTGTAATAATACATTCTGAAATTTATTTTTCATATTTTAATTCAAAATGGTAGTTGGGTAATGAAAATATTTGATATGTAAAGAATAAAAAATGGGATTTTTTTTATAAATAATAATCAAACAAGTCTTGACAAAAACGTTATAAATAATATATTTGGTCGGCAAAAATATTTTAAATAAAATATTTATTCATTTTGAGAAAAATTATATAACAAAATATTAGAGAAAACCTTTAATCAGCGCAAGCATATTTAAAAACGAAATAACAATGGTAATTTTAAAAAGGCATAAATTTTCCTCTTCCTTTACTTTTCATATAATCGTGTTGAGGGTAGATAGAAAAATCACCATCATTAGGATTAGCAGATTCGGGATCTTTTGTTGAAGAAAATGAAGACATGTTTATACTTTGTTTTCCTCTACCAAAGAGATTATTGTTGAGAGATGGAAAGTTATTATCGTATGTAACTTTTTGATTCATCTTACTACTTTCCAAGTTTACAAAATATGGGTTCATTTCTTCACCTGAACAAATTGTAGATTTAAAAGCAAAATCACTACGAAGTGATGATACTTCATCGTTTGGGTTAGCTTTATCAGAATTAAACATTTCTTGGATATTAAGATTATGTTTATTGGACAATTTACAGTTAAATTTTGGACAAAAATATTCAAAAAAACCAAACACAGCTTTAGCGACATCTTTAAGGGCACAATGCAAAACATCTGATTCGGAATGAAATTCACAGATTGAAGTTTTTATGTGATCCCAAGAAAACTCGGTTAATATATTTTTGATTTGAGTATCTATACAACTTTGATTAAGAACACCAAGAAAAATTTCACATAATTTCTCAAAAGAAAAAATCTCGATTTTATCAAAAGTTTGACAAGACTTTTTATCGCGATTAGCAGAAAGGAGTAACCAGTCAAGCATAGATTGAGAAGCACAATTTAAATGATCATTAAGATCTAGAGAAAAAAATTTAGGACTACTTCCGGATTCAACAACATCAGAAGTAGTAGCAAAATCATTTAAAGTTTCCCAAATATTTACAAAATCTTTTCTAGCAAGAGGAAAATTATCACAACTAATACAATGTAATTCTTCAGTTTCTTTAAACTTTGAACGATAGCCTAATGGTATTGGTTGAGGATCAACAAAAAAATGAAAACCTTTGATTATACCTTTAGAAAGGGAAATGCGCAAAATGGCTATCTCCGCTGGAATTACGTTAACGTCTTCAGGATCATTACTTAGATCAATTGTAGCAAATTTTAGGGCTGAAAAGACACTAAATTCATAATTTGAAGCTTTATCTATGTCATCATTCAAAAACGATTGTAACAAACGATTCTGTTTTATTTTCTTTATTTCAATAGAATTAATGCTATTTTTAATAACTAGTTTTCGTGTGCAATCTAACTTGTTTGATTTTTTATTGTCTTTCTTGGCTCTTTCTTTAAACTTGTTCGTTTCTTCATCAGGAAGTGCTTTAAATTGAGAGTATAAGTATTCATCAGCTACCAGTTTATAAATCGGAGGAGCTTTTTTGCCATCTCTTAATAATGATTCTCGATAGTCTTCCAAAAAAACACTATACGCTGATTTCTTTGACTTAGAAGTCATAACAAACTTAATAACTAAAAATTAGTGTAAAAATATTAACAAGGAGTTAATGCAAATGAAAAAGGTTAATATTCTATAGATTCTTTCAAAAACAAGTTAGATTGTCTAAATAATAATAATATAACAACCAGTTTAATCCCAAAAACTTGTAGAAGTAAAATTATAAGAAAAAATCTAATTTTCAATCTTTTACAATTTAATTATTTTTTATTAACAAAAAAGAATTTTACTTATTTCTAGATGTCCAAAAGTGGATCAATGGGAAGCACAAAAAATAAATTTATTGAGAAATAATTTCAAGAAGTTGGTTTTTCATGAAGAGAAATAAAGCATTTGTCATGTAAAGGAACTTCACACTTTTGTCGTGTTTTACTTGCAAAAAAAATTCTTTTGAACCATACTCATCAACCATGACTTCTTGGGGCAATCTTTTTGAAGGATCAGGTATCGAGAAAACATTTTTTGTTTTTTTTTGGCAAACACAAAAGGATTTCTTGTTGTCAAGAAATCTACATTTTTATGAAATGCATTCTTCACTCTCCATGAATTCACAAGTAAAGTATCGATGATGTCAAAATAGACCAATACTACATTTTAGGTTTTATTTTTTACGATGTTTCGACCATCTTTGAACAGATTTCAACGGTAAAACCCCAGAAAAATTACTACCAATACTCACACACTATCCAACCATCTCAAAAAAATAACTTCATTATCGGAAGCAAAGTCATATATGAGCCCCTAGTTTTTTTCTCCATTTTTTAACATCTAGCAAAGGGCAATTTAAAATTCTATTTTATTTCAGTGTTCCAAGAGCTCTAAATTCTTTTGTTTTTAACTCCTTACGCAAGATGTAAAAAAATTATCAAAACAAACAGAATGTTCTTTCAGTGATGGTACATCTTTTAAAAGTTCCAAAACAACAGAGCCAACTAAACACAAATCTCTAGCTCTATCATCACCTAACTTTCCTCTATAAATATCATACTTGAAGGTAAAGCCTTCCTTTGAAGACAAACACAAGGCCTTGTACACGCACCTTATAGATTTACCCTTTATAAACATCTTCAGTGAGTTTCTACCATAATATTCAATCATTCTCTCAACAATGGATAAGTGCCGACTAAAAAAAATCAATAGCGATGCTTTTTTATTGAAATATTCTATATGAAATATCCATTTCTTCCACGTTGGTTAAAAACATGATTCTTTTTATCTTATTGGGAAAATCCTCATCAAAAAAGTAAAAATTTCAAAATAAGATAGAGACTCAAGTTCATTATCCGAGGAGTCTAAAGGCTCGGGAAAGTATTCTTTAGATGAGCCTGCCAGTTCCAAGTTCTTTTTTTCCATCGAACAAAGGATTTTTTTGTAGATTTAGCTAAATCTTTGCACTCAACTTTGAATTTACCGCAATCTTTCAATGTCTCCTTAGACCACAGTTCTTCATCATCAAAGTCTTCTTCATCGGAGGAATAAGGAAACAAAATTACAATGCTTTAAGTACCAATTTTCTCAAATAACTCTTTTGTTTTATCAAGAAATAAACCAACTTCACTCATTTTCCAAAACAGAAAAAAAGGAGCGCAAATAAAAACGAATAATGGAGGCAAAAAAATTGGTATAACAATACATTCAAGTGTATTTTTATACCGTGAAAGATAAATATTAGTAATGAAACGTTTTATATAATAGCACATATATGTAGCAATAAGCAATCCAAAATGTATCAGTAACAATCAACAAAGTATATATAAACATGATAATGCGAATATCATTGATCGTTCTAAGTGATGTATGAATGAATGCACTAATCAAGTTGTGCGGAATTTACGTTTTTTAACGCGGTAAAAATATACTTTTTTTACGGTAGATTTATAAATAACAAATCTGCTCAATCAACATTGTAACTCACATCAAATTTTAAGGCGAAACAAATTTTTTTTTACATTTTTACGATATTTCTATTCGTTTTTTATACTATCTTAAAAATTGAAACTTTTAAAACTTTTTTCCAGGATTAATTTTTTAATTTTTCAGTATAAAGTGGATTTATAAGATATGATCTCAAAAAAAATTTTCATTACCTATTCAAACATGTTTTAAAGCTATTTCTATAGTTTTTAGTACATAAATTTTACTATTAATATTAATAGTAAATTTATTAATATAGTTTTTAAGATTTTACAAAAATGGATCGTTAAATATAATAGTTAAATTGTATCAATATGTACTAACAGGTTCTGAGAAGAAAACAAGACTAAACATTATATTTAATTGCGTTTTAAATTTATTTTTTCTAAATACGTTGCAATAGACTCGTATACTTACGATCTTATACGAGAAGTCAGATGGCACATTCCAATTAAAGATAGCAATGCATTTTATCAATTGAGTCTGATTACCAAGCCTATTTTAACTTACATAATATTCTATTGTTTTGTGTATATAAACAAAGTATAAATAAAGTTTATAAAAATATTTTAAAAAAAATGGAGCAAAATAGAGAGGCTACGTTTGAAATAGCGTAGCGCACATTAAGCATTCAACTTATTTTTTGTCCAAATTTTTTGGTCAAAATCTTGTCAAAAATTTGGTATACAGGTTGGAGATGAACCATCGTAGTATACAGGTATATAGGTAATAACTTATGTAGCATCGTCTCCCCGAATGAGGTATATCAAATCTTACATCTAGCAAAATGTGAACAGAAAGTTGAACATTGTCCCCTAGTCATTTGTACATGGAATAGAAACCATCGTTGTATACAGGTTGGAGATGAATCATCGTAGTATACAGGTTGGAGATGAAACATCGTAGTATACAGGTTGGAGATGAATCATCGTAATATACAGGTTGGAGATATTTTATATATTTTAATATTTTTTGAGTGTAATAAATATTTTAATTTACTCTTTCTAAGTAAAAACATGTATAGATTTTTTCAATTTTTTTTTAAAAAATAGGCCCTCCCTCTCAGAATCTGGATCCGCCACTCGTGCGCATCTATTTGAAGTGAGAAAGATGCTATTTATAAGTCCTCATTCATTGTTGACGTTAAGCTTAATAGGGCAGGGGTTAAAGTTTATATTGAGCTTAATTAAGAAAGAAATAGAATAGACAAGAGAAGAGTAGGAATTTATAAAAATTTGTTGTCTTTTTTGGAAGACGCTTGAAAGTCCGCCCCTCTAATAATTTCAAGGATGTGCGCCACTGAATTAATCACATTTTTTTCATATAAACATCGCAGGGTGTCTAGTAGACTCTTTTCCTTCAGACTACATTCACTCATATAAAACTCTTCAACCTTTAGTTATTTATTTTTAGTTGTTTGTTTCAATAAAACCAGGTCTAACATGACACCAGACATCTCTTTTATTAGCCTTCTAATGGTATTGTTTAACAAGATATGCTTCAACATTACAACTTGAAAACTTCTTAGTACCTTCAATTTATCTTTGCAGCAAGGTAATATCAGGATTTTTTGACAAGATATTTTTGAAACTTTTCAAACCATACTTAATATTTTGCAAAAACTTTCCTGTTATTTATCAAACACGAATTTGTGCAATCGTTAAGCGAATAGTTGTTTACCAAACTCGACTGCTTCGCTACCAGCGTAAGCTTCACTTAACGGGCTTTAGATAAGCGGATGCTTTCTGAATAGAAATGACACTTATGTTCCTCTTACTCGACGTAAATGAAGTAAAACGAAATTTCAAATGTGAGTTGTCATATTTCATCTTTTAGCCATTAAGAAAATTGCACATTTACAAATTAGGCCTGAAAAGCAATAAAAGAAAAAAATAGTACTCAATTCAGAGACTAACTTATTTGTTCATTTTAAATGCAACTTATTGGCAAATGACCCAATATGGGTGCAATATTTTGCGCAAAACAATCCACTCAGTGAACCTTTATTGGTGCCCATTAAACCTCTACGCGGTATTTAGGGAAACGAGGACTCCACTTTGAGAATCATTGAGAGGTAGTGATGCAATCAGAATTACAAACAGGGTAATTTGACTTGATAAAATTAGTGCAGTTGTGGTGGGATTGAGAGCTTACAGTGCAAGTATGTCTGGTAATAATGGTATGGTGTTCATTGGACAAAAATTCTCTTATAATAAATTTGAAAATTATAAAAAAAAAAAAGGATTTCTTCAAGATCAGTAAGATTACCCCTCCTGAGTTGCCTCCCCCTGTTAATGTATCGAACGTAGTAGAATCAGACATTCTGGGCAACATCCAGAGTCCCACCCTATAATTCAAACAATCTATATTGGGATACACTCCCAGTCATCCCTCCCACCCTGAAATGTTGTCGGCAAATACACCAGCCTCATTAGCTGAAAGAAGAATTGAGGGGTTTATCAATGCTTAGTCGCTACACCTACGTAACGCCAAAGATAATGTTATAATCAATTTATTCACAATTTTAAAAAATAACGTGTGAAAAGTAAGTTTTGAAGATTTAACGCAAATCAACATTATCCCTGCAACTGCTTGCTTGGCTACGCAAAGCAATTGGGAAATCGCATTGCAACAAATGGATCAAAGCAGCATGCCAAACCTTCCCGTGCCTAACAAGCCTACAACCTCACAGTAAGCGTTTCGCTACAACGCCGCTGTCCAGCAGACAAAAGCAGCGAGGCGAAAAAATGCGGACACAAGTAAAAAGTTTAAAACAGCTTTGGAAAATGGTGATAACACCATAGGGGACACAAAATTGAGTGCTTCATTAAATCGTCCTGAGCTTGTCGAAGCAACTCCAAAGATACCTGTTCAAGACAACACCAGTGAAGAAGCAAGCGCAGCATGGGAAAGTGAATGGTTAGAAGATTTTGAATGGGTTAATATCAATGAGGTAGAGAAGGTTTTATGGCCTGAGATCGAGGACGTTGAAGAATGTCTAAGTAAGGACATAGTGACAATCCTACCAGAAGTGCCTGTAAGAATCGAATGGTTAGAAGAGATTCTTACAGAAACCTTTGGAAAAGATTGTTAATGTTTTGGAACAAGAACTGTCAATGGACGACATGGTGGGAAAGATAAAATCTTCCGATATGCTCTCGAGCATTGGAAAATGGATGATTGTTACCTTGGAGTGCTTAGAGCATAAGGATTTCTTTTCCGAGAAAGAATGGAGAGCAATCTTTAACAAGGTATTAAGCTTTGACATCCCAGGTGAATCTCCTTCGAAGGAAGCTAGCGAAGCTACAGAGACAAATGAAGCAGAAGAATATAAGGATTTGGAGGACCTGTATGATGATCATGTCTCCATGTTATCCTTCTCAAAAATCAACAAGTTTTTCAAATATCATAGCAGAACAAAGACTGATAGTGGAGCCAAGTTCTCGTGTATAAACACCATTTAGAAGGCTCCTGGAGACATGAAAGATTTTAAATGTTCAAAGATTCTCAAACATGGATACCGCCCGTTACTACAATCAAATAAAAGCTTCAGTACATTCTCCAAGAATAGCCAGTGCCGCAAGGATGAAGTACGAATCTTAAAATGAAAATTAATTCCCAAACTTTTAAAGGAAGGAATGGTAAAGCCGATTACAAACAGTACAATCCTATCGACAGTGTTTCTCATACCAAAGCAAAAAAAGTGAAATCAGATTAATATCCGATTTTTCCTTTTCCAAAGAAATGTTCAAAAAAGAGCTATTCTTTTAATAAAGCCTAATCAACTGCACATGCTTAACAGAAAGTAAAACTTCGGTATTAAAATCGATATTAAAAACGACTTATATGGATTAAAGCTTGCGGATAGTGTAAGAAAACTTTTTACGTTTAAGATCGATCAAACTACTTATGCGTATCAAAGATTGCCAATAGGTGCTGCATTCACCCTAGGGGCAGTGCAGTATGTTTTACGCAAACTCATTGGAGTGTTTACGGAAAGAGAGGGCAATCGTAATCTCATCCTCGCCTACACCGACGATATTCTATTATTATTGTCAAAGAAGTTAGAACTAGAAGGTACAGCTATGGTGGGCGCAAAATTCAAGGAGTTCCTAATCAAAGGCAATATTACTGTAAATGAAGCAAAAACGCGTTAACGTTGGTAATTCTTTTCAGGAAAATCCGTTCACCCTGTTATCGAAAAGATGCTTGTGATTCATTTCCTTTATATCTAGAAGCGATCCCAGGCAATTACACGCTTTATTAAAGTCTCTTCTCCTAGATCAAGAATGGAAGTATAAGCAAACAAGCATGGAAAAGAGCCTGGACAGAAATCACAAGCCCTATTCCGCTCCTGGAAAGATATGAATCAAAGTCGTAAAGAATTTATTGGGTTCATGATTGGTATTGAAAGAAACCGAAGAAATTTGGAGCAACGCCACCACGGCTTTGAAAGCAATTCGAAATAGAGGTTCAAAAGAAAAATCAATGGGTGTTAAAGTTAAAACTTATCGCAGATTACCCCTTATATAGCACAAGATAGGAAGGCTAAATTTAGTAAAATTGGCAATTTTTACCCCCCCCCCTCCCCCGCCACAGCAAAAATTAAATAATTTTTAAAAAGCAGACAAAAAATATTTTATACAACATAGTATTAAAAAATTATAATCTAGGATATATAATCTTTTTTTATAAAATATTAAAAAATATATAATTTTTTTTATACAATCTAGGTCTCTATAAAAAGCTAGTTCCAAAAGAAAGCGGTAAACAAGTGCCATTAAATTTTCTTCTCTTTTTTCAACAAAGAATATAAATGCAGGTAAGTTTTTAGGGTCACAATTATATTTGGAAAATTTTAGAAATAATAAAAAATACTGTTATAAATAAGAAAAAATTCAATTTGGGACAAAGTTGATATTAAGGACAAGCAGGGTAAAATTTGGTCACAAAAAGCATGAATTTGGAAGAAGTAGTCAGAACGGAGAAGAAAAGGGCCGAATGGATTAGAACATCACCAAAATAAAAAGGAAAATAACAAATAGTTTATCTTCAATATTTTAATCGAAAATTTTAACTAAAATAAAAATATCAAATTTAGATACATTAAAAAATCGTGGCATATATTCAGAGTAATAATTAAAAACACCTATAGAACATGACGTTAAAACTTTATTAAATAATTTCACGGTTCAATTATTTTTATATAAGCTATAATTACTTGAAAAGTAAATAAAAAAACATTTTACATTCAAAAAAAACTGAAAATCAAAATAATAAAACTTTATATATTACTTAAAAAAGAACGAAATAATAGAAAAAATTAGGAAACTAAGGGTGGACTCGTTTTGAAAAACAGACGATAAATTTGAATAAACTATAAAAAAATATAAATTTTAAAAACTGAATTGACTTTTTCTGTTACTAGATAAAGTCTCTACCTAGAAAAATAATTTATATTTTGAGCGTTAAAATTAAAATATGTTCAACAAACATTGATTTATCCTTGATTTTTCTATAATATAAATGACGTATGGATGCGAAATTATATCTGTAAATATATAATTTTAAAAACTGAATTGACTTTTTCTGTTACTAGATAAAGTCTCTACGTAGAAAAATAATTTATATTTTGAGCGTTAAAATTTAAATATGTTCAACAAACATAGATTTATCCTTGATTTTTCTATAATATAAATGACGTATGGATGCGAAATTATATCTGTAAATATATAATAATTCATTTACAATTATTATTTGTAATACCAAACATCAATGGTCTTTTCTTTATTTCTTTCTTTAATAACTTTCTAATGCGACCAAAGTGTATAAAGTTTCTGAAACCCTAAAATATTTTTTGAATAAAATTGAAATATCGAATTAAATAAGGAGATTTCAAATTATGTTATGAAGAAAATTTAGCTACTATCCAGATTCACATGTAAGTTGAAAATGCCACATTCCGTTTCTTATATTAAAAGATAGGTAGGCAGGGTGAGATGCGCCAGTTGTGAACTATATTTCTAGTTTCGTTGAAAATGATGGTAAAATCTTTATACGATTGATATGTTGTTTAGATGCAGTCGTCTAAAGGTTAGGGATTTATCAATATCGGCTATTGTTAGATTGTGAGATGCTAGAAATAATAGTGTGAGTGAGCCTCGTGTATTTGATTTTATGTCCCAGATGTAGAATCTAGTATTTAAGTCGGTGGATATAACTATGTGGTGGTTGTTGTCTATGTTATGTTTGATTTCTGTAAGTGATTGAAGGAAGTTGTTAGGTATGGGGGAAGGGGGGGGGGGGGTTTAAAAGGAAAATTGGGAGTAGAGAGAGCAGAAGGGTAAGGATTTGGAGTTTAAGGGAATAAGTGTGAAATAGTAATTTAAGCTAGAGTATTGATAAAGGGGTGTATTAGTAATTGATCGTTTTATAAATAATAATGCTGAGCGGTAGGACTTTTTACCCAAATACAGCCAAATATACCCAAATACAAACAAGTATATTCTTTATTTACAAATAAAAACTTAAAATTAAAAATAATATTATATAAATGCTTAAAATATAAGATACACAGATATTTAAGTATGAACAAAGTCTGGCAATAAAGTATTGTTATAACTATTTTTACATCTCCCATTATGTTGCCAGGTCATACATATTGGTTGGTTGGAGATATCAAAGCACTTTCAGCCTTAATGGTTAATCTTCCATTTTAAAATTTAAAAAGGTTAATGCTTAAGATGGTTAATCACAATTTTTGTGAATTTATTTTTAGAGTTGGGAGCCTTGGGGATCGAACCCCTGACCTTCAACTGTTAAGCTGAGAGGTACACCCTAACAACCATTGAGGCTCTGTGAGAAGTGGTGGAGATAAAATATCCATTAGATTTTTACATACCCTTTTTTATTCAAACATACTATTATAAAATAATTATTATATTTTAAGTTATTATTATAATATAAACAATTATAATAAAAAAAAATTAAATACCTAACTATAAAATTGAACCACTAAATACTTGGGTCTCACCTTTCAAACCAATTTGAAATGTTCTACACACTTCAAAAACATTTACACAAAACTCACCAAGACCTTATTTCAATTAAGAGCAGCCATTTCATACAAATGGGGCCTCAGTATCCACCACTCTCTTTTTATTTAGAAATCACTCATACTTCCATCACTTCAATATGGCATTCTATCTTGGGGGTCATCACTCGATCATCCCACAACCCTGACTTTTCTTTTTAAAATCCATCGCCTTAGTCTTTTAACAATTTCAAAAGCTTTCCGCACAACTTCCACTTCTTCTTTAGAGTTCATGTTAAAATGCCCGCCCCTTCTCATTCATTTGAAAAGCACACTCATCAAACATTACGTCAAGATATACAAATCCTTACTACCTCCCTCTTCAGCCTCCATGCTCCACCTACCCTTCAACGCTATACATCCATAGACAATCCTTCTCCATACGGCACTCCCACACCTGCAAAAATATCTCGTACACCAAAAAGTTCATCCAGCCACACTAACACACCCATCGTTATCTCTTCCATGCAACATCACAATTTATCCCAATAAGGACACCGCAATTACTCACATAAAAGAGATCAGACAACTCTCAAACCTCTCTACACTCAGAATTTTCACAGATGCAGCCAAATCAATAAACAGATGCGCTTTCGCATACGCTCTCCACGCAGGCGACTCTCTAATTCCCTTCCATTCCTCAAATTCTCCATTAAACCACTTGACCACGACATATGATGCTGAATGAACAGCCTTAATCGCCTCCTGCTATCACATTACCCATAACATTTACCTGTTCAAACAGTTCACCCACATCCATTTCTACACAGACTCACAGAAAATTACACGTGACCTATATCTTCACAGAAACATTCCTTTCCACACCTCAATCCTATTCTCAAAACTGCGTTCTCTCTCTTCTCTTTTCACGATTTCTATTCTCTGGTGCCCTGCTTATTCTAACATACAAGAAAACATACGCGTAGACTTGCTCGCTAAACAAGCCCTTTCCAAAACACACACATCACACCTAACTTCCATAAACCCCGATGTTCTCACTCAAAACCTCACTTTACACACATTTAATCAATGGCAACAGATTATCACCAAGTCCTCCAACACCACGCTCTCAGATATACCGGATATAAAAGCAATTCACCAAACTTGGGCCATCAACAATTTCACCCCATCGCTATCCATAATAAGATGGTTTTCAGGTCACTGCCCCCTGTAAATCATATCCTTATCACATCAAACTCACCGACAATCAAACCTGACTTTTCTGCAACGACCCTTTAGAAACACCTTATCATCTATTATTCATTTGCCCTTTTTTCATCTCCTATCGACACACAATGATAAACTCGTGCATCAAAACTCTAGGCCATTTTCCAACCAACTTCAGCCAAATCCTCTTCCACCCCAATTTATTAAACGCACTATCTTCTTCGATTAAAACCATCGAACCCATCCTACTAACGCATCCTCATTAAGCACACTTAGTTTCTTTTACTTACATTTTAGAAATCTCTCACTTTATTTCCATCAGCCTTGCCAAGCTTAAACCGTCTTCAAGCTTTCAACAACGCTCTCGAACGATCTTCAACTAATCTTTAACAAGCAGTTTGCAAGCATATCAATTGATTTTGGAAAGGGCTTTGACATCCTTACCAATCCTTAACTATAAAATTAGCTATAATATATAATAAAATATTATTCTATATAGCTATTTTAAGTTTTTGTTAGCTAATATATAGCCTTACAGGAGAAAGAGCTTTGATATCCAACCAACCAAGGTAGATACGTAGCTATGGAGATTTCTAAGCACTTTCCAGCTGGAGCTGATATGCTTGCAAGTCTGCTGGAATTTAGTCTTCAAAGTCTGAGTTTAGTCTTTGTGGATCTTTCTGAAATAGAAAAGAAAAATTTGGAAGGTTTTCATGGATGTAGACACTAGACTGTTTTGTAGAATGTATGGGTTAGTGATGATAATGGCTTATTGTTATTAGATATTTAGAGTAGGATTGAGTGTTTGGTTTACAGAGAGTATTGGTTCGATTGTGGTTATGAGAAGAGAGAGATGTTTGACGAGTAATGGGTGTTGTAAAGATCATGTAGAGAGGATGGAATATCTTTTAAAAGAGTTTGAGTGAAGTTTGAATTTGAAGAAGTATGGATTACAAGGGCAATGAGATGAGAGCCAGCGAATGATGTTCCGAGGGAGTGAGTGAAAGTGTTTGTTTAAAATGAGTTGTGATAATAGCATAGATGTCGGAAGTGATGTGATGGTTGAGTCAATAGATTGTTGCCACTGTAGTAGTGTAGAGTTAGTTATTGTGTTGTAAA
This sequence comes from Nectonema munidae, assembly GCA_030549495.1. NCBI lineage: Eukaryota > Metazoa > Nematomorpha > Nectonematoida > Nectonematidae > Nectonema > Nectonema munidae. Next base: position 523,119 of record JAUIRK010001035.1, read on the forward strand.
AGTGGAGATGGGTAGAGAAAATAGGGGTAGGATCTGTGAATCGGAGATTCTTGATTTTCAAACGTAATCTACAAGGTAGTTTTCGAAACAGCTGGAATGAGCTGGGCACCAAACGATTTTTAATTCAAAGTGATTAGATAGATGAATAAGTTTGCTTGCTAAACTAAAATTTCAGTGTGAGATTTGTTTTCAAGTTTTAGGTCATTTATTAAATTTTGCGAGTCTGTGAAAAAAGTGATATATTTGAAGAAGGTAGAAAAGGAAAATGAGACTTTTATAAATGAACTTTGTGATTTTTGGAGAAAGTCCCCATTTGTAAGAAATTGCGCTTTTAAGAGAGAAAAGATTTTTGACTAATTTTTGTGAAGTGTTTTTGAAATGAGTAGAGAATTTTAAGTTGGGTTGGAAAGTGAGCCCAAGATATTTTACTTGGTTCTGTAGATCTAATTTGTTTGATGTGTTAAGTTGCAAGAGTAAATGTTTAATTCTTTTGCGTGTGAAATGAATTAAGTTAGGGTTAAAAGAAATTTTGTATTGTTGCGCTTTGAATTGGATTTTTTTGTAGGGAATGGGATTGTTTGAGGTTTTCGTTTTGCTCAGAACTAGAAAATGAGAAAAGGAGGTCGTCGGAATATCCCTTAGAAAAGTTAGAGTTGTTGTTGATAAAAGCTAGAAGGGGGTTGATGAGTATTAATCACAGTAGGTCAGATAAGCTGTCACCTTGAGGAGTAGAGAGAGAGAGCTCGCGAATATATGAGTTGTTGTTTTGAATTAGAATTAGAATAGAAGTATTTTCGATATCTAGGAATAAAGTTAAAGCTATTTTATCATTTTTTAGTGCAGATTGGAGGTAAAGTGTAAAGCGAGAAAGTGCTAATTCTGAGTTTTTGTTGGGAAAATAGGCAAATTTGTTAGCGTGAATGAGTTGATTTTTTAAGCTATAATGTAGCAATCTCTTCCTGAGAATTTTCTCTAAAATTTTGCCTATAGTCGGTAAAAGAGATATGGGGCGCCAAATTTTTATGTTATTGGGATTTTAATTGGGTTTAGGAATCAAGATTAATTTGCTAATTTTCCAGATATTGGGAAAGTAGCTTAGTCTTAGGCAACTTATGAATAGTTGAAGTATGTGGGGATAGATAATATGGTATGTTTTGCGAACGTGTTTTATGGATATGTGGTGGTAGCTGCATGCTAGTTTGGGTTTTAAGGAGTTTACGGAGTTGTTGAGTTCTGTAATGGTGATTCGTGGAAAATCAAAAGTGTTGGTATTACGTAAATATGATTGAGCTTTCAGTCTTATGATGGAATTGTGAATGTTGTCGGATACTAGTGAATCGGATGGAAAAAGTGATGTAAGAAAGGAGGGGTTCAAATATGATGTTTCAGTGTTGTTTGCTGGAAGTATATGGGGAGGTAAGGGAGATGAGGATTTTTTATTGGTAATTTTATGGATAGTGCTCCAGGGTTGGACGGAGTTTGAGTTGTGAATTTTTTCCAGCGTTGTTTTTTTAGCTTTATTGATTTCTTTTTTGTATGAGTTTTTCAGTTGGAAGTGATGTTGAATGTTATCATGGTTGTTTATTTTTCTTATAAGTTTTGATGAACGTTTGAGTTGGTGTTTTAGGTTGTTCATGTAGGAGTTCCAGAAATAGGCGTTTTTGCGTTTTGGAAATGGGTTGTTTGGAGTAGAAGTGAGAATAGAAGTTGAAATTTTTTGGTTTAAGGATATGGCTGATTTCTCTAATTCTGATGTTGTGTTGGTTTTCATTTAGGCATTGGATAGTTTTGATTGTAGGGTTTTTAGGAAAGCTGTCCAAAAAATGTGGTTGCCAATGGGGTGGTTGTGTTGGATCCTTTTGTGTACATTAATATTGACTTGGAAAGATATAAACGAGTGGTCTGAAGCTGAGGGTGTGTCATAAATCTTCCAATGTTTTATGATTTTAGTGGTTTCATTTGAGATGATGGTAATGTCATTGTGGGATTAATATATTTTGTCTAGGTGTTTTCGTTGAAAAGTTGACGATGTGTTAGAATCAGCTATAGTGAGGTTATAGGCAGAAAGGAAATTGAGGGTTTGCAAACCACGAAGATTTTCTTTTGTATCCCATAAATATGAGCGTGTTCTATAGAAATAATGAGGAAAAAACTTTTGTTAATGTGGTTTTTTATTTGGGTCAATACGTTATCAAAAGGGTTTTAAATTTTTTAATTTTTTATAAATCTATATCAAATTAATAATTTACATTAGTTTTATGTTTAGAATAATTCTTTTATGTTTATTTTACATATTTTGCGGATATTTAAATTTGTTTTCATTTGTTTGTGTGTATTTGGGTATATTTGGGTGTATTTGGGTAAAAAGTTACACAAATACACCCAAACAAAGTAACAATAGCCGACAATATCTTCCAATATCCGATATCGATAAATCTCCAACCTTCAGACAACTGTATCTAAATAATATCTATCAATCACACAACGATTTAACCATCATTTCCAACAAAACGAGAAGCATAATTTACAACTGGCGCATCTCAAACATCCCATCCGCCTCCCACCACGCATACATAACATTCCAAATCAATGTCACTACTAAACCCTCAAAAATCCCTATTCCTAATTGTGGCAAACAAATATTTTGGACAGCTTTCTTTCACAATCTTAAATCTAAGTTAGACAGCATCACTCTAACCACAGATACAACCAGTATTCTTGAAATATCTGCTCTTCAAGTTAACAAATCCATCACAGAAAGCATTCACACCGCAACTCCTATAAACAAGCTTCCTAAAAGACAACACATCCATTTTTGGAACCATACCTTATACAACTTCAAACAATTAGGCAAATCTCTAAAAAATCTAAGGAATACTAACTCTTATAGTAACATTCAACATTACTTTATCCTCAAAACTCCATATCAGATAGAAATAAAAAAAAAAGCTAAAAAAACAAGCCTGAAATTTTTTTTTGCAAATAAACTCCTACAAACCCATGGTCAATCATTAACAAACACAAAAAACATTCAACATCACTCTTCAATCTTTTTTTATTGATAAATTGCTATTTTATTTTACATTATATAACATCATAATACAGCTGCCAAAGATGACTCTAATTCTTAAAGTAATCATCAATTTTTTTTGCACTTTGGATTTGTTGGAAATCTGCTTGCAGCTACGCAGTTCTGTACTTCAAGGTACATTCCCTGATGCTCGAAGAAGCGGATGAGATACTCAACTTTTTCAGCTGCTTCTTCAGCACATGACTTGATGATTAGGATAGACTGCTTATTCTCTTTCACCTCTTCTTCTTCTTCTTCATCCTGCTGGCGGGCATCTGAAATGATCTGTTTATCGGTCTTGAATTCCTCGATGGCACAGGAATCATCTGCTTCTACCGAGTTGTTGAGGTGTTGTATTGTCCATTTGGAGGATGTTTGGAGGTGCTTGGCTATTTTTAGGAAACCTGGAGTGTTGACATCTTTTTCAGAAGTCTTCAACGTCACTGCCATTGCTGAGATCGTCATCATTAGGATGTGGCAGACCTTTGTTCCAGCAAGAAATGATGGTGTAAGCGTTGATGGCCTGTCACGCTTTCATAACGAGATACATTGCGTCTTTGATCGTGACTTTTTTTAACACCTCAGTCATTTCTCGATCTTCTACAGTGATGGTATCTATCAGCTGCTTCTTGTATTGTGCTTTGAAGGCACGGATGATCCCTTGGTCTATTGGTTGGATAAGTCGAGTAGTGTTGTTGGGGAGATAGTGCAAAACTATTTGTCCACATGAAGATCGGTGGGCCTCAGTTGTTGGGTGGGCTAGACAGTTATACAAAAGGAGGACAGCTTTCTCCTCCTGACCAATACCGTGGAGATGACGGCGGACAGCAGGCACGAAAGTGTTATGGAACCATTGCTGAAAGATAGTTCAGGTCATCCAAGCCGATTTAGAATGGATATAATCTAAAGGCAGCGAGTTCATGTTAACGTGTTGAAAACACCTTGGGGCCCTGAATTTACCGATGCACAGAGGTCTCAACTTATGTGTACCAGCCCAGTTTGCAGTTAAGAGGAATGTTAGACGATTATTGATGTCCTTGTGTCCAGGTTGTGTCGGTTTTCTGGGCGAGAGTCTTTTTGAGAGGATTATTTTAGTATAGGCCGGTCTCATCTGCGTTGTATACTTATTCCTCTATATACTGGTTGTCATGGATGAGGTCGTGGAACTTGAACAGATAAGCTTTGGCAGCAGCAAGATCGGCTGACTTAACGCTTCCATTGATGTTAACTTGGCGAATGCCAGGGCGATGTTTGAAGCGACTTAACCAACCAGCTGAGGCTTTGAAGACTTTGGCTGGAATGTCTTCAGCATGGATCTCGCTGTGGAATTTTGTAGCCTGTGCCTGGAGAATAGGTCAGGAGACGGGGACTGACTGATTTCTTTTTGAAGCGAACCAGTCGAATGAAGCTTTATCCAAGGTAGAGTCAACTGCTGTTCGAGCTCGCTTACGCTGAAAACCACCTTCACCATCCAGATCACTGATAAAGTCTCGTAGCTTGGCCTCTTCACAGAGCCAACCACGGAAAGTAGATTCGTCCAGACCTAAGTCACGACAAACCTGAAAACTAACTCTTTCATAAATTCCCCTTTGCATTGTATGTTAACATACCTGTATTTGTCTATTGCCATTTCGTACCGTTCGACAGGATTCAACTTTCCCTTGATGGTATACGTGGTATGCTTGCGCTTGTACATATTGTTTAGGTCTAGGGATGTGATTCTGTATGCGTTTAGAATATTATGAAGATAGATTTGAAGTCACAGTGAATATAATTTTCTACTCTATTAGTGTTAGAATGTTGTTTACACTTTAAAATACACGCATTGTTTGAACGCAATGTTAAACGCGCTACATTATTTAAAGTTAATTATAGAAAGGTGAAAAATATTACATAGAAGAAGACTCAATAAAGAATGTTTTTGTCACTTCGTGATGACATGTGAATTGATTTGAGAGCGTAAAATACAATGTGTCAGGGTCAATATTGTTCTGAATGCGTGGTTAAAGGGTGAGCGTGAACCAAAGGATGTCATGGCTGTATTGTTCTTAATGCCTGAATGCTAGTGTGTCATTGCAGCAAACCTACTCAAAATTAAGGGGCGACATGGTTTAATCGTGGTTTAATGAAACCCGTGAGTAACTGGTGCGTGAATTAACGGGGTTCGACTGTATTTGAAAAATATGGAAACTTAGTTCTAATCCCAAACCTAATCTCAACCACAATTCAATCAAAAACTGGCGACCAATTTCCCTATTACCAATACTAGGCAAAATCCTTGAAAAGATCCTGCAAAAGCGCATAATCCACTACATGCTCAAAAATAACCTAATACACCCGAATCAATTCGTATATTTATCAAATAAAAACATCAACAAACACATTTCTAGATATCCAAAATACCTTCCATGCAGCATTGCACCCTGCAATCATCAACAACTTCACCGATAAAAATTATCCTACATATATAATCAAATTCGTAAACAACTATCTTCAAAAGCCCATTCTCGTCCTGCTACACAACAACAATACATACATCCATAAACTAACTCTCTCCATTCCACAAAATGGTAGCATATCAGACATCCTATTGCTAATCCTCATCAACCCCATTCTTAATTTTTTCAACTCAAACTCCGACTTTGCCCAATGCTACTCTGATGATCTTATTTGCCTTCTCAAATACGCAACAACTGAACAACACCAATCACACTGAGAATCTAATCACACAAATACAACAATGGCCACCAACTACAAAATCTCCTTCAACTTAGATAAACTAAAACGTATGCATTTCACACGGAAAAGAATAACTACACTACCACTGAAGCTAAACATATCAACATCACTCACTCCTGAACCACAAATAAAATATCTAGGTGTCACATTCCAATCGAATCTATAATTTACACTTTACCTCAAAAATATCAACACAAAACTCTCACCAATCCTAATCTCTCTCAGAAAAGCCATCTCATATAAGTTGGATCTTCAACGAAAAATCCCAAAGTACATCTACAAATCTATCATACTTCAGGTCATATAATATGGCTCACTGGCTTGGGGAAGTTCACTCAAATTCCAGAACTCACTAACCCATCTAAACAAAATAGATCATTAGCGATCAACAAATAAATGATATTGATAGATTCTGGTTAAGCGGTTGGATTCCTTTATCATTTGATAAGACTTACAATCTTGGGAACATTCAAGTGACTTTCAATAGTAAATGTGTCTAATAATGATGACACACTATTGATCTGTATTCACACGGTGCATCAACAAAGCAAGTTTTTGACTATTTTTGCTATAAGAGAACTTTTATCTACAAGCAAGGCAATATTTTTTACAGAAAAAATAGAAAAGTTAAAAGACTTTATATCAAATAAAGTAAAAGGGTTTTCTAATTATTTTAAATCGAAACTTATTCGGAGAGCTTTATCTAGCATATTCAAGCAGGCCAGATTTGTTAAACCTTACTAATAAATAATAGTGAGATGATTAAATATGTTCTGAAACAGCTTGTAGACTGCAAACCGAAATTTCCTTTGGAAGTTTTCAATTACATCACGAAGCATAATGATTTTGTATACATATATTTAGAAACTAATTTTAAGAAGTTTGAAATCGATGCTATGGTTTATATTTAAAAGTCAGAAGAAGAAAAATAAATGGTTTAAAAAATTCACAAAAAGTAAAGGAGATAGCCGATTAAAATTCTCAAATTCATCAAATAGTATGCTGAGTTTTTCATCAGAAAACTCCGGGAAAATACCTCATCAAAAAAGAAGATATTTATAATGAAATTAACATTTTATCTAGTGTTCAATCTTAAAATTTTTCAAAAATTAAATTGTGGCTCTTTTTATTCTTGTTTTTTTTCATAAATTATTTCACCGATAAAATTCTAAAAAAGTTTAATTTTATGGGTTATTATTGAAAAGTTTCATCAGACAGAATTAAATCGCATAAATAATATTATGAACCATAAGAATGTATCCTTACCTACTCGTTTGAAATAATGCCTTGTTAATTAAAATCCTTGGTTAATATAGCTTTTTAGGTCAATAAAGTCAACTTTTTCTAAAGATAAAAGTCAATTTTTTGAAATTTTTAGGTCAATTTTTCCTTGCCCTGACTTATGATTTAGTTTTTATCCTAAATATTATATTACAATTAATTTTCATAATAATCGATACCTTTTAATATTTCTATATAAACTAAATAGGAATGTTTCAGTTAATTAATTTGAAAAACCAAATACAATAGAATCCCGTTATTAAGACTTTAAAAATTAAGTTTTATGGTAACAGCGAGATGGTCTGAATAGTGAAAATTTTTCTTCGATCTTAAAACTTAAAATAAAGTTTAACTATAAATTTAAGAAATATTATTTATTAAAACAACATACATTTGTAAAAATCAAATTATTTTTTGTGAAAAAAAGAATTAATCTTGGTTTGTTTTTTCTTATTTTGACTATAGAATTTGAGTTTCAGCTTTTGCAAAAGATAACCAAACATCTGTCAATTCTTTGTCCAAACAATAGTTTTTTTATGGGTTCTGTAAAGTCGAATGTTTTTTTTGAACTACCACATGTTTTTCTTTGATTTTTTTTCAATGAGAGAAATTTCACTATTTTCTGTTACTTCTTCTTCAACTAAGTTTTCAACAAGGGTATGCACAATTCTTTCTTCCAAACCTTCTGAGAGATCTTCCGATGTGGGCAAATTTTGATCTACCAATTCGTATTTTTCAGCTGACATACGTTCCTTAGCGTTGAACTTTTCTGTTGTTTTCTCAAACAATTGTGCAAGAGATGTATGTCCATCCTCTTCATCATCGCATGGTAAAGTTGATGTTTTGAAACCACACTTTGTAACAATATCTGATTTGCATTTTAACATAGCTTCCACCACCAATGACATGCTTGAAGCGTATTAACTGACTTACTTATATCTGTTGAACTAGTTGCAGAGTCAAACTTGACACAACATATCTAAATAATTGTTTTGTATAATTTGTCTTGATACACTAGAATATGCCTTGATCCGGAGGTTTTAATACGGAAGTAGTGTTAACTGGAATAAATATGAGTTTTACATTTGTCAATTCCTAAACTTTTAGATGTGAAGGAGCGTTGTCTAAAAAAAGAATAACTTTACGGTTTTTTTTCTTCATGCGAGTATTGAAACGAGATATACATTCCATAAAAGCGTGTTAAGTCATCCAGGCTCTTTTGTTGTGAAAGCAAGTGAACAGTAGCCTTTTCATGTCAAGATTTTTGAAACAGCGTGCCCTTTTTGCATGTCCAATTATAACGATTTTTTCAAACTCACCGCATTGGTTCACACAAACAGAGATCGTCAAGCGATCTTTTGATTTCTTTCCACTAATAGAAAGCTCTCCACGTATACGCAAGGTTTTATCAGGAAGGCATCGAAACATCACACCACCGCTGATAATTCCCACAACTTTTTATTTCTAGTCAGATGTCATTGTCGACAGAACCCCTCTCACCAGAAATGAGACCAAATGAAATTGCATGCGGTTTTTAAAGCGCCTGAACCAGCCACATGAAGCCGTGAAGTCTGTTCTTTTCAGTTGTACAGACAACGAAAGTGCTTGTTCCTGTATCATTGGCCCTGAGTTCATACTACGCGCCTTTTAAAACCAGTCCAAAGTAGCAACATCGACATCTTCGAATAATGATGAGATACAAACTCTTTTCTGTGTACTCATTTAAATATTATAAACAACAATAATATTTTTGAAAAACAATAAAAAAGAATAATTATACGAAAAAATTAATAATTGACAATCTTTTCTACTGAAACAAAACAAGTAGCAAAATAGTTGATAGCAAAATTAAAGTCTTTCTGCTTTATAGGGGTCGTTCACAATTGACGTCAACCAATTTTTGTCAAATTTTGCCCCTCCTCCCCTATTGTCAACTTCACTCCCCTCTCCCACCTTTAGTTGACATCAACTTTTAAGAAAAAATAGAAGATGAAAATTTTTTATTTTTGTAGAAAATATTTGGTGAATTATATCAAAAATATTCAGGCCAAAACTATTTTCATCTTCTATTTTAACTTCTTCTTCGTACCTTTCATTTTCTAAAATTATTTGAGCTTGTGTGGGTTTAAAGATGCAAAGTGGTGAGTGCTCGTTTTTTTCTTTAATTGAACAAAAGTTCTTTGAACACTTCAAGCAACTGCAGCGTTCTATTAAAGTTCTTCCTTCGGCATCCATTTTTTGCAAAGGAGGGCAGAACTCATCGAAATATCTACTTAATCCAAGAGTTTTCATAAACTGAGCTTGAAATAGTGAATCAAAATGGCCATTTATCATGTCTATAGTTAAGCCTTCTGTTGTTGAATAACAAAAATGCAAATAACAACTTTCGCTTGGAAATCTAAGCTTAATCTCACAAAATAAGCAAGAATCTGTTTTCAATACTCGCTCTCTTTGCCTTTTTGGTTGTTTAGAAAATGGACAAATAAGACTTAATCCTGAAAGAATCAATTCCCTTCAAGTGCTAAGGTTCCCGAAACACTGATTGAATTAGAAAGAGTTAAAGGTTTGTTCAGTTATTATTCCAAATGTATTCATAAATTTTCTGAATTAATTAACCCGCTAATTTGTGCTAGTTTTTCTCTTGGTAAAGAACAAATTGATGCTTTGAATGAAATAAAAAACAAGATTTTGAATTCTGTAATTTGGGCTATAGATGGTAAGAATACTTTTGAAGTTAAAACAGACGCAAACAATTAAACCGTATCAGCGGTTTTCCATCAAGAAGGACGACCTGACGCCTTCTTTTCAAAGACTCTTTTAGGCAGTGGGAAGAAATATTCGATCATAGAGAAAGAAGCTCTCGCAATCATTGAGACCCTGATACACTGGCGGTACCTAGTAGATAAAATTTTCATTCTGTCTCTTTTATGCTCAACCAAAAACAAACTAACAAAATCAAAAACGAGAAGATTTTAAGATGGAGACTCGAACTTTCCAGTTATTACTTTGACATAGAACATAAGTCCGGTATGTTGAACGTTGAGGCAGACGCTCTCTCTAGACATCTGCCAATCATCCTGTCATCCAATTGAAAACCTCCGTTTCCTTCATTCAAAATTAGCTCATCCTGAAGTCACGCGGTTGCAGAACTAAGAATTTATCATTTTTTTGTTGTAGAAGTCCGTATTTTTCAAATGTCCTGTGTGCTGTTGGATCAAGCCAAGGTTCACAAAAGATGAAGAAACAATGATAAAGGCTACAAGGCCATGGGAGCGACTCAATTTGGACTTCAAAGGACCACTACCTAGTGCTAAGCATAATAAATATGTTCTGGTGGTTGTCGACGAGTTTTCGCGATTCCCTTTTGCCTTGCCTTGACATATCGTCTACGACTTTGATAAAGCAGTTAACCGGTTTGTTTTCCGTATGTGGACTGTCAAATTACGTTCATTCTGATCGTGGAAGTGGATACATGAGTGAACAGTTTTGCAACTTCTTGAAATCTCATAATGTTGTATCTAGTAGAACGACTTCTTAAAACCAGGCTGGAAATGGTCAGTCTGAGAGATTTGTGGAAACGATATGGAAATATATCCAACTAACTCTGAAATCTAGGAATTAAAATGTAGTCCACTGGGTAGATCAGGACTTTAATTAATACTTCAACAAATGTTTCACCGTATGATTTAATCTTTAAATTTTCTAGAAAAACTTCGATGGGAGCAGCTGTACCACAATAGCTCTTTTCTCCATCCAAATGTTTACGGAAAATTCGTAAAAACGCGAGATGTACTGGATGCAAATCATTTGTATGCACACATAAGGTATCCAAGATCCAGGGAAGATAGTCTAAAACACTTTGCTCCGGCTCCTAGTAGTGGTGACGTTTATTGACAAGTAAATACTGAAAAGTAGTTGGCACAAAATCTCAAATCTGACTGTTCTGAACAAGAAAAACCAACTTCTGAAGATGTTATATCAATCCTTGAAGAACCGAATTATGATGATCACAGAAAGGAGGAGGAACAAAGTCATCAATGCAGACAAAAAAGAGATGATCCAAAAAGAGCTCAAACCTGTTCTAAGATCACCCCGCGAAAGAAAACCTGTTGAATGTTATAAGCCCCCTTGGTGATTTCCTACATGCGGTTAATGTCATATTAGTACAATTACAAGTTATGAAAGTTTAGTATAAAAAAAAAGTTAGTTTTTTAATAACTCCATAGTGGGTAGTCCTTTAGAGCCATTTCATTGATTTCTCCTCAAAATTTTACTTTGTATATAATATAAAAATGATATAAAACTATTCGGAGGCATATAAGTTAGTGTCTTTTTCAAAATTAATTACATTTTTCATTTCATTTTTATCCAATTTTTTCTTTTGGTTTTGTTTTAGATAAAATGCGATTCTGTTTAATGATATAAAGTTTAACGAAACATCATGGCTGTTGTTTTTTGAGAAATGATGTGAATTTTTTAAAAAGAGATACTAGATCTATAAAAAAAATATCATCGCAAAAACTGTAATACATACGCTGTTATTTTGCACCAGTTGCCTCGTTCGTTGCATTTGAGATACGATGGTTTTATTTTTTTTAATTTTAATTTAACAAACTTTTAATATAAGTAGAAGTTTTTATATCTTGACAGCTATGTAAAGTTTTGTGAGTTTTCAAATACTCCAAAGAAAGCTATAAGCGTTTAAATACTATATAGTAATGCCTCGGAAGCTTTGCCAAGGTATAGACAAAATATATAAATATTTTATGATTTGCAGAAGATACTGTAAAATCTACAGATCTGAGAAATCTATATATAATGTTGATGTCAACTTTTCCAAACCCCTCTCCTGTCCACCTTTTGTCAACTTGAAGCCTCCCCCCTCCCTCCTAGTCTATGTTGACATCAATTGTGAATGACCCCACTAATATATCAACTCGCTCTTAAATTATATTTTAAAAAATTTACATAACTGTTAAGTATACTATAGATCCAATTTTTTTGAATATCAGATATACATCATTATATATATTGTTCATAAAAAAGTTTGCTTCTGACAACGGCTACAGAAATTGTTATCAGTCTTTCTTCTATTTATTTTTCTTTATAGGCTTTTGGGTCAAAATATATTATGTTTTTCAAAAAATAAATATACAGAAAATAACTTTCCACAGCTTGAACGCGAATCCTGTTTAATCCTCCCATATAATTATTGTAATTTGAGATCATAGTTGTTATTGTTTGAATAACCATATCTTTAACCACGTTTTTTTTCTTCTGAGCTTCATAAAGTTTGATAACACTGTGATTCCACGACTGTCGAACCATTTACAAACATCGATTTTACGATCAGTTGTTTAATGAGTCAGCTTCACCTTTTTTTCATATCTTTATCATTTTTCAAATCCGTTGGAATAGTAGTCTATTTTCACGTATAATGCGAGTCGGCATAATCTCTTTATCATGCAGCATTTTCACAAGATTAACAGTAGTAAAAAAAACTATCGAAATACAAATGACAAACCGTGTGAAAAACTTTCTGATAATCGCATTACATTTTCGCCTAAGAATGCTCAATGTCATTTTCTCTACCAACGCAAGGTTCTATTTGATAAACGAAACCTGTAAAACCAGCTCTGACCCAACATTTGAAACCCCACTTTCGGTTTTACTTTAACATACTGTTTCATACTACATTTGTCTTTAAATTTTATCATTCTTTCATCAATTGACTGATTTTTTTCTGGATAAAATATCTTTTAAAAAGCAGCATTATAATGTTCCTTTCAGTTCTGTTCAGCATATCTTTCTACTAAAATTATATCTTTTAACAATATATCAAAGTTTGTTAACTTTTTTGAAAACGAAAAATTCGTCATTTATATAAGAAGAATCAAAGTTGTGAAAATGACTATTTACACAATATGCTTCTTGAAGACATTTATTTCCCTAAATTATGGGCATAACTTAAAAGTGGTTTATTTTGTTAAGTCTACCCTTAGGGAAAATTCAGTTAAAGCTCCATGCTTATATACGTAAATAATACAAAATTAATTTTAACCCAAGAAATCGTATAACATTGTGATGAAACCATAATTCTAATAGAAATTTTGAATTGGTAGTCTAATACGAAACACGGAAATTAACACATCTACATAGTTTTGACAAATGAGATATTATTTTTACAAAAATAGAAAATACGCATGATTCATAAACTCATAGGGTCAAATGTCTTTTTGATTTTGTTACATATGCATTTAACCCATTTACGACCAAAGTTCCCAAAGGGAACGTAGACGAATTCCTACTTTAAATGGAATTACTAAAGTCGTCTGCTTTGCTTGGTCCTAAATGGGTTAAAGGGGGTAAACATTTTAATAATTTGGCATTACGTGATATATGTATGCACCCATATAGAAACTGAGACGGAGTAGTAGTGATAATAAATCGAAAGTGTTTGGATAAATGAAATTAAGTTAGTCATGCTATTCATTTATGTACTCTGATGTTTTTTAAGCTAATATTTCTTTATTTGAAAATCACGACAATATTGCTGATATTGATTGTGAATAGTAATAACATAACATCTATCAAAAATAAAGATTTTTTGACGATCAAGATTACGTCATGTCTTTACAAAGCCGTGATTGTTCTGCTTATTGGAATGCAATCTGCATGATTTATGAGAGCAACGGAATAGTTACAAAATGCCTTTCTAAAAGGCTTGAAAATTTGTTTACCATTTTCAGAATGAAAATCACCCTGCGTTCGAAAAGAATGCAATGCAGCAAAATTTTCTCTGTAACTTGATGAAAACAGAAGGTTAAGGGTGTAATTCTTTCTAAAAGAATTACTATTACATTTTTCTAAAAGATTTGATGAAATTCAGTCATTTTCTTTCAATCTTCATCGAGAATATGGTGGAGCACATTTATGAATTCGCCAGAGAAAGACTAGAAGAAAATTACAAACAACATTCAAATAGGCACATCTTCAAAATTATTGGGCGGGGACGAAATTTTTTTGTTGCAATTTTCAATTTGTTGAAAATTTCAACAAAATGAAAACAATATTTCAGTTTATAGAAGTCTAGGTTGAAAACCACTGGAGAACAAATATTAAAGCAATCCTTTAAAATAAAATGTATTCAGCGCATACGTAAATTTATAAGACGACTTTATATTTTTTTCTTACAAAATTGATGAAATTTAAAAACTATACTTCAAGCGAAAATATTTTAATTAAATTTGCATATCGCATTTAAAAAAAAACAAAAATTGTTGGCGGCGAATAGGCTTTTCATTTGAAAATGAAGTGGTCTATCAGGCACACTACAGGAATTGGTGAAAGGATATTTTATTGATAGAGAAAACAAATGACTGAAGGTGAGAGTTTTATATGAGTGAATGTAGTCTGAAGGAAAAGAGTCTAGTAGACACACGAGATGTTTATATGGAAAACATATTTAATGTGTTTGTATATCCTTTTTTATAGAATTAGATTTGATAGCTCACTTCGTTTGTCTTTGTACATCGGTCAATCAAAAAACCAATAGGTGGACGTAAAATGGTAATCCTTTTTGGAAAGCTGTAATAAGTAGGCACGTGTCCATTTTCACCCGCACATCCCTACGATTCGAAAAGAGAGGGTCAAACTTCTAACAAATTTTTTTTTAATTTTAAGATGGAGGAAAGGACACGTAAAAATGTCAAAACCGGCAGATTGTATATTGGTGGTTTATCTTAAATTTCTAATTAATCCCAAAACAAGACATTTTCTTATTTAAGTAGGATGCCTTAGAGAATTTACAGTCTGCCCTCGTCTATTACTTTCGTTTCTTCGTTCCCAGTAGCGTATATAAAATTAACCCTCACTAGAAAAAATATTCAGAATCTTACATTTTTTATGTTTAATATTTCACAAAAGTAAAATGATCAATGCGTTATTTTAAAAACAGAAAATTCATACAATGCATCTGCATAGCGATTACAAAATAAAATCATACTATTTTCAAGAATTTTATACTTATAAATAAAAAAATAAATCGAAAATTAAACATAAAATATATCAAAAGAAAATTGTATTTATAACAAATATTCATGTTTAAAAATGTCAATTTTTGAAAACTTGAAACACAATATAATTAAAATAGAGAGAAAGGATATATATGAAATAAAAGTTTACAAATATTCCAATAAAACAAAAAATGAGTCAACGGGATGATTATTGCAAAAGAAATATGCGAACTTTAGGAGTTGTTATGAAGAAGATAGGAAGAAATGATTGAAGCCACATGCGCAGAATGCTTAATAACAAAATCATCATGACTTCCATCTACGTATTCAGTTTCAATGTTACCTCTACACAATTTAGCTAATCCATAATCACTACCTATGTGTTTCTCAATGTGATCAGCGTCACTAATTCGTATAAGTAGTGCGTCGCCATTGAACACATCACTTGGCTTGTATGAATGAAAGAAAACAAGGCGTTCGCAATACGCATTTGCTAGCCAAGCTATGTCATCTACCTTGAAGCAGTCTTTGGTGGCTAAATTGATTCTCTCTGCACATAAATCAATCATTTCTTCGCGAGTGGCCATTTTTTTCATTTGTTCTATTAAATTTACGTAATCACCACGTATAAACATTAAAACGAAGGCAATAAGGGAATAAACAGAATCGATTTTGGGGTCTTGTAAATCTAATTTTTGACGATACCATTGAGTTTGAAATGACAAGAATGAAGGAGAACCATCTAACATAATTAAACCCGGTTTAATGGGTTCTCCCTGGCGTTGCAATTGCAAGGCTATTTCGAAAGCAACACCACCGCCGAATGAATACCCACCTATTCGATAAGGCCCTTTTGCTTGTATACTTTTAATAAGAGAAATATAATAAGACGCAAGTTCTTCAAATGACGATACTTTTATTTCTCGGGTGAACTGTAAGCCATATACAGGCGCTGTTGTTATTGCAGACATAACTTGAAATAAGGAAATACAACCTCCTTCGATGGGATGAACAAAGAAAATAGGAGAACCACACGTACATGTATTCATTTTTATAATAGCTTCACTGGGTATCAGCTGTCGCATGTCAAATCTATAGGGTAGATTTTCAGCTCTTGATAACTGTTGTTGATATGAATCTTCATTTGTTTGTTTGGAAGTAATGTTACTTTCAGTTAATAAGGATGAATTTTCAGCGGCTTTATCATTGTTTGCCATGTTATCACTATCAACATTGTTAACAAAGGATGCTTTTTTTTGAGCATTTAAATCGCCTGCTTGAAGACTTGAATTTGATGTAGATTCATCAGATGAATCAATAATATTTTTAAGTTTTCTAAAGGTTAAATCTCTTATTTCTTTCATCGCCAATGTGAGATCATATTCTCGCTCTAAAGTTTGTTTAACTTCAACACCAGACAAGGAATCAATGCCTAGATCACCAAGAGTCGCATCAGGATTTATTGACTTTGAGTCTTTAATTCCAAGTATGTTTGCTATTGCTTCGATTAAATCAAATGAAGCATCCAATATACCAGATTTCCCTAGATCTAAAAAAAAGTTAAATACCAAAAGGGATCAAAAGAAAAATCAAAGTACCTTTAGGGGCCAGGACATATGAGGAAACAACTGATATATCTCTTGGATTTTTCAGGCCATAAGAAAGAAAGCTGTCTAGGGTTGAAAAACAATCAGAGATTCTTTGAGGAAGAGTACCTCCAATATTGACATCGCTTCTGCCACGAAGCAACTTAACAGCCATACCAACCTACATTATGAATATTAACACACTTTAGTATTAAAAAATTAAATTAAGGATACGTCTCCTATTGCTCCCCATTGCAAGGATAATGCCGGATATCCATTACTGACACGATTAAAACAAATTCTATCGAGAACAGAATTTGCGTAACCATAATTAATTTGACCTAAATTGCCTCTTCCAGAAACTATAGAAGAAAATACAACAAATCTTTTTAAATTTTGACAATACTTTCGGCTAATTTCATCTAAATTCATAGCTCCTATAGCTTTTGGAGAAACGACAGTCTTAAAAGAATCATTTGTTTGGTTTTCTAGTAGGTTATCAGATAGAACAGCAGCCAAATGAAAAACTGATTCAATTCCCTTACCTAAAATTGTATATTAGTTTAACAAGATATCAAAATATGGAGGAATATAAAAATTACCAATTTTTTCATATTTCTGAATAAGTTTAACACATTGTTCATGTGAAGAAATGTCTAAAGCTTCAACGTTGACATTAACATTTTTAGCGAGATATTTCCATAATTTATGACGATAAAAATGAAAACCACTAGTAAAGCCCCTTCTAGAAATAAGAACAATTTCTGTAGCTCCACGAGAAATCATCCAATCAGCCAGTTCCATTCCAAAAGCACCAACTCCACCTTTCACATTGCAAAAAGTGTGCAATATAGGTAAGCAATTCCAAATATTTAAATAGGTTAAAAAACATACCAGTAATAATATGAACATATCCAGATTTAAATGTAGTCTTCGGTAAAACGTTAAGTTCCAAAGAATTTTTAAGTAAAGGAGTATCATTTTTCATTTCTTCGTTTATGCATATCACAACTTTGCCTATATGATTTCCTTTAGCCATATATCTAATTTAATAACAGAAACAAAAAATGCATCCTATTATATCAAAAACAAAATAATTTAAATCCAGCTTATATAATTATTGAACTACTAATCAATTTTTAAAAGTATATAGAGCTGCAAATGTTCAGTTATTATTATTCAAAGTTTTTAGAGATTACAAATTAACAAATTGGAGAATTTATACAATGCGCAAATTCATAACATTACAATTTTATCTATAATTAAGAAGTAATAATTTTAAGATATTTTAAGAAGCTAGGATTAATAAGACACAAAAAATCAAACTACTGAGCTATTATTAGTGAAGAGTTGTGTATATAGATAGATGAGATATAATACCTAAAAGCATCTTCTATTTTATTTGCTTCAAAAATCGTTGTATCCAGAGGTTTGACAACACCTTTAGCGATTCCATCAATCAACAAATCTTTCACTACTAGCCAGTCATTGTTACCTGGTTGAAATAGGGCATCTAGCAATATACCATGGAATGATATATTTTTTAGGAAATGGGACATTCCTATCAAACGAGAAATATTAAAGATTAATATTAAAAAAATGAAGCAATATAAAACCTAATGGAGAATCATTAGACAAATCGTATTTGCCTATTTCACAAAATCTACCATGCATAGCTAACAGCCTAACACTAGCTTGCAGCTTGTCCCCAGCAAGTGAATTCAGAACTACATCAACTCCTTTGCCTTTTGTACACGCTAAGACATGATCATAAAATGTCCAGCTACGCGAGTTTCCAATGTACGCAGCATTTAAACAAGGAAACTTCTTTACTAAATACTCCTAAATAAATTTAAGAAGATTACTTTAACCAAATATAAGAATTCTTGAATAAATACATAATTTAAATGATAATACGATCGTCGTTACACTCAAAAATAACATAGTTAAGAAAATATACAATCTTTTAAAATATTTTTTCTGTAGAAAACAGTGTAATAATTATATTTTTAGTTAGACTTAATGAAATAACTTCAAGACTTTAACACTTCGTTATAATACGGCTATAACATAGAGATCATAAAGAATTACTTTTTTAGTTCCCCTTTCAAAAATACTAGGACTTTTTAAATCAAACATGGACCAATTTTTAAAAAAATATATCAAAATAAATAAAATAAAGTGACAAAAATTATGTGGGCCATTTCTCAGGAATTTAATTTGCTCTCCCTTGAGATATATAAATGCATAGTTCAGCCATTCGCCTTCTTAGAATAAGCTTTGCCCCCACCCTCTGTGCTTAGTAACTGGCAATTCTTTGAAAGATTACCACCAAAGGAAGTGATCAAGGTTGGTTAGATACTTGTCCTCAAACTTCAATCCAGCATCAAGCTCTTTTTGCACATAGTTTAATACAAGCAAAGCAATTCTGTCTTCAAGATAAAAAAACAAGTTAACTTTACCATATCATAAAAACAGTAAATTTTTTTAAATTAGCAAAGAAAAATGTCCGGGTTTCAGATTAAAAAGTGTGACAATTTTTCGAACACGTATAATATTTTTTATATAAAGTATGTTTGTGGGTTGAAATGCAAGCACTTTGAAAATTCGATTAGCGTCATCATACATGCCTAATAAATCCAAGACCGGTTTCGACCTTTTAGGTCTCATCAGTTGGATGCAGTTAGAAACTTCCACTGCTGGTAATTGAACAAACTGCTTACAATTCAACCCACAAACATACACCTTATATATATAACTCAATACAAGCACCCAATCATTCAATATTTTTTATTTACTATACTGCCTTGCAGTTATATTAGTAATCTATATATTTATGAAGAAAGAATGGAGGATATCTTAAACCCAACATAAGAAATGACAAACCTAAAAAGTAAGCTATTAACCGATTAACGACTAGGATAATCAGACTATATACAATGTAAAGCAGATTTGTATTAAAAAGCATTAATAAAAGCAGGCGATTTTATTTTTATAAAGTCGACAACCGGTTAAACTAAATAACGCAATTAAACAATGGAAAAACAGGAACATAAATTAGTTTTTACCTTCTTGGCTTCACTTCCAACAGTAGTGAAAACAGTGCATTTCAGAGATAAGGCAATATTAATAGCAGCTTGTCCAACACCACCAGAACCAGAGTGAATTAAGACACTTTCTCCTTTTTGTAAACGAGCCCTCACTATTAATGAATAATAAGCAGTGGAGTAGCAAACAGGAACACTCGCAGATTCAGCCAAACTCCAATTACCAGGTATATCCCATAAAAATGAACTCTCGACTTTAACAAAACTCGCAAGACCCTTTGCCGGAACCAAACCCATTACTCGTTTTAATTTTTTAGCAGATGAATCTTTAGCATAACCTGAAAATTCCATCCCCAATATACAATCAGATGATGCAAGATCTCCCGGAATAGCATCTGGCGGAAGTTTTCCTTAAAAGCAGTTATTAAAACAAATAAACCATATTGCATACAAAACTTGCGCTCTTCTATGCATTAAAATTTTAAAGATTAAAAATCTATCCTCTAATTAAATTAAAATATGAATCGAATCTAGCTAAAATTAATCTGTGTTGATCGTGAAAAATATGGATAATTTTCAATAATATAACATTCACGTAAATAGTAGAACAAAAAAAATTTTTTGTTGACTTTTGTTATTGATAAATATTTCTATTGCTATGCTTTTTCTTTTCCAAAAAATACACCAAGAACATTTAACACAATCACGCTTAGAATATAACATAAGGTTCGCGCCAAAAACAAAAAATAGGAAAGATTGTTACCAGTTGCAAGCATAATATCACGGAAGTTAAGAGCGCAATATGATACATGACATATCTGCATATTATTAACTGCTGCAAGATCGAGATCTTCATCAGAGAAAGGAGCTTGAATCCAAGACAAGCTGGATAAATCTCCTTTTCGAAGTGCATTGGCGTAAAAGTATTTACTACTCAATTGTGAATTTTCTTTTTGAAATGGAATGAAACGATAGGAACCGCATACAACTTTTTTCATGGACTCGACTTTCTTGAAAACATTCATAACCAAGTCACTTGAGGCTAAATTCTTCGCAATATATTCTGCATCTATCTGCGGCATACAATCTTCGGCATTGCCATCATTGAAAATCATTCGTATTTGATGACCGCCATATTCTTGTCGTAAACAATTGACCATGCCAATGATTCCTGATGTAGATGAATCGGATTCATAACTCAGCCAAATAGTGCTATTATCTTTCTTCTTTTCATTTTCAGCTACAACTGTTTTTAAATCGTCTACCCATTCAAAATTACTGTTATTTTTAGTGTCGATCGGAAAGTGTAGAATTTTCGAAACGTCTGTTTCTTTCTTAACTCTGCACAAGAAAATTGATGACATTAGACCATCTCTACGAGAAGCAACGACATTAAAACCGGCGTCTTCGAGCTTTTGCAGCCATTCATCGTGACTCAAATATAAACCGAGTTGTTTGTTCGAGTCGAGGCTATTTGCAACGCTTTCGGTTATTGCTGTTAGAGAAAAAGCAGTGAAAAAGTTGTCGGTAATTTCAGAAATTAACAGAAAACCACTTTCACTCAAATAAGACCTTAAAACACTTAATACACCAGGTAAGGATTCTAAGGAATATCTTTGCAGAAAATTTGGCGCTATTAAAATGTTAAAGTTTGGAGAATTGGCAGCTTCTACCGAAGGATTCCAAGTTTCAATATCTAAATGATTAAATTAAATTTAGGTTATCACACATGATAGAAATATGTTATACCAATTTTAAATCTTGATAGATCTTCTTCTTGTAACTTTGAAGTATCAGAATCTAAAGCAACCCCTTTTACTTTTGTGTGAGGATGCTGGTCCACAAATCCAACTATTTTTTTCAGGTAAAAAGCAAGAGACTCTGTTGAAAAAAAATATTTAAAGTAAATAATACGATAAAACTGGTTATAATAATACCGCTCGCTGCGATTTCTCCTATTTTTATTTTCCGGTTACTCGAGGATAAGCAATTTTCAATGCATATTTGAAGTAATGGAGATAAAATATTACTTTCGAAAAGTGCATTTAATAATGCATCATTGAACAAATTGTTCTAAAATAATTGTATTGATATATGAAGAAAAATAATTACAACAATCTAGAATACTTTATGCTTTTCATAAACTTTAAGCACATTTTCATATAGTAGAGTGTCTAAATTTAAGTTTAAAAGTTCATTGAGATATACTAAAAGATTCAAATTTTTCTCAGAAAAATCCTGTTGAAAAAAAATCTAATTTGAGAAAAGCTAAATTGATATAATAAAAAAAATTATTTACGTTGGTTGAAAATTCTGTCACATTTTTGGTTTTATTTTTAAAATAATCTGTATCTAATAAATTTTTCAGTTCCTGTTTGTTAGGAAGAGAATCAGGCGAGGAGAGAAACTTTTCAATACCTAAAAATATAATAAATGTAATGTATTATAAAAAACAAGAAAAAAACGTGTTTTATAAATTTACCGTTTTTAATCAAATTTTCGCACACCTCTTTGTAATTAGAAAGTAATGAAAATTTATCATTTTGGATACAAGACGTATTTTTTTCATCAAATCTATGAGGTACAAATTTTAAATGTTCAAGAACGGGCTTTTCGGTAACTTGTTTCTTAGATGTAGTGGTAGTGTGTAAGTCATAGACTTTAACACCTCCAGCAACACAAGTTCCATAAACACGTCGAAATAAGGAATTTATATCTGTTAAAAAATAAATAACCAATATTTAATTAAACAAATGTATCATTATAAAAAATACATCTAGGTTCTTTTTCATTAAAAACATCAGATTCTTGAGAAAGGGGTAAACTATAACATATATCATCATCTAAACACATTTTATCAGATGGAGAAAATTCAACAAGTTTCCTTGCTACATCGCTTTTTTGCGGTAAATGCTGCCATAAGGACATATTGGTGCTTTTGATACTTGATAAATGCATTTTAGGATCGATTTGTAATTTTCGAATTCGAGTAGGTAATCTTAAACAGTTAGAAGTATCAGATAAGACTTGCGTCTGAAGCATGGTATCTAAAAATGTTATCCAATTTCCATCCCACTTCAATCTGGAATACAATCCTAACAAATAAAACAAATCATTTAACAAATAGATTAATAAACGAAAAAAAGGTACCTGAAGTGTCAGACTGCAAAATTCCTTGAAATTCATTTGTATATTCATAGCCACGAAGACTTAATATATTATATATTGATTCGGAATCTACAGCCGCTTCATCGGAATTCAAGGGTAATGATACATTGGCAACTCTTTCAATCTAAATATTCATATTAAAAATCACTTATAGATTAGAGATTAAATAAATATAGATTATAGATAGAATAAAAATTTTAAAAAATTTAAAACCAATTAAAAATTAAGACGTATGTTTACCATATTTGTGTCCAACAATTATGTTATTTTATTTTACTTTTTGAACAAGACTAGTATAAAATGGTTTCCATTCAAATAAATTAAGGAAAACATACCGCGCCACTACTCGTAACGCTTGCCTGAGGCGTATCTGGTGACTAATGCTACTTTAATTGGCTGCTGCATTATTGTGTACACAATCGTCATTTTGTGCCACACCACACCCAGTGCTTATTTTTTCATTTTTGTAGTTCATAATGATGTACCGGTAATGCTGAACTTAAAGTCATAGTATCTTCAAATACATACATTTCTATTGTAAAAGGCCAAGAACAGTTACTGCTGTTTCTCTGTACAAGACCTTGGAGCTAGAATTATGGAAGCCATTTCTGTTCAAGCTGACAATTTGGAAGAAAGTTAAATGCAGAATTTAAAAAGAATCTTTTTTATTTAAATTTAACTAGAGCCTTGAAGAATTCTCCTGTGCATTGACACACAAGTCTTTACTCGTTTAATAAAGATTCTCTGATTCCGCTTGATATACTACGCAGTTTTATGAGGCGGGGTTTTTGAACACTTGTTTCTATCAAAACAAAGAAACGAAATCGATTGGATGTCAAAGGTGCCATGTGTGTTACATTCCCAAAGATCCCTCCAGAGTTTGATCTTTTTATTTAAGCCAAACAATATTTTGATTGAAATGAAATTTTGAACAGAATTAAAATTTTCTTATTTTAATTTTCAAAATACGATTCTATTTCAATGTTATGTGGCGTGGTTAATATTTTTTAATGAAAAAGTGTGCGAATTTTTTAATCATACATTGTAGAGTACTGAGACAGTGGACATTCCAGAAAATAAAATATAATTATTTAATTGTTAAATTATCAAATGAGACGGTGACTCCAACATGAAATTAAAATATATAGAATTCTGAATTTTTTAACTTCCAATAATTGACAACTTTTTAATCTTAAAATATTTTTGAATTCAGAATTCTATCTTTATAAAAGTCATTGTCCTAATTACTGAATTTCTAAGTAATCGCCCTTCGCATGAAGGCTAAAAGAAAAATACTGTCAATAAAATAAAATTTCACTAAATTTAAAACTAACATTTGCGATGGCTGAAAAAATGACACATATTCGCTACCTTGACTCTACTAATACACATGCTTATAGGTAAAAACATAATAATTTCCTTAGTTAAAACAAATTTAAAATATCTACAACACTTTTACCTTTCTTAGAGCCAGTGTTACCCTTAATTTGGTTCAAGACGGTAAAAAATTTAATTGTGTAATACTAAAATGTACATATTTAAAGAGGACCTTCTCTATATATGTCGATAATAAAACTTTAAAAAATGACCGCAAATAAATACCAATATGGTAAAATTTAATTGAAAAATGAGAATTTTATATAATTTTTGAAAATTTCAATATAAATGAAGAATAGAAAGGTGACTAAGCTTTTTGGGGTAGTAAAATTAAAACATCGTACAAAAGGTGGTTTTCGTATAAATAAATTACAAAATAATTCTCTAGATGGAATCACCCATTTCATTAAATAAAAAGATTATGAAATTTAATTTTTAATAGAATGCCTATGTGCCAGTCATCTATTAGAAGTCTAATATTATCTTTTAAAACTTTATTTTTTTAAACAAGTATACACTTAAAAACATAAATTGCAAACGAAATAATCCAAAAAACCAAAAACAATTAAAAAAAAAAAAGGGGGGGGTATTCAAGAGGTGCATATTAAATTACAAATTATATAAAAATTAGTTAATAAAATTAATTAAATAAATTGAAAAGTTATTATTATAAAAATAGCAAACTTGATCTTCAAGCCCTTGAGTGATCCTGATATAGCCTGTTGTAACCACGGTTCCGCTCTCAACAATCTCGAAGTAGTTCGTAGAAGGCAAAATCATAACAGAAAAGATAACAGAATCTACGGGCAAATAATTTAGAATTAAATAAGGTGATAAATTATTATTGAAGCCAATATAGATTTATTATAGAGTAGAAGAAAATAAGAGAAAGATAGAAAAATTAATGCCATGCAAAGAAGCAAAAAATATAAATTTTACTTTCATTGCTTGCGGCTATTCAAAATATAAACCATTTAATTAAAGAAATTGAAGAACGTATGAAAAAAAATCAAATTGGTATTACTTGGTTTGTTAATAATGGTTGCTCTATGAATCTTTATATTTTCAAATTCAACGGGAATAGAATCAAAAGGTTTATCATACAGCTTCGATAAGGCTTGCCAGGCGAGGATGATGTATCCAGTAGCAGGAAACAAAACTCTGCCGTCAATACAATGCCCTAATATAAAACTCCAAACGGAATCATTTTTATTTACATCTACAACCACTTTGAAACTTGTGGAACCACTTCCGTCTATACTTGATTTAAAAGACCTCCAATCAGGATAATTCCAGGTATCAGAGTGATCCAGTTTAATATAAGGTGAGATCATTGGGGTTTCTTTTCTTACAGGATATGTATTTTTTGGATAAAGTTTTTGAACATCTGGATTTGCACCAAAACAATACAGTCTGAAAAAGGAATTAATAAATCAATCAAAATAACAATAATATAAGCGTTTTGTTTTAAATTTAAAATGATGATTTTCTAACTTTTGTGTATAAATGTCACTTATATCTTTTACAAATAAATTAATGTTTAATTGCAATTTAAGTATAAATAGAGCTTATATAATCTAAACTATTAAAAAAAATTTAAGAATAAAGTATAGATAACATATTAAATATTTTTTCATGCTCCTAAATATATCGGTTTGTTAAGTTACAAAAAAATAAATAAAATTTTATGGGGAAATTTTTTATTTTTTGCCACAATTAAAATCTATAAAAGTTAACATAACTTTGAACAGATACAAAATATATCATAGAATGGCAATCATTTGCTATAATTAAAATTAGGTTTTACTTTCCTATGTTTTCATAAAAAAAATCTAGATTATTTTCATTGTTTCTTTTCATCAATGATGCGAACTTGCATTCTGGAGGAAGCGATCTACGCAAGATAGCTTGAAGCAAACCGTGAGGTGCAATTTCAACGGTAATTGCATTTTCCGGAATATACTTCAAAGCATCCTAAGGTGAAGAAGAAAAGTCAATTTACGTAAGCAATATTATAAATTTAAAATTACAAGAAATAAAACAGGGCTACACAAATTATTAGCTTGGTATTCGGCTGAACAGTATTGGGCATCGCGTGTATCCCATTTATCTTCTGGAACACTGGTAGATATCCAATTTTCACTTCTTTTAACCTAATTTAATTTAATAAATATATTGGGAATAAGATAGACCTTTCAGGAAAAAAATAGTTACTGGATTCTTTATAACATTATCTAAACAAGCCTTCAATTTTGGAGCAATGGGAACCATGTAGTAAGAATGAAAAGCTATTCCTGAAGACTGCACAACTTTCGCAAAAATATTCTTCGCCTAAAAAATAACCCATTTTAAGGTTATGGCACAATAATAATCGTAAAATTGGAAACTTGGAGTTCAGATACAAATGCTTCTATTGCTTCCTTAGGTCCAGAAACAGTAACTGTATCTTCCGCATTGTGAATAGCCGGTACTATGCCTTCAGGGCACATTTTTTTACACTCCTGCCAAGTGAGCCCTAAAAGTTAAAAAAAAATATAAAGGATATAATTATGAAGAAAACTTAGCATACCAACAGCAGCCATGCCTCCCAGAGGAAGATTACTTTCTTCGATGCATTTACCACGATAGTAAGCAGCAAGAAGCATCTGTTCTTTTGTTAAAGCACCGTCGCAATAACCACACGCAAGTTCTCCAACAGAATAACCAATGATCCCATCAGGATTAATATTCAGCATTTTCAGGGTGTCAGTTAATGCGATCTAATGCGAAATGGAAATTTAACGAATAATTTAAAAATAAAATTGAAAATAACCTGTATAGACGCTATACAAAGAAAGGAATTTAAAGGCGTTTTAATGATATTTGGATCATTTGAAAAGACTAGATTTTTAAGATCGATTCCATACTTTGACATAATTTCAGCAGATTCGTTTAGTGATTCTACAAACTTTGGTAGAGTTGAAAGAGATTTACCCATTCCACACCATTGAGTACCCATGCCAGAGAAGACAAACCAAATGGGACGAGAAGTAGGAAGTTGTTTCTAATAATAATAATCATCGTAATAAATCATTAATGTTCAATATCGGTTGTATGAGAAAACTTACGAGGTATGACAAAATGTCGATAGAAAAAAATAATGAACATTTCTCGGAAAAAGAAAACTCTTTTAACTGAACTATCTAACTTCTAACCAACTATCTAATAAACCACCAGGTTTATTTTTTTATTTTTTTCGATCGACATTTAGTCTGCATACAAAGTTTTTCATTTAAAAACTCAAATGTTTCATAAACATAAGAAAAAAATTAGGAAATACAGACACTAACAAATACTTCAATAGGAAATAAAGGGACATCTTTTTCACTAGTTTCTAGAATAGTATAACTTCTGAAAGGAAAAGATGATGTTTCCGTGAAAGCTAAATTTTCAAGGAGAGCATATAAATCATAATCGGAAGGATGATTTTTAGCAAACGTTAATAACGATTTGACTGCTGCTTCAGTTCTACCTAAAATAAACAAAAGTGAAAATAAGCGAATTGCAGTTAAACTTGTCTAAACCGAAGTTGAAGTAAACAAACAATTTTTTTCGGTTTGAACAATATTTCAGTTTATAGAAGTCTAGGTTGAGAGAGTGAGTACAGTTGTGAATTTACTCAAAGCAACATTCGAACGTCCTAATTAGATCTTCACTTCCCACTATTCTGCTCAAAGCCGATACAAACTACCTTCTAGTTAAAAAATACCCCATAATACTCACACATTGACCTATAGAAATAGTAAATAGTGTGTGATAATTTTTATTGAAGAGTGACTTATTTTTTAAAAAAATATTTGTTCAAAGTTGTTTGTTTGAAGCTGAGTTTTTTCTTAATCAACTCTAATTCGGCATCTTGTAAAAGTTATTTTTGATGTATTCAAAGCAAATTTTTTCACAGCCTGCATCATAGAAACCACATCTTCAATATTGATAGAACTTTCCGTGGTAGTATCCTGGCTACTTACGCTTGAAATCGAGGAGTTTTCGTTTTCTAAATGCTCGCAAGATAACTTCTTCCCAATCAAAGGAATCATTTTCAATGTGAATATTTTTGTCAATATTAATATATTCTTGCAAATCTAAATCAGTATCAGTGATCTATGATACTAATGTTGAGAGATCCTGCCAATTTCCAAATTTTGATCAAAACTAGTTTCTCTGGTAAACCCACAGTGATAGAAGCACGAAGTAATGGTTGAAGTTTTAACCCTATTCCATGCTTTCTTGATCCAAAAGATGGCATCTAAAACAGTGACTGCTTAGCAAGAACATTTGCATTCTGAAAACTTTCCATTTTTGCAATAATGTGCAAATTCAGTTGCTTTCGGTAATTTACTTTAAAAGAGCAAATAATTCCGTGATCTAACGGCTGCAAACATAAGGTGGTATTTGCAGGTAAAAACATTAACTTTACATTATCATGTTCTACCAAGGTATGTGATTGAGCGTTATCAAGAAACAGCAAAATGTTTCTTTGTTGTCTCTTCATATCTTTATCAAGTGTTTGAACGCATTGAACAAAAATTTTAGACGCCATCCATGCATTTTTATTATGTTCTCATCTCACTGAAAGATCATTTTTCTTTTTTTTGATTTTAAGTAAGTAAAAATATCACGGTTTTTTTGCTTTCCCTATTACCAATGGAGAAAGTTTTTCGCCTGTTTGATTACAAGCAAGCATTATAGTTAGACTGTCTTTAGAAGTTCTTCCACCCTTACATTTATAACCTCTTACGGCAAGTGTTTTTGTAGGCATTGCATGAAAATAAAGCACCGTTTCATCACAACATTACAAGGTTCATAGTCTTTACATATTGAGTCAATTCTTTCTTTAAAATTAGTAACATCATTCAAATTCACATCATTACTTTCTCCAACAACTCGAAACGCTTTTATAGAGTGTCTGGCTTTAAAAGAGTCTAACCAACATGTGAATGCTTTGAATTCAGTGAACCCTAATTCTTTTGCGTAATTTAAAGCTTTATCACAAATTATAGGACCAGAAATACTGATCTTCTTCGCCCTTGCTTTCGTAAAACACGTCCATGTAAGATTATTGATTTCTTCATATTTAGATTTAACTGTACATCTTTTTTTGTCATCGGGAACATAATTTTCGAAATGAGATGAATAGGAATTTTGTTTTTTCGAGATGTATGATACGGTACTCACTCCAATACCATACTTTTTGCTGAGGTATTTCAAATTTCAATGTAGGTTTGGGTTTTGAAGAGGCATCTAAATTTAGCTCTACACGAGAACGCTTTTTATAGGTGGACATACAGGTAAGAAAAACTTGTAAACAGAAGGAAAGAAATTGTATGAAAACAAATAAGGTATTTGCGTCATATTTATGTAATGTAGAATGAAAATAGATTTTTTACTCACTATTAAATGTAGTAGTACTTGTGTTCAATTTCCTGTGCAATCTCTATGCATTTATCATACACATTCTTTTTCTTTGTATTCTTTCAATTTTGTGAAATCTCTAATCACTATATTCTAACATCATATGTTGTGTCACACATTGATTGCGCATCAATTTTCAATGATAACAGTCAATTCATTAAAAAAAAAAGCAAGTCTGCTGTCATTTTCATCATATCTTGTTCGAGAGAGAACGAAAAACAAAAACACAGTGGATTAGAAAACTATTATGGCTTAAAAGATAACAAAGTGCTTATGAATATTTCGGTTTTCGCAAGATTTACATGTAAACGGCTTGTACTATTTTTCAAACTGTTTCGGTTTTTAAAATACTTTATATATTTATTTTCATTGAAGGAATTCGGCGGTATGTGAAAGTGACGGTATTCTCAAGTTTTCGGTTTGAGCAAGTTCAACTGTATATCAAAGATCAAAAGAAAATATTGAAATTTAAAAAGAAAAAGAATAACGTTTTTATCGTAAAAAAGATAAGGAAAATCCATTTAAGGTTCTCTATATTTAAACTATTAATTAAACTTGATTAGTGAATATTGTATTTGTTTAGAATTTTAAAGGGGTTTTCATATGTTCGTTCAATCAAAAGAAAATAGTGGATAAAATAACTAATAGATTACCAGAACAGATAAAAATCCTGGAAATAGGATTTTCAATCACTTTACGATTTGAAGTTGATACATGTGAATGTAACAAACAGTGTACATTAGATCCTCCAAATCCAAAATTATTTAAAGCAACATATCCACCGTTCCAAACAGTTGGCTCAGTTACAACCTAGGAAAAGTGTTGGTTAAAAAATCATAGCAAAATTCAATTGTAATAATAAAAGAATGTTTTTGTAATCACAAAAACACAATTTGGAAACCTAGATAAATTAGCTGGAAAACTTTAAGTTTTTAAAGATTTAAGATGTTAAAACAAGTTAGCAACGTGTAATGAATTGGTATCTATAAATGCGTTGTGAAAATCAAACAGTCACAAGAAATATAAATCCATGCAAATTGATTAAATTATATATAATGTGCAAAAATAGAAATCTTATTTATTCTCTGTGAAGTTAAAGTTAACAAAATAAAAAAATAAATTTAGTTATAAGAAAGAAAATTAAAAATTGCGTCTACCGGACACCATATTAAAATTGATCAAATTTGAAAGATACTAACATATACTTTGAGTTTTTGATCTACTAGCCCATGAATTTCAGGATTTGGTTCAGAAAAATGAAGATTTGGCGGGATAATATTTTCATGCATTGAAATTATAATTTTTGTTAATGAAGTTAGCCCTAAAAATCACTTGATAACATTAATAATTAAATTAAAGAAAATAGTAGTTACCTGAGGCTGGTTCAGGATGTCCCATATTGCTTTTAACAGATCCAATTAATAAGGGATTTTCTCTTCTAGTTTCATCCTTACAAAAAACGTTAACTATTGCATTGCATTCTTGAGGATCACCAGCTTTGGTTCCAGTACCATGAGCTTCAACGTAGACAACATCTTTGGGATCAACTTGAGACTCATGATATAGTCGTTCCATAAGCTTTTGCTGAATTTCCCCATTTGGATAAGTGATTCCTAATACGTAAAAATAGAGTGAGGATTTTTACATTTACATGGATCGAATAAATACCTTTGTTTTTAAAACCATCAGAATTACTAAGGCAATGGACGACATTGGAATATATTCGCCGAGCATCCGTTGACTTTTGTAAAAGTACAGAGACAACGGCCTCACTTCGACAATAGCCATTACCTTAAACAAAAAAGAAATCATAACAAAGTATCTTAAAGATTAAAAGTTCATTTTAAAATGATAAATATGAAGCATGTAATATTTATTAAACAATTTCTAAATGATCAAAAACTTGATAAAAATACTCTTCGAAAGAAGATATGGCAGTGTACAGAAAATATTTGTTATATAAAAAACGGATAAATAATTATAAACTTATCATTTCAGAAACCCTAACACCCTTCTATAACAATTCTATTTTTTTTGTAAATATTTATCAATATACAATAAACGTCCTCTCCAATGAGTTTTATTTAAAATATGGAAAATCTCAAAATAAAGACTAATGTTCTTTTATAACTGTTATACATATTGGAGGTGTTAAGTCCACATTGAACAATAGACAGAAAAAAAAACTTTCTAATTAGCATTTACGTTTTTAAAAGAAAATTAAAAAATGTTTTATTCAAACTAACAAAAGTGAATCATTCAAATTAATAATAAAATTAAGAAAGCGCTATTCACTACTATACAAGGAATCTTTAAATCTAAACAAAAAATTAAGTCTACGACATAAATGTCAGTTTCTTTTGAATAATTCTCTGCCTTAAATAATATGTCCATCCAAAATCGAAAAACACTGATATGGTATAGTGAGAAATAGTTAAAATATGATATAAATAATCAGTATACCTGTTACATCAAAAGATTTGCATGCCCCGTCAGGAGAGAGCATTCCAAGTTTTTGGAACTGAAGAGCAACAGTTGGCTTTATGCATAAACTAACACCTCCAATAATAGCAGCATCACAAGCGCCCGTTCTTATTGCATTCACGCCAGATTCAAATGCTTGAAGACTAGAAGAACACGCAGTATCAACACAAAAACTTGGTCCTTAAACAACAAAATCTACACATGCTTCTTCAATAAAACTAAGTTAAAACTTAATAAAAAACAAATTAAAAAAGCAAAAAGGTGTGGTACTGAGAAACAATATAAAATAGAACAATTTGAAAAATATAATAGTGTAAAATTGTAAAAAAGAAAACATTTAATTATTTAAATTTAAAACTATCAGAATTTACTAATCAAAATTTTTAGTGTACACTCTGTGATTGCCCGGGGAAGTGTTTGTGAAATTTTCCCAGTTCCAAAAAGGAATTCGATTGCCCAGCCGAAAAAAATGATAAATAAACATCTTTGGTATAATAGACTTCTTTAGATTATTATTATTAACCTCTCAACACCGCAACACATAAGCACTCACAAAAGAATACTTAACACTAATTATTATTATTATTGATTTAAAAAAAATCTGTTATAGCAAGCAAAACTCTTTCTTTCTCCAAATATGAGAAAAGAAATAGTTAAAATCAATAGTATGAAAGTGGTCAACAAAATTGGCATAGATATTTTAAGATTCACTACACCTTTACAGCATAACTAGCAGTGATCGTTTTAATGCATGGCCTAGATCCATCATTTTTAGTTAGAGGATTGCTAAATTTATCAAAAGCGGTGTGTTTTATCCTCTCTAAACGTAGTTATTTCAAAAAATATTTAACTAATTCATCCTACTCTGTGATTCATGAACACAATCTATAAATGAAGAGGAATGATGATAACAGGATCTTTCAGACACTTTTTCATTTATTTAACGTATTCAATTTTTTATGATTAAACTGCCATTTATATTCCCCAAAATAGAATACATGCAAACAAAATAACAAAATATGAATGATCTATTTAAAAAAACCTTTGAAATCAAAAGTAAAGGAAATTCTATTGGCAAACATGGATCTCGTGCATCCAGTCATGCTATATCCTGAAATGTTATCCAACTCAAAGCCCCATATTTCATGTGCTTCAGAGGCACTTCCACCGATAAAAACACCAACTTTTTTTCCACGAAGTTCGGTTGGATTGTATCCTAAGAATAAACAAGAATTTAAGCAGAATAATAAAACAATAGAAAATGCTAACCAGAATCACAAATAGCTTCATAAGTAGCTTCTAGCAAAATTCTCAATTGTGGATCCATAAATTCAGCTTGTTTAGGTATGATACCAAAAAAAGAGGCATCAAATTTTGACAAATCTTTTAATTTTCCAAATCTTTTCGGTAAATCATATATTCCTAAATAACAATATAGTTTTAACTAAATATTGGAATTAAAATTTTATTACATTAAAAAAAGAGAAACTCTAAAAAAAATATGGTTCCAAAATTAGAAAACTATTAAAATTATAAAGCTGTCATAAATAGTTTAAGTATATTTTTAACAACTGAAACATTTTGTTTCGATATTATATTTTTATTATAATAATCAACAAATTTTCTTTAAAAAAATGATATAACTAATTATGTAATGTGTTACTTACAAAATTTAACAATCGAACATTATAAAAAATATCTCTGCTCAAATATTAAACAAATAGAGTATTTTTGCTTTTAAACTGAATAGCTAGTCAAAATATTCATTCCAAAATAGCTATTGAAAAATTAAAGTTTTCAAATGTTACAAACGTAGTTAAAATTTTTTTAACGCGAGTCCGACAATATTCATTGATATAAAATTGTAACGATTGAAAACTAATTTTCTCTCATTTAAAAATTTTCATTTAAAAGATCGAACTAAATTTTTACCAAAAATCTCTGTGATTAATTTGAATAGCTAAAAAAACTTTGGTATAATAAAAAAAGGTTCTGAAAATATTGAACTTATATTCCGCTAAAAACTAGTTTCTAATGAGATAAAATAGAATTATTTTTAATTTAACTCTAAATACAAAAAAGATGTGAGACCCTGTAAAAAAATATTTCGTAATGACAAAATGCACATTTTTGAAAATAATGTTTCAAATTACCGGATTGTGGTTATAAAAGATTCATCTTAGGTTTTTAATTTTAATTTCAAACACGAAAATAGATCTAGAAAAAGACTAAAGTGCTAAACTCTGAAAAAACGGATAAATATTATTTGAACTGTATTAATAATAAATTAGAGTGATCAGTGAGAGAAGTAAAATAAAACTAACCTGCGGGCCAACGACTTTCTTCGTCGTTAACCATATCAAATTTATTCATAAGATGGTCTCTGAATTCTTTAACAGTATCGGCTTCTGGAAATCTTCCAGAAACTCCAGAAACAACAATTTCACATGGATTAATCTGCATGTTAGGTATCCAAGACTTTTCATTAATTATCACAACCATTTTAAATGACTAGATTAAAATGTGAAAAATTTAATAAACAAAAAAACATTTCATTACCAAAAAGTACATATATGAGTTTTTCAAAACATTGTCACAAAAAGCGATGCCGACTAATAATAATCGAAATGGGAGGAGGAGTTTAACCTTTCTAGGGGAAAGGAAAAATTTGAGACCACAAACCAATAGACTTTAACTGAGTAGATCAGAACAGAAAAACTATCAATATTTTTAAGCTGAAACTGAAAACAAAAACATTTGAAGATGATTATTTTAAATTCTAAAGGTAGATAATTTTAAAAAGGAGAATTTAAATTTTGACAAATGATCAATTGGGTCCGAAGGGCCTTTTTTAACATTAAATTTTCTCACTTTTTAATTCCCGCGAGATGTTTCAAAAATTTTTAAAAAAATTTCAAGCGAGTTAAAGTACTTTTATAAATAAATGATTTTGTAAAAAAAAATTCGAAAAAAATTACATTTTTTATAAAAAAAAAAAAGGTTTGAATTTTCAAAAAGTTGACATTTTTGATTCAAAAATTTTACATCAAAAGAAAGTTATTTTTTCTAATTTTTACATCATCTTATTCAAAATTGCTTAAACTTTATTTTAGAATTTTAAAATTTTGAAAAATATTTATTTTTGATATATTTTTTTTGATTTTAACAATTTTTTAAAAAAATTGTCAAAAATCACAAATTTTAACTTTAAAAGAAAAGTTTATGCGAGAAATTTTTTTAAAAATATTTTAAATCATGCCTATCTTAAAGAGCACTTTTACCTACATTTTTGAATTAATTTTAGTTTTCAAATAAATTCAAAATTTTTTTTATAAGCCCTTGAACAATATGCACAATTTTGCTATTTTTCACTATATTTTACCGTGTAAAATGAAGAATGAAATTATTTTTTAAATTTTTTTTACACATTCATAATATATAACTGATATTTAAACATACTACGGTGGGATGGGTATTTTAAAAATACTTTTTTTAGCATTTGAACGTGAAAAAATGACAAAAAATCCAAGTTTGTCATCGAAAAAAATTTAAAAATCATTTGATTCATTTCAAACAAATTACATATTTGGAATCAGCGTATCAAACTCTATACGATTTTAAATTTTAATTTTTCGATTTTTCAGGCCTTTTCAGCGGGCTCAAAATATGATTTCACATATACATAACAAATATACAAGTATTATACATTTTTAGAATCCTCTCATCATTCTATTTAATAATTTCAATGTTTTATTCGATTATTTTGCATTGTTTAGAAAAAAAATGATTTTTTTTTTGAAAATTTACTTGAAACGGGGATTTTTTTACGGGCGATATCAATGATTATTATAAGTGGTACCAATGATCTTTTTAGATGATTTAATGATTATTAGGGGTACCAATGATCTTTCACACGTCCTAGAATCACAGTACCAATGATCTTTCACACGTCCTAGAATCACAGTACCAATGATCTGTCCGTCATAGAATAATTGTCCTAGATTTTTGAGATCTAGAATCCTACGTCTCGAGCGAAGCGAGAGACAAACACAGGGACCGGCTATCTCATAATATAAAGAATGCAAGAGAAAAAAAGTATAAATGTATATTTATTTATTTATTCGCCATAACTTTTTTTTCCATGATCTTTAACAGGACCTAGAATTACGGGGCTACCAATGATCTTTCACACGTCCTAGATTAAAGGTACCAATGATCTGTCACACGTCCTAGAATCTACCAATGATCTTTCACGCGTCCTAGATTTTTGAGATCTAGAATCCTACGTCTCGAGCGAAGCGAGAGACAAACACAAGGACCGGCTAGTTATTAATAAAGATAATAATTAGCAGACATATGTAATCTCTTATATATACCATTTTAGTATGAAAGGTATGGGACTTTGTTCTAAACATTCCGTCTATACTTTATATATCGTCATCATAATACAAAAGAGTACGAAGTCAGGACAATATAGATCTAGATATACTTTCCTCGTAGTATATTGGGCGAATGCTAATATGCTCGCCCCTTAAAAGTTCTTATAACACTTGAAAACTAAATAATATAGTTACATAGGTATCAGGATGCGACCGTCTTCCTAACAAATAATAAAATTCTAGGCTAGATGAATTTGCAAATAAGAAAATCTCAGATCTACAAAAATTCAAAAGTATACTTAGCTAAATTAAATTTGTTTATAAGAGAATATATTTTAATAATGTCTAAATCTTCATTTTCCTCCGTATTCCTTCAATAAATACTTGGTTCTTTTCTAGACTCTGTCATTTCTCTGTGTTGTAAAGCTGCAAGTCTTTATGGAATTTCAGACTTTGACAAAGCTGCTGAATTATGCGATAAGATATCAATGAAGGATTCCTTCAATCAGGACTCTATACTCATCTACATTTCTTGTCTATATCAAGTAAAGAGCATATCCAAACTAAATCTCTTAGCGCATTCTCTAGTTTCGTCTCACCAAGAAAATACCGTAATTTTTTTAGTTAAATATTTTCTAAACAAATATTTAATTAAATAGAACAGTAAACCAACTATCTAATCAAACTAGCTAAGAAACCGACAAAGTAATTTTATTTGTTCTAAATATATTGACTAATTAAATCCCCAATTAACCAATTATCAAAGGAAACATGTAAATTATTCATATTATAAATTGTTTATTCGTGGAACCCCTAGCGACAATCTGCGGAACCCCTGTTGAGAAACGCTGATAGCAGGAGATTTAAAAAAGATTAAAACTTTCAAGGATTGAAATGAGTGGCTGCACAAATTTAAAAATTATCTAAATATGTATAAATACTTCTAAATCATAATTAAAAAATGTTTTTTAATCTATTTACAATATTTGGCTCATCAAATTGTTATTCTTTCTAAACTTTGTGATTAAAAAGGCATCTTACTTTGTAGCCAAATTAGATGCTTCGTACTTGTTTTTTATCTAAAGGTTTCATCAGTAGATAAAGTAGTACTAAATAAAATTACTACTCCTATAAGAAAATAAATTATGATACCATAAAAATTTTAATTACTTTATCAGCACCTCCACTTTTCAACAAAATTTCCTCTGACAAAAGTTAGCTACGCTCAAGGGCTGTAGAGTCGGAATCGGTGGAGGCGCACCTTTTGAAATATTACGACTCCGATTTCATAAATAGTTATGGTCATATATGTTAGATTAAAAAAATAAAGTCATAAGAACTCTTTAGTGTGATGGCATAAAAATGTTTATCGTTTTAGACCATACCTTGTATTTTTGGAATCAATAGAAAAAGCTGAAAAATTCAATCAAATTAAAGAATGAACTTATTTTATGTTAAAATTAGTTTGTAAAGGAGAAAAACTCAGTTTATAAGTAAAAAGTTTTTTTTAAAGCAATTACCTTTGGAAAAAATCTTGGGATAAATTCAGTTTATGAACCGTATTGTTTTGTCTTAGAAAAAATGGGTATAGACAATAATTTAAAAATCTTTTGAAGACAATGCAAGACACTAAACTACAAATACAAATCAATAGAAAATTATAATAAATTATGTTGAAAAAATAGATCATTGCAACACAAAGTAAAAATGTTTAAAATTTAGGAAATGTTTCAATGACCATTTAAAATTGACATACACAAATGACCTTGAAATATGGTACATGTCATCACACTTTTTGGAGATTTATAAAATTAGAAACAGAAAAGTTTATGTTGCATACTTATATATATGTGAAGTCTTAATGTTAAAAAATTACAAAAATCGAGTTGCAGTCTAAAAAATTACAAAAATGGAGATCCAGTCTAAAAAATTACAAATAGGTAGAATCATAGTGGGAGTCGAAAAATTATAAATTAGTGGTCGGACTAGAAAAATTATAAATAAATGGAAATATGAAATTACTACATTAAAAAAGAAGTTACTAGTATGTAATTATCAAATTACTGGCCAGAGCCTGAGATAGGAGCAATATTTATGGTATTACAGACTCATTCTACATGTTTCAAAATTACTCCTGCTCAAAAAACATGCAGATGACACCACTCAATAATCATTTTCAAAAATAATTCTATTAAATAAAATTAATCTTGTTGAATCAAAAACTGTACATAGTAATTATCAACTATCACAAAGCGATTTATAACATGATGCTCATTAATGACAATGCTAGTGTAAGATTACATAGTAAAAAAGTGCTAATATAAAAACTAATAAACTAATTCAATTCAATTATAATAAGGTACTAAGTTTAAATATGAAAAAAGAACCCCTTCAAAACAGGATTAGCCTTTTAACCCATTTTATCAAATGAAGGAGTCAGTACTTATTCTTTAAAGACAAACATTTTAAACGAAATACAAACTTCCACATTTTTTACTTGGGTAAAGACATTCTAGTATTCTAAGAGTAATCCGAAAAATCTAGAACCGGCCGATTCAACAAACAGATAGAAGAATATTCATATAAAGCTTAAAATATTTCTAAAATTCTATGTACTAGTAATAGATAAAGCATAGAGGATAGGCTTATTAGGCAAAAAAAACTCAAAAATATATAATCAAATCTTTGAAAGTTCCCAAATACTAACCTACATTACTTAACTGCATAATATAATTTACACTTTAGGTAAACTACAAAATTACAAAAAAATATTTAAAAAAAAAAATAAACATTAACATTTTAAAACTCAAAAAGAATAGCCAACATACAATTAGTGGAAAAAATCTATATGAAACGAAATATTTTTAATAAAATATATATGAAGCATAATATAGTTAAAAAAACATACAAAAAGTTGAGAGTATAAAAGAAAAAATCACGCGATGGAAGGAAAAAACGGGTGGACTCGAATAAAGGAAGGAACAAAAAATTTGAATATCTGCAGAATAAAACTTTATTTTGTTAAAAAAAAAATTTTTTAAATATAATAATTTTTACTCGATTAAAAAATAAATTCTACTTTTAATTTTAAACAAATTTTTCAACTAGAGATACAACAATTTTAATTAACTCCACCATATTTCTCTAATTTACATCTTATTGGTGCCTATCGGTATCTTTTTTCTAATGTAAATGGTTTTTATGATTTTTTTAAACAACTATATTTACTTTTTTTATAACGATAACTTTAGTAGTTCCCAGCCTTTTTTGACTCAAAGTGGCTTTTAAAGAAAAAATTTAATTTACAAAGAATATAAAAACAAATTTTATTCACCACAAAAAAAACTAAAGCATCAAATTTTATTACTAAAAACAAAAAAATAATGTAAAAAATTAAACAAAAGTATACATATTTAGGCTTCCCTGAGTTTGATGATACTTCTGCAATTTCAAAGTTAAGTCTTTTGAACTTTTATGTATAATTTTTGGAATGGTGTTTTCAATATGTATGTAAATTATTTTTGAAAATTTTTATTTTAAATATGTTTTACGATTATACATTTTACGATTTATACATTTAAATATATAATAAGGTCTGACAAGTTATCTCCCTGGAGGTCTTGCTAGACCTTTGATATAAGAGCTTCAATGGTTGTTTGGGTGTACCTCTCAGCTTAACAGTTGACGATTAGGGGTTGGATCCCCAAGGCTCCGAACTCTTAAAAACAAATTCACAAAAACTGTGATTAACCATCTTAAGCATAATGCGAGCATATAGCCTTATGGCTGATAGTTCTTTGATATCTCCAACCAACCAATACATATAAGGAACATGGTAAACTTTTGGAACACATAAAATAAAAGTTTTGAGTTTATGAAAGTTTTAAGATCAAAATTTGTACAAGAGAAACAATATTTATATGCCCATACTCTGAAAAATATTTATCATACTGTTGGGGTAAACAACATTGTTAAAAATTCTCTGAACCAAATTATTAGAATCCTATGGAGGATAAATAAGATTTATGGAATATATAAAACATTTGAAATTGGAGAAATCGTGTATATATTAGATCAGCCATACAAAGAAAATACATTTTTATAGCATTTTGGAAGTTACATATTTTTCATAATAATTATTTAAATAATTTTGAAAATTTTTGACCATTTAGATAGCAGTCAAAACACGTAATTTCAGAGAAAGTGTTTCATTATCAAAAAAAAAGGAAAAATAGCAATGAATAGACAGATGACATCTGGCGTAGACATTATCGGTTCAAAGCACTTTCAGACGTAAGGCTATATGCTCAAAAATTAATCACAGTTTTTGTGAATTTGTTTTTAAGTGTTGGGAACAATAAAAGTCAATGATACTTTTAGAAATAAAATCAACAGAAGAAAAATAATTTTTGGAAGAATTTTGAAAAAGTCTGTCGTTCTAAGTAAAATGATCTCTCTTTCTATATAAAGTTTAAGACTAGAAACAAATAGCTTATTTTGTGTTCCTTTATAAATTATTTATAAATAGCTTATTTTATAAATACATATACATGTATAATTATATATAATCTTAGCATGTTATGGTAATTGAAAATGATATATTTAGGAGTTTTTTTTATATCCTTTATGTTTGTATTGATGTCATTCAATTGATCTTCGTTTTTAATCGTCTTCTCAGGATTTTTTTTTACATTGTTTTGTTTTTGAACAATCTATTTTTAAATTTTTTTTTGGTGTGACAAGAACCTAATTGGTTTGCTCCACCTTCTTTTTATATTTAAATTATTTTTATGATTCTTTTTTCTAAAACAAAAGTAAATAATAAAAAAAAAGGGATTTCCATCCGTTTTAGACTCTATAAGAAATAAAACTCATTATTTTCATTACAATTCATGCAAAAAAATTATGTTATAATGAATAAAAAGAAGCCCGTTCAGTGGTCTATTTCTCGTATTCATAATGAAAAAGACTTGTATACTCGAAACATTCAATGTTATTTTCAATTGCAATAGGAATGCGGTAAATTTTGAAAATCATTTTTTTAATTATTCCAAAAGTCGCAATTTTCAAGTCAAAATCAGAGCAAAATTGAAAAGGTGAACTTTGAGAAAAAAAAATATTCAGCCATTTTTTTAATTATAGGAGAGTTTTTAAACTGATAAATTTTATTTAAAAATGTTCTCTTCTTATATTTGAAAGCAAATAAATTTTGGTGTACTTTCAAAATAGTTTCCTTAATTGCTCCTTGTTTTAAAATGTCGTTATCACTTTTCCAAATTTAGTCCTAATTCGCCTATATCTACTATAAGCATACTTTTTTTCCGAATAACTTTGCCTATAATGTTATTATTTTACCTGATATTGCTAAAACTCCTTCAAAACTGACCGCTGATTTTTTTGTTCTAATAATTGCATTATTGTCAAAAATAAGGTTTTTTAACCGGACAAAGTAAAAATTCCTCAATTAAAGAAAGTTATTGTTCGTATTATAAAACCCAACCAAAATAAATTACAAATAAGAAAGCTTAAAATAAATCATAATGGAACTGCTCATATTGAAGATATAATATTTGCAACAAACATTTTAAAAAGTAATTTTGATATTGTTGATACAAAACAGTTTAAACCCAGGTTTTTAGTTAAAAGATTGCCTAAGCTTTTTCTTTTCTTCAATACTTCAAAAATTGCTAATGAACATTTGTTAATAATCGGAGATACCAATGCACGACACATTTTTTGGGATTTGAAGACTAATTCTCAAGGCAAAATTTTGTATGAGAAAATAATTAAACATAATCTACACATTATTGACTCTGTTAAAACTCTAACTTACAATAGCCTTAGAACAGACATATTGCATTATTCACATATTGATCTTACTATTTGTAATGATGGAATGTTATCACTAGTTAAATAATCGAATATTGTTGATGAATGTAGTTTTCTGATCATGCATATATTGAGATTACTCTTGATTTAACTTTAACTTAATGTGAATCTTTTTATTAAAAAAAATTTCGTGTGTCCTGTAAAATAAATATTCCTATTTCTATTCCAAGTAGTCATAATGAAATTGAATTTTACGCTACCACTCTTACCGACTGTATTTATACTGCTATTAGTCCATCCACATTTGAAATTATGTGTACGAATACTTTTTGGTCTCCCGCTTTGAATACTTTAAGAAAAAAGTACAATATTTTTATAAAAAGTTTAAACATATGAAAAATAATGACAACCTTATTGCTTACTTGAACATTAAAAAATTGTATCGTAAAAAAATTCTTGCTTTTAAGAAAATGAAAGGCTACATT
This sequence comes from Nectonema munidae, assembly GCA_030549495.1. NCBI lineage: Eukaryota > Metazoa > Nematomorpha > Nectonematoida > Nectonematidae > Nectonema > Nectonema munidae. Next base: position 566,030 of record JAUIRK010001035.1, read on the forward strand.
TTCTTAGACTTAATCAATAAATTTTTGGAAAAAAAATTAATTTTTGACTAAATGAAAGACAAATAAAAAATCTAGTTTTTTTCTGACTCATAACTGCGAACATTTAAGTATTGATACTGATGCAAATACTATTCTGTTTTCTCTTTTTCTAATGACTTTAAATTGTGTTTTCCTCTGTGCAGTTCAGGAAGATCTTTCCTTTGTACTAATAAGTCCTAATGAACTCTATTCTTGTTTTAAAAATATTCCATAGTTTTGGTCCCAAGAATGGCAAAAAGGCCAAACTTATTTTAAATATTCTCTTATTGATATATTAAATCTAAAACATAAATTAAACAAATATAAGCCGGGTGACGTGTTGTTGCCTGTAAACCAGCATAGGTGGCTTATGTATGCGAGGCGCATCAAACAACCTACAAACTATAAACAAACATAAAATAGTAGCGATTCCGCCGATAATTTTAAGATGGCTAGCTGGTAATTGTATTTGTTAAAAATTTCTACATTTAATAGGTAAATCTAAAGATAATACCTGTCTCTTTGGTTGTAATTCTTTGGAATCTCCCGATAATCTGTTGTTTTGCTGTACAATTACCGCGAACTTAACCGATCAATTTGATGTTTTTGTTGTTAAAAATGCTAATTTTTGTCTAACCTCACTTTAAAAATTTTTTGATAGACCCCATTTGATACCGTCGAGTGTTTTCATCGAGAAGGTCCAATTGCGCTGCTTGTATCGAACTATGAGGAAAGCAGTGATCGAACCTTATTTTACAATTGGATAAAGAATTTTGTTTTGTTCAACTTTACAAAATGGCGTCTGTTTAAGTTTCCAATTTTATTTTTGATAATGTTTACCTGTCTTATATACAGAAATTAAAATATAATTCATTAAAATTTTAAAGTGTACCATTAAAATTTTTATGCTTTTATATAAACAAAGGAAATATTTTTTTTTGACAATATAACAAACTGATTTTCTCTTGTTACACGAAAATTTAGTTTATCAAATAAAAATTGAAAGTAACTTTTTGAATATATATATAGCATTACAAGTTCGAGTGAAATGTTTTCAAATTAAAATAAAATATTTAAGTGAAATATTTTTAAATTTAAGTAGTCTTATTTTTAGGTTCGACTTGAAAACAAAATTTTTATTGTGTTTGAAAATAATTGATTTTTTTATTTTAGAAAAACTTGTTTAATAGGGTTAATCCAAGGGCGCGCATTCTGGGGGCGGGGGCGCGAAGCCCCAAATAATTTTCTATAAGTAAGATTTGCTTTAATATAAAACATGTAGGATGATCGCATTATAGGATTTAATGATCATTCAAATACATAATAATGTAAGTCTGCAATTCCTATCAAAAATATTTTACAAACGATGTGAGAGCTATATAATAATAATCCATTGTTTCAAATATGCACACAATAAGTAAGCAATGTTTATCACAGTGTCTTAAAGAGCCTTGTAGTATTTTTGAGAAAACACATGTTGATGATCCACCAGATTTTTCTCATCTTTTTCTGTTACAGTGATTCTATTTCTCTTTCTGTCTCCTCTGTTTTTCGCTTTCTCTGCTAAAACTCAAGCACTCAAGCTTCATTCAAGCTCTCTTCTCTCATTCAAACTCTCTTTTCTCATTCAAGCTCTTTTCTCTCACTCAAGCTCTCTTCTCTATTTCAAGCTCTCTTCTTTCTCTCAAGCTCTCTTCCCTTGTTCAAACGCTCTCTAATTTGTATTTAGAGTTAAATTAAAAATAATTTTATTGTATCTCATTAGAAACTAGTTTTTAGCGGAATATAAGTTCAATATTTTCAGAACCATTTTTCATGATACCAAAGTTCAGCTATTCAAATTAATCACAGATTTTTGGTAAAATTTAGTTCCATCAATACACCAAACATTTTGCAAAAACGAAAATTTATTTATGTTTTTAAATGAGAGAAAAATAGTTATCAATCGTTACAATTTTATTTCAATAAATATTGTCAGACTTGCGTTAAAAAATTTTTTCAACAAAGGTAAGTTTTAATCTTTATCAGTACGTTTGAACATTTGAAAACTAATTTTTCAATAGCTATTTAGCAATGAATATTTTAACTAGCTATTCACTTTAAAAGCAAAAATACTCTATTTGTTTAATATTTGAGCAGAGATATTTTTATAATGTTAAATTTTGTAAGTAATACTCTACATAATTAAATCATTTTTTTAAGAAAATTAGTTGATTATTATAATAAAAATATAATATCGAAACAAAATGTTTCAGTTGTTAAAATGTACTCGATCTATTTATGACAGCTGTCAGAATTTTATTTGTAGACTGAGAAATAGTCAAAAATTTTATGATTTATGTTTTTTTTTATGATTTTGTGTTCTTATACTTAAATAATTTTATGAAAAGTGATTAAACTACCGTTTTTTGTATACTATGATTCCTTACAAAATGTAAAAAATATAAGCGTTACCAAATTACCCTATAAGGGTTAGCTACTTCAACGTTGGCTTTAGCTGCTTATAAAAACTTGAAAATATAAAATAAAGTGCCGATAAACTATCCCATTTTTTATGCCTCTTATTATTTTGAAATTATTCTGAGAACAGACCGTTTCATTTTAAAATAGTGAAAATTGCTTTATTAGTTTATTTTGTCTCTTTTCTCTCTTGTGTTAATTATTTAGCAAATTTTTCAATTTTGAGTAAAAGGTAAGGTAAAGGTACCATGGGTGTGTTTTCATTGACAAGGCACTGGTGTACCGTTTATGTCAAACTATGAACAAATTTATATCGATGAGAAATCGAGCCCAGAGGCTTCCGTGCTGAGTCAATCATCTCAACCAACCTTCCATGCCACCCATAGAGTATGCTGTAATGCTACGTCAAATTAGTTTTCAAAAAACTTAAGTTATGCTGTAAAATTTTTTAGTTTTTGTTGAAGCTCTATAACTTTTTCTGATAGACTTTTTTTCCTTAAAAGTTAGTATAAAAGGCAAATCATTGCAAAATGTTAAAAGTTATTTTACTTTTTGTAAATTTTTGTGGCTTGCACCAATTTAACTTTTAAAATATTTTTGAAAGATGCTGAGAAAAATGAAGTAATGCAATCTTAATTTATTGTTTGATTTTTGTTTGCACAATTTTATCTTTATTTTATACCCTTTTTTTGAGAGTCTAACTAACTTACACTTTTTCTTATACACTAAAAAGAATGAAAAAATTCTAATACCAAGTTTTCTAACTTCAGTTCTGTTTTACATTTTTGATAGAAATTACTCACAAAAGTTATGTAATTTCGATGTGTTTTTTTAAATTTATTTTTATTAATAAAACATTTTCATTTTTTAGGAAGAAGTAATGGAACAACTGAAAATTAATGAATGATTTTTTTCATTCAATAAAATTTCCTATTTTTTTATTGTTAATTGATATCTTTACCCCTTTTCTACACATAATTTGGAGATGGTGCGCATCTATTTGAAGTGAGAAAGAAGGAGCTATTTATAAGTCCTCATTCATTGTTGACGTTGAGCTAAAGTTTAGGATGAAATAGAATAGACAAGAGAGGAGTAGGAATTCAGAAAAATTTGTTGTCTTTTTTGGAAGGCCCTAGAAAATGTAAAAATATATGCACGCTATTTATCAGAAAATATTGTATTTTCGAACGTATGTATTTATTGATGAGCGAAATTAGAGTTCTTTCTGTGCGATCTTTAACAGCTAACATGAAAACGTCCTTGGTTTCAATGCAAACACCCACGTCCCACTGTTGTGGAAGAATTCGACCAACATGATTTTTCTTCTCGGCAAACAATGCTTCATCTATCTCCACATGCATACCTGGATTACCAATGATAACAGGGTGTTTAAGAAGCTTACAAAGACATAACTATCTCATGTAATTGTTCCAGTCAACCGTTGTGTTTTTATTCATTCCAAGTTCTTTCGTAATATTTTATTGAAGTCAGTTTATACGCCCATGAATAAATGAAGGTAATTATATGCTGATAAGACAGCCATGAAGCAGCAAGCCAATTATTTGTTCGAACTCCGTTCTCTTTTCTACAGCCCCTTTTGTAACAACGCCAACTCTCCCTCCAAAAACTAACTCCATTGAGTGTCCATTTGTACATTTTCGCTTCAACTGCACGATTTCTTGTAGATAAATGATACATTCTCTTCATTGTCAAGTTTACGAATGAGTGATTTTAAATTGTTCATTTATAAAGTTGTTTTATTATTTAACAGACGATTAATAAGCAGACGATTAATTATTCATTTATGGAATTGTTTATGGAACAGAAAATTAGAAAAATTCTTTTCTTTTAGATTTGTTTGATTGAGAGTTGACCGAAAACAAAGTTACTGTTTCAATTTTACATGTTATAAATAAGGTAGCAATTTTTGTACGTGTGGATTCAAGCGATATGTTCAGGAGAAAAGTTTCATAAATTTTTTCACCTAATTAAATTTTGTTCGTACTGTGTTTATATTAATATCAAGAAGACTTCAGAAACATTAATTAATTTACGATCATCTTGAACTACCATCTTAAAAATCAATTGTTTTGTTTCTTCTTTAAATTTATTCCTTGATTTTAATGGGGACATATCAAAAATAAATCATTTTACTTTAATAACAAAATTGTCTGCTTTTAAAGTTAGATTATTGTTCAACAAAAAAATATAATAATAAAAAAATTAAATAAAAATTTTCAAGTCGAATCTAAAGATAAAATACACTTTAAACTTGAAAACATTTCACTTGAACTTGATATGCCTTGTTTAAATAAAATATGTATATTGAATTCTGTAGCGTGGCCAGAAAAAAAGTTTTTTTCTGATGTCAAATACTGTCAATCATAATCAAAATTTTTCAACAAAATTTTGACATTATCTGTTGTTAACCTTTTAACTTAGGGTCTATATTATATACTATCTTAAAAATTTATAATTATATACAGTTTTGAGCGCATAATACTATATATATTTAATTTTTCAATAATCATGGCTACTTTTTAGAAAATGTCAATCAAATTGATTGATCAGAAATATATCGAATAAAATATTCCTTCAAATTTTACATAAAATGTATGTTTTTATTGCTGGTTTAATTTCTGATCTTATTTTTTACATTAGGATTTGAAAATATTTATAAATGTTAATCAAATTTGCGGTTTACTTTTAAAAATTCTAAAAACATTCCTTCAAATTTTACATAAAATATATGTTCTTATACCAAATGAAAGATGCTGGTTTCATTTTTGGACTCAACTTTGGCATTTATGGTTTTAAGATATCTGAAAGCTTCATATCAGATTTGCGGTTTACTTCAAGATACTGTCTCCAAAGTTATTTTCAAAAAAATAAAATATCTGTTTTATACCAAATCGACTATGCTTATTTTATTTCTGTACTGGATTTGGGATAATACGGTTAAAAAATATCTCGAAGTGGCAATTGAATTAGTAATCTATGCCTGAAAATCAGTTCTGTAAAAAATTTTCAAAAAACAGCTGCAAATTAGATATATAGTAAAAATATACTCTTTTTTTTATATTTTGGCTTATAATACTTTCTACAATCATCTTGAGTATGAAATATTTATTAAAAAAAAACAAAACATATATAATCTTTTGAAGATTAGTATGAGAGAAGGAAGCAACCTGAAAACTAATTGAAAAGAGAACATGTGATCAAAAGAAATAATTAAAAAAAAATGTATCTTGATTAAATGGAGGATCTACCATGTTCTAATGAACTAGAAAGTGGTGTAATGATCTAATATTGGATGCTTCAAAAAAGATTTTGACCGTGAAAAAGTAGTTCCTCTTTTACAAATGAAAAATCTTTAAATCTAGGTCCTAGGAAGATTACAATTATCATTTAACTAAGAATGGTAGGAAATCTGAAAATTTACAATAGGTCAGAGTTATCAAAAATGGCTAAGATGCCAATATGTGAGAATTTAGTCACTATCAAGATAATTTTAAATTGAATTTGTCCATTTTATTTCTTTTTGCGTGAAAGAGAGAATCTTTTAGATAAAGAATAGGACAACTTTTTGTAATTGAACAATGAACACGAATGATTCATCAGAAAAAACCTTTGAACTGGAATTGGTTGACAAATATTCTGGGTGAATATCTCTTCATATCACCTGATAATAAAATACACGATACTGATAAAAAAGCCTCAGATCTTCAAGAAGATTCTTTAACCAGAATGCCTTGAGAGAGGAAAAAAACAGTTCAAAATAAATCCTTAAAGAAGTATTTTCAAGCACACATTGAAGAAAATAAATTTCAAATGAAAAAAGAGCTATCAAGAAAGGATCATTATAGAATGAATAGCAAAATTACATACTGTAAAGTTTAGATAGAGACTACCAGCCGATAACGAATTTGTAGCAAAAACAATGGAGGTCCTATCGAAATACCTAATTTACTGATAAATGAAATATTTTGAGTGAATTAAACACCCAAGGTTGGTTTATTAAATAAATTAAGAAAATAATTACCAGAGAAATACTGCAAGTAGAATTTATTTTGAAATTTATATATTTGACATTGATTTACAAGTTTAATAGATTTTTAAACGAGTTTTATAGATTTTAGGCACGTGAATAGGGTGGTTAGATGCTGGATTCGATAACTCAAGGTCTTGGGTTCGATTCCCCATCATGTCTGCTTTCCTCATAGTTCGATACAAGCGGCGCAATTGTGCCTTCTCGATGAAAACACCCTATGGTACCTTTACCTTATAGATTTCATAAAAAATGAACATCACCACTGAATTCTACATACTTGAAAATGGAAACTTTTTATAAGAATAAAAATTTTAATTTTAACACGGGCTCTCATATTTAAATTATTTTTTGACAGGTTTGATTGATTTTCATAAAAAAAAGAATATCACCAGTAAACACAATGTACTTGAAAATGGGTATATATATGTGTAAAAAACTTTATATAATTATTTAGATAAAAAGTTTGTTTTTGAAATGAGCTGTCACATTTAGATTACTTTTTTGACAGGTTTGATTGATTTTCATAAAAAATGAATATCACCACTGAATTCAGTTTGAAAATGTGTATGTATGTGTAAAAAACTTTATATAATTATTTCGATAAAAAGTTTCTTTTTGAGATGAGCTGTCATATATAAATCAATTTTTTGAAAGGTTTGATTGATTTTTATAAAAATGAATATCACCACTGAATTCAGCTTACTTGTGAATAGGTATATATGTATACAAAACGTTATATAATTATTTCAATAAAAAGTTCTTTTTTGAGATGAGCTGTCAAATTTAAATCAATTTTTTGACAGGTTTGTTTGATTTTAATAAAAAATGGAAATCAACACCGAATTCAGCATGGTTGAAATATATTTGTATCATTAAAAATATTTATAAAAACTTATAATATCTGAGAAAATAGGGGCGGGGGGGGGCACTTGAGCGGACAAATTTAGCCCAGCTACAAATAGGGAAACTATATATCCCCACAAAGGACTACTATATTGGCAATATAGAAGCACTTTATCAAACGAGTTACAATTTCATTTTTTTTATGATCACGCGTTTTAATTTCAATGTTCCTTCAGTTCCCTTACTTCTCTTATACCCAAATATTTCTACTATAACAAATAACGATTGTAAGAAAACTTGACAAATGATTTTTTGGAAAGAACTGATTTTTACCAATTCGATTGAAACTTTCTCCCATTTTTACACTCTAATGTCCAAAAAGGAGTGCAGAAATTATAAACAGGACCGTATTGTTTTAAAACATTATTTTTTGAAGGATTTTTAGTGAGAATTTTATGCCCAATCAAAATAAGCTTTTTTTATTTTATTTTTTTCGAAATGTCAAACTTGATTGACAATTCCACACATTCTTACTCCCTAATTGCGAAAACTAAGTCATGAAACGAACTCAGCATCGTAATAGAATTTTTTTAAATATATTTATTTAAAATATGAAAGTATGTTATGAAATCATTTTCAGGCATACATCACTAATTCTATTTGCACGTTGATACATTTTTTCACAATAAGGGTCAAAACTTAGCTAAAAATGGTATCAAAATGGTCAAGTTAGTTTAAAAAATATTTTACTTAAAATGTGAATAAATGATAAAAGAAAATTCAGGCGAAACAGTCCAAAAATGAAATCAGCATGGAGATATAGTATAAAAAATATATTTTATTGAGAATATAAATAATATTCTAGGAAATAATTTTTGCTGTCCACCACAAATATATTGGAATTTTCACGCTCTGATGGCAAAAATGAGTCAAGAAATAAGATCACCATGTTTGATATATTTTATTTAAAATGTAGAAATGTTTTGCAGACACTTTCTTAGACCGCAAATTTAATTGATACTTTAAGACATTCCCAAATCCTAATTACTAAAATTGAGTTGAGAAATGAAATCATCATGATCCATTAAAAAATATACTTTGTTTAAAATTGAATTAATATTTTTGGAGAAAATTTTCGCACGTAAACCGCTAAATCGATTGACATTTTAAGACATTTGGACAACCTAATTGCGAAAAATTTCTCAGAAATTTAAATAGGCATGATTTATTTAGTATAAAAAATACTTTTCTTAAAAAATTGAATAATATTCTTGCAGGAAAATTTCACTTATAGACCACAAAATTGATTGATACTTTTAGAAACTTTGACACCCTAATTACAAAAATTGAGTACGGAAATGAAATCAACATGATTGATTTAGTATAAAATATACATTTTATTTAAAATTTGAGTAATATTGTTGGAGAAAAATTTCACACGTAAACCGCAAAATTTATTGATACTTTTACACATTTTGACACTATAATTGCAAAAGGTAAGGGCGGAAATGAAATCAGCATAATTGATTTAATATAAAAATATATATTTTATTTAAAATTTGAATATTTTTGGACATAATTTTCAGACGAAAACCGCAAATTTAATTGACCCTTTCAAAAAAATTTACACCCAAATTATGAAAACTGAGTTGAGAAATGAAATCAGCATGGTCGATTTGGTATTATAAAATTAATTTTATATGAATATTTTCGAAGGAAATTTTTCATTAATCAAAATTTTGATTGACATTTGCTACCCATGTTAATGGGAAAATATGTATATATAAGTGTTATGTGTTCCAATATATATGATTATAAATTTTCAAGGGTGTATTTAATATAAACACCAAGCTATAAGTAAATATAAAAATTTTGTTGGTAAAAATGTACATTTGATTTTGATTGACAGTTTTTGACATAAGGGGGTCATTTAATTATTGTGAAAATAGTATCAAAAGATGTAGCTAACGTAGTGAAAAAAATTAAAAAAAGAGTTTAAGTTATGATCAGTATAAAAAAATGTTTATATTAGAAAAAATTGCATGGTTGAAAATGCTTAGAAAACGAAATAAGATAAATCCACATAATATATTATTTCACTTACCTTGTGTTCGTGGAAAAACAAAAATGTAAGAAATGCTTTGGAACATTGGAACTGTTTTTTGATATGAAAATTTTGAAAGAAATAGTAGAGAATACAAATCAACATGATAAAAAATTTTCTCGAAAAAGAAATCCTGAACTAAATAAAGTCACAAGTTCTATTGCGTTTATTTGAGGGTAGAAATGTGGATTCAGCAAAAACAACAGAATATAGAATTATTTACACCAAAATTAAAATAAACAACATAGTTTATCTTGATGAAATTTTCAAGATCAAAAAAACCAGGTTGAAATAAAAAGAATAATTCAGAAAAGAGGATTTTAGAGAATAATTCAGATAAGCATGTTTTTATCATTATCAATAGATCAAAAAATCCCTTTTGAAATAAAGAATTCAAGTTGAATCATCTTTAAAAAATATGGATTAAGCTAAAAATACATCAAAGTATGGAATTATTTACAATAAAATTAAGATAAGCGACATGTTTTATCATTAGATCATAAAGTCCGGCTTAAAATAAAGGATTCAAGTGGATTCAACTGAAAAGCCATGCCCCTTTTTATATATAATTTATACAAAATATATTTAGCATTTGTATAAATACTTTCTTGAGTTCTTCTCGGGAAATACGATAGTGCTTTATGTGCATATTTTTACACCGACCACCCACATATATATATTATATATAAGTATATAAGAAAGATATTTAAGGAATGGAGTAATAGATAGGTCCCCAAATCAAGTAAATCCGGCCCTCTATCTATATGCTATTTACTAAATGTAGATCCTGTAGATAAATACACATATATTACGCTTGTTGATGTAAGTAAATATCACTTACTGAATTTTTAGCAGGATTAGATGATTTCATCAAGCTCTTTCAATCCCGAGAACCACGGACTTTCTTCCTCTTTTTCACTAACCTCATTTGCTGCACTCAAAGGATGAGGTTGTAAGCTCGATCAAAAACGTTTACACAAACTTTTGATCGGGCTTCAACAACCTACCACTCCTATTTCATCATCAAAATCAGAAAATCCTTCTCATTATGGTAACAATCTTTACATTTAAGAGTTGCTGTTAGTCTATCATGATTGCATCTTTAATATAAATTTAGTATCACTATAAATTTTCCTCTTCATTTCAATTATTTTGGAATAAACATCGTGAAATTTTAATCTTGTTTTACTTTCACGTCAAGTTTTCTTTTATTTATATTTCAAAACTCTTATTTCGTTTCCTTCATCCTTTTTCAGTCCTTTCAAATTTTCAAAACTCTATAATTTTAATTTCACTAAAAAAGTAGAACTTTGCTTTTTCTAGTGAAAATTTTGTTCAGATTTGAGCAGTTTTCATTAAATGGAAACAATTTTCAAAATTTGTTCAAAAGTAGGCAAGTATATAATAGCTGAATTCCTTATTTTTTATTCTGTAAACAAGTTTTTGAAAAAAACATTTAATTTTAGGATTAGATATTCAAAAATGATTTAAAAATGTCTTCATAAGTTCTCTTTTCTTTATTTGATGATGACAAAGTTTTTATAAGGACAGGGCAAAAAGAGTGGGGTCAATACCTCTTTTATTTCTACATATTCAAAAGCTTGAAGTTTTTTATAATCTTGGTTTTTTTTTCAAATAATGTGCTTCAAAAACAAATTCATGAGGATTTAATTTCGTGAATAAACATTCCAATTTTTTTTTATATATTTAGCGCAAAAAAATAGTTTTCTTACTTGTTCAGAACCTAATATGGAAATTTCAGTTATTAAAATGTGAAGAGTTCTTTTCTATCGCGTCTCGATTAGGAAAACTGGATATCATCTTTTTAATTTAAGGAATAGGCTTCGATGCAAGTATTATTCCTTTCAAATCTCTCAACTCCAGTCTTATCCAATCAATAGACTTTTTCTACCCCATCATAGAAGATCCTTTCACCATGGTACTTTCCTTCTTACAAAATTTATTTTCCTTCCCAGTTCAAATGTTTTAATATTTAATGCCGATTATTTATTTGAGATTGATCTATATTTGTCAATGTGCTGTTTTTATCAGATATTTTGGTAACCACCGTTAAAAATAATCCAAAATTGTTACGATTTAAATTATTAATCCTTTACATATTAATGATTTTTCCGTAGTTTAATCATTAATACATTTTATTTCATACCTAGTCATGACAAAGAACTGTTTCTAACTAAAAAGTATTTTTTCTTCTAAATTTGAATTTTTGTTTCCTATCTTAAATTAGAAAAACGGCCAGTTTAATCAAACAATTCTTTTACCTTAACATTTATTATGAAAAAATTTGCGTTTTAAAAATATTAATTTAATTTTTTTATTTGTAATCGAAATAAGCTTCAATAACTGAAATTCCTTTATGTGACCCGTAATCGATTGGCTGGTCTGTAACTTTGTGTAGTGAAGGGTTTGGGTTCAAATCCGAAATTAACCCTATTTTTATTGCAGTTTTTAACTAAAATCGATTATTATATTGGTCCGCTAACGAAGAGCCGGTGTCTTTTGAAAAATAGCCTCCAATAAATCATAAATATGTCTCCTTTGCATAATAAAATAGTGTGTGACGCGCAAACACATAATCAGTTGAAATTAAAAATATTCACTTTTCTGTCATTCGTCTAAAATCATGTATTCCCAACCTTCCCGTTTTTATCGCATTAAGGTTCGTATTATCATTTAACCCTTATAGGAGCAGTGTGAGACAAAAGTGTCTGTTTTATTAAATCAGCATCCGCACTTGCTTAATCGCCCTATTTTTTTATAAAAGGCATTGATACACCCTAAAATTTTTAAATGATTACCGACCTTTTTGGCTGAGATCATTAGTAAAGTAGAGTTTCAGAAAAAATATCTTTGAAAAAAATTGTTGATAAAATAATAATAATAATCGGTTTAACGTCTATTGTCCCAGCAAGCTAGGGTCTAGCCGGAGATTGCAATTATAGATGAAACAATTTATTCAGCTTTTTTCTCCATTCTTCTCTGTTTTGCTCTAGCCCAACTTTTAGTCCTAACAGATCCTTTTCAACCACATTTTTCCAAGTAATTTTTGGCCTACCTTTACATTTTGTCTTTGTTTTTTCTTCGCAAATTTTTCTAATAAACTCTTCTTTGGGTCTTCTCATTATGTGGCGGAACCACTCCAATCTTTGTATTTCAATTTCGGGCGATAAAAAGAAAGAATATTTGGAAAATGAAATAAATAGTTATTTAAGGTATGAGAAAATTAGGATTGTTCATTTGAATGGCGGAAAAGCAAAATGCAAGTTTTAAATATTTGAATTTGTTAGCTCAAAAATATTAGTCCTTTCCTCCATCATCTATTGATAGTGAAAGACTTTCTAGTTGTGAACGACAAATTTACTCTCCTAAAAGAAATAACTTAGAAGGAAGCAATGGAGAAAAACTCTTCTTTCTACTTTATGATTTAGTCAAATTTTAAATATTAAATTTATTATTGTATCTCCCAACAAAATGTTTTTTAATAAGCATTTTCTATCATAAAGTATTAATTCTAAAATAACCAATTTCAGAATTAAGTACATTACATTATTGAAAAAAGTGTCTAAACATCCGAATTGGTCCTGCATAGGAATCAGTCTTCTATAACGCATCTGCATCCGAATCAGCCAAAAATTGGGATCGATACATCACCAAAACTCTTCATTATTCTGGTTCCTATAGCCTTATGGCTCATATTTTTGAAAAGTAATCGCCTGCTTTTCCTTTTCAGTGGCTTTTTATTTAACTTAAAGGAGGCGATGCTTATTCTAACGAACACCGCTATATCATTCTTCATGAAAGGGTTAATTTGTGTTTAAGTTTTCTTGTGCTAAAAGTTATTTTTCTACTATATTTCGTAAATTTATGTTTCTCGTTTTTCAAAATATATCTCATGATGTTTTTAGCGTTCTAACTAAAACCCTTTTACTATAGCTTCCTTACTTGTATGTTTCCTTATATAATGATAATAAAAACATGAATTATGCTAGCTAGTATTATAGTCAATTACCCAAGATCTTTTCTCTTCTCTTTTTGAAATTTTAGATTATACCCCATTTTCTATAAAATTTTCTGCATCCACCCAAGAGTTAAAATTGCCCACCGTTTGGCGATACCTTTGGAATCCGTGATTTAATACTTACTTTTTCTAAAACTTCCAAAATTTTAAGTTATTAGAATTAAGAGTTATTATTTTCTTAAAGGGAAGAATAGCGTGCGCAAATGTGCTTAGTGATTTGTATGCGATGGGTGTTACCACTTTCGACAATGTTCAGATGATTTTGACGATTTCGTCCAAGATGTCGGATGAAGAAATTGCTTGCATCATCCCGCTTATGATTAAAGGCTTTAAGGTATTTTCAATGTTTATGTCATCGTTGTATTTTATATCCAATGTGTTAAAAAAAATACTCAAATGTTCTACTATTGCTAAATAAAAAAAATTATTTTTGACAAGTCTTCAGTTTAACTTATTTTTTAGCTAGGCAGTTGCTTAAACGTAGCTAAGAAGAGCGATGGGAAAGTTTTTCTCGACTTAACATCTGCCTACGCCATGGTATCCTGACAAGAAATACAATCGCCTTTCTTAACTTTTCTAAAGAGTGATAAACTATATCTAAGGATATAGAAGTAAAATATAATCTAAAAAACTTTTGGCGACTGTGATATGGGCTGGAATTTGAACCAATGAGGGGAAGGGCGGCACAAATTTACAGGGAGCATATAATTTCTTATCCAAATGCACAACATAATATCTTTGATCACAAAGTTAGCATCCAAATTCTAAAACTTCGAAATGAGGGAATTTGAAATATATATCATTTTTTTGAAAAATCCTTGAAAAGTGAGGGAATTTGGGCATATGGTCAGGGAATTCTATGCAATGGTGCTGGAAATTTATTGAATGTTTAGATACGTTGATGTTTGCTATCCATAGTTTTCCTAATTGCCTAATTATTTACTTTTTCCATATAAATTTCTTTGAAATGCGTGGTTATTGCTTTGGTTTTTTGCTCTTTGATTGATAGAGGCAGATTCTACTTCGGTCTTGTTCTCTATAACCAGGATAATTTTTCTGTATATCTGATGATTTGTTTATAAGTGTCAGCTATGTAGGGTTTAGCTGAACAACATTAGTCTAGTCTTGCATAATTTATTTGTTATGCAAATAAATTTATTATAGGTTGGGAATACATGATTTTAGACGAATGACAGAAAAGTGAATATTTTTAATTTCAAAAAATTAGTTATTTTTTTTACTGATAGTATTGTAACTAAATATTGATTTTCTTCTGTAAGATAATTGGAACATGTGGTATGTTTAGTGAAATATTTGCAATTTGTCAAATCATTCTAATCTTATCACATAGTAAGGCACGTGGTAGGGGAAAATTTAAAGAACCTATACTAATCGCTCAATGATGCTATCATTGCGAATGCTTGCATACACATGTCAGTCAGACTTTGGATGCCAGTAATATCTAAAAAAAAAAAAGCACAAATAAAAGTAATCCATAAAGCGATGGAAAGAAAGAGAATGTGCAACACACGATCAAAACTTAAAGAAGATGCAAGAAATGAGTTTTGTAGTATTAATAGTGAGAATGCAGAATTAGGGATTCCAGATTGTTATTATAAATGTGTTCCTATTTACATTTATTGTATTACAGTTTTATTTTGGAAGAATCTTCTGAGAACTGACAATTAAAATATTTAGAAATAAATGTGCTGTAAAATCCAAGCGAAAGCCTTTTTGTGATGTTTTTAAACAAAAGGCCTTTGCTTTGATTTTATGATACTCCACCATTTCTTTTTTTTATGAAAGATAAAGTAAGTAATAAAAAGCTTAGAAATTTGACAAGCCTGATTGATAACAACAAAGCTATAAAAAAGCAAAGACTCAGATGATTTGAACATGTTTCCACAAGTGGCGAGCTTATAAGCGATGCTTTAGAATTAAGTTTCGGTATAAGAAAGAAAGATAGACCTAAACTGACTTGGATGGAAAATATTAAGAAGGATATGAAAAGTTTATGACTTAAACTTGGTAATGAAATTAAGATAACTTGAATCAGTTTGTCTAATTGTCATCTTTGGTGATTCGGCTCACCTCAGTGTGCTGGGATTAATCATGGCCGTTAAAATTGAATGATGATGATGGTGATCATTTCTTTTCATTAACTTTTTAGGTTAGTTATCTAGTTCTTATTTGTTCGATTTATAGGCACTCAGAGCACTTTAGCTTTTTCAAATTCTGTATAAACTTTTATGAAAATGTATCTTGAAGTGCAAGGAGGCACAGAATGATATTCTGAATTTTTTTTTGTTGCTATCAGACATCCAGCAAATGGTTTGTTACCAGTTTAAAAATACTCACCATTCACTTTTATACTTTTCTTTCTATGTAGTTCTTTTGCTCACTTACTTAGGAAAGTAAATACACTAGACTTGACAAGGCATATCAAAGATTAGGCGAAATACATAAATACAAAACGGTTTTGGTATATTAAAATTTGAATTGAAATATCAGTAATTGTAGTAGAATTTAAACTTATGGAATCATTTCAAAAACACAGTCATTGAAATCATGGAAAAGTTAGGGAATTTGATTTCAGAACTTAGCTGGGAATCCTGGATCAGTATCTATTATTATTATTATTATGAAAAGCCCTGTTATGTTTCAATTTCGATCGTTGTTATAAGAAAAGATGTAGGATTTCAATCTGAGTTTCCATGTTAGATATGTCGGATATCGATAGATCTCTGTCTTTTGATTCTGAAATAATATATTTATAAAAAATTTCCTTCCTCTATTGCTCTTTCATATTTATTCTTTACACTTTCCTTCTATCTTTTGTAAAAAGTGCTTTATTGAAATGTTTTTCTTATTTTTGTATAACTTGATTTTATCAAACTTTGGTGCAACAAGTACCGTAAGTAAAAAAGTTTAGTATTCTGATAGTGAATATTAGTAATTACCTAAATATCGCAGAACTGAAACAGCACTTTTACTTCCTATCTTAGTGCAACTTTATTATGAATGATATATGCCATACTTTCATTATAGCTTTAATTTACAGCGTTTTTTAATTTTCTAAACAAGGAAAATGCAATGGAAGCTGGAACAAATGTTAATGGCGGTAGTTGCATCATGAATCCTTGGCTTACCATTGGAGGAACTGTAACTTCCTTTGTGTCAAACGATGAATATATCTCGTGCGTATTTCTTTCTAGAAAATTCTTCCTTTATTTTGTATACTTAATTTTTAAGTAACTAAGATTCAAGCACGCTCATTTTGAAAATTGTTATACTAATTTGCTTAATTTTCATTCTATTGCTTTTCGTCAGTTCTACTACTATATGTTCCGAGGGCGGATTTAGGCCATTTTTTAGTCTTTCAAAAGATATTCACAATTTTTTAGATATATTTAGTTTTGTTTTCGATTAGAGAAGATAATCTTCTACGTTTACTTTAATGCCTTAAAGTTATATTAAAAAATATATTTAATAGCTTCTTTATTACTTAGTGTTCCAGCTAAGAGCGCACACTGCTGAAATTTTTGGGGGCCAAATTTTTTAAATTATTTTGATTCTAAAAGTATCGATCAATGCATTGATTGAGTTGCATACAAATAAGTAACTTCAAAGATGAAATTATCGTCATGATGAAGGCGTTAATGGCATGCTCGTGTCGGAGAAATTGAAATGAACAAATAAGAGCTAGAACTCTGTGAAGAAAACCGCTGCTGGATTCCTATTTTGGCTGCCTCTAGTCAGAATTAAGCTTTCGGTGTGCCCCTGCTCAAATGTTTACATGCTGTAAATCTTTAAATTGATATAATCGTGTTTTTTAAATACATTATTTCACCAAAATTTTGATAGTGCTTATTTCAATGGCAAATTTATTACGACAATACTTTATCGCTTTTACAATGCCTGCATTCCCCAGAAAATGTCTTGTCTAGATGCCTGACTTCGTTATCACAGGTGTCGGCTTCCATTCCAGCGTCAAACCTTCTTTGCTCATTGTTCGTTTTTTCTCGGTGAAAACACCCCGCTTATCATGGAATGAATGACTAAAGCGAAACTGTGCCTAAGTCTAGACTATAAAACTTTGCTTGTGATCGAAGTTTTAAAAGAAAAACAGTCTGTTACGTAAAGCTAAGCTAACGAATAAAACTTTCAACGTGACGAGAAAGAAAAATGCTTGTTGCTACAAAAAGAGGTGATGCATTAACCATCAGCTCTTTTTTGGATCATTTAATTTTTTACATCCCCAAAAATGTATTTATAACGATCTTTTGAAACCAAAAAATGGAAAGTAATATTTATTATTTCATAACATATTCTTCATATAAATAGCATTTAACACGTGATGATGAAAGGGTGATTGTTGAAGGATTATATATATTTGTGATAGCAATATAGCAATCAATCAAATATAGCAATCGACTCAGACCCGTACCATTAATTATGTTTGTTTCATTAATACACGCTTCCAAAGAAATAATATATTTTATTTTTGGTCAAACTTTATGAGCGAACGTTGTTATTTTTGGTCTAGCTTAACAAATATTTATTCTGTAAAGATTTGACAAACGTGCACATTATGAAGAATCATTGTAAAAAGATAATATATGGTTGAGAGGACACACCCAAAACCTTATCTATCAATTGCTTTCGAAGATAATTTTCTTTTAAGTTTTTTTAATAACTTAAAGTTTTACTTCTTTAAACATCTAGATATCACACAATTAGAGTAGTATAAATCAATTTTAGCAAACTTATTCAAAAATGTCTTTCACCATATTTTGAAATAACTTTATTTTAGTCTAACTTGATGAGACAATGTTAACCACTCTAACGCTAAAATGTATCACTTGCGATATTAGAAATTTAATTGTAGCCACCTTTTTTAAAAAAAAACAAATTATTTTTTCACGGTTGTCTTCCCATTTTTTTATATCAAATCAAACACAGTGCAAATTTTCTTATAAAGGGTAAACAAATTTGTAGAGCGTTGTATCTTGCTTCATTTATATCAAATCAAATATAGAGGAAATTATGTTATATATGCAAAAATATAAAATGTCGTGGAAATATTTTATAATATTGTTTTTCAGGAATAGATATCAAATCACATACACAGATTAATGTAGGTATAAGGCAAGCGTGTATTTATACAAAGCCGCAAGGGAAATAAGAACTAAATGCGGCTCCATATAGTTCTTTGTGCACCCTCAAATGAAAGCTTCTAGCTACGTGTCTGCGTAGTAGGGTGGGTCGAAAAATATAAAAAATTTAGTTGCAGTCTTCAAACATTCATAAAAAGTTGTCATTATGGCTAACCACTTTATATATAAAGTTTCAGCCATATCCAGTTATGTTAACATACTGCAACTTTAGAAAATGATAAATATTGCAATTTTTTATATTATTTTTACATATAATGAAATTATTAAACTATAACAATAAAAAAACTTTATTTATATAAAAAATTTGAATGATTTTTTAAATAAATATAAAAAATCAGATTTCTGCTTTACTTTTTTCACCACATTTCTTGATTTTATTTTTTGTAGAATTAATCCATGTCTTGATTTATGCCCACAAACTCTTTTACTCGCCGAAGTAACGTTTTTGATATTTCTTTCTATTATTTGGGAATGACAAGGATAGTCTGGAAACTCAAATGCTTTTTCAACATCATAAAAATCCAGATTTGTATTTTGCAACAAAGGTGGCATTGTAACTTCAGATTTTGATCAATCAATCATTTCTAAATAATTTCGTGCTTCAAAATTTATTTTAATTTTTTTCTTATCAAAGCATCTCATTAAACCGTAATTGGTGAACTTTAATTTATTCAGAGCAAATTCGCGTTTGTCTTTATCTTCATCAGCCATAGCTTCTATTAATATGTTTTCAGCATGAGCAAAATAATAATTGTTTAAAAAAACAGGTTTGATTATACTTTTATCAAAAATGCTGAGAGTCTGAAAAAGTGTAATCATATAATAAAAAATTTTTGCCCCATCTTTGCATTTCCAGTTTTTTTCATTTTAAACCATATTGGTGCATAAAAGTTTAAAATAAAAAACACTATTTTTTTCGCATTTTTCATGAGGGTTTGATTTACTAATGTAAAGTCTTAAAACACGATTTGCTAAAGTGAGCCATCTTGAATGACATAAAGCTCCTGGCTGTGAAATTTCTAAAAAACTTTCAGATTTTTTATTTGCTTCTCTATTTTGAAGAAATGAACAAATTTTCAAAAAAAAAACCATTTAGTCCGTAGATAGTGCTTCAATCAAAACTGGGTGTATTTCTTCAACTTTTCCTGGTATACGCTTAAAAGACACAATTGGAATGTTTTTTGGATCAAAATTTAAATTACTGAAATGAATCCTTTTGAAGATTTTGGTCCAGATGTAGGCCCATCTATAACTTGTATAAATTTTCTTAAAAAAATTCATTAGTGTGTAGTGTAAAGGTCTTTTCAAAGAGTTTTCAATCTTTCTAATTATACCATTATTTTTTCCTATTATTGCAACTAAAGGATCTTGAGACTTTGTCTTGTATATTGATGATAAAAATGTCTTTTGATATGTCTTCAGATGAGCAAGATTTTGGAGATAAGTGATCGATATATTCTTGACTTGGAAAACTTACCAAATCATAATGTCCTTCAGGTTTTAATTTGGGTTGTTTACTTTCGATAAACAATGTATTATCAATTTTGCCATCAAAGCTAAAACAAGTAATTTTTTCAAGTGATTTTTTATGTTCTTTTGTTTCAACTTCTCTCCAATTATTTCTTTGTCTTCTAAGCTTTGGAGGTAAAATAATTATATCTGAGTTCAAAAGATTTATATTTTTTAAAAACGAATTTATGATCGAACAATCATCTCTATTACTTACATTTGATCTACCAATTGCTCTACATAGTTCGGCATATTTTTGTCTGTTTTGTTTCATATTCAAACTTTTTACACTATTGTTGGAATGTGCACTAGAAACACTTTCGCAATCTGAAGCTAATGAATTAATCAAAGAAGGTTAATCTTCTTTATTTGCTATACTTTCTTCATCTTCTATATTTGAAAAAACCTGTTTTCTAATATTTCTTTTTTTGTAACTTTATCGTTTCTTCTCTATCTAAATGACCAATTCTTATTTTTCTTTCTGTGTTTTAGTCAACCCAAAAAAACCATTCTTTTTGTGGAATTTTATCTTTTTGGGACAAATACAATTTTGTTTTTCTCTAACACCCTTTGAAAAACACTTTCAAATACAGATATCAAAAAACTTGTCGAAACTTTTTTCCCAAAGTTTGTATTTTGATGAGGTTTTTTTATGCATAGAATATTTACAAAGTTTTTGAACATCAGAAATAAGTCTTTTAATTTTTATGATTACGCTTGCTTTAGTGATGCATGGAATTGATTCTTTTATGTAAATTTCAATAATTTGTTCTGCCAATTGCTGAATAAGATTTGTTTTACTTGCGTAAGTTTGTTTAACTTTGAAATACTATCAGACTATTCTGCTCAATCATTGATACATAATTTCTCCTGTCATCACATCCATCAATCACCACAATTCATCCTTACTTCATTTGACGACATCTCCACTCCCATTTTTTCAATATATAACAAATCTTGTCCATTCTATTCAGTCAAAATCAAAGCTCACGAACCTCAATGGATTAATCCCGAAATAAAATCCCTAATCAAAAGATGTAACGATCTTCTTAAGATCTTCATCTCCTCTAAGCAAGTAAAAGATTTCAAGAAATTCAAAACTCTCCGCAATAAAGTTGCGAACAACATTAAGTTATCAAAATACAATTACATAAAAAGGAAACTTCTTACGCATTCACCTAACCAAAAAAAATTCTGGAAATTTTTGAAGCAAAGGTAAAAGTATAACCAACGACAACAACAATAGTCAATATATCAACCACAAAGAACAAATCCTACAAGATCCAATAGAGATTAGCAATATATTTAACAACGAATTTAACAATCAAAGTGCAACACCCCTCGAAGAGTCAAGCTCAGCTCATTGGCCAGCTTCCAATACTAACCATTCCGCATTAACTGCTCTTTTCAATTTTAAACTAATCTCCACTGATCTAGTCATACAGATCATTCAATCATCCAAACCTAATTTATTCCCATTCGACCCCCTGCCTATGAATGTCATAAAAGATTGCCAAGACTATTTACTCCTATCTTAACCCATTTTATCAATCTTACCTTCATTCACAACACATTTTCTGAATCCTTGAAACTCTCAACAATCATACCTAAACATAAAAAAGGTTCCAGGCAAAAAATTTCGAACTACCGTCCTATGTCAAATATCCTGCAATCTCCAAAATCTTCGAAAAAGTCTACCTCCCAAATATCAGAGCATATTTTAAACAACTCACTTCTCTATCCGCACCAGTACAGCTTCCAGAAAAAACGATCCTCCAGCGACCGTATTGATTCAATCATTGAACTAATTTTTTCAAAACTTAACGCTAATTATTATGCAAAAATTATAATTATTATGAGCTCCTTTCCAAAAAATTTTCTAACATGAAATTCGACACCAACAGCATCTGCCTATTAAAATCCTATCTCTCTAATCGCACTACCCAAACTTTTTTCAATCAAACCTTCTCCTCACCCACCCTCTCTAATCAAGGATTACCTCAAGGTTCTGTTCTGAGCCATAATAATCTCATTTGTCAAGTTTAAAGAACAACTATTTCAGCATTATATTAATGATCTGTCTTCATCCTTCACAAATTGAGTTACCTCATTTGAAATTATGTTCATTCATGATAACTTATGAATATATATATTTTTTCTTTTTCTTCAATAATCGTTGTGACACTACAAAACTTTGAAGTGGGAATTGTATTTGAATCTAGATTACATGACACCAAAAATTGAATGAAGATAGCTAGACCTTGTTTTATAACTAGAAGCTATTTAATATTTTAGAGTAGAATATTTAAAAAAAAATTAAATTTTATGGTAATTTATATAAAACTAAAAATAATTATATTTTAACTTAAAATATTTTTGCACTTGATTTTTTAATCTTAAAAAATAATTTTTGAAAACATATTTTTTTACTAATATTTTTTAGATTGACAACTTTAAAAATAAAAGTTGCACATGTTAAACAAAAAAATAGTCTGTTTTAATTTTTTATTTTGTTATTATGTAGCTATTACACAACTTTTTATATGTGTTTCAAAAAAAAAAATTTTTCGACCTACCCTACTGCGTAGTAATATTTAATTTGTTATAGTGACCAAAATTATAACTGATTTCTCTTTGAAGTAGATATTCACCTAAAAATTTTTTTTAGTAATTCTGACTTAAGACTCATGTTTTTTTCTGTGTCTGCGATTCCTAACTCTAGATTCATATTTTCGATGACTCCGAATTTGTGCATTTTTATAGGAATTCAAAAAATAGAACAATATAAATACAGTAACCGCTCTAAAATATGTTTGATATTTCTGCGATACTCATTAAGTTGTATCTGAAGAAAAGGCTTTATAAAGAGGATGATTTAAGTTAGGCCTAATAACTTAAAGCAACTTATCTGAAAAACCCTTCTCGTTTGCAATCATCTTTTTAAGTGATTTAGAATTTTATGAATCCACTTCTAAGATATTTTGCTCATTTTTTAATTTCAAAATAAAATAACAAAAGTTTCTTTTTTCCTTGAGTCATGCAGATTTTACGATGAGAAAAATGTGATTAAAAAGAATGTGCAATAATTACCACTTGTTAAATATTTCAATTACTACATCTGATGATTAACTTTAAGTTCACATACAAGATAAATAGATGATGCTAAACTCAACTAATAAAATCCAAAGAAAATTCACATTGCGTACTATTGAACAATCGCTGCACCTGTTTTTCGTTAATCCATACATAAATGGCAAACTCATCATACGTCGTAACTTTAAGTCAACAATTTGACCTGTAAATATATTGATTTTAATATTGTCTTGATGTCGAATTGTCTCGAGATCGAATTGTCTTGAAACGGAATTGTCCCTGAATCTCTCTAGAGAAGTAATGTCAATGAAAACATCGTGATGCATAATTACAAAGTCTTATGAGATCGTATCTAACAGGGGTACTATATATAATACATATCAGTAATGGATTTATGTAAAAAATTTATCCTGGGAGGGGGAGCCCTGTTTTTTGTATTAGGGGTTTTATTTTATGGTGTTAAAATAAAAAAGACCTAAAAAATTAACTAAAAGTGAAAATTAAGGGATTAATCCTTAATATATATGTAGATAGTAGATAAAGTAAGGCTGTTTTCACGACACCATAATGCATCATGGTTATGCGCTAAAATATCTATATAAATTTACTCTAAAAATTTCATTTCTTTGTATTCATTATTATATTTAATATGCACATTTTTAACTTTTTTCTAATTGTATAGGCTATAATATCTATGCATGTCAAAATTAATAGGGGTAGTCCCGCGTACCCATCTTTTCGCCCCAGAGGTTCGCCCTGTGATGGATCTAAGCTTGAAACGACTGTCTGGCATTTTCTAAACGTTCATGCATTAAATATACGGTTTGCACTGAAAATCATTAAACTTTAAAGTATTACAAATTCAATAAAATTTTTACAGTCCTGACAACGCAATTAGTGGTGACGTGTTAGTCCTAACAAAAGCACTGGGTACTCATTTAGCAATCAATGCCTTTTACTGGAAAAGAAACAAGAATACAAAGCGATGTGCTCAGATGTCGTCTGTCGTGAGTGATGAAGATTTGGATGTGGCATATAAGCAAGCTGAAGCATCAATGGCCAGCCTGAACAAAGTGGCGGCGCTTTTAATGCATAAGTATAGCGCGCATGCAGCTACTGACATTACGGGCTTTGGACTGATTGGTGAGCTCTCCTTTGCTATGCGATTAAATCAAACTATTTCAACTTTTGGTAGGCCATTCCGATAACATGGCGAAAAATCAAAGAAGATGTGTATCCTTCGTTATCCATTCATTACCGATTATTCACAAAATCGCTGCTGTGAGCAAAGTGTGTGATAGTCCTTTCGGACTTTTAAAAGGTCTCTCGCCTGAAACATCTGGTATCTTTTTTATTTCTAGGATTTCAGAGCCGGTAAAAAAAGTCTGCCTCAGGCCCTTTCATAGGAAAATGTTTCCAATTATACATACCATAAAATGATCAGGTACGCCTCTTCTTTTAACTAATTGTTCAATTTAATGTCCGTTTTTATTACAAGGTTTCAGTACGCAGACCTAAAATTCCTTATGATTTTAATTTTAGGATTCTTAGTTTCAGCAAAATTCCCTCATCTCCACGATGATGCTTCAAACAATTGAAATGATTCTTTTCATTTTAGGCGGTTTACTGATTGCACTCCCTAAAGAAAAAGCCCTCGACTTTTGCAGAGACTTTGAGAGGCAAGAAGCGAGACCTGCTTGGATCATAGGAAGTGTTGAGAGCAGCGAAAATGAACGCTGTGCAAGGATCATTGGTGATGTTAAAATTCTAGAAGTTTCGATGTCTTCCTCACAATTATAAAGATATTGATGACGAAAAGTTTACGGTAAATTTGTTTTCAAGTCATATTCCATCTTACAGAGTGGAAATTATTGATTTTTGTTGTTGATATTGTATCTAAGGGAAAAATAATCTTCCAAAATTGTATATATAAGCATGGCATAGACCGGAATCGAACAAGGATGTTTCGATCAATATTCTATGTTTCCACCGTTAGTTCATCTTCCGACGGAGTCTTAATTATTGTATAATTATTTTTCAACACTTTAAGGACCAGCGTGACACCAGTGTTGCAAGAAATGAAAATCATCTTTAAAACAAATTCGATTGAAAAAAAGAATAGGATTAGTCTTCAAAATTCTGATTCTCAAATTAATTTCGACTCCAATGCTTAAACCTTAAGTTATTAAACCGACTCCAATGCTGTAAATGCCGAGGCAGGGAATTGAGGATAAGCTCTCATTCCTCTTTTGAAATGTCTCAAATGCTCGCTTCTCAAATAGCCTCTTACAGTGAATCTCTAGATCGGCCTTCCCGCGGCGGAGTTGTTTTAACTGAACGGTCCAGAGGTGCAAAACGAGTAATTAGGCGCTATAACCGATTGCTTCGGGCAGAGCTCGCTCGTTATTATTGGTTTAAAGGGGCTCTAGGAGTAAATAACTTCGAAATCAAATTACCTGCTGTCTTGTAGGTTTTGTTCATCAGAACAAAGACTAGGCCCGCCGCTTAAAACTGTGGTTGACGCCAGGAAAGGCATCCGGTCATAAAATTTTTGCTCTAATATTACACTTTATGAAAATGCAGCGAAATTCACATCTTATAAATTAATTGA
Source organism: Nectonema munidae (assembly GCA_030549495.1). NCBI lineage: Eukaryota > Metazoa > Nematomorpha > Nectonematoida > Nectonematidae > Nectonema > Nectonema munidae. The sequence continues at coordinate 591,935 of JAUIRK010001035.1, forward strand.
AACATACAGATTAATTGAAATAATGTGATTATTCAAAAGAAGTGGTCGTTTAAACCTCTTTCTGGAACAGCTTAATAACCCTTTCGTGACCAGTGTATCATATATGATACATAAACAATTTTAACTTCGTCTGCTTTTTCAAATAGTTTTGTATATGAATCTTCTGCTTTTTAATAAATATCGTCTGATTTTTCTGGTGACAAAAGTTGTTTTCTGGAACATTAATCTTCTACTCAAAAAGTGTGGCTCTCAAATTTTATTAAATAGCAATAGTTACGTATTAATTAAATATAAACACGTGTACCTCTATATACTCTGTATTTGGGGAGAGAAAGTATGAGATGCATCAGCATTCCGAACTACAGCTTTTAAATAATTAAAGTCTATATGTAGATTATGTGAATGTTAAATAGATCATATGTGTAAAAGACAGTAAGATAGACAATATAGATCAGTGCTTCTCAGCGTTTTTTAACAAAGCCAAATTAATAACCAACATTGCACTTGAAGGCAGCACTCAGAAAAAATTAAAGAAATTTTTCAAATTTAATAAAACAAATAATCTTTTGAAATTTTAGGATTTTTTAAAATTGTTTCTTTATTAACCCTTTTATATTGATGAAAAAATAGAATTCTTGAATCCATAATGCTGCGTATATCATGAAATGCATTAGCGTCTAAGTAACACTGGAATATTCTTTACTTAAATCTGGCGTATGCTAGTAGCAACCTCTATGTATACAGTTGTGTGAAAAGTCTATGTACATGTGAAAGTAGGGCATGCATATAGAACAGTATGCACGGATTAAATTTGTCTTTAATTCAAAGACACGGAATATCTACCCTTATCACCTTTGAAATCTTAATTACAACTTTCCAGTTTTACATTTGATTAAGCTAATCATTGATATACTCGATTGACACTTTCATCCATTTTTAGGCTCTAGTGGCCAAAAAGGAGTACAGAGATGAAAAACAATAAAAATTATTTTGAATTTGAAAAATATTTTTAATGAGAATTTTATCCTCAATCAAAATTTTAATTATGATTTTCAATCAAAAACGAAATGAAATCAGCATAATTGATTTAGTATAAAAATATACATTTTATTTAAAATTGGAATAATATTCTTGGATACAATTTTTATGCGTAAACCGAAAATTTGATTGATACTTTCAGAATTTTTCACGCCCTAATTAGGAAAATTGACAACGGAAATAAATTCAGCATGATTGATTCGGTATAAAAATATATATTTATTTAAAATTTGAATGCATGCTGTCGCAAGCAATTTTATCATCAATCAAAATTTTGTTTGACATTTAATACAAAGTTCCCATGTTTATTAGAAAAATATGCATATATATATGATTATAAAATTTCAAGAGTGTATCTAATGTAAACACTAAGTTATACGCTATCGACATTGTAATATAAAATTTTGTTGAAAAATATTAATTTTTGATTTTGATGACAGTTTTTGACACGAGAAGGTCATTCAACTACCGTGAAAATAGTATGAAAAGATGCAGCTAACGATTTTAGAAAAGTCACAAAGTTGAAAGGCATATAATTCAGTCAATTTTGTACAATAGAAATTTTACTTTGGTATCTTGATAATTCTATGGTATTTTGCATTGAATAATCATTATTCTTGTTTCGTTTTTTATTTAATTGATTTACATTTGTTTTATCCAAGTCCCTGTATATAATCCAAGCTTAGAGTTGATGTACGCATATTCCTTCATTGATTGCAGATTACTTTATACAAAATACTAACGAGTATGCTTTCATTTTTAGTTTAAAAATCGTGATCTCTCAATCATCAAATTTTTATCGAATGGATGTTGCTATTCATGATGTGTTCCATGTAAATGCTTGCAAAGCAGGATGGAAGACTGAACTTTCATAGATAAACGTCCTACGATTTTATTTGTTAATATACATTTGTTTTTAACTAAACATTGGAATATCTTCCCTTTTAATTTGTCAAATAAAATTACCTTCCTTTTTTGTTTATACTTTTTAATGGGTTTTTTTGTTTATACTTTTTAATGGGTTTTTTGTTTATACTTTTTAATGGGCTCCTTTCTGGAAACCTCATTTTTTCCTGCAATTTTGTGATGTAATGAATTTCAAACAAATATGTGTCTTTTTATGGTTATCTTTTTTGTTTGTGTGATTTTTGGCTCAGAGCTACCGAGTGTCAACGTTTTTAAAGACGTTAAACTCTGAATTAAGTGTATTGATCCAATTTAATGTGCTTTAGCGATGCGATCTTTTTAAGCATGCGAGTGGAAAACCGAAAGCATTTAATAAGTTGTCGTTGGTGAAATGTGGTTGATAAATGCGAAATGTGTCAAAGGTATTAAGAAAATGTAATGGGTTTTCATATTTGTGAAATGCTATATATTACACCATTATCAATGTTTGTTCCTCAATACTTAATTATTCATGAGTACAGTAGGACAATATTTTACGTTTTTAAAATTTGGACTTGTTTTTCATAGTAAAAAGTTTTTAGCTTAACGTTTGAGTTCTAGATCAGTTGAATACAAAACTTAGAATATAGGATAAACAAACAACCAGCATATTTATGAGTAGGGTAAGAATGCCAAGACAACATATGCGTGTTTATACACATATGAACTTGTTAAAGGACAGGTGCGTAACCAAACAAGCTTCCTAGACTTCCTGATTAAATTATTGTATTAATTACTACGATTATTATTCTGGGCCCTTGTTTTTTGTTTGATTGGTCAATTTTTTTTACATATTTTATATTTGAAAAAGAGTAAATATTTTATTACTTGAAATTCACCATTTTCGTATGATTTGTATTAAAAATAATATTTTGCAATTTCTTTTTCAATAAATTATTTGTGGTCATAATTGACAACACATTTAGGTAGTGGAAATTTCAGTCTTTTGAGTGGGTTGAATTCTCAACCAATAATCAACCGTACTTTTACAGGCCCTCCGCCATCTTTTGCTTTGCCACGAAATGAGGTTTAGGATTCCATCTTCCCCCTTTAAGAAAATCAAGTATCCTCCTTCTGACACTCCATAAGGTAGATTGCCGAAGCTGGCATCTGAAAAGGTGACGATGGACCAGTTGTTAAGAGAACCTAAACAGTTATATTTTAAATTACCTTATCGCTCTTTAACTTTCGTTTTATTTTATTTGCGCACTTCAAATCTTTAACTCTTACACTTTTCATTTTACAAGACAATTGACATGTCTCAAAAGATATGTCAGGTCTACACTGTGTTGCTACCCACAAATATTTTCCGCAGACTTCATTTTCACTTGAGCTTAGATTGTCCTGTTATTCATCACTTTCAGTACCCTGAGTTTCTTCATTGTCACGACAAGGGGTTAGTTTGCACGAATGTACTCTCAGGTATGCTCCTCCACGTTTTATCAATATTTGCTTGCCGTCGATACCAAGAATCTTTGCTGGACTATGCCAAATCGAAGAAAAGTCACTTTTGTAGTAGACATGTTCTCCAGTGCAGAAAACATGGTCTGAAATATGATCGTGTCTTCTTTTGTAAAACTCTTTTTATCTTTTCTGTAGCCTTCAATCTCACAAACTCCTCTCTTGTTTTATGTAGCGCGATTAAGTTATGTCTAACCGTCATGCTGTAGAAATTTGGATCATTTCCTGGCAATTGGTTTGTTGGAGGGTAAGGAAAGTTTGGGTTCTTTCCAAAAACAAGTACATTTGGACTGAAACCGTAGACATTTGCTAGTCCATTTCTTGCAGCCACAGCCCAGTGCATCGCTATGTCTATATCTATATTTCCTTTATCCACCGGTTTTTCGACTGATTCTGCAAGCAAGTGATTGTTCTTTTCTATCATTTCGTTTGACCATGGTGATTCAGCGGCAGTTGTTTTGATAGTTATATTGAATTAGTTGCAGAGATCTCGGAACTCTTGGTTGTTGAATTCTCCTCCATTGTCAGACAGAAAATTTTCTGGACCTCCAAACATTCTGATCCAATTTTCGAAAATCGCTTTAATTATTTCTTCTTTGCTTTTATTTTTTATTCGAATTGCTTAGCAGTACCTTGTTGCGTGATCTATCATATGCAAAACTTTCACGCCAGGTTTCAAATCTTTCAAGTCCGTAGCGACGACTTGATTGAAGGAAGAGGCCAAGGGAAACGCAACGATGGGTCTGGAGGGAGTCCTTTTATATCGCCTGCACGTCTCACACCTCTGGCTAATATCTTCGAGCTTGGTGAACACTATTGGATTCTTTATTCCAGCTTTTGTTAAGAAATCTTTTAGTTTGATGTATGATGGGTGACAAAATTGCTTGTGCAACTTCAGTAGAGCTTCTATCTTTTCTGATTTCAAATTTTCTATGGGAACAGAAAAAAAATATATTGTTTTTCACAATGTTCTCATCTCTTCTGGTTAGAGAAACAAAATACTGACCTGATTTTGAGACTTGTAAGGGAATATCTCTACCTAAAAAAGTTTATCATGTACAAAGTCAATGAACCCTTTACCCTTCTTTAAAGTTTCTTTAGAAAAAAGTCAGGGAATTTCACAGGAAACAACATCGCAACTAGTGTGTCCACTTTAAGGTCTTTTTCATTCCCCGGGGAACGAGGACCTCGTAATTTTTGAAAATTTCCTCGAAAGCGATTTTTTTACAGTAAAAACTGTTCAGAAAAGAAAATTTAAAAGTCTCATATAAGATTTTTATTGAAAAAAATTTTAATGCATAAAAGATTTATGTTTTAAAAAAATATCTAAGAAAAATTAGAGCGTTCAAAGTTTCATCATTCAACTGGTTTCTTATTTTTGTAGAAAAATAACCCATTGACGAAAACACTCTTTCGGCATCCACAGAAGTTGGTTTTATGCTCTTTAAATTTTTGAATAAAGTTTCTAAAACTTCGGGCCTCCTATTTGTTTCTAAATAAAGGTCAAATGTTTTTTTCATTATTTCCTCTATGCTTGAAATCTTGCTTTTAGTTTCACGTTCTTCATTTTCATTAATCTTCAGAAATTCGTCCAATTCCTCCTTCACGCTTTTTTTCTCTGTTTTTTGGTTGCTAACGATTAATGTTTCATCTTTCTTCTCCGTTACTTCGATATTTTTGTCGTCGGATTCGACAAAAAAATTTTTTTCAAAAATTCCCCGAGGAAATTTAAAAATTTTTTTCGAGGACGAGGATTTTGAAATTTCACGATTCCCCGGGGACTCGAGGACGAGGAATCCCGGGGTGGACACCCTAATCGCAACGTATGTACACTTTCATATTGTCTAAATAAATAGGCATGATTAGTCTTTGTGTTGCGGAAAATCTCCCATTTCCAAATTTGTACACTGCTGAAGATTTACCAAAATGAATGCTTTGTCTATCTTTGTATGATAGTGTTTCCAAGTACAGGTTCTACCATGTTGCACCACACACTGTACTCGTACAGCCGGAGTCTATGATCATACATCCAAACATTTCTGACAATAGAGAGTCTTGAGCCTCATTGTCAGTGAGGAGAACTGCGCTGTGATCCGTATTTTTCGGACAGTCTTTGCGATCTGTTGATTGGTGCGATTGTAACTTTGAATTTTCCTTCCTCTGTTGTTCGACGTCCATAGAGAGCGCCATATTCCTTTTCACTTGTGTCTTTAAGACTTTCCAGTTTTCGAGTGGGAAACGCATTTTCATTTTTGATGTGAATGATGCTGTCATTTTCAACCATTTTCGATTCTCCATGTGTAGGTGCCTGGAAGCTTTGGTGCATCTTCAATATTTGTTTTTTTATGTGAGCAAACGTCACTTCTGCCAATGTTCCCAAGACAATATCTCTTTTCTCGTGAACGAGATTTGCACTCTCCATGAGCTGGAAAGCTAAGACTCCTTCAGCCAAGTTCATAGCGCTGGATTTGCACTCGCTATAGTTCCTTTCAAATGCGACTATGAAGTCACTCATTGGGATTCCTTCTGTTCGGCGATAGTGGATAAATTGTCTCCAGGATAGAAAAGCTTTGAAGTTTTTGTCTTTTTGGTACAAGTCATCTAACTTTTTCAGGGTTTCATCGATCTCGCTTTCACTGTTGATGATGTCGACGTCTAACTCAAGAGTTGCGTCTCGAGAAGTTAAAGGATCGGGAAGGGAGGGGATAAGAGCGCTGCCCTGCTTCTTTTTGTCCAGATCCGTGAGGTGTTGCCATATTTTCAGCTGCTTTTTCCACTGCTCGCAAGGTTCTTTCAGAGTCGGTGGTGCTTTCCAACTTGAAGACATTTGAAGAAGAGCAACACTTAACAAGGAGTAACCACGCTCTGCTACCATGATTGCAAAGGGAGAAAATACTTTATTGGAAGAAACAAGTGTGTATACTGAGCATTGTACTGATATTTATATGCTTTTAAGTGGTCTCCAGGGTGTAGGTAGACTGATATTAGTGAAGGTGAAAGGCAGTCGGTAATTGTATTTTCCACTTTAGGCGGCTAACTAATTGTCTAACCAATTAGTTGATAATAGCCACTTATCCATTGTCAGTCTGCTTTAGCTTCACTCATGATATTGTAAGCAGATTTGTACGAAGATTAATTCTGAAGTCAAACTCGATCCTTGATGTCCACTCTAAATAGTCTCCTTTAGCTTCACTCATGATATTGTAAGCAGATTTGTACGAAGAAGTCTTTCTCGATCCTTGATGTCAACTCTGAATAGTCTGCTTTTGCTCCACTCATGATATTGTAAGCAAATTTGTACGAAGATTACTTGTGAAGTCTTTCTCGATTCTTGATGTCCACTCTGAATAGTCTGATTTAGCTTCACTCATGATATTGTAAGCAGATTTGTACGAAGATTACTTGTGAAGTCTAACTCTATCCTTGTTGTTCACTCTGAATAGTGTGCCTTAGTTTAACTCTTGATAGTGTAAGCGATTTTGTACAAGGATCTCTGTGACTCTTCCACTTGAAAAATAAGTAAGTAGAAAATTGATCATTTGGAACATTTGTGTGTATGTGTGTGTGTGTGTAATTTAATGTTTTGTTAGGCTATAATATATGATCTGTGATTGAATTAAAAGGCCATGCGTGCTATAGTAGTATAAGGTGTAAATAATGAGTACAGTGTGAATATTTTTTGCAAATATATACATATTAATTTTAATATGTGCATCTAACATTGAATTGTTATAATCAATAAATACTAACAACGAATATCAAAATTATTTCTCTCACGAAGCAAAGAACATACAAAAAGAAATAATTTGTAATGAATTTGTTTAAATATTTTTTTGTTAATAAATTTGTTTTAATTTTGTTCATTAAAATAATTTGTCTCTGAATGATTGAAATTTCTTCATATACAAAAATAATGGTTAAAATTCAAAATATACAAGAACATAGGTCTGGTGAACGAGGAGACCACATCACATGATTACTTTTTCCAATCTAATTAGCAAAATTACCATTCCACGAATCTTTATTCTTCTTGGCAAATTGAGCAGGAGCGCGATTATCTTGTAGCCACACAGGAAGTCTTTCACTAAGACTTTCAAGTTGGGGCATTGACACATCTTTCAGTTTATCAAGATAAGGGTCACCAGATAGGTAATCATTGAAAAAGCATGGTCCAAGCTCATTGGTTTTCTATAAACGACACCAAACCAAAACTTTTTTGCTTCTTACTGTTTGGAATATCCAATATGATGGGGATTTGGTTGCGCCCTTTTTGAAAATGTTGTCTGTTTACCTCCTAAGTTACTCCTTGTTACTGTTTTGTAACTTGTGAGGAGGAAATTTTTGTTATTTTAAAATTTGACAAATAATGCTTCATTTTGGAATACCTAACTCAATAGATGTCCTTCCTAAAGTTTGAATATTTGGGACTTCCATGCATTTAAGCTATAACAATTTTTTTCATTTGGACTGATAAACCTCATAACTCAAAATGCGGTTTGTGCATGATGCTGCCTGTTTCAAATAAATTAAAAAAATTTCTAATCACCTTCGCTACTGTCCAAAACTAATAAGAATCCTTCCTCCATGAGGTAGATTAAATTCTTCTGCTATCTTTCGATGTGACTATCACTCACGTCTACTAAGAATTATCATCTCAATTCTTTCGATTAAAGATGCAAAAACAGTGAATAATTTAAATGAATGGAAAATATCCAACTATCCTATGTGCCTAGATTTTAAAGACATTTTGTAAATGAGGTATCATTTGTGAAATAGATTACTGTGTTTAATTTTGTTGCTTGAAAATATCAAGTATACAAAAAAAGACTAAAAAGAGGTGCTAGGAATGCCCTTGAGCTCCAAGCGCACGTCAAACCAAAACTTTTGGGAACAACTATTTAACATAATGCTCTTTTTGCTTGAAAGTACTCTCCCGTCAAGATAGAAATATTATAAAAGATCTTCTTTCTTTCTCCATATGTTGTTACATCATCGTCTCTACAAAAATATATTCTTCAAGGCAAAAAACTTTTTTTAGGAGTCATAAAGATAATTATAATTAGTTGCCTACTTGAAAACAACAACAAACTTCACCAAACAGTTAAATATTTAGTATTGTTATCAAAAATTGATCAAACAATACACGGTATATTACTTTGAAAGATTCTACTACTTTTTGATCAAGAGGCTGACATATGGAGTTTGATCTGGTTGGATTGCTCATTTTTAGTTCATATAAGCTATGTTTTCGTTGTCAGTGCAGTTACCAGCAGTCCCAATTTTTGTAGAAGTGTTCAATCGACTTATAAAAATATTAGTTGTTCATTTGTTAAAGTTTTATTTCATCAAATATATCATACAAATAGACCAGTGCAATGCTCTAATGAATATAAATGCGAATTTGAATCATAATGAAATTTAAGATTGTTACTATGTGCTGATATTAATGAGAGAGAAATAAAGTATGTCCTTATTAATATGTATATAACTGTTTATGATCAAAATTGTTTTGTCTGTTCTACTTCTTGTATGCAATGAATAAAATTTTGTCATTTTTTTCCTTTATATGTCTATTTCCCCTTCATACTTGCTTATTGAATACATAATACATATATTTTCCTGTTGATTAAAACTTGTTAACATCTTCTGTCAATATATAATCATATAATGGATTTCAATATATATATTTACATATATATGATAGGGTACTCATCTCAGCGGCTTCTAGCCTTTTGATAACCCAAAGTGACACAGCTGCAATCAACATTTATGTCTTCTACATCCCAAGTGAAATTTCAAGTTATTGAAATTTTTATTTTATTTTCTCATTCACATATCTTATTTTTTCTTGTGTTTACTTGAATAAATTTCTTCTTCTTCTTCATTAGATAAAAGAACATTCGAGGGCCACAATCAGTGGCGATCTTAAGCTTTTAAAAAAGGGGCTGTGTCAGGACCAATGTTTTGTTAGATAACACTTGTAATTTTTTAACGCAAAAATGCTCTGGTTTCTAACTTCAGATATAGCTCGGCTTTTTTGTTTTTTTTATATAATCTCAATTTTTTTTCTTTGAAATTAAATTAGCAATATAGGATATTTTTGAAAGTTTTTTTTGCTTAATGTATCCTTTTACAAATTGTATTCATCATAGCTTTGTTCAAATAAAACCAAATATATTTTTTCCTAAAGTTTTGATATTTTTTAAAAAACTTCATGATATAAAGTGAGGGGGGGGGCAACATGGGGGCGAGCAAAAAACTGAGGAGGCCTTGGCCTCATTTAAAATCTTCACTGGCCACAATGGGAGAGGGTTAGTGGACACGGCTCCTGTAACAACTAGCTAAGGCCTTGTTGAGTATTGTACATAAAAATTCAAATTAAGCTTTCATTATGGGAAAAACTTTGTCTAACATTACGATTATTTCGTATCTAAAGGAACAATGATGCCAATAAATGTATTTGCAAGTGAAGCGAGAAAGACATATAAAATAATATTAGATAATAATAATAATTAATTATTCAAAATAGCGCTATCTATTATTGAGCAAACAATCACCGTCTATATGACATTTTTTGACCAATGAACATAAGTAAATCTCAGTTCTCCCAGTTAATCTTAATTATTATATTAATGTAACACAAAACAAAAACATGTGTTGTAACGAGTTTTGCTCCGTTCGTACTCTTTGTTTCATCTTCTTCGTGCATTCAAAGAAATAGCCTCCATCGAACATTAGAAAAACTAATTAAAATATTTAAGAAGCGTGCGGCTGGATTAATTAAATTCGCTAAAATCATTTCCACTGTAAAATCACTTAGTAAATCACGTAAATGTCTTTTTTGAATACCTTTATCTCGTTGCACTCTTTTTTCATGATTTGCATCGTTGCGCAAGAAATAGACTTCACAGATGAGAAAGGGCATTGCTTCGAGTACGCCCATTCCTACCTGGATTACCCAAACATAAGCGTGATCACATCGCCCAACTTTCCTCAACCCTACAACACCTCCATTGACTGCATCGTCATTGCTCGCGCTCCCCCCAACCACCAGATTATTCTGGAGTCAGTCGAGGCTTATCAAATTGAGCCGTCGGAGGAGTGCATCTTCGATTACTTGGAAATACGTGACGGCTCCTTTGGCTATTCTCCACACATTGAAAAGTATTGTGGTATGAAGAGACCAGAAAAAGTGGTTTCTTCTAAGCGCTACTTATGGATATGGTTCCATTCTGATGAAAACCTCGTCTACACCGGCTTCAAGCTCATACTCCATTCATCTGCGGTGCAAGTTCACAAGCAAGACCTCTTTCCGATCCAAGAGACGTGTTTGGTACGGGTAAGGAGTTTGTGGGGTGTCATTTCATCACTCTCCAAATTCAACACTTCTTTGTTTGACGCGAATGTTAGCAAGCAAGAGTGCACTTGGATTGTAGAAAACGGGATAAACTTCAGCCACATGGAGTTGCAGTTCACGAACGTCCTGCTTCTAAATAGCGCGTACGACTGCGACAAAAATCGAATCGAAGTCTACGTGAACAGCAGTGTCAGAACTGATCGCTTGAAAGAAATTTGTTTTCCGCAGCACTTGAAGAAGAGTGAAGAAGGGAGCGTTCAATACGACATGAAGTTGCATGCCCAAAAAGTGTACATTCACTTCGTGTTCACTCCCACAACGAAAGAGAACGGCATCAACCAAGTTAGCAACGATAGCGTGTATTACTCTCAAAAGTACTTGTCGCGATTTAAAGTAAACTTTTTAGCATTCAGATTGAAGTCGCACACAAACTCGTCATCCATCATTTCATCCCTGAGCTCCCTCAAGGAAGGAGGCTCAAAGCAGCGATTCTTCGATTGTAACGTGGACAACATGCTCATTCCGCCGGATTTGGTGTGCAACGGCATCCCCAACTGTCCCAATAACAGGGATGAGGTGATTTGCATCAAACTGGGCGCTCTGCAAAGGTTCTTTGAAAAAGCGCGCTCCACATACAACTTTTCCTTGAATAAAAACACGTTCATTGTGACGTTGACCTGGATCCCCTTTTTGCTCATCCTCTCAGTCTTCCTGGTGATCTACCTGCACCAGTCCTGCTTTCAAAGAAGCAAAATCAATCAGAGCTTAGGCCTCATCAAAAACCACTTCGATGAGGTGCAAAACTCAACGCAAAACTCTTTAGAAAGAACTCTTAGCATGATTGAGGCAAACGCTATCGAAGAAAGAAAAGAGTGCGTCATCACAGTAACTAAGTTTCCTTGACTTTCTCACTACTTTTAAATTCAACCTTTCAGGGTTAACCTCTTTCCTAATGGATTTTTTGAAATAAAGTTAACTTTTCATACATATTCCATCATTTTACAAAAAAATAAATGCCATTTGAAAATAATTTATACACAACCTATATTTATAATCCTTTCAAAGAACTAGCTTATTTTTTCAATCAAAATTTCTTGATTCAAACTTGGGGCGTGAGTTAGGTTGGTTAGATACTGGGTTTGGATAACTCAAGTTTTTGGATTCGATCCCATATCAAGCCTTATTTTCTCATAGTTGGATACAAGCGTCGCAATTATGCCTTTTCGATCAAAACATCTCACCGTACCTCTATCTTTGATATCAACATAAATGTGACTCTTGTTATCGAAGTAGTTTACATCATTGGCGAAAGATCTCAATTGTTTGGGAGATTATATTGCAAATTCAGAAAAATTCGAACAAACAGTCCTATAAATGCCCGTTAATCATAAGTACTAGATACTTGAAGTCTGTTAATAAAATAACGGTCAGTAAAATCATGCCACTTATTTCAGTCAGGATTATGTTTTGGTCAGGTAGATACACTCAGGCAATTTATATATTATAGGTTTTCAAAATTTTAGGTTAATTCAATGCTAATTTTTCTCTGCTATTGATTATCTCTGACTTTTTAAATCAAATACAATGTAAAATAGTTATCTACATTTGGAGAAACTTCTTTATAAATTTTAGCAAAATTTAATATTATTGATGCTCTCAAGTATAATTCATTGATATTTTTGCTTATTCTTTTGGTCAAACTAATAAACATAGCATGTTGCAAAATTCAAGGCATTTACGTTGTTGTAACGACATTTACGTTCCGAAAATGCAAATCTAGACAAGAATTCCTCAGTTTGCATGTTCGGCGACCGCAGCTGTTCTTTGGTTGGGTCAGACTTTCATCACATTACCTTTCTAGCCTGACTAATTCTTTTGCGGGAGACATAGAAATAAACGCAGGGCCAAGTCCACAAAAATTCCTCCGCTCAATTTGCAACAAATATATATACAAATAGACGTGCAGCATTAAACGTAATCATACATCGACACACTGGGTTCTTCTAAAATGCTCAAACATACTCCTCAAATCTTACAACATTAATTGGTTTTGCGCAAATCACTCCCACATATGCTCACCTTCTCAGAACTATTTTAGGAATAACCTACAACACACAGCATGTTTAACCTACCACTTTAAACCCCTCATCGAAAAATCAACAAACCTTTTCACTCCCACAAACCCCACCATACTTCAATCACCACGCAATCTCATCCTACTACTCACCACACACAAACAAAGCATTCAAGTATATTCAAAATATTGCAAATTAACATCAACGGCATCTCAAACAAAATCACGGTGCTAACACTCCTCACTAAACAGCTTAATCCAAACCTCATCACTATCCAAGGAACCAAACTCAACCCAAACAGTAAAACCCCTCGCATTCCACATCACACACACATCAGAACCGACCGAAACAGCAATTCAACAGGCGGCGGATAAAACATAAGAACAAATTTCTTATTTTGGAAAATAAATAATTTCATCTTCTTCTCCTTTTTTCAATAAATTTAAAAAAAAAATCTTTGTATTTTTTTATATTTTCTTTTTTTTGGGTTTTAAAGGGTTAACATACATCCAAGAAAACACGAAGTATACAGAACTCACATCTGAACATAAAAACACATTCATAGAACTTCAAATATTTAAAGTTATACCAAATAACAACCCCTATCACATAGCTAACGTTTTTATATCACCCAAAAACATCCGAATTCAATAGATAATGCCCACATAACTAACTTTTTCACACACCTCTTTAACCATAAATATCTTATTCTAAGGGGCGACATCAATGCACATTCAACAGAATGGTCTTCTCCTTACACAGACAACGGAGGCAAAATTATCCAAAACCTCATAAACAACTCACACTGTATAATATAATTAACACAGGCACACACAAACCAGAATTCCAACATATAAGTTAAAAACACAATTTCAACAACCAACATCACCGGACATTACTTCTATCCCATCGCATCTACTAAACCAGCGTTATTCAAACTGTGGGTCCCGAGTCCCGACCCTTCAGTGGGTCGCGTGAAAAATAAAATGGGTAGTGACAAAAAAGAAAGGACATCAAGGGAGAGCAACGTGAAGACGACACCACTTGGGCAACTCACAATTCACTATCGTCAGACAACATTCCCATACTCACCTCCATACACCTCAAAGACTCGAAACACCACATTCAAACCAGAAAAACTACACAAACAAAAATAGAACTATTTCGTTTAATAACACAATCAAAATGAAAGACATTGACATCGCAAATACTTTCAATAAACAGTTCACCCATACAGCACCGAAAGCTACAAACAAATCACACAGAATCATTAATAAACAACTACCAAAAACACATACACATCACGACAATAGACACACAACAAGCCATCCACAACAGCAGCAAATCACTAGGACCAGATCAAATTGCTAACATACACATCTCGGAGTCAAGGCTATTATCTCCTTACACGGATCTTCAACACAGCTCTAAACAACAATACAATTCCACATTTACGGAAATCATCTAGTATACTACCCATCCCTAAATCACACAAAAACAAAAACCTTAGCTCTTCCTACAAACAAATTTCTCTCTTATCACCGGTAGCCAAAACTTTAGAAAAAATCATTCGCCAGAACATAGAACCTTACATACCTAACACCACACATCAACATGGATTTAAGAAAATGCATTCTACTACAACAGCCCTTCAATCTATTCACAACATTATTGCAGAAGGTTTCAACAAAAAGAAACCCTTCCACCGCACCATCACAACCACATTAGATCTAAGCAACGCCTTTGACACACTTGATATCCATCTTCTCATACACAAAACAAACATTAGCACCAAATTTGCCAGATTTCTAGCTAGGTATCTACGTGGCAGAAACACTTATACAAAACATAACACTGCCCTCTCACGCTCACGCCACAAACGTACAGGGGTACCCCAAGGGAGCCGCCTCTCCCCTATATTATTCAACATTTACATGAGCGACAGCCTACTCCCACCAACAACCAAGTCAATTTTCAAGAAATAGTCAAGTTTGGTAGACAAAACTTTTGATTGAATGATTGCACAAATTCATGTTTGATAAATAACATAGGAATGTTTTTGTAAAATATTAACCATGGTTTGGAAAGTTTCAAAAAAATATATTTTGTCAAAAAGTCCCACAAAATAGCAGAACAGTTGATATTACCTTGCTGCAAAAGATATATTGAATGTGCTAAGTTCTGAAGTTGTAAAGTTGAAGTATATATTCCTGTCAAAGTATACCGTTAAAAGATTAATAAAGGAGATGTCTGATGACATGTCGGACATGGTTTTATTGATTCGGAATTCGATTTCCAACTTCTTTGCTCAGATTAATGAAACAATGGATGCTGCAAACTTATCTCAGCCTTGTGCTTACGTACACTATGTATATGACAAGAACCTGGTAGACAATTTTTTATTTTGCGAAACTCAGCAATAGAACAACTGTACGAGAAGCATTTGTCAAAGTGATCAATTTTTTACAGCACATGGTATTAAGTCGGAATCTGTCTAAGCAAAAATCTTCAGATGTAATTGGTACCCAGTGCGCAGAGCAATAAAACCATACCCGATGAGTTGAAAATGTTTTCAATGAAGTCATTAAAACAGTGTATTTCATTAAAGCAAATGCTTCAACTCTGGTTTGTTTTCAGATTTGAAAAACTCTTGCTGCACTCAAACGTGAGTTGGCTTTCCAAATAAAAAATTTTCCAAGCGACACTATGGAAAGAAATCCAGCAATTTCTGGAAGGGAAACTAGACATGCATGTAGAATTTTCTGATGTCCGTTTTCGTATATTTCTATCATTTTTAATGAACATATTTTAATATATAAATTCCTTTAGCCTTGCGCTGCAAGGAAAAGAGATCAGAGTAAATTTTAATATAAAAAATGACAGTTTTTGAAATGAAGCTTGAATAATTGCAATTTTGACAAGAAAAACTTTGCTCGATACAAAAATTTGGAAAATACTATCAATTTATCAAAAACCCGTTTATAATCTCGATTAGTAATCTGGCCTCAGAAGATTTAATCCAAAAACAGTTTATTGATTTGGTTAATGATTGAGGAGGTGCAAAACATGTTTTTCTGAAATATCTCATAGCGAACATCCTATGCTGATGTTTGAAAGATTGCTCTAAAAGCTGATTCGATTTGCCACTACATATGAATGTGAGCAAGCGTTTTCCATACTACTTCATAAAAATTAATAAATTAGCTATATTGAAACCAAATCTCGAAACAGATTGGAAGTGAGTAATGATATAAAAGTTGCATTGGCCAAAACAGCTAAATTTAGACAAACCGGTTTAGAGAAAGCAGATCGCATTGAGATTTGGATTATTCAGACAATTTTTGAATAAACAATTGTATCAATTTCTTAGTACAGTACTTTATATGTTGATTTATTTTTTTTAAATGAGAACGCGAGCTTTTAAAAAATTATAGTTAGACGGCAACGCCGAAAATTTTTAGAAAGTTTGTGAACAACTTTTCAATCTCAACAAGGGAAAAATCATTCATGTATGATAGATCACTACTCATCAGATGTAATTAAGTCTCTATCCCTCCTTATTGCCATTTACCAGTTATTGAAACGGATGGTCATAGTCTACCCGTATTGTCTATACTCTATAAGATATGCTATACTCTAACCAAGTAGAGGTTTTATACCATGACTAAAAATGATCTCTTATGTATATCTTTAGGGAGCTGAATTTTGGTTGAACTGATTTTATATTGGGTGTTCGAAGGTTAAACATGTCTTTGCCTTCTAAAGACTATATGGAAAGGATTATATTAGCGGACTCATTGGTAATATAGTCAAACCTCATTTATCTGACAGCAGATTATTCGACAACCCCCACTATCCGATGCCATATTGATTTCGAGCTAAAAGATATTTTTCAGCCTCTCATCCCACTAATTGTCAACAAGCTTCGTTCATATCATTGGTTAGGTGAATTTATTACTCTGTTTTGAAATGCATTGTTACTTAAAATGAAATTTTAAAATTTTCAGCAACGAAATGTTACCAAGTTTGATTAGTAACACAGAAAAACAAAAAATCATCTTATATAATCTTCATATTCTACCTACATATATATTCAGTCAGTAAAATTTTGAAAATATTTATTTAGGATATGGGTCTATGAAGTGACAGGTATGTATGTAGCCGTTAATTTAAATTTAGCCATTTTAAATAGAAATTGAAGGTTTAAAATTTATCTACAAACTTTAAATTTATATAAATTAGCTATTCCAATCCCTAAGTTATAACTATAAATTAACTGAAATTTTTTGTACTAAGTTAAAGTTAACTAAAATTTTAAGTAAAGTGCAAAAACGTTGCTAACTATTCTAAGAAATCTTGATAAAAAAACTAAAACATTAAATAAAATGAATATTTAAAGATTAAGATGCTATATATTATTATTTGCAAAACTGATCATGTGGAGGGGGCAAAACTGATTTTAATAGGGTCGGGAATATAAGAAAGTGTATACATTTATATATTTCAAAGGAGTTTCAGATGAGCAAAATAAATCCCAGGGGGCAAAACTCCCTTGCCCCCTCCCCTTGTCGACGGGCTTGGTTACAGTAATTAATAAGGCTAAACATTTTAAGCTTTAAATTATAGAGTTCTTATATAGTTATGTGCTATAAAAAGTATTCGCCTCGCTCAAAAATGCATGGACTCTTATTCAAATGACTGCAGCCACGTAGCCAGCTGTGAGGCACTTGGAGCCGGGCCCCTCCATCTAAGTTATGGGCCCCACCATCAAAAAATTGAAATTTACAAATTAAAATGAAATAATGAATTAACTTTTGACTATGGGCTTATACTAAGAATATAAGGCAAATAAAACCAAACTATAGAAAAATTATTGATATCATTGACTGTAACGATCAAACTTAACTTTGTTAGAATGAATCTTCTACCTGTAATAAGAAAGCAGATTTACAATAAAATTTTTTCTTTGCTATGAGAAACGAAGATAAGAAATATTAACCATGATAAAATCCAAAAACTTAACAAAGAATAGGACACAAGTAAAGAAAGGAGCTTATAAACACAAAGAGAAGAGTTGTGATGTTTTAATTTCAGACAAAGCCAGTAGGTAAGCATGTAAATTAGTGCCCCATTTGGCCTCTCCAAATATAAATTTCTGGCTAAGTTACTGAATGACTGGCTACATTACTGCCTCTGATCAGATATAGCTCATCATCATCATCATCATCATCATCATCATCATCATCATCATCATCATCATCATCATCATCATCATCATCATCACCTCCATCATCATCATCATCATCATCATCATCATCATCATCATCATCATCATCATCATCATCATCATCATCATCATCATCATCATCATCATCATCATCATCATCATCATCATCATCATCATCATCATCATCATCATCATCATCATCATCATCATCATCATCATCATCATCATCATCATCATCATCATCATCATCATCATCATCATCATCATCCATTTTGCCTTCTAGGCCTGGTTATTGTTCCCAAAGAGTCGGGGTCAACCAGTTTCCTGCAACAACTACGCCATTTCATTCTTTCTTTAGCATCACTTCGCATAAGCTTTCTTTTTTTCATATCGTGGTGAATCACTTCATTCCATGCTTTCTTTGGTCTTCCTCTCTTCATCTTTCCATCAATCAATTCATCTTTTATCTTCTTTACAACGTTCCCTTTGGACATCCTTTCGACATGACCAAACCAACGTAATCTATTCTCTTCTAAATGCACTTCTATATCATCAATTCCAATTTTTTTTTCAACACATCGTTCGCAATCCTATCTTTCAGCGTCTTTCCGCACATCATCCTAATCATTCTCATCTCAGTTGTTTGTAGCCTTCTTCATCACCCAGCATTCAGAACCGTAACAAATCGTACTTCTAACTAAAACTTTATACAGTCTTGCTTTTAGTTCGTCAGATAAAAAATTTCCACACAGTAAGCCGGATAATTCCTTGAACTTTTTCCAAACTATTAATTACGTATTCGCGCTTATAGCTCAATTTATATATATAGCTCAAAAATTTGATATAGCTTAAATTTGCATTATTATAACAAAGAAGTGGACGTTAATGAAAAGAAATAGATTTTAAATATTCATTCTAAGACTTAACTTTAAAACAAGAAAAGTAATATCGAAAATCCCCTCAGAAGACAAACAAGTCTAATAAATACTATTAAAAAGATATATAATTCAGGAAATTGAAAATTATTGCGGAGGGGAGGGGAGGTTTTTCGCCCCCTCCCATTGATGCAAAAAACAAAGAGTGATAAAATAGAACAGTTTTCAATATAGCATTGAATTATATATTTATTTAAAATATGTATATTAAATTTTACTATACACTTAAAAAAGAAAATTTGGAGTATTTTATACTCCTTCTCAGTCGTATATGTCATCTGGGTCTGCGTAATTGTTGTTGGCGAGTGTGCAAGGATGTGATGAATGCTGGGATGAGATTGCTTCGCATTGCAAGGCCTGGAAATTTTCGCTTCCCTCCTGATCTGAAGCTTTGGGAAGGAGAGGAGAAAAAACGTGAGATTGCACCATGGTTGCTTGTTGGAACTGGATCCAGTCTTGTTGCTGAAGAGCTGCCTGCTCGCTTCTCGCCTAAACAAACACGACATGGGGTTAGCGTGCGTGTACTACTCCAATATCCTCTTTCCCTAGCTAGGCCAAGATCATACAGATAGAAGAAATTTTCGTTCACTCAATCTCTGCTCTGACTTAAATCAACTGCAGATTCAGGATGGAATATCCTATAACCTTATAAATGCAATTCTACTAGCTTTACTCGTTCGCCTTTAATAGACTATATTTGAATTGATAAGTAACATTTTTGTATTTTAAGGAATAGACATACCTCTATTTTAGAAGTCGTCTGTTTTGAAAAACTAAATAACCGAGCCAACATGAGAATTTAACTTGGAAGTTAGATCACTAAGCCAAAAACTTAAGAAAATCTTAGAAAGTGTAAAATCGCCATCTTCCTCTTTTTCAGGACAGCCTAAAAATTTAGCGCTTGTTCTGCCATAATTTAGCGAATTTCTTTCTCTTCTACTCAGAAATACAACTAAATCCCGTTTCTCGAAATTAATGGGCCAAACTAAAAACTTCGACACAAGGAAATTTCGAGATATTCGAAGTTCCAAAATTTTACTCGAATTTGTTCATTTTTACTCAAAATTATTGTTCAAACTTAGATTTTTTGACTAAAGTTTTCAAAAATATTTGTAATTAGTTTTATTTAATTGAAATTAGTGATGGGATGATAGCGACATTTTGTAAGATTTTAATTTTTTCATTTTGACTCATAAAACATTAAAAATATTGCTTTTATGCCTGGCACGCGGCAATATTTTGATACCTTTAATCAAATGTGGCCAAAATAGATCCATTTTTAAATATTAGTATCTCAATAACTATTTTTTGTTTATAAAAATTGCCCCCTTACAATACACTTTGAAATCCTTTCTTTCAAATGAAAAAAAAACAAAACTAAAATATCTTTTTTAACTTTCTTGCAATTTACAATCTGGATCTTGAGATAGAAAGAAGAATCCCATCAATGCAAAATAATTTTGAATGCTCTTTTTTAAACTGCTGCATATTTCAATTATTTATTTTTTCAACTACATAAATATTTTTGACGTATTTTGTTAAAGGCATTTTTTTTCTGTTCTCATGCCGTTATTAAAAAATAAATATAGAAATATATACAATATACACGGCGCATTCACATATTAGTTTAGAAACTTACGTAATCTCTAGTGCTAAAAATTTTGGCCAATAAAACATGGGCTTTTTCCAACACTGTCCGCTCATGGAAAGCATCGATAGTGGTCGTTATGGAGAGATGGGTGATTGATTATAGATAAGTGGTCGTTAAATCAGGTTTAACTGTATTTTAATTTATTAAATGTACTGTAAAATGGTATTGGTTATTCATAATTGTATTCGTGAATATTAGCTCGTTATCGGCCAGAATAAGCAGACGAAATCTAATGTAAAGCAGAAGATTTGTATTAAAAAGCATTTATAAAAGCAGACGATTCATATTTTTGTAAAGTCGACATATGTCGACTGTGGTCGATAGCCGGTTAAGAAAAAAATAATTCGCTTCGCATCGTCCATGACTAGACTACATACTTGAAACATCTACTACTTCAATTATACTCGTATATGTGCCTTTAAGTTCGAGAGAATTTTGTATTTACCTTTATCTATTCAATCAGTAATGCGTGTTTTATTTACTTTATCAAATTGAAAAACAGCGCTTTTTTGTGTAACTGAAAACAAGCGTTTGTATTGGTGTTTCCATCCCAGCTTATTTCATTTTGTTCATTATATCAATAATAATAATTATAATGTTGAAGTAGCATGTAGACTTTCTAGATGGTTAAAATTGAAGAATAATTGAAGAAAATAGTGATAAACCTGTTGCAATTTTGCCTCGTGATGTTGGATTAATTTCGAAAGAAGAAGGTTTTGATGATGGAAAACTTGGGTTAAACAAAAGACTGAAAGAGTTTTGTGAAAAATTTAAAGTTGAGAGCGAAGAAGTGGTACAAAGATAAAACAAAGGAGCAAATATTATGTATTACGTGTGTAATTTATCTAATTTGATTGAAGAATCTTCACCTCAACGCTTAAACTACAAACACACAAAAGGAATTGCTTTGTTTGTCTTCCTACGAAGTTTTTAAATGTTCTTTTTATGAAGAACAAATATGCAAAGGAGGATAAAAAAATTGCTATACATACATGATTATAAATAGGAAATACACGACTTGTTTCCTTATCCTTTCTTTTTGTAACTTCTCCACGCTCCGTCTCTCTCTGCCTATTACCCATACTGCCTCACAGATGAGTTATTCAATATGGAAGCTCTCCTGCAAGAAGTCTCTCGTGCGATAGAAGATATAAAGAAAGACATCAAGAAGAAATCCAAGACTCCTGTAGCTCCTGAGGTAATTGTTCGAACTCCTCCAGTCCCACCTACTATGGAGTCTAAGTTAGCCACTCTGGGCTATACTCCTTCGGGCATGACCCATTCTGAGTTATTATACCAGACAACGCCGTTAGCGTTAGCTGCCAGGCGCATCCAAACTTTCCAAACTGCTGTTCCTGTGCACCTACGCAATCCTAAGGACAACATGATTTGGACTTCTCGATCTCCATAGCTCAACTCCTGTGACTTTGATGAACTTTCCCGTTTAAACGGTATGAAAATGTCATGGCAGGTCTAGCCACCCAATCTATTTCGGATATCGCTGCCCGACAATACGGAAATACCGAAATGTCGATTTCTTTGCTTCCTACCATTCAAAAGGTAGAACCCTTTCGGCCCAAAAAGCCTTACAAAAAAGAAACGGCAACAAAGGGCCGTCAAGGCCAAAGCAAGAATTAGGCAGCACAAGGCACTGGAGGGTATCACATCTGATATCCTAAATATTGAAAATCTGCCTCCAGTTGCCCCATCTACATCAAGATTTTCAAGTGTCAGCGTTTCCCTGAACGATGGACCTTCTTTGGATCAGATCGATGAAGCCCTAACTTAGACCCGCCTTTTTTGGGATGAATATTGTTATGGGCTATCACACCCTTAGTTCAATAAGAGATTACAGGTCAAGTGCACCGGATTTGAAGGTACCTTTCATATCCAACATTATGACTTTGTTTTGAAGAAATACGCAGCATGTTAAATTTTGCTGACAATAGTCTGATAAGCTGTTAGAAGTTGGCTTCCGATAGAGCTTTCAAAGTGCGACCTGTTTTACAACACTTCAACATCTCTTTTTAATTAGCTTTGTCTCCTACCAAGTATCAGGCAATAGATGAACACATGATAAACTAAAAAGGTAGAAATATTATGAAGCAGTACGTACAAGGTAAGCCAATCAACTGGGGATTCAAAATGTTGTGCAGATGTGACTCGAAAACAAGATACTTATTCGAGTGTGATTTGTACACTGGAAGAAAGCTTCAACAGGTTGAAAGCGGATTAGGAGAATCTGTTGTATTACAACTTACCGAAAAAATATAAGGACTCTGGTGTCAGGTGATAGTTGACAATATTTTTAACAGTTCATCTCTGCAAATAAAACTTCTTAAAAATGAAATTTATAGCTTAGAGACTTTAAGACCCAATCATAAACTCCTACCTAAAGATAATAAACTTGATAGAAAAATAAAAAAGGAAACGTTGTATGTCTAACTTCCAACAATCTATTTTATGTGAAATGGATGGATAGCAGAATGGTTCATATGCTCTCAAATTTTCTATCAGCTTACCCTTTGCAAGAAATATATAGACGAAAGAAAAATCAAAAAGCGAAAGAAACTATTCAATGTCCAAATGTTGTAAAGCATTACAATCCACATATGGGTGGAGTTGACATTATGGATCAAAAAAGGTTACTTATCAGTATGATCATAAGTCGAAATCTAAATACTACTTGAGAGTAGTATTTTATCTTATTGATATAGCGATTAACAATTCGTACAGCGTTTATTCAATTATGGCACAAACATCAAACTTTGATCTTGGAAAACTGGATGATAAATCATTACGAAGGCTTGTTGCTAAACAGTTGATAGGATACTAAAACAGAAAACGTGTCATACTTTTATTTTCAATTTCGAAGAACAAAAAATGTCTCAGAGCATCTTTTTCACTTCCAACAGTCGGTCATGAAATGGAAAAAGTAAAAGAAAGACAAAAATGTAAATTATGTACGAGGAAAAAAATACAAAATAGAACAAACAATAAATGCGTGGAATGCAAAATCTTTCTTTGTTACACAAGCGAAAAAAATTGTTTTAAAGAATATCATGATGTGTAATTACATATTTATGAAATAAATTTGTTTTCTTCCAGACGCTTAGTGGTACATATATGTACCATATAAATAAAAAAAATAAAAATAATGTTTTTATATCATATTTTGGATGTTTAAGACACAATTAGTTAAGTTCTTCAAGGGGTTAAGGATACCCTTGTGAAAGTATTCGGCATAGAATTCGAAAAGACATTAACTTTCCCAACAACAGAATCGCTTACTCCCGAATTGTTTATTAAGTTGATGAAAGACAAAAGTTTTGCAGATAGTATGCAATCAACTTCCAAGATCGCAAAGACAAAGTTCTCAGAAGAATCTTCAATCTGGAGATGTCCGACTGACCTAGTAAATAAAAAGGCTCAAACGATCCTACGTTACGGTTATTCACTAATAATAATCATTTCCCATGAAAGATTTTCATCCTTCTTAAACTTCCTCGCTCCTCCTAAGGAACAAAGAGGTTTCATCCATAAACAGGTAATCTCTAAGCTGCTAAAAAAGAAGTTTATCAGAGAAAGCAAGAACGCAAAGATAATCATCTCACGAAGCTTTGTTTATGTAGATAGTGCAATAGTTGGCTTAAATTGATCACTTAGATTAATATTAATTGAGACGCGTTTGCTATCTTCCGTCATCCCTTGCAAGAAAATTAACGATACTTGCAAGGTTATTAACGATAATCGCCTGCTATCTCCTGATTGCTCGAACAAATAGATAGATGAAGCTCGCCTCCACTTACTTTAAAAAAATATAAATCCAATGAATTTTCAATAATTGAATCTTAGTGTGAAAATGTTGCCTTTCAGAAATATCAATCGGCGCGGCTATTTTTTCAGAAGCCCATTTTTAATAGTGGCGAAGATCTTCTACAACAGATGCACAGAATCTATTTTGTTACATGCTCTAAAGACTTTGAATCAATAAAATAACTTTAAGGGGTTGTTTCTTCAAAAATTTGTCTCGCCAATTTTATTATTATACTATCGGCCCTGAAAAGCAGTACATTTTTAAATGAGGTCCTTTCACACAAAAGTTTGTCCAAAAACAATTGGATGAAACTTAGTAGTTTGTAAAACAAAATATATATATTTAAAATTATATTCTGTGACGATGCATGACAATTCGTGGAATACAACAATTGCGTGAATCTTTGATGTACAATTCGTTCAAAATTTCCACAATTTATTTGAGTTTGTGTTAGAATATTAATGGTAGAGCTAGCGTTAGACTTTTCAAAATCAACTTTAGAGTTCGTGTTAGAATTAGTTAGGGTAGAGGTGTTGTAAATGAAAGACATGTTCCACGGATTGTCACTCACATCCACCAATTTTATGATTCACCCAACTGTCTTTCCAATCTGCATGCATCTTAGAACATATGAGCGGTCGCTTCTGTAAATCACAATTTAAGAATAATGAGAACATAGGATATAGAGATTTAGGCAATCTGATTGTAATCTTTTTTTAGTTTTAAGCTCCTCCTAAAATTCGCTTCTTATTACTATAAGTGTAATTGCTATCTTTTCAGCATTATCTATTTATGCGAAGCAGTCTGATGTAGCCATGCTCACCCTATTATACAACGCTTCACATGTCATTTACTCTGAGATAAGCTAATATTCTACTTATCCGATTTCGAGTAAAGCTTAGATTTTAACCTGTAAAACACTTTTTTGAGATCATAGCAACAACTTCCACATCACAACCTTGTTCGACTTATACAATTTTATATTTATTTATTCAATTTATAATGGATCAAGGTAGATGAAGGCAAAAGAGACACTAATAGTAAGAGATAAAAAATATAAGTTAGAAGTAAATTAATGATTTTAATAGAGCTTTAACTGAATTAAAAATTGAGTAAAATTTATAAAAAATGTGCGATTTAGTCTTTATACAATTGGTGTTAAAAGATGGAGATTGATATGAAAAGAGGCGGAATAAAAAGGAAAAGATGGATACCTTGGCAAATAACTCTTCTTGTTGTCGTAATAGCTCTTCTTCAGGAATTCCCAAATTCTCCAATCGATGGCTGCACTTCTTGCGAGTAGCAACTCTTTCCTTGCAGTCTTTTAGAACGTCTTGAACGTGTGCTACGTACTCCTCAAAGCCAAAGTTCTTTAACGCTACAAACACAATGTCAAGTTGCTGTAATGTATAGAAGAGGATAACAACCGAATCTTAGGATGTATCGATGGCCAAAAAACGATATTATTTAAAAAGTAATCAGTATAGGTAATTCTTTTCCAAAATTACCAAAAAAGTCAGTTCAACAACTTTTTAGCTGTGATCCGATTTGAAGTTAAATTGAGGCTAAACGGGTCTTGCTTAAACATCGCTTTGATGAGTGTTTGAAAACCCATTTGTAATCATTTTTCTCATTTTAGGTCATACGCAAAAATAATAATGTAATTCCGATCATTTTGTATAATTTTGACACTCCTTTTACGCCTTTCATAAAATGGCTTAAAGTCATTCTAAAATTTGACAAAAGTAGCACATTTTCAAGGTGAAGTAATAGAAAGTCTACACAAAATAAATAGCAAGAGATTTAGGCCCTCTAAGATTTATTTTGCCCCTCCGAAACTCCTTTGAAATATACAAATGTACCACTTTCTTATATTTACAGCCCCATTAAAATCAGTTAGCCCCCTCCAGGTACTTGGAGTGAGCGATGGGGCTAAAATAAACAATCAGATCTTTTATTCAAGAAATCAGCTATATAACATCTTTATACCTGATATTCGTTTTATTTAATGTTTTAGTTTTTTTTATCAAGATTTCTTAGAATAGTTGGTAATGTTTTTACACTTTGCCTAAAATTTTTGTTATTAAAAATTAGTACAAATAATTTCATTTTAATGTTATTACATCGTATAACTTTGGGATTGGAATAGCTAATTTATATAAATTTAAAATTTGTGAAATATTTCTTCCAAAAATTTTAAACCTTCAATTTCAATGGCCAAATTTAAATTCACAGCTACATACCTGTCACTTCATAGATTTATATCCTAAATAAATTTTCAAACAATTTACTTTACTGACTGAATATATGTGTAGGTTAAAAATAAAGATTATATACGATGATTCTTTGTTTTTCTGTGTTACTAATCGATTTTGTTGTTTACTAATGTGAAAGTATAAAACCTTCACTTGGTTAGAGTATAGCATATCTTATAGAGTATAGACAATACGGGTAGACTATGACCATCCGTTTCAATAATTGGTAAATGGCAATAAGGGGAGATAAAGACTTAATTACATCTGATGAGTAGTGATCTATATCATATATGAATGATTTTGTTACCTTGTTGAGCTTGAAGAGTTGTTCACATACTTTCTAAAAATTTTTAGACGTTGCGGTCTCTTTATAAATTTTTTATTGGGTTCAAAAATTGTCTGAATAATACAGGCAATGTCAATGGGATGGATGCATCTGCTTTGTCTAAGTTTGGCTCTGTTTTGGCCAAATACAACATTCATATCATTACTCACTTCCAATGTTTCGGAATTTGGTTACAATAGCAAGTAGCATGGACCACACTTGCTCACACTGATATGTAGTATCAAATCGAATCAGAAATTTCAGAGCAATCTTTGCAACATCATCATGGGGCTGTGCCATTTTAATTGAAAAATCGCAATAAGACATTTAACGAAAAACATATTTTGAACCTCCTCAATCATTAATCAAATCAATAATCGGTTCTTTTATAATAAAAAAATCTTCTGAGGCCAGATAACTAATGGAGATTATAAACGGATTTTTGATAAATTAAGAGTGGATTTTTGGTAATTTTACATCCTGTCTCGTTTGCTTTGAAGAAATTGTAGAATTTTTTTCCATAGTATCATTTCAAAGCTTTTTAAATTTGGATTTTTTTTGCATAAATCAGAAAAGAAACAAGAGTTGAATGTATTTGCTTAATGAAATACACTGTTTTAATGACTTCATTCAGAACATTTAACTCATAAAGTATCGTTTTCGTTATTTAAACTTAGCGATGAATAGCGCACTAAGTAGCAATTACATCTGAAGAATTTTGCTGACCAGAGTCTAAAAACTAGAAAGACAAAAAGGAATAGCCAGAGAGTTATCAGTACCCACTCCAGGTGTAAGTTGTGGTTTAATACCATGCTCTGTAAAAAAATTGCGGGCCTTGCCAAATATTTCTCTTGCAGTTGTTTTACTACTGCAGAGTTTCACAAAAACAAAAATTTGTCTACCAGGTGTTTGTCATATACATATTGTACGTAAACGCAAGGCCGGGCTAAGTTTTCATCATCCGTCATTCTAAAAGTAATGTCAGACATCTCTCACATTTGCCTTATATCGGTATCGTTTGACAGGAATATATGCTTTAAATTTTCAAATTCAGAATTTCTTAGCACATTCCATATGATATCTTAGCAGCAAGGTAATATCAAATGTTCTCCTGTCGTAGGACCTTTTGCAAGTTATTTTTTAGAAACTTTATAGAAGGCTTTCAACCTAAACTTAATATTTTGCAAAAACATTCCTACGTTGTTAATCTGGATTTGTACAATCATTGAGCTAGACGTTTAAAATAGTTAATATTTTTTTTGTTTACTGAACTCGAGTGCTTTGTTTCCAAGGGCCTTTTAACTTGCCCGGCTTTAGAAAAGTGAATGCTAGCACTTAGAACCCAAAAGACACTTAGCTTCCCCTTCCCCACCAAACGTTAATGCAGTAAAACCAAATTTCAAGTATGAGTCGTCATATTTTATTATTAAGCCATTAAAAAATGCAGATTTCACTCCATTTATACATAAGCTATATTATTTTTACTATTAATTAAATTTAAATTTGATTATTTTTAGATCATAAATAATATACTCATAATGAGGGAGAAAAAGAAAGCGAATATTTTGCATTACTAACTACTAAAAGCAAAGACAAAGAAACAAGTGATAGAAGTAATACCTTACTAAACAATGTGCTGATCAATAAATCAGCATCAGAGCATTCGCAGGGCACCACAAGAAAGAACATTCTGAACGGAGGCGAAAAGAAAAAAGTCAAAGTGTCAAGAAAATACGATTCGAGCTATTTGAAATTTGGATTTATTCAAGAACCTGGCAGTGAGCTGGATCCACGGCCTCTATGTATTGTGTGCTCTGAAATTGATCTAATGATGCCATGAAACCTTCAAAACTCGAAAGACACTTGCAATCAAAACACCCACATTTAACTGAAAAAGCACTTAAATATTTTCAAAGAATCCGAGAAAATATGCAAACCCAAGTACATAGTTTGAAAGAAATGTTTGTTGAAGATGAGTCGTCGTCGTTGAAGGCTTCATATCTGATAGCACTTCAAATTGCAAAAATGAAAAAGGCATACACGATGGGAGAATAATTAATTAAGCCTTGTATGTTTCAAGCTTGTGAAGAGGTTTTGGGAAAACAGACAGCACAGAAATTGAAAGTAATTCCTATGTCTGCACTCTGCTAATACCGTTAAACGTAGAATTGAAGACATGGCTGAAGGCATTGAAAAACAAGTATTAAAAATTGCAAAAAATGCATAATTTTATTCTACTTAACTCGACGAATCAACGGATGTAAGTAACAAAGCAATTCTTCTTTGTTTTGTGAGGACTGAGTGTGAAGGAGAATTACATGAAGAACTAATGTGTTCGCTCAACTTACCGGGTAGAACAACTAGCTCTGAGATTTTTGAAACACTCAATAGCTATTTTCTGGAGCACAGAATTGAATGGAAAAAATGTATTGGATTTACCACTATGGCATCTAATTTCTCATTATTTTGCGTCTCCATTCATCTCTATTTTGTTCGTCCCCTAATGCTAAATGTCTTTTGGTCATGTCTTTTTTAACTATTTCTATCCATGTCATCTTTGCCCTGCCTTTACTCTTACCTAAAGTTTGATTTTTATAAGCTTCTTTAATTAGATCACCGCAAGGTCTTTTATTTACATACCCAAACCACCTTAACCTTTGTATTTCTAATACTTTATTTATTTCATTGACATAAACTTCTTATCTTTTCATTATTTATTTTATCTTTTAAATTAAATTTGCACATGATTCTTAACATCCTCATCTCTGTAGTCTTTAGTCTATTTTTCTCAGATTCTTTTAAAGCCCAACTTTGGCCACCATACACTAAACTAGACCTAAGACAACTTTTATAAAGAAAACCCCTTAATTTTAACGAAAAGATACTATTGCATAAAATACCATTTAAATTTTTTCCAAATTAGTTGTATTCTATGTTCTACAGAGTTACTTACACTACCTGTTTTGTCTAAAACCTCACCTAAATAACAAAATTATTTAACCTCTTCTAATTCTACGCCGCCTACTACTACTTTTACTTCCAATACTACATCGATATTTGGGTTGAAACTTAAACAGCACCTAACTTAAAATTTGTGGTATTTATCAAACTGCCCTTAATGTTTGAGAATTTTTTATGTACCCACTTATTGCAATGTACACAAAGAATAGAGTTTCTTTTAACTCTTTTTTCGCAAACTCCACATGGATCTATTTTGGAAACTGTGTTCTCAGCACCCTTAAAAGAATCGCTAATTTTCATCCACTTAGTTTTGCTGGTGTTTATTCGTAAACCTTTTTTCTCTAGTGTCGCATACCATGTGCTAATCTTTTTACTTAATTCTTCAGAAGATTCTCCTATTAATACTATATCACCTGCATATAAAATCTCACTCGTATCTTCTTTAATTAAATTCTTAAGAATTTCATCAAGAATGATAATAAATAAAAAGGGGCTTAAAATCGAACCTTGATGTAATCCTACTTTTATTTTAAACTTACTAGAAATTGAATTATTAATTTTTATAAAAGTGTCATCGCTTTTGTACAAGGCCATACTGGCTCTCACTAGTCTTTCATTTACCCCTTTTCTTCTTCTCAAAGACCACTCAATGAGACTTCTAGAAACGGAGTCAAAAGCTTTCTCCAGGTCTATAAAAGCAAGATACAGACTATGTCCATTTCTTGCTCTCTTTTCGATAAGCTGTCTAATAATAAAAATAGCGTCATTTGTGCTCTTGCCCGGCATAAAACCGAATTGGATTTTACTAATTTGAATACTCTTTTTTAGTCTATTCAATAAAATTCTTTCTACAATTTTCATATCATGTTCTAGTAGTTTTATTGTTCTATAATTTGAACAATTTGTTATAGTTCCTTTGCCTTTATATAATAGTATTAATAAACTTTTATTCCAGGTTTTTGGAATAGAAGCTCCGTCAAATATGTTTTGAACTATGACTTTTAAAACTTCAGCGATTTCATATTTAAATAACTTTAACATTTCTAAACAACATCCGCTATATCCAGCTGATTTATTTGGTTTCATTTGGTCAAAAGCACAAATGACTTCATCAAGAGACACAGATTCGCAAGGTCCTTCAACTTTATCGACCGCATCTAGATTTCCTAACTTATTTTCATTATTAAGGATTACTTTAAAAAATGCGACCAGGTGTTTGACTTATCCACTAAATTACTAGCTAAATATCCATTTTTATTAACTATACAAGGTATCCCAACTATGTCTTGGTTTAACTTTCTGTTTTTCTTAACTATTTTGAAAACATCAGATGTTATTAAAATGATAAATGAAATTCATCACAAAGCTCGAATATTAGAAGCACTTTGTGAAGAAATGGGCTCCCAATATACTCACCTACTTCTTCATGCTGAGGTGAGATGGCTTTCGAGGGGAAAAGTACTAACACGTCTGTTAGCCCTCCGTGAAGAAATTAAATTATTTTTTCTGCAACAAAATAATCAGAAATTTCAAGAGCTCTTGTCCGACGATGAGTGGATGGCCAAGCTTGCTTACCTGACAGATAGATTTTCTCTGTTGAATTAAATAAACATATCTTTGCAAGGTCAACTTAAGGACATGTTCACACTACGCGGCAAAATAGATGCTTTTCAAAAGAAAATATCACTGTGGCAAAAGTGTTTGGCTGAAAAAGATCTTCAAATGTTTTCAAATTTTAATGAATATATGGGAGAGAAGGATGTCAACTGGGAAGTCGTATCCATTGCTCATTCAACAACACTTACAGTCACTGATAAATTATTTTGCTTATTTCCAAAGGAAGAAGATTCCAGGACTGGCAATATGTGGATAATAGATCCATTTGAGGCAAGCATTGAAGACAGCAATTTGAGCATGAACGAAAAAGAATGCCTCAGTGAGCTATCATGCAACGACAGTCTCAAAACTATATTTCGTTCGTCCTTATCAAGACCTCATTTTTGGATCTCGATAAAAAGTGAATATCCATCACTCAGTGAGAAGGCAATGAAAATTTTGATACAATTTTCGACAGCATATTCGTGTGAAAAGACATTTTCATCTGTCACAGCAATTAAGAATAGGTATCGATCTTGGCTTGAAATAAAATCAGCTCTGCGCCTTGCAGTAACGTCATTGGAGCCAAATATCTGCAACCTCATATCAAAGAAGCAGAAACAAATATCACACTAAAAATTGGGAGTGCATTATTAAACTTTGAATTTAAATATCTTTTATAATAATTATTAAATTATATCTGTTATAATTAATAGCCATATTAACAAAATAAAAGTTCACTTATTATTATTATTATTATATAAAATTGTATTTAACGTTTTTAGGTTATAAAAATCCTAGTAGTCGCCAAATTTAAAATTATACAACTAGTGGTCCATGAATTTGAAAGGTTGGCGACCGATGTTCTAGGGGACCGTGGACTCCCGTTTAAGAACTGGAGAATCTTTTTCTCCAGTTCTTAACTTCTGTGCTAGAAGGT
Source organism: Nectonema munidae (assembly GCA_030549495.1). Lineage (NCBI taxonomy): Eukaryota > Metazoa > Nematomorpha > Nectonematoida > Nectonematidae > Nectonema > Nectonema munidae. The sequence continues at coordinate 624,518 of JAUIRK010001035.1, forward strand.
AATGTTGCTATCAGAATTAGAAACAAGGTATTTGATAAAATCTGTGTAGTTATCGGCATTTATGGTGCGATTGGGAGCTTACAGTGCAAGTATAATGGCGGGTAATAATGGTCCTGTGTTCATTAAAGAAAAATTCTTTTATAATAAATTTTCAAAATGATGTAAAAAAGATCCCAATTTTGAAGATGGGCGCTCTGGCAAAGATAAATTCAGAAATAAAAGGTTATGATTATAAAAAAACCTGAAAATATGTGTTCTGGTGTGATTGTCTTTTTGTCTGAGTTGTGGCAAATTTTGTTGGCTTCTGTAGAGATAAATTTAATGAACTCGGAACAACACGCTGTAATGAGATCTCGAGTGTCGCAGGCAACTCTTGTGGTCGGCATCAACTCTTTTAGAACTTTGTTTATCGTACTTCGCGGAATTACAGGCTCTTCATCGTTGTCAGACATAGTGAGTCCTGTGGATAAAAACATGCAAGCATATCTAAGAGGTGGCAATGATTCACGAGCAAGCAAACAAACTACCATGAAATTTGCACTATAACTTTACTTTTTCATGAACCCTACAACAAAAGCTGCTTCAAATCTAAAGATTTTGCCAGCAAGTTACAGCTGGCAAAACTAAAACGCAATATAAAAGAATGAGAAAAATATTTGTCTACTATATTATTGAACACAAAGAATAAGTGTATCCTTTGTTCTTATCTATTTGGAACAATAGGAACGGATGAAAATATATCATCATCCATTTTGCCTTCGAGGCGTGGTTATTGTTCCCAATTATTAACGGATGAAAATTGAACATTTTAAAAGCATAATGGTAAAAAATGGAAATACATAATTCTCATTCAATGTTTTCAGACAAAAATATATTTTTTTAATTACCCTCAGTTATTTTGAATAGCACTCCTCCTTAATTTAACCCATTTACGACCAATGTTCCTATTTTGGAACATAAGTAATTTCATCTTCGTCTGCTTTTTTCAATGACTTTGAATATAAATCGTCTGCGTTTTTTTTAGATATCGTCTGCTTTGCTTGGTCTTAAATGGGTTAACTCCATTTATTTTATTATCAAAACTTTCATATTTGAGCTGAGGTTTTGAAAAGTTTAGGAAAAATACTTTTAAATACAAAAAAAGAGTTCACACGCGGAGTGTGATCCGCGGGATGGACGCGACCATCACCGTTCTAAAGCAAACGAGCGTACATTAAAACTAAGGTAAAAATGAGTTTTGGGGGTAATGATAACTTATTGTACATAAGTAAAAGTATATGGGTAAGCCAAATCTATGCCCGATACACTAAAAATGATGACTCAAATGAGAACTTCCCCAAACCGTTGTGAAGGACCTATGTTGGTGTGTGGCATGCAGGTTGCCACTCATCTGCCTCGCTCAGTTTTATTTCCATCAAACAAAGACTGGAAAAATTGACGAATAAAATAAAACCTAACTTTTCACACTAAAGTGAGTAAGCTCTTATTTTGGGTTAATTTCTTTACTATGTGATTTTGAAATTGAAAAATTGGATGAGTGCATATTGTCGTATTCTGTGTTTAAAATTGAATGGTATATTTTGGCTTCATGCGTCGGAACCGGCCATTAGACTAAAGTATATTTAGACATGACTAGTACACCGAGATGAAAGTAGGTTTAGACGAAAATGCAGCGCATGTTGCGGAGTCGAAATTAGGAGTGAGAGCGGATGTCAGATTGCTTTATTTATTTAAAAAAAAATACGTTTAATTTCTTCGTTAGTCAAAGCCCTAGGTAAGAGTTAGCTTTAAATATTCAAATTTTTGTCGGATTGTTATTTCGAGTTGAAATATGTATGAGTACTGGAAGTCGGAGTTGGATATTTTCGCTCAGACACTCCAACCCTGCTTAAGACTAAAACATCGTAGTATCCAGTTCAATAGGCGTGAGTAAGTAGTGGTTAGGTACTGGGTTTCGTTAACTCAAGGTCTTGGGTTCGATCCCGCATCAAGCCTATTTTCTCATAGTTCGATACAAGCGGCGCAATTGTGCCCTCTCGTTGAAAACACCCCACGGTACCTTTACCTATCCTATTAATTTAACTAGAGAAAATGAAGAGGTATAGGAGTACAGATCAAAAACAAAGTATGGCAATGAAAATAGAAAACGCTGAATGCTTTAGATATGAAGAATATAGAACTTCATTCTAAAATATTCTTTGAAATATCATAAATTTATTTAAAAAAATTCCTTAAAAATTCAAGATAAGTGAGTTTCGATTTTTAAGCAAAAATTTAAAACATAAAAATTCGAAATAAAAATTTATATCAAACGTTATGTAAGATCTAAAGTAAGAGAGAAACGTTTCGAATTTTAAATGTTCACCAGTAATCTTTATTCAACTATCGAGAGCCTTCAAGGAATCGGAAAACGATTCTTAAGATTCGGAATTCCGATCAATCGTCCATTCAACTAATTGAAGCGTTTTAGATTGTAATCGAGATAACAGATACGATTCCATTATTTGAAAAAACATGATTCTTACGATTCCTATTTCCAATTAATCGTCGCGTTACTAGTAGAAACATTTCAGACTTCAAATGGTTATGAAACATGAGATCTTCAGGGCTTTTATTCATTTTGAGGAATAGAAACAAAAGAATTGGAAAGGGAAGTAAATTTTTCTGATATGATTCCGATAGATTCTTATGATTCAAGAATAATCGTTGTATCACTAATACTGTTCAGGGATGATGAAGCAGCACTGCAGATTCGGAGCTAAGGAAAATATGGAGTCGGAGTATACTACATATAAACATTAAAGATTGAAAACTCTCAAGTAAAAATGTAGTGGCTCATACATCTGATATCTAAGAACAGCGACCACTCTTTTTTTAACAAATATTTTTGAAACACATCCATATTATTGTTTTCAATTACTCTACAAATTTAATTAGCGATACATAATTTTTACTTTTCATAATAATTACTTGATCTACAGTAAACTCCGTCTAAGTCGAATTGTTTGAGACGTAAAAAAAAACTTCGACTTACGCAAAGCTTGACTTTGGCATATTTTTATAACAACATAAAATTCAATCAATAAAAACAAAAAAATATTTAATGATATGTAAATAGTTTTGTGTTAGCATCCACTTTTCTAAAGCCTGTCAAGTGAAAGTTGCGCTGGTAGTGGAGCACTCAAGTTCGGTAGACAAAACTATTGGCTGAACGATTGCACAAATTCATGTTTGATAAATAACAGGAATGTTTTTGAAAAATATTAAGTATGGTTTGAAAAGTTAAAAAAAAATATATGTCATCAAAAAGTCCCATAACATTGCATAACAGTTTATATTAGCTGTAAAGATATATTCAATGTGCTAAGAAGTTCTGAAGTTATAAAGTTGAAGCATAACTTTCTGTCAAACGATACCGTTAGAAGGCTAATAGGAAGGATATCTGATGAAATGTCAGGCGTTGTTTTATTGACTCGGAATTCGATTTTCAAATTTTTTGTTGAGATTGATAAAGGTGGATGCTGCAAACTCATCACAGCCTTGCGTTTACGTACAATATGCATATAACAAAAACCTGATAGACAAATTTTTATTTTGCGAAACTCATCATTATAACAACTGCAAGAGAAACCTTTGACAAAATGATAAAAAAATTTACAGCACATGGTATTAAGTCGCAATCTGGCTAAGCAAAAATCTCCAGAGGTAATTGGTGCCCAGTGCTCGAAGCCATGAAACCATACCCGATGAGTTGAAAATTGTTTTCAATGAAGTAATTAAAACAGTGTATTTCATTAAAGCAAAATGCTTCAAATCTTGCCTGTTTCCAAATTTGAAAATCTCTTGATACACTCAAACATGAGGTGGCCTTCCAAAGAAGAATTTTCCAAGCGATACTATGGGAAGAAATCCAGCAATTTCTTTAACCTTGCGCTGTAAGGAAAAGAGATTAGAGTAGCCCATTGTAATAAAAAAATGACAGCTTTTGAAATGAAGCTGGTATAATTGCATACTTTGACAAGAAAAACTTTGCTCGATTTTCAAACATATTTGTTGATGAAAATAAGATTTTCATTAATAAAAATGTCCTGGAGGCCCTAAACCAAGGAATTTCTCCTTATTTTCCTAACCTACAAAAATTTGAAAAATACGATCAATTTATCTTATATATTTAGATTTTTGGATTGAAATGTGAGAGTCCTATGTTGATATTGCAAAGATTGCTCTGAAAGCTCTGATTCGATTTGTCACTACATATGGGTGTGAGAAAACGTTTTCCATGATCCTTGAAATTGAAATCAAATTCCGAAACAGATTAGAAATGAGTAATGATATGACAGTTGCATTGGCTAAAACAGAGTCAAACTTAGACAACTGGTTTAGACAAAGAAGATGCCATACATCCCATTGAGATTTGGATTGTTCAGACAATTTTTGAATAAAAAATTGTGTCAATTTTTTAGTACAGTACTTTATATATTAATTTTTTTTAATGAGACCCCCTTAGATAGCTAAACCGAAATTTTTTAAAAAGTTTATGAAGAACTTTTCAAGTTGAACAAGGGAACAAAATCATTCATATATGATAGATCACCACTCATCAGATATAATTAAGTCGTTATCCCTCCTTATTGCCATTTACCAGTTATTGAAACGGATGGTCACAGTCTATCTGTATAGTCTATTAGATATGTTATACTCTAACCCAGGGGGGGGGGGGGCATGCTCAAAAATTATTTGGGGGGGGGGGGGAGGATTTTTTTTGCAATTTCCAAAATTACTGATCTAAAAATACCACGGGAGACCAAATATTCAAGCAATCCTTTAAAATAGAGTGTATTCAGCGCATACCTAAATTTTATAAGACTACTTTATATTTTTTTACAAAATTGGTGAAATTTAAATACTATACTTCCAGTGAAAATATTTTAATTAAATTTACATATCGCATATACACTAGTTTAAAAAAAATACAAACTTGTTGGGTGAGGGGGAGAATAGGCTTTTCATTTGAAAATGAAGTAGTCTATCAGGCACATTACAGGAATTGATGAAAGGATATTTGATTGATAGAGAAAACAACTGAAAACAAATAACTGAAGGTTGGAGAGTTTTATATGAGTGAATGTAGTCTTCACTATTTTAAAATGAAACTGTCTGTTCTCAAAATAATTTCAAAATAATAGGGGGCATAAAAAATGAGATAGTTTATTTGATATTTTCATGTTTTTATAAGCACCAAAAGCCAACGTTGAAGTTGCTAACCCTTATAGGGTGATTTGGTAACGCTTGTATTTTTTACATTTTGTAAGGAATCATAGTATACAAAAAATGGTAGTTTAATCACTTTTCATATAATTATTTAAGTCTAAGAACACAAAATCATAAATAAACTAACATAAATCATAAAAATCAAGTATACGAGAACAAGAAAATCATTGCGTTTTTTGACTATTTCTGTCTACAAATAAAATTCTGACAGCTGTCATAAATAGATCAAGTACATTTTTAACAATTGAAACATGTTGTTTCGATATTATATTTTTATTATAATAATCAACAAATTTTCTTAAAAAAATGATTTAATTAATTATGTACAGTGTTACTTACAAAATTTAACAATCGAGCATTATAAAAAATATCTCTGCTCAAATATTAAAAAAATAGAGTATTTTTGCTTTTAAACTGAATAGCTAGTCTAAATATTCATTTCCAAATAGCTATTGAAAAAAATTTCTTGACTTGAAAAAATTAGTTTTCGAATGTTATAAAATGTAACAAACGTACTGATAAAGATTAGGTGACCTTTGTTGGAAAAAATTTTTAACGCGAGTCCGACAATATTCATCGATATAAAATTGCAACCATTGAAAACTATTTTTCTCTCATTTAAAAAAAAACAAATTTTCATTTTTGCAAAATGTTTGGTGTATTGATAGAACTAAATTTTTACCAAAAATCTCAGTGATTAATTTGAATAGCTGAAATTTGTTATCATGAAAAAAGGTTCTGAAAATATTGAACTTATATTCCGTTAAAAACTAGTTTCTAATGAGATAAAATAGAATTATTTTTAATTCAACTCTAAATACAAATTAGAGAGAAGAGAGCTTGAATGAGATAAGAAAAACAAGAAAGGAGAGCTTGGGTGAAAGAAGAGAGCTTGAATGAGAGAAGAGAGCCTGAGTGATTGAGTTTAAGCAGACATTGCTTACTTATTGTGCGCATATTGAAACAATAGATTATTATTATTATATATAGCTATCACATCGTTTGTAAAATTCAGAGCAGCTTGGCATGATGTTTGATTTGAAAATCTGCATTCCCTCTTTTATTCTTTTATCTTACATTATCATGTATTCGAATAATCATTATATCCTATAATGCGATCATCATACATGTTTTATAAACAAGCAGCAACTCTTACTTATAGAAAATTATTGGGAGGCGAAGGTCATTTTCGCCCCCCCTCCCCCCTGAAAACACATTGGGGGACCAAGTGAAGGTTTTATACCATGACTAAAAATGATCTCTTTTGCAAAACTTTAAAGAGCTGAATTTTTGGTAGAGCCGATTTTATATTTAAAGGGTGTATTAGAAGACCCATTTTCAATACAGTCAGACCTCATTTATCCGACAGTAGATTATTAGACAACACCGCTATCTGATACAATATTTATTGATTAGGAAATAAATGAGTTTTCTCAGCCTCTCATCTCACTAATTGTCAGCAAGGCGGTTCATATCATGAATTGGTTAGGTGAATTGACCACTCTCTACTGAAATGCATTGTTGCTTAAATTTTTAGCAACGAAATGTTACCAAGCTTGATTAGTAACACAGAAAAACAAAGAATCATCTTATTTAATCTTCATTTTTAACCTACACATATATTCAGTCAGTAAAGTAAATTGTTTGAAAATTTATTTAAGATATGGGTCTATGAAGTGACAGGTATGTAACTATGAATTTAAATTTGGCCATTGAAATTGAAGGTTTAAAATTTTTGGAAGAAATATTCTACAAATTTTAAATTTATATAAATTAGCTATTCCAATCCCAAAGTTATACGCTATAAATAACATTAAAATGAAATTATTTGTACTAAGTTTTATTAACAAAAATTTTAAACAAAGTGTAAAAACATTGCCAACTATTCTAAGAAATCTTGATAAAAAAATTAAAATATTAAATAAAACGAATATCAGGTATAAAGATGTTATATAGCTGATTTCTCGAATAAAAGACCTGATTGTTTATTTTAGCCCGTCGCTTACTTCAAGTATTTGAGGGGGCTGATTTTAATGGGGCCGGGAATATAAGAAAAATGTATACATTTTTATATTTCAAAGGTGTTTCAGAGGGACAAAATAAATCCCAAGGAATCAAGCTCCCTTGCTCAGCTTATCGACGGGCTTGGGCACAGTAATTAATAGGGCTAAACATTTTAAGCTTTAAATTATAGTTCTTATATAGTTATGTGCTATAAAAAATATTTACCTCGCTCAAAAATGCATAGGCTTTTATTAAAATTGGCTACATTACGGCTTCTTATCAAATATAGCTCAAATTCGCATTATTATAACAAAGAGGTGGACGTTAAAAAAATAGATTTAAATATTCATTCTAAGACTTAACCTTAAAACAAGAAAAGAAATATCGAAAATCTACTCAGAAGACAAACAAGTGCAATAAGTACTATAAAAAAGATATATAATTGAGAAAATTGAAATGATCAAGGTATTGGAGAGCATAGGGTTATGGATGATGTTTATAAATAGCGTAAGTGATCCCTAAAAGTGTTCGAGTTAATGGTATTTTAATCAAAAGGGTGTTCTTCGAAACCCTTTTTTGCTCTAAAGTCTAAACTAACGTGTTCGTGATGCGAGTATATAAATTAATCGTTGCCTAATAGGAGACATTTAAAAATTACATTCATATTGTAATGATGATTATAAGAGCTTCAGTATTGAAGCAACTACTGCATTTTGCAGATATCATATGCTATTGGAGTGATTGTAAAATTAATTTGTAAATTATGAGTTCGAATTAGAGATTAAAAATCTCTTGAAATTTGAGTGTTGGAGTTGCAAAATAAGTTCGAGTTATGAAATTCGACATAGAAATACTTTAAATTTGATATAATATAGGAAATTTTCTGGGCTACAAAAGCAAGTTCGAGTTATACGAATATTCGACTTATACGAAGTCTACTTAGACTGAGTTTACTGTACTTGATAAATTAAATTAAATATATAACTATTTGTTTTTTCATTAAATGACTATAAAAGGCTAAAGATCATATGGTGTATTGAAAAATTCAATATCTGCTTTTCGTTTTCAAACGACAATAATAAAGGAGAGATAAATAATTTGTTTTCAGTCTACAAAATTTGGACAGGTCTGCAGCTTTGAAATGAAGTGTTCATCACAGACAATGAGACAAAAATAGTTAGTCCGCTTCGGGTAATAATTTGATTTGATTATCTAGCTTGTTGATTAGTTATATAGTTTGAGTAGCTAGTTAGATATTTAATTATATGTATTTTAACGCGTTAGTCTGAACATATTTCAATTATAGTATAATAGAATATATAAACACAGCATCTTTGTAAAGCGGGTTATATAATATTCTTCATACTTTTTGCATATAATATTCAATAGTACTTTTCTGTTTCGTATTTTACACATCAAGCAAATGATGAATAAATCTTTTCACTCACATACCTCTAATAATTTGTGGCAACTTCCTTAAATTTATTGGAATTGATAATTATTACTTTTATAAAAATAAAGCAATAACTACTTACCTATCGTTTTATTGAATGGTTTTTCTACAATTTTCAAATTAACTGGCTAAATTTGGGAAATTATAACCATTAGATACAGAAATTTTAAATCTAAAAATTCCTTGAATATGGATAGAAGCCCATGAAGTGAACCATGCAGAAATATGTGTCAGTCCAAGCTCAGTTTCATTCGCTAAGACAAAATTAAACAAGATATTTCGTCAAATTTTATAAGTACTTGGAATCTTTTGAAAAGTTGCTTCTCCTATGCCTCTTGTAAAAGATAAAAAACAATAATTATGTTTATACATAATTTACACATACTATTCATTTAATATTTTTCTTTATTTTAAATTTACCTCATCTTTGTCTAATTTGATACTAATATAGTGTTTTTCTTTCAGCTATTTCAATGTAAGTTATTAAGTAAGTCATGAGTCTTGATATTATAAATATCTTCATTAATATATATAATAAAGGATTTGTTTTTAATTTTAAATTTTTATTTTTTTTTAATTTAAATCCTATATAATAATATAGGATACTTTATTTTAATAAAGTTTTGCTCAGAAATAATGAATAAAAGTAAATAAATCAATGTAGCAAGTATTTTTTCCCTGGGATAGTCGTAACGGTATTATAATATATGAAGTAGACAAGATTTATTCGAAAATCACTTTTCAATTAATTCTAGTCAGTCATTTCATGCAAGCATTTTAGAAACTTATAGATTGAAACCTGATGTATTAATTTTTATAAAACTAAATATTAAAATAATTGATTAATACATTCTAAATTATATTATGTTTAAATTATAATCAGTTTACCATCTGTTTGCTAACTAATAAAATACTAGATTAAAATGCTAAAAATACAAATAAGTGTAAATAAAATACAATTAATATTACCACGTAAAGGAAAAGATATAAAATAAGGAAGTTATATGATAAAAGTATTAGATTTTTGTCAAAAATTAATTTCAATAGATTGAAAACTAAAAAATTTGAAGATCCATTTTATTTATCAGAAAAATAAATATTCTATCAAAAATAATAACAGATCTTTATTCAATTAACACTCAATTCAAAGGAATCATTGACATGGCACAACTTACTTTCTTCGTTTTTTACCAAAATATTTCATTTCAATAAATTTTATTTCAATTTGGTAACCCAATATTTTTCATAACAATGGTCTTAATGGGAATCGATTTAGTACGAGTTTATTATAAATAAGCTGTTAGGATTATCGTCACAAATAGATAATAATAATAATAATTTTATTATTTCTATATCGTCATAAATAGATCAATTATATATGAAAGGAAATAAAAAAAGGAGACACACACAATAAAATGAAACAAAATAGAATTATACTAGAAGAATGATGTCATTAATATAGCGAATGTTGTTAGTATTCAGTGAAGAAGAGAAGTTCAATTCTCAATAAAGATAATTATATTAATAATAATATAATTCTATAATTATGCCTTTTCATAGTACTATACCTTTTTATGGTAAGGAATAATTTAAACTATCAATGAAACATAAAATCTCTTTTACATATAATAATTTTTTTTTATATTTTCATAATTGTATAAAAAAAAGGAACAAATTATTTAATATAATATGGTAAAAATCCGCTACTGAAATCCTTAAAGTTCAACAATATAATAGAGAAGACATTATGAAAAACAATGAATTATTTAAGGAGAATCAATAGTAGACACAAAAAACACTTTATAAATTCTATAAACAGATGATATATGTATATATGGTAGAGAAATAAGTGAACAATATTGAAAGAAGACAGTTGATTTGCTTGCTTGTTAAGTATTCAATATCAGTTGAGAGGATTGAAATGAGTTGAACAGTCAGATATTAAATATCTTAAAAAAACAAAAAACAGGAAAAGAAAAAGCTAGAGTATAAGACTTATGCATATATTCAGTTTCAAATAATTATAATATGTTAAATGATTCGTATCATTGTCCGAGTAAATACTGATTCATTCTTTTTTTTTAATTTTTCAAATTAATGTTTTTCCTGATTTTAATTGGTAGTGAGTTCCATACTTTGATAGCACTTTTTAAAAATCATGTCTATAAAGGAAAGTGTTGCAAGTTTTCATTTTTATATCATTTTTACATCTTAAATTTTATGGTAAAAAATCAAAATTTACAGTAATATGAAAGAAGAAGAAGAAAGAAAGAAAGATTTATTTGCAAACAGATATGCATACACAAAAGTGAATCACAGAAAATGACATATTGAATAGGTTAGAATCATTTTGTAAACGAAATCATTATATACAAAAGTATGATAAAAAAAACATTTGTCATCAATCGACTTGCGGGGTTGTCATAAGGCCTTTGGGACCTCTACAATGAATACCTTATGTTACAAATAGAATAAACAGTTAAGGGATGTAAGGTAACATTTTTAGAACAGAATATGCGTAACAAAAATTAGGATAATAAAAAAAAATGATTATATAAATATATATATATTAGTTATATAAGTATATTAAATGAATATTAAAAAGAAGTTATGAAAAAATATGAAAAAGAAATGATATATATGTAATGTATAAATAAAAATTAAAATACACAATTAAAGAAAAAGAGTAAACATATATAAGAACTTAAATCTTACTAATTACAAACTATTAGGAAACAGAAAAATAAATAAATAAATATAAGGAAATAAAATATAAGGAAAATGAAAATGAAATTTAAGGATGGGTATTTTCAATTTACACATTGGCAATCATAATCATATTTCATCAATATGGTGGTTTTGGCAGTGCTTTTAAATTTAGAAATTGGATCAAATAAAAAGTGATGAAGTTGGGATAAGTTATTATAGAGATTACTCAATCGGAAACTGAGCGTCTGTTTTGATTTTTGCAATCGGCAAAATGGCATTTTAACAAACGTATTCTTACGTAAACTGTATGGGTTTTAACTGCTTCATATAAAATCCTAGGAATTAGCTCATGGGGATATTTATATAAAAAAGGATGTATATTGTAGAGATATATATCATTTACCTTTAACAGTTTTTCTTGAAGAAATATTTTTGAGGTATGTGCATTAAAATTGGTGTTAAACACTAATCTCATAGCCTTTTTTTGTGATACTAGCAAGCAATCTGTGTTACTGAACCCCCATATAAGATTGCAATATTGCAGATGAGGTAAAAAAAGAGATTTGTAGATAGTTAATTTGAGAACAAATGGAAGCATATTTTTGATAAATTTGAGAATTCCAATGATTCTATTCAATTTAGTGTGTACTTGATATGTTCGTTCCAGTTTAGTCTAGAGATGATAACAAGGCCAAGAAGATTCACTTTTCTAACTGCTTCAAAAGGCAGGCTTATTTTTTTTCATTATAGTATTTTTACAATTAAAGTAAATCGCTTTTGATTTTTTATAATTAATTTTAACTTTGTTAGTATTACACTACTTGATAACTAGATCAATTTCCTTAGCAGCATTAGATGCATCGTTCAATGATAAGTTAAAAGTTGTATCATCCGCAATCAAGAAATTTTTATATTTGGATTAGCATAATGAATATCATTTATAAAAATATTGAACAACATGGGCCCCAGTATGGAGACTTGGGAAACAGCCATGGTGGAAAAGGTTCGCTTAAATCGGACATTATCTAGAAAAACAATTTTTCATCTTCCTCTTAAATATGAATTCAACAATGAGAGAGAGTTATTTCTAATACCATATGAAGAAAGCTTTTGCAAAAGTATGGTGGTTCAGAGTATCAAATGCTTTCGATATATCTATGAAGATTGAAAGCATTGCTTTATTTTTATTAATGTTGTTAATAATGTCAGTGATAAAACATATATGTAAGTGTTCAGTGTGTATGCCCCTTCTGAAGCCAAATTGAGAGCTAGAGAGTAAACAATTCTTTTCAAAATAATTAAATAACTGATTATATAGTAGCCTTTCAAAAAAATTTGAAAATGTGGAGATAAGACTTATAGGACGGCAATTTTCTATATTACTTGGATCTCCCTTTTTACATATGGGTAAAACTTTGCTGGTTTTGAAGATCCCGGGGAAGTAAGAATGTTCTACACAGGAATTATAACCGATACGCAGGTATTTTCCGATAATATTTATGATGGATTTCACTGAGCTTATTTTAATTCCATATACATCGGAGGAATCAGTTTTTATTGAATTTACTGCTAGGATCAAGTCATTCATAAAAATGGGGTCAAATCAAGAGTAATTCCTAGATATTTGTAAGATGTAGCTTGAACCATTAGATGTAGAGCAAAAAAGAGATTTATACATGTTAAAGAATTACGCTTATCAAATATTATGTACTTTGATTTTTTTTATATTTGTGATGAGGTTATGGGGAAGAGTACATTCAAATAAAAAAGAAGCTTATTTATCATAGAGTGAAGATAACAAGGTTTACATACACACATAAAAAATAATATAGATATGGAATATAACAAAAGATAGAATACGATATGTGATAGGATATTTTGCAAGTCCATAAAGCCTCTTATGGAGATATCCTAACTAAATAAACGATATAAAAAAAGTAAAAGAAAAAAACCGAAATATAAGTTATGAAAATATCATATACAACATAATTTAAAAGTACAATGATGATTAGGAAGGAAAACTAGAAAAGTAAAACAAATGAAAGAATTAATTAAAATTATATACATATTTTCAAGATAAGCTATTAACTAGTCAATAATTTGATAAGTATGTATTAATCAATAATTTTTTTAAATATAGTTTGGCTAATTTTCATATTATTATTAAGATGGTGAATCAAAAAGTTATTCCACACTGAAGAAATTTTGTATTTCATAGCTTGTTTATATATTTGTTTACTGTAGAACATTCAAACACTTGTTAATGAGCTGGGTATCATTTAACAACACTTTAGACCTATAGAAAATTGCTAGGTCACCAGCATACATATATACTTTAAATAAATCATTATTAAATTGAAAAATATCATTTATCAGAGGTCTGGCAAGACCTCTGGGGAGATAACTTGCCAAACTTTCCAGCCTTATTATATATTTAAATGTGTAAATCGTAAAATGCTAAAAAAATATACTTAAAATAAAAATTTTCAAAAAATATTTTACATACATATTGAAAGCTACATTTCAAAAATTCTACCTAAAAGTTCAAAAAACTTAACTTTGAAATTGCAGTTTTATTTCATAAAAACTATATGATTGGTTGAAATGTTTATGTAATATATAATAATAATACTAATACTACTTTTTGGAAATTTTTACTTGTTTGATTTGCAGAAAGAATTAAACTTTTTCAATATTTCTTTTTCATGATATATATATCATTAGAAAGCTTATCGTTTGCTACATACTCTAGAATAATTTATTTTTGCAAACGTTTTAAAAAATTTTAATAAATGGACTTTACTTCGAAAAATTTGGTCTAAATTTTTCAAAAAATTACGGACCACCTTTTGAGTGAAGCATAATTTGAAGGTTTTAAAAAAAAATTGAATGAAAATGGGATAATTGGAAAGGTATACTCTTTGTGGTTAACATAGGCTAGGTTATACAAATAAATATTTTTTCATTTTTCAAAAATCTGCTTTTATGTGAGGTCAGTCAAGTTTTATCTAGTTTCAAAAAATACCAATAATCACAGAGCAACAAGTTTCATTTTTTGGAAAAACGCACAATTATAAAATATCAGCTCCTATATTTCAAAGTGTGAAAAACTCGCATTCGACCTCCATTTTTTATTTTTAGAGGCCATTTTTTTGCTATTCATAGAATTAAAAATAACCGTTTATCTAATTTACTTTTAAAAGTTCAAATTTCTTTTTTTTTATTTAAAAGAATATTAAGTGATCATTAATTATAATTCATTTCATTATAAGTTATTTATATTTCTTTTGTCTTTTATGTTTTATTAAACTTACATTATCGTAGTATAAGTTCCAGCAAAAATCAGCAAGCCACTTACCTTTGTATCTTTCTTCAAATTTGAAAATATCTTGATGAAAACGCTCCCCGTTCTCATCGCTCACATCTGAAGCATTTTCAGGAAAAAAAATCAAGATGTGAATGAAGAAAATGGACTTTCAAAGACATGTTGCAGTTTAGTTTTTGGTAAGATGAAATTAAGTTTGCAACAAGTTTTTCATACTCCTTTGATTTATTTTTTCCCAAAAATCCTTCGCATACTGCTTTAAAACTTTTCCATGCATCAAGTTCAACTGAACTCATTTTTAAATCGAACTTCTCATCTTTAAAGAGTTTACGAATTTGAGGCCCAACAAAAATTCCTTCTTTAATTTTTGACGAGCTTAATTTCGGGAATTTTGTTTTAAAGTATTGAAAAGCAGGACTATTGGCACTCATAGCTTTAACAAACTGCTTTATAAGGCCCAACTTAATATGGAGAGGAGGCAAAATAATTTTATCTTTTTCAATCAAAGGTTTGCGAATTAAATTATCACATCCAATAAGAGATGAAGCTCTCAACGGCCACTTAGATCGAGTATAGTGTTCATCTCTAGCTCTGCTGTTCCATTTACACAAAAAGCACATGAATTTTGTGTAGCCAGTTTGCAAACCTGTGAGAAGAGCAACAACTTTCAAGTCTGCACATACGATCCAGTTGTGATCAATATATTTGATTTTTGTTAAAATTAATGCTAGGTTTTCATCTCTTAAAGTGACAGAGTGGGCCAGTGGTATAGATTTCAGTTTGTTACCATTATGGAGAAGAACTGCTTTTGTACTGTAAATTGAAGCATCTATGAAAAGACGCCACTCTTCAGCAACATAGGTAACTCCAAGTTCCTGAAATAAGCCTATAATATTGTTACAAAAACAAAGGTCATTTTCCATAGAAAAATAAGGTAGGAGGAAGTTAGATCTCTTTCTGAAAAACGTCACAGAAACATCTTTTTCTGTAAGGTTTCTCTCTTGAAGACGGGATGCAAGAAGCTCCGCATGTTTTTTAGACAGTTCAAGATCTCTTATCAAATCATTGAAATCTTTTTGATTGTAAAGCTGAGGCAAAGATTCTGAGCAGCAAGGAATGAAACATGGATCTCGAGTGTCACTTTCAATGGTCAAGGAGTCAGAACTATCTGAAGAAGTTTCAGGTAATTCTGAAGGCGGGATGGGAATCGGGATTTCATCTGAATGGCTTATAGGACGCAGTGCTGAATCAAGATTAGGATAAAAGACAGATTTTGTTTTAGTGTAATCTAAAAAAAGATACGAATAACAAGGATGATTAAATTACAATATATATATATATAGCTCTATCTTACGTTTAATGTCAACTGAACAAAAGTAGCAGTCACTTGAGTGATCTTTTGGTTCTCTCCAAACCATCGGAACACCAAATGGCATTTGTTTCTGATTCCCGCTGAACCATCGGTACAATGAAGTCGAACATTTCTTGCAACAAATGTGTGGTGCCCAAGATTTATCCTGATCTTCGATTTTACATTTAAAATACAAATTGTATATTTTTTTGATTTTTGTTGTTATATTTCTTCTGTTTTTTGCAGGCGTGAACTCACCGAACATGTAACAAAACCTTTGAGGAGAATTTTTACACAAACCTCTAGCCATAATTAATATACTTTGAACAAATCAATCTAAAAATGGAATTAAACATTAGCAGTATTTGTAAGTATATAGATAACGCGAGAAAAAATTTTCCAGCTAATAGCAAAATATCTGTACCTGGAAATAAAAATTAATCCTGATTTTTGAAAATTACACCGTTAAATTAGTAAGAAAAATGCATTTTTGTAGATGCGTTTTTTTGGCTGTTGCTAATTAACGTCCCTAATTTATATACTATTTTTTCAATATTTTATATTCACAAAGGTAAAATATGGTTTTTTACATTTAAAAAAGTCATAGTTAAAAAAAGTCGAAAATTAATATATATTTTTTACTTTTTATGGGTCAGTATGATGTTTTTCTAATAAATTTTAAATTATATTTGAAATGAAAAATGTTGATCGAATGTACAAGATTTGAAGCTATACTCTTTGTGGGTAAAATAGACAAGGTTTTACAAATAAATATATTTTTATTTTTCCAAAATCCGCTTTTATGTGAGGTCAGTCAACTTCTAGTTTCAAAAAATACCAATAATTAACGTGATGAGTTTATATATTATTTTTTCAATATTTTATATTCACAAAGGTAGAATATGGTTTTTAACATTTTAAAATGTCATAGTTAAATAAAACTGTCAAAAATTAATATTTATTTTCTACTTTTTATGGGTCAGTAGTATAGGTCAGTATAATGTTTTTCTAATAAATTTAAAATTATTTTTGAAGTGAAAAATGTAGATCGAATGTACAAGTTTTGTTGGATAATCGTAGTCCACTATTTATTTTTAGATTTTTATAAAATCATTTTAGTTTTAGGTTTTTTATAAATTAACATTAGTTTTTTACTTCTTTTGAATTAATCATCCAAAATTTAAGTGCGGGTTTGATTTACACTTTGATTCGAAAAAAATATGTTTTGGATAAATATTATTTTTATTATTGTTTACTGCATATAAATTTCTAAAGAGAAGATAAATAGATCAAAATATGTGTTTTAATCAATTTTTATCAATAAGTATTCTCATGAATTTATTTTTTTTTCTATATTTTTATAAAATAATTATAATTTTCGAATCTAACACGTGTGCGCATGCATCCACATTGAAGAAATAATGAGTTTTGTTGGATAATCATAGTCTACTTTTATTAAGTTTAGATACAACCTTTCTAATTTTTAACGAAGGGCATTCGTTATATTTATACCGACAGTGTGCGAGGAATAAATCACATTATTGATTGATTTTAGAGCATAATTATGCGAAGAAAGATTAACACATGTTGCATTACGCGTTTGTGAGCGCAGTGAATTCTTATCTCGCATACGCTTCACCACATCTTTAGCACGCGTGTGTGGTTTATTTTATCGGGCTAGTGTACGCTTAGTTTATTTCTAGTGTTCCTAGCTTAAATTTTAGTCAAATATTAAAACGCTTATAACTTTCACATTTCTCAACAAAATGCATCATGCGATATACCAGATTAAAGCATTTTTTATGGGCTTTTAGAATACATTACTTATATCACAAGTACTTAAGAAATACCATTTTACTGTTTTTATTTTCCACGGGCTTTATACCATTAATTAGCAGATAAGGGATGCATTTTAAACTAAAGCTCTTTTCATTTGGACAAATTTTTACCTATGTTCTGTGACAATTTCCAGCACAATTATAAAGCGACTCTACTTTCAGAATCTAAATTTATTTGTATATTTTTATAAAATAGTTTTAGTTTTTCCATTTTTTTATAAATTAACCTTCGTTTTTTTATTGGTCACTCTAATGTTTTTCTAATAAATTTAAAATTATTTTTGAAGTGAAAAATGTAGATCGAATGTACAAATTTTGTTGGATAATCGTAGTCAACTATTTATTTTTAGATTTTTAGAAAATCATTTTAGTTTTCGGTTTTTTATAAATTAACATATCGACGGGCTTGGTTACAGTAATTAAGAGGGATAAAAATTTTAGGCCTTGCATTAGAGTTCATATACAGTTTTGGACAATAAAAAATATTCGTCTAGCTCAAAAATCCATGGGCTATACAAATGTGGATATTTTAAATATTCATTCCACGGTAATATAGAAAGTCCACTCAGAAGATAAACAAGTCTAATAAATACTATAAAAAAAAACATCTAATAAATACTATAAAAAAGACATATAATTGAGAAAAATATTGAAATCACACCCCCCTCCCCCTTCCTCTCGAATCGAAACTCTGACTATCACACTCACACACCCACTCTTCGTTCAAACTTCAGGGCTATCTTGTTTGTAATTCTGATTGCATCAACCTTCTAGCTCAGTAATATATTTGAAGAAATATTTTTTCAGTATAAAGAGTTTAGGAAACTGTTCTCTAATATGTAATGATCAGGGCGAGTAAAAGTCAATAAAGTCAACTTTTATTTCGGTTTAGCAAAAACTCTTTGAAGAAGATCTTTACTTTTTTAGTCTAAAAAATTTTGAACTAATTTCAAATTTTTAAGTCAATTAAAGTCAATTTTTCGAGTTTAGATCAATAAAGTCAATTTTTATATTTAACACTTTTGGATTCAATGTGCCTAAAATTGTTATAAGCGATAGATACAAGATTTCTTCTTTATATCAACACTTCCACAATAGTTGGGCTTTTTCATCTAATAAAAGGTTTTACTGTAAAGTTTGCCTTTTCATCTAATAAAAGGTTTTACTGTAAAGTTTGCCTGACTGAGGTTAAACATGAAGAAGTTTTTTGTAAGACAAATTTTTTTTGTTAACAAACGCGGTTACATACGATATATCCGTAGCAGAAGTTTATTCCCTAACTTTTTTATCATTTCATGTTTTTCACATTTTTTACACAAGTTTACTTTAAAAGTTAAGTTATCCTGCAAAATTATAGATTATCGGCATTAAATCATTCAAAATTAGTAATAGAAAAAGGCGTCCTCTTTTCAAACCTATCGGCAACACTTCAGTTCCAATTGTAACGAAATTGACAAATTGGTTGCAAGCAGCAAAATATTTTCATTAAAATATTCTAACAGTGAAGAAATTAATGATGAAGATGATGGAATTTTATTGCCAAATATCAAGAAATTGTTAAAAAAGAAAATATGTGTCAAAACTTGCTAACAATAATGAAATTAGAGAATATTCACGATTCATTGATTTAGTAGGAAAATGTCAATATAGAAACTTTTTCAGTCGAAGATGCCTTCACTTGTTTCAACATGATTTCATTTAAGACGAATGTGGCGTTAAAAGTTATCTTGAAAATAGATTCAAATAAAGTGAAATCAATAAAATCATGAATATGGAAAACTCTCAAATCTCTCGCAGTACTTATCCCAAATTACAAAATTGTCAAGTTTTAACTTTAGAAGTGGAAAGATCTTTTTCTAAACTGAAAAAACTGCTAGAAAATTATCGAATTTTAAATCAGAAAATGTCATTAATTATATGTTGTTTTATTACAAAGTCCTGGATTCTTTGAAATAATTTTCAATACTTTCTTAAAAGTGTTCATAGTTGTTCAATTCAATGAAACTTTAAAAAGTCAATAAAGTCAATTTTTTCTATGAGTAAAAGTCAATTTTTTGGGTCAATTTTTCCTCGCCTTGGAATGATATATTCTCATAACCTGTACTGTTGAACGCGGGTAGACAACTTGAGTGTTATCTCCAACCCGTATACTACGATGATTCATTTCCAACCTGTATTCTACGATGATTCATCTTCAACCTGTATACTACAATGATTCATCTCCAACCTGTATACTACGATGGTTTCTATTCCATGTACTAATGACTAGAGAGACAATGTTCAATTTTATGTTCACATTCTGCTAGATGTAAGATTTGATATACCTCATTCGGGGAGACGATGCTACATAAGTTATTACCTATATACATTATACCTGTATACTACGATGGTTCATCTCCAACCTGTATACTACGATGATTCATCTCCAACCTGTCAGTTCATATTTTGCTAGATGTAAGATTTGATATACCTCATTCGGGGAGAGGATGTTAGATAAGTTATTACCAGGGCAAGGAAAAATTGACCTAAAAAACTTTTAAAAAGTTGACTTTTTACTCAAAAAAGTTGACCTTGAAATTTTTTTGAAAGTAACATACGTTTACAAAAATGATTGTAAAGCTGTAAAAAATTTATTGAAATTTCACTGATTCATAGTCATTATTATTTTTTGAATTATAATAAAATATCATATACATATTTTCGTCTTTAAAATTTCGGTCTTTTCCAGTAGTTTTTTTTTAATTTAGAAAACGTACGTTCAACTTCTGAAGTAGTTGCTTGACAGTCCTGTAGCTTCAAATATGTGCTTGGTGAAATTTCACAATTTTTCATTTTTATTATTTCTTTTATTTGATTTTGATTGAAACGTCTTTCAAAATATTCCTTAATTTTGCATTCATCTTCACAAAAATTAATTTTGTTAAAAGAATTGTAAGCATCTTTTATCGAAAATCTAGAGTTTTGAGATTTTTCTACAAAATCAATCAAATCATTGTAGTTTTGCTTTATTGAGAGTAAATTTTTAGCCAGATCATGATTATTTAAACTTTCTTTAGCCCTCCCTTTTTAACAAAATGCTGTCTTCACTATCGATGTTTTGAATAATTCGTCGAATGTTTGGAAGATACTCACAGTAATAAAGAGCACTTTTTAGCCAGCTTGCCCACCTTGTTACAATAGGAGTGGGTGGATATCCAATATCTTTAAAAAGAGAACGCCTCCTTTTGTTTTTGATTGTTAAAGCTTTAACCGAAGAAATTAAATCATCAACATTTTTGTAAAAAGCTTTCACTTTTAGAGCACAGTTATGGAGAAGATGAGAGAAGCATGTCACGTGAAAGAGATTGGGAAATAAAATCTTCAAAGTTTTTCCAGCAGCTACATTACATGTAGCAGCATCTGTTAAAAGCAAACAAAAGTCGTTGCCTTCAATATCAAACTCTTTAATCACATCATCTACCAATATAGTTAGTTTTTCTGAGTTTAAGTGAGACTCATGAACTACAATTTTGATAAAATGTGTGACAGTTGAATGATTAAGTTTTCCAAGCAGAACATTTACAAAGATTTTACCTGATAGTTCTGTTCATAAAAAAAAAGTTATAGTTATAATTTGTGATTCTAATAAATATTTCGTATGTACCTACAAAACTTCTTAATCTTAATTTTTTATCTGCTCGTTTTTAGCTTTTTATTACTGTGTGAATGTATATATTTATACGTCAATTTTAGTTTACGTTATTATGTAAATTTTAGTAATACGTTATTAGATGTAATTGACAACACTAATCTTGATTCTAGAGAAAATATCTCATTGAGGGTGTCAAAGGCTTTCCAAGTTTTTCATAAAGTGCACAAATGCTTTGCTTTGTTTGATGCTAACACAGCTCAACTTCTATATAAAACACTTATTAGACCGATTTTAGAGTATGGAAATGTCATTGCTTATCCTTTTTATTCCTGTGATGCTGCAAACATTGAAAGAGTCCAGAGAACAATCACAAAAAATATTCTTGGAATGAAACATCTGAAATATAAGGAAAGACTAAAAAGGGTGAATTTGCCCTCGATGATGTACATATTCAAAAGAAATGATAGTATTCAATATTGTAAATGGTAATTTGAGAACAATTTCACAAGTTTTACCAGAATTCTCCGAAAGATTGCAAAGATTTCACTCTTACAAGTTTAGAAAGAGTCATTGCAAAAAGTCATTTTTGAAAAGATTTTTTTCACAACGTATGATAAATGATTGGAATTCTTTGCCTGATTTCGTTGTTAATTCTCCGTTTTTAAATATTATTAAGAACAGGCTCGATAATTTTTGGAAAGAGAAAATGTTCTTCTGCTAGCTTTTTTTTCTTTTGTTTAAGATCTTTTTTTTAAATCTTTTTTAACCATATTATGTTATTTTCTATGAAAAATGATTTATTCAATGTACAATTCATGGAAAACAGATATCGTTCATTTAAATTAATTTTATCTGAAAATTTTTCTTAATTTTTATTAACTCAACCAATGAAGTGGCTTTTTAAAAAAAGAACGTGAAATTTAGAAAATTGAACACTGACTAATTAATATGTATCTATATTTACAAACCTATTTGTTTTATTATTCATATAATAATTTATACAGTTACAAATTTTATTCAATTTAAAAATCCAGAAGGAATTGTCTTTGCTATTTGTTTTTGTATAAAACTAGGTCACTAAATTTTCATATATTTGCATCTGTGCCATTTTTGATAAATCTGACCTATTCTAAATTTTCAGATTTCTTACCCATCTTAGCTAAATGTTAATTGTAATCCTAGATGATAAGCTATAGATTTAAATATTTTTCATTTGTAAAAGAAGAACTTCTTTTTCACAGTCAAAATCTTTTTTGAAGCACCTAATATTAGATCATTACACCACTTCCTAGTTCATTAGAACAGGGTAGATCTTCCATTTAGTCAAGATACATATATTTTTAATTATTTCTTTTGATCACATGTTCTCTTTTCAATTAGTTTTCAACTTGGTTCATTCTCTCATACAAATTTTCAAAAGATTTTATAATACGTTTTATTTTTTTTAATAAATATTTTATACTCAAGATGATTGTAGAAAGTATTATAAGCCAAAATATAGAAAAAAAAGTATATTTTTACTATATACCTAATATGCAGCCATTTTTTGAAATTTTTTTACTTACTAATTCAATTGCCACTTAGAGATATTTTTTAACCGTATTATCCAAAATCCAGTACAGAAATAAAATAAGCATAGTCGATTTGGTATAAAACAGATATTTTATTTTTTTGAAGACAGTATCTAGAAGTAAACCGCAAATCTGATTCAAGCTTTCAGATATTTTAAAACCATAAATGCCAAATCTGAGTCCAAAAATGAAACCAGCATCTTCCATTTGACATAAAAACAGATATTTTATTTAAATTTCGATGGTCGATTTAGTATAACACATATATTTTATGTAAAATTTGAAGGATGTTTTTGGAGACAATTTTCAGAAGTAATCCTCAAATTTGATTGAAATTTCAAACAGTTGATTTAAAACCACAGTCAATATCTGAAATGTGAAAATCGACAAGAACCTCATGTAAATATGTAAAAGTTATTTGTTCTCAACATAAAAAAAACTAGTTTTGATTGTCAATAAATTTGTAATTTTTATTTTATTGGTTAATGTTTTCTTTTGTGTAAGAAGAAAAACACTAAAATTTGAACCGTTTTTCAAATTTAATAGAGATAGGCTTTTTGTTTGAGTATAAATTAAATTTTAGGAGCCAACAAAAAGATAAATTTCAATTTCTCAAAATATATTTTTCAATATAACATGTACTACCAACTACATATAACATGAACTACCAAACTACGACTTCATCCATATTGCTTATATTTCTCAACTTTTTTAAACTTCTTGTGTTTAGAAGAAAAATTTTAGGGTCGAAATATTGATTTATTCCCTCCTGTTTTAAAGTCGAGATAATAAAGATTATTTCTTTTTACAATTTTTTCCTAAACTTTCTAAAAAAAAATTTTATTTCCAGAAATTGTCCGTTTGCAAAGTAAAATAATAAAAGTTCAACACTATTTAAATATCTAAATTAAAAAATATATTTCCAAAATTTTTCAATACTATATAGTAAATATTTGAAAAATAGTTAAAATCAAGTTATAATTTTTCTAATGAACATCATTTCATTTTACTAACCTTTGAATGGAAAGTGATTGTTTTGGGGAAAAGAAACACATTTTCAATATTTTGATTGAATAATGAAAATATAAAATAAGCATAAATATTTTTTCAGGTTTTTGAGAATGATACTCCTCCTTGTTTTATACATTTTGAACAATGTTGTCTCTTTAAATGAGGACAAAGTAAAGTATTTACCTGGTCTTAAAGAAAATGTCACATTTAATCATTACTCCGGTTATTTACATGCTTCGACAAATACAAATCTTCATTACTGGTTTGTTGAATGTACAAGTGATCCTAAAGAATGTCCAGTGGTATTGTGGTTGAATGGAGGACCTGGTTGTAGTTCTTTAGATGGCTTGCTGAACGAATTAGGGCCATTTCTTGTGAATAATAGTGGAACGAGTTTATATATGAACCCATTTTCTTGGAACAGCATAGCAAATATTATTTTTATGGAGTCGCCTGCAGGAGTTGGCTTCTCTTATTCAAGCAATGACTCAAAGACTACTTTTACTGATGATGAAGTTTCCAATGACAACTTATTGGCTTTGCACCATTTCTTTCAAAAATATCCTCAGTTTCAAGAAAATGATCTATACGTCATAGGCGAAAGTTATGGCGGCATTTATGTTCCGACACTTGCAGAGCGGATAGTGAAGGATACTTCTAATCGCTTGAACTTAAAGGGAATAGGTATTGGAAATGGACTGTTGTCTCAAAGCCTGAACATACAATCCCTAGTATATTACGCGTACTATCATGGCTTGTTTAGTGATGAACTTTGGCGAGAACTGAGAAGAGGATGTTGTTCTGCTGACGTATGCAACTTTCACCATCCTAAAAATTCTCTCTGTAGCTCAAGCGTTTCAAAAGTGATGCAGATGATTTATGATATTGGCATAAACACTTACTCGCTTTATCAGCCATGTAGATATGATGTTGGAAAGTCTCAAAGGGTGGCAGTAATGTACAAGAATATCTTTGCACCCTTTATCAACCCTGGATTGACCAATCGAATACAGCAAACACTCAATGATGATGATCGCATACTGTTAAAAGTAAAGAATGAAATATCATGTATTGACTCTTATTCAATAGAAAAATGGCTCAATACGCCTGAAGTTAAAGACGCCTTAAACATTGACAAAGATTTCAAGAAAAAATGGAGTACTTGTAACTTAGATATAAATAAAAATTACATCACTCAGTATGAAAATATGTCTTCTCAGTTTCAAACGATTCTTGCAAGTGGAATTAAAATTCTGGTTTACAATGGAGATACAGATATGGCATGTAACTTTTTGGGAAATCAATGGTTCATCACTTCTTTATTTCCTAATGCTTCTACTCACTACGCTAGAAATCCATGGTACGTTGATGAGCAGGTAGCGGGTTTTGTGAGATACCTTCCTAATCTTACATTCGCAACGGTTAAAGGAGCTGGACATATGGTTCCACAGTGGAAACCTAAGCAAGCGCTTTATTTAATCCAATCTTGGATTCACAACAAACCACTATAAAGATCGTTTTTCTTGATGCTTTCTCAAATTTCCTTCAGTTTATAGTTGAATAAATTTTTTTAATTTAATTTCACTAAAATTAGTTTACAAACCAGTGCCTTTGGAATAAAGATGAGTTGTCATTAAAATATGGTCCATAGGTAACGGATCATTAACAAAATACGTCAACGGGAAATGGGGGAGAGGGTTACATGAAAGTTGACCGAAAGAGGTAGAAAATCGGAAGATGAAAATGAAAAGTAGAAAGAAATGGGTTTTTTAGGCTAATTATTATTATTCAATCAGAAATATTTTTACTGGGTTAACAAGTGTTTTACACCCTTAGATATAAAATTTTTTATATTTTTAAAGGACACATTGCATGTTTTTTTGAAATGTAAATATTCTTTTTCTATTCTGCATGTTGAATTGAAATATACTAGTAAGTTAAAGACATGTAAAAGTATCTTTAGGAATTTAAACAAGGCAATAAATTATTAAACTAGTTTTCAAAATCCAGGTGTTTGTCAAACCTTTGAGATGTAAAGTTTAACATTACTCATAAGCCCTATATTACCCATACGTTATGCACTTTAAATAATTTTCTCAGAGTCGCTGTGGCAAAGTTTTCTGTGTTGAAATTATCTAAAGTTTTGTAGGATATATCAATCAATAAAAGGTTTTCAATACTTAGAGAAAAATGGTTTTTTTTAAATTACGTACTTTGTTGTGCGTCAATTCAAGCTTGATTTAACCGATGTCATCGTCATTTGCATTGATTGATTTAACCACACTAGTTCTAGAACTGAAAGAATCAATTCGAGAACGAAACTTTTAAGAAGGCGTTTTCTATATTCGACATTCCTTAATTCAATGGCTACAGCAATGAATGATGTCGACTTTGCAGGATTGAACTTTGCCTTTACTTTACTAAATTCTTTGATAAGATGGCTAGTAACATATCAAATAAAGTAATAATTAGGATACTACATTCTTTCATTTGCATATTTCTAATCCATCTTGTCATCGAAAAAGAACGCATCCATTCAAGCTTTTCTATGTGTTCTCTGAACCATAGAAATCTTGTTAGAATCTCTAAATTCTTTTAAACATTGTGATATTTTAGTTTTATCAATTACTAATGGCCTCAACTTTACTTCCTTCAAAGAGTAACAAAGCCTCTAAAAATTCCTCTGCATTCTTCATTACTTTAACTAAAGATTAAGTTTTCATTCAAATCAAAGTTAACACCTTTAGAACACTATTTTTCAAGTTATTTTCAAATCAAGTTAACTCGTATGAAGACTTTGTAAAATGACGTGATATAAAAAAAAGAAGGATACGTAATATACTAAATCAGTAATTTATGTGTCTAATCCAGCCACTAAGAGAGGCAATCCAGCCTAGTTCAGGGCGGCTCCAAGCCCGGAAAATGGGGAGGCTTAACGGCAGGAAGGGCATCAGCTTGTAAAACATTTTCCAAAGTTTAGCCCGATTCTTTCGAAAAGTAAATTAGGATCGGTTAGTCAAAGAAAAGAATAAATTAGAAGTTGCTACAAGTTGGAACGCAAAATGTTGTGACAATGACTAAAAAAGAATGAGAGCTGACTGAATTGATAATAAGGCGAAAACTTGGAGTTGTGTTCAAGAAACAAGGTGGAGGGGTACAAATGGAGTAGGAATGGTATTATCTAAGGTATTTAAAGAAATTTTACTTGAAGTGAATAGAACTGTAGTTAACGTTATATGTGCTTATTCACCTCAAACTAAAAGTTTAAAGGCCAAAAGGATGTTTCATGAGCCTAGTAAAGTTCTCAAAGAAAGAGAAATTATAGGAGGAGATTTGCATGGTCATGTCGGAAAAAGTAGATGTGGATTTGAGAGAGTGCATGGAGGTTGTGGTGTAAAAGATAGAAATGATGAAGGAGAAAAAGTTATTAACTTTACATTAGTTTTAATAAATTTTTTCAAAAAAGGGAACCTTTTATTTATTACTATACACCAGAAATCATTTTAAGGAAGTTGGTAATTGTAAAGTAATAAATGAAGAAAGTGTTGTAGCACAACATCAATTGGTATTGATTACAGGTTTAAAGTTGGCAGAATATGCAAGAAAATAAAAATAGAAGGGAGGATGTTTGAAAGATACAAATGCGAGAACTAGGTTTATGGATGATATAATAAAATAAGTAAGATACCTAGTGCATGTGCAAGAATGGTGGACAGTAAAATGTGATCTTGAAAATAGGTAAAGAAGTACTTAGAAAGACATCCAGTAGAAAATCACCAAATGATAAAGAGTCATGTTGGTGGATCAAAGAAGTACCAGAACAAATTAGAAAAAAAACGCCAGCAAAGAAACAGGCCGATTTGAATCACGATAGAAAAGGGTATAAAAAAGAGGTAAAGAAAGCGGTGACAAAAGTAGAGAGACCGAATGAGGTATATAATGAATTAGAAACATTGTCAGGATTGCGAAGAAACGGGATGCATCAACGTAAGACTTCAATCAAATAAAAGATAACAATAGTAGCGTATTTATAGATGAGAATATTGAGTAGATGGGAAACGTACTTCAAAGATTTATTAAATGAAGAAAATACTGGGAGTATGTATGAAGAAAGTTTTCCTTATGAAGCAAAAGTAGCAGAAATTACTATAAGGGAAGTAAACGAAGCGGTGAAGAAAATGAATAGGCAACAGGTGCCGATAAAACACCAGTAGAGGTTTGGAAAAGTCTTGGTGAAAAGGATGTAGGCTATGGAACCTAATGCAAAAAAAATACCTCAAGAATAGAGAGAAAACCATGTCATTACAATATATAAAGGAAAGGGGATGTTCGGGAATGTAGAAATTAAAAAAGAAGTAAATTGTTGAGTCACATAATGAAAATTTAGGGAAAAATTTTAGACTTAGATATAGTGACATATGGTATATGAACTCGATATTGTTTTGTGTAGTAGCAAGAGTCAAGTGGTACAAGAAAATCTTAAAAAGATGAGGAGAGAAATGGAAAGAAAATTAATCAGAAGACAGAACACCTCTGTTTAAATGTAAAAGATGAAATCTTAAAATTTTTTTTAGGTATTTAGGCTCAACTTTGGTAGATGACAGATAAAGAAATAACACGAAGAATAAAAGCAAGCTGGATGAATGGGAAGAAGTTGTCTGAAGTTCGGTGCGACAAAAAAAGAAGAGTCAAAATGAAGGGTAATATAAAAAAAGTGGTGCGACCTGCAATGATCCGAAACCTGGGTAATAAAAAATTGCCCAGCTGGAGCGCCAGTTGGACTTGTTTGGAGTAAAAAGAAAGGATAGTATTAGAAATGTGACAATCAGAAACACGACTAAAGTGAAAGAAATATTAGTCAAAATAGAAGATAGATTGAGGTGATACTGTGATGTGATGAGAAGAGATGCATATGGTGTTGAAAGAACACTAATGGAAATGATTTTAAAAAGAAAGGGAAAGAAAGGAAGGCCTAAGCGAAGAAGGGTGGATTACTTGATATGAACCTTAAAAGTTTAAAGGATTACGATGCCCGGAATAGAAATGAATGGAGAAAGCTGATCAAAAACATTGGCACTACATAGAAGTAGGAAAATATGTAGTTAAAGAAGGAATTTATGTCATTGCGTAAAATAAATTAATTTACATGAGTCAATACAAGAAAAAATTGTCGTTCATCAATGATGTAGAAAGTAAAAAATTACAAATATGATCAATATCGAGTGAATTTTATGAATAGTTGATTGAACAATTTTCGATATCAACATTAACTTTTGAACAGTGAACGGTCTTTTCTTAAAATATAAAAAATACGCCTTCAATGATGAAAATTATCCAATCAGAACCGAAAGAATAAACTTCCACAACGATGATGATAATGTAACTTCCTTAAAGCTTTGATCTAAATACACATAACATTAAACAAAATTGATTAATGTTTACATATTTTTCTTTGGATGAGATCACTTGTTTATATTGAGGTATTCATTAGAGCTTTGCGGGGGTGTAAAAATTTGATCACATCCGCCTCCCGCATTTTATTATTTTGCACCGGTTCCACACCAGCAATAAAAAATAAAAATGTCCGCAACTGCAATTTTATATTTGAAAAAACACCAATAGCCTTTTATATTTAAACGCGCGTCAAACTTGCAATTTTATATTTTAACCCGTAATATTAAATTTAAACTGACAACACACAAGATTTTAAGTTGCTTGCTTTTTTTATATAAACATCAGATGATGAAGTAGACATGTTAAAAATATAAGATGGTTTAGTAAGGAAAATATCAGAGATGAAAATCAATCAAAATTTGAAAGAGATGTTGTATGTATTATATAGTTTAACTCTATATTATAATACTCCTTTGCCTGCTGTTTGTGATGTACTTTACTGATGTTACACTTTATATAGTCAGATAGCTATCAATGACAATTTTATAAATTAGCTCGCAGTACTAATATTGAACTCACACCCACTCCACCCAGCAGCAATTTATGCGTGGGCCCCGCAAAGCCGCAGACAATTTACAAGAATAAATTGATACAGTGAAAAAGCAGTCCCTCACTGGTTGGAGGTGTCCAGTGTCCACTAATGATAGCTTTACTCTAGCATATGAGAAAAAATTAAGACGGAAAAGTGTTCCCTAATGGAGGTTGGTTTTACTTGTATAACAAATGTTTGACAAGGCAGTTAACTAAAAAGTATTCTAAGATGAAATTAATATAAATTTATTTATCATAGAAATTGGGTATTTTTATTAAAGGATTTTTTATTTTATCATCGAGGCTACGACAATTCAGCAAATCATCTCGATTTATAGGAATTTTCTTTGTGTCTTCATACTCTTTTAGAAACTTGTTCATAAACTCTCGAGAAACATCATCGTCATTTTTGATCGCAAGAGCCTGCAAATAAGAAAACAAAATAAAGTTTTTTTATATTGAATCATGTAAATGGTATTTCACATTACAAAGACTACCAAGTTTTTATGCTTATTTTTTATGAAGAAAATACAAATTTGAGAGGACACTTTATTGAATATAAAGCCAACGAACGTTTTCGGCAAAGCGGTCTTTTTCAAATTTAGGGTTGCCACTTTTTCTATAAATAGAATTTCCTGGTTTTCCTTGACCATTTTTATGAAAATTCCCTGATCCTGAAATTCCTGATTGTGAACCACTATTACACAACGAAAAAACAAACAAAAGCTGAATTTTCAAATCAAAACACTAAAAATTTATTATATGAAAAATCTAAATTGCTGAAATTAAAAAAAACCCTGACTTTTTCAGGTTTTCCTAACGTGTAGACTGTAGACACTATGCACCTAGCTACTAACAAAATAAGTATCAAAATCTTTATTATTTATTTGCCTTTAAGTTGTATAAATACTTTTTCAAATATTGAAGAAAAATGAATAAAACTAAACAGATTTATTATAAAATATTAAGCTTATTTACAATGCATAATAAAATTATGGTTACATTTTTAATTTTACTTATAAAATCCTTTTTATCAAATATAATTTTCCAACTCTTTCATTTTAGGTTCAACGCTTCTTCTTGCAGAGCATAGTTGTTAAGTAACTCTTTTTTCTTCTTCTCTTTCGTTTCTTTGCATTTAAATCTTCATTTAAACTTCTCTTACGCTTCAAATCTTCGAGATGGTTCATATATCTCTGACGTGATGCATTAACAGATGAAATCATTGACCTTGTAATCATAATATTTGAAATACTACCATAGAGATCATCTTTGACTCTTCTCTGTGAAATTAATGAAGTCTCTAGCAAGTTTTCTATAAGTAAAGATTTGTTAATGGAAAATCCCTTTTCAACTTGCGCATTACCATGAGAAAAATAAGGCTAAGTTTGATGACTTTCCACAACTCAGCATAGAAACTTTATCTTTAAAAAGTTCTAATTCCCTCATAACATTTCCACAAAAAGAGCCAAAATTTTCTTTAAAAACAGTTTGAGCCTGATCACATAAAGTTAGGTATTGGGATTTGACTTTTTCAGCTTGCTTGCAAGTTATTCTATTAGCATTATAAAAAGCTTCAAGAACAATGGCCATTCACCCCTGAGCAATTAATGGACTTCTAAAAACCATTTTTGGATATAAAGATGTTAAACCCTTAGCAAGTTTATATTTTAACGGATTTCTTTCGAGAATTTTCTTTCTTGTGGTAATTAGAAAATTCTGGCATTCTTTTTTAACTGTAATATTTCAGATTCAGTTTCTTTAATTTCCTTGAGATACTTTTTTGCAGCAAAACCAATGTTTAGCTTCTGCATTTCAATAACATTTTCTGGCAAATCTAGATCAAGCTTTATCATATTCTATGAGGTTAAAGGGCTAAAAAGCTTTTGAGGACTGATAAAACGTGATAAGTCACTTCAAAAGATCAAGCAAACAAGAATGTAAAAAAGGTATCAATGGTTGATCAGCTTGAAAAAGTTTTTAAAAAAAAGTTCACATTCTGAAGAAATCAAACTATTAAATGCTAGTTTAGCTTTTAAGAGTTTGTCTTCAAACAAATGTTTAACATTATTGGCAGGCTAAGTGCTAGGAAGTTTTTTTACAATCAAGAAATACTTTTATATTATCATAAATTAAAAGAACTCTTTCGATGCAAACTACATTTTCTCTCCAGCGAACTGGACAATGTTTGATGGGAAACTTGATGCAGCCGGTAACATAGTGAAGAAGCGAATCATTAAAAGAAAATATATATCACGTAAAAATACATTAAGATTTGAATGAGGGATAGTGGATAATTTCGTATCTATTTTTAACAAAGATAAATGAAGAAAAGTACGAAGAGAAGCCCACAAAAATGATAAATCAATTTTAATTTCCATATCTTTTAAAGAAAGACACAGAGAGAGAAGAAAAAATGCGGTCAAATAACCATTGATTTATTATCTTCGTACAATCTTAACAAATAGCATATTTTCCATTTTTAAATGAATTCCATCTTTTATATAATTTGTCGATGTGTGTGTATATTATATGATACACACCCAACCTCATAGATGGGAGTTTGGTGCGCAAAGGTGTGGGCTAGTAATTTAATTTATAATTAATTTCAGATTCTTTAGTGATATCCAGAAAATGGGTGTACAAAGAAGAATTTCTTAGCATTGGATTTACGTGTCTCATCAATGATGGAACCGAAAAACGACAATGCGTTGCATGTTGGGAAGTGATCAGCCACGAGTCGCTTAAAGAAATCTCAAGCGCCACCTCCTGAGAAAACACCCAACTCTGGCAGAGAAAGATCTTGAGTATTTTAAGGGGAAAAAAGAAGAACTAAACCGTCAGCGGTTAGACAACTCTATGCACAAGGAAGTGTATTCTGTCCAACAACCAACACTTTAATCCTATCTTGTTGCAAAAAATTGCTAAGTGTATGCAGCCAGACACAATTGTAGAAAAGTTGGTAAAGCCAGCAGTCCTTGATATGGTTTGTACCATCCTTGGGGATGCTGAAGTGAAAAATTGAAGTTTTCCTCTGTTAAAAACACATCAACCAAAAAATTAAAGAGGTTGTGAACAATATAAAGAGGGGGTGGGGGTGCTCACAAAGAGAGAAAAAAATTTTTATTTGGGTGGGGGGGTTGATTACGCGCCGTTTGTTGTTGGTGTTTTTGTGGTTTAAAAAAAAGAAGATTAAAAAAAAAAAAATTTTTTTTTTTATAATATAAAAAAAAAAAAAAAAAAAGTTTTTTTTTTGGTTGGTGGTTTTTTTAAAAAAAAGAGGGGGGGGAGGGGGGGGGGGGGGGGGGGGGCGCAAGGGAAGGGCACGGGGGTTGGGTTCCGAGAAAAAAAAAAAAAAAAAAACCATGCTTCTAAATAAATGGCTCTTAAGCTTAACACTGTTATAGAAGATGTTATTGAAATAGTAAATTTTATTAAATCATCAGCATTGAATTCAAAGCTGTTTAGTCAAAAGTGCTCTGATATGGGATCCTAATATGAACATCTGCTTTACTAGTCTTCTGTCAAGAGGCTATCACGAGGAAAAGTGCTTTACATGCGTGCAGATGTTGAAATCTTCCTAAACGAGAAGAAACATGTACTGACATCAAGACTTACAGAACCAAAGTGGTTTATTAAACTGGCATATGTGACAGCATATTTACAGAATTTGTTGAATATGTCCACGCGAGGAAAAGATGAGACTATAATCTGTTTTAGAAAAGTTCAAGACTTTCAAAGCAAAGCTGAGGTTGGGGAAAGGAAAGATTGAATTATCAAAAACTGCGTCCTTTCTACTCTTGAACCTTTTTCTGGAAGATGAAAAATACGCCCCACTTCTGGCTGTACAAAGTGTCATTGTTGGGCACCTTGAGAAATTGAGCGAGGAGTTTAAAAGGTCCATTCCGGGTGGAGAGCTGCATGAGAAATATAAATGTTTACGAAGACCTTCGATATCAAAGCTTCCAAAAAATTCTTCTATCCAAAATCCTCAAGAGGAGCTTATAGACATCCAACAAGAAGAAACTCTTTGTTTTAACTTTCAGCGACAAACTCTAAGTGTGTTTTAAACTGCTGTGAAAAAAAGAAACCAGTCCTTGGATTCGAGACTGTGAAAGTGTTTTCTTTCGCAACAACATATTTGTGTGAATCACGATTTGCAACTTTGACTGTCATCAAAACTAAAAGACTTTTCAAGACTGAACCACGAATAGAGAAACTTAGAGCAACATCTTACAATTAAAATTAATTTACCATTTCACACCTTTAGTTTGTTTTTTAAAGAATGTGACAGAATATTATTCCAGAAGTGGCTGTTTTAATGAATGTCAAGTTTTAGAATTCATAATGCTGTAAATATGATAAAATTTAACGATGTTAATTTTGTCTTTCACAACGTTAAAAGACCTCTCTTACAGATATATTCATTACAATTGTCATCCCTTACTCTTAAAGCCAGCTAATCATATATAGTTTTAATAAATATATGCAACTAAATTAGTGGCTTCGCGGTCATATTTTAAGGAATATAATTGGGGTCGCTTAAAAAAAGGTTGTGAAACAGTGCTCTACATAATCATAACATAAAGTTCGGTTTGATTGTTACATAATTTTGCAGGGTTCTTAGAATTAATAACAATGGCAACGATCTCAAATTTTTTAGAAATGGGGTATCCTATTATAATAATTATTAAAGGGTTCAATAGAGCCATTAATAAGCATTTAAGAAGTACATTTGATAGGGTTTCAGAAGAAATTGATAGGTCTTCAAATTCCATTAATCAAGGGTTCAAGTACTCGTGACTTGGCAATTCCCGCAATGACTTTTATCCTAATAATAGAAATATAAATAAGTGTCGTCGAGAAAATGATTAAAAAGAAAATAGTAATTGCAATTATTTGAAGTTTTATTTAAAAACACTTAAAACGAGAGTAGGTTAGTCAGTTAATCCGTAGGTGAGAATTATGCAAACCAAAACGTAGCTTTTTCGCATTCTTCATGTCGTGAAGAAGTTGGAGAAGACGGGGTGTTAGAAATATTGGTTGAATACAGGCAAAGTAAAGAGATCATTCAAAAGTAAAATTCTGACTAAGTGTATGTGAGAGTAAGATCATTAACCCATTAAGTACCATAGAAATCAGACAATATTAAAAAAAACGCAGACGATTTATATTCAAAGTAATTGAAAAAAGCAGACGAAGATGAAATTACTTATGTTCCCAAATGAGAGCATTGGGACTTAATGCCTTAACGATCAGAATAATCAGACGATATCTAATGTAAAGCAGATTTGTATTAAAAAGCTTTAATGAAAGCAGACGATTTTATTTTTGTAAAGTCGAGATATGTCGACAACCGGTTAAAGCAGGTACTTCTTGCGAATATTTATAATAAAAGATGAGATGCTTTGGCAACTCGTAGTTTAAAAAGCATAAACAATTTTTTAACATCATAAACGCCGATATCATAGCAGGGGCGCAGACAGGAAATAGAACAGTGTACAGAAGGAAATTTTAAGCTAAAAATCGATAGAACTTCAAAACCTTTCAAAACACATGGTTATGAATGATTCGCGCCTAAATTTATTAAATTTGTCTATCATGTAAAAACAAAAAAGGAATCTAAAGAGTGACATGATGGATACGATTTTTTTGTCTTTGTGTCGATGATTTTCATTTTATAGTGGGGATAACCACTGAATGTATAATTTCAATTCAAGTCAAATGAGAACAGAAAAAGTCAAGCAGATAAAAAAAATTAGATTTTAGTGGAATATTATCCATTTAAAAGTTATCTCATTAATCTTATATTTGTATTGAAGTCTATGACAATTAGATTTCCCATTTTCTTTATAAACATTAAATACTTTAAGGAAAATAAATTCAAAAATCAAGATGTTCTTGCAGAGTAACAAGTAAAATATCCTTCTGTCGCCTACAAAGAAATCTATATATATTTGGGTTCTATCTACTGTATTCATTTCACTTTGCTGCATTTCCAATAAATATTTTTTATTTAAATTGAATTTTATATAAATATTTTGAATGTTTCAAATTCAAAAATCAAGATGTTCTTGCAGAGTAACAAGTAAAATGTCCTTGTGACGCCTACAAAGAAATCCATATATATATTTGGGTTCTATCTACTGTATTCATTTTCACTGTGTTGCATTTCCAATAAATAGAAAACATGCGAAACTTGTATCATAACCTTTCCGGAATTGGGAAACAACATTGGATATGTTGCAGTGCCACTATTTTGAGGACACAAAATGTACAATTAAAGATCTAGGAAATGATACCAAGCTCACATGAACTCTAAGATTCGTTCTGAACAACTCCTTGCTGTCATGACGAGCAACATGTACATAACACGATGATGGACACTGCTTTCAAAATAAGAGAAAAAATGCTTACGTTTAAACTGCCTAAGACAAAATATCGCAAAAGGGGGAAAGTGTGTGAGCGTAAACACTGTAAATTTTAATCTTCTGAACTTCTGGGTAGATGTAGTCAACTTGATTTTCTTATTGTCTTATTTAAAAGTTAAGACGTTAAAGGACAAAAACTCTTTATTACTTAAGGTAACTTTTATAGTCATTTGATCAAAAAGTGAAACTTTTTAATTTTATTGCCTCCTGAAATTTAGTAAATACAAGAAGAGGTTTATTCAAATCTACTAAATTTTAAAATTTATCGCAAGTAATGCCGGAGCCAACAAAATAAAAAAGTTCCAGTTTTTGAAATACATTTTAAGAATGATATCATCTAGCCCTAACAATAAGTCTAAAATATCTCTTATTCTTTTTGCAAATAAAATTTTAAAAATGACATTATCTAACCATAAACCTAACAATCTAAATGGGTTAGATTAGAAAATATACTATGATTCTTTTTTAACAACCTGATACTTCGTTAAAACAGAGATCATTAAAAATGGCCTCTCTATCCCTTTTCAAAAATACAATAATTTTTAGCAATTTGTCTACCTATTCTTATATTTCAAATCAAACACGTACCAATTATAGAAAAGTATCAAATTAAATACACTGAAAAGCCTAGTTATACTGTAGTAATGTGTAATGGAATAAATATTTAAAATCACAATGATCTTGTCTCACCTTTGTTATTATATCAAATTATACATAGAGCTAATTTTACCCTAAGCGGTAGTAAACTGTAATTAATTATAAAGAATAAAATAAAGATAGGTTATCTGGTGTTTTCTTTCTCTTGAGGGTTCGGAAGAACGTGACTAAAATATCAGTGGTTGTCTCCCATGTCCAAAGCTCTTGAAGTTTTAGAAGATATAAATATATATTAATTTTTTAGGAACTAGAATATAAATTTAGTAAAAATATTAATAAATTGCAAAGTAAAAAATAGGTCGGGGATAAGAGTCAAATGATTGGGGCCAGGGCACCCAATCAAACTAGCACCATAAAGTTATCCATAACTAAGCTTTGTATGCCCAGTTTTAGGGTCTAAAATTGAAAAGACTACGTAGGAATTATTTATATAGCTTGGAATCTTGATCAAACTTAATTCTTTGAGACTTATGAAACTTAGTTCTTTTGAAACTTTTGACGTTAAAGGACGAAAAGTCTCTGTTACTTAATATAACTTTTATAGTCATTTGAAATAAAAATAAATAAACATTCTACGTGTTATGTAAGCTATCAATCAAGTAAATTATGTAAATTATTGTGAAAAATAAACGTTTATCATTTGAAAATTGTATATCTCCAATAAAATTTAGAGAGTAAGATTGATAATTCTAGACAATAAGAAAGGATGAGTTTTAACAAATGAAACTACTTAGAACGTTATTCAACACTTGAATGACAAATGAAATCAGAAAGGTTGAAATACTTAAAATTTATTAAGTTGAAAAGTTGCTCAGATTTCAAAAAATAGAAGGAAATACCTATTTATTTAGGTGGCAAACGAAATTGGGAGCATAACAGATACTAATTTGAGTGACATATGGTGGAATGAGGACATTATGGGTAGCGTTATATGTTTAAAATTAAAGTTAAAAATAACTTCCAATGTGTACACGTCAAATATTCTGAGCAGTTGAAGAAGACTATATCTGATAAAAATTGATGACATTTATGTACTTTGTTAATGTAAAAATGGCCGAGAGCGATGAATGGTTGCAACGCTAACCCAGATGAAATTTATTCTTACGCGATGAATAGCCAGAACTCCTTCTTCATATTGGCCATTGAGGACTGAAGCAAGAGCAAGGCTGGAGTAAGAGGAATGCGCGTCAGGAGATAACTCGATTGCTCTTCGGTGAAAAGTGACAGCTTTCTTATAATCCCCAAGTTTTCTAGCGCAATGCCCCATGTTGTTGAGAAGCGCTTCCCACCAACATTGAATGGGCTCATTCGCAGCAGAGCAATTTTTTATCACTAGAGCAAGGCAATTCGTGAATAGTTCCATGGCTTTCGAGTAACTAAACGTAAAATTAATATAATAGCATTAGCATTTGATTTTTCTTCAATTTTTACGATTTAAACACTTTTAAACCAAATGGATAGAGTAATTCTATATATTATACATAGCAATGCTTTTTTAAAGTTCTTTAAGACAATATGAGAGTTTAGAACGTGAATATTTTTTTTATAAATGAGTTTAATTTTTTGTTCGCTTATTATTATATAGTGGTGGACACACCAGAAGCCAATGAGGGCCTCATGTAGTTTTAATATATTGTGAAAAGAAACTCGGTCTATACAAAGTTAATACATTTATTCAAAATTACATTGATTACTATGATGACAATCTTATCAACTGAACATCTGAATCTTTTAGATTCAAAAAATTATTTTTGGGAGAAACTAAATACAAAATGTTTATATACAGTCACATAGGTATTAAGAGTCTACTCAAGGAAAGCATTAAAAGTGGTTTTGTGGACAGGTAGTGGCTTAAGCAAGGTCCAAGTAAGGTTAATTTGGAGGAATTGAAACTGATTGCATTAGACACGATATCGTTAAATAGAGTTAGTCGATAAAGCACGCATGCCTGTAAAATAAAATGTAATGGAATAAAAAAAGTACTTACAATTTAACTTTATAATAATTCTAATAAAACAAAATATCACCAAAAATATTTTTTTAAAAATGCAAAAATATCAATATTTGGAAAATCTCAAAGTGTTGCTTAAAAAGATTCAGAAATCTAATCTTTTGATAAACCTAATCAGCCAATACCTTATTTTCCTTTTAGATTAAATAGAATAGCGATGTGTTTTTTGTTCCTTCTGGTATGAACATTTTCCTTGGATAAGTCATGAAGATAAGGATAAAGTTTATTGTTTGGTTGCTTAAAAAGAAAATACCGACATCTGCTAGGATAGGTTGATTTTTTGTTTTTTAAATCGCACTTTGAGCAAGTATACAGAAGTTAAAGAAGCTTTAAAAATAACACTTATACCAAAAACTAAGTAATTTCGTCCAGGTACTTTTTACTGATTTAATAAAGTTGAAGTTGAATACTATATGAAAAACATCAATTATTATTTTTGCAATACCATGCATACCTATTTATCAATGAATATACATCATGGATAAAAAAAATTGAAAAACATATTAAAAAAATACTTGATGAAAATTTTTAATTTATTCAAAATTTAAAAAATAATTAAAAAAACAAATAATAAATAAATGTGACATTTTTCGATATCATTATATTTTACTAGAAGCGGTACAGCACCAAGATTTTAGCACTACTTCGAACGTATCTTAGAAAATGGAGAAACTAAAGAAAATACAAAGTCTTTCGAAAGCTTTATCTAATTTAGAAAATAAGCTCACTTTTTATGCTTAAACTCTGCAAATGCTAATTCATGTAATGCATGTGGATCTTGAGGACATATGTTACAAGCGGTGGAGAGATACTTCATAGCATTAATGTGATTTTTGATTGCAGAGTATTCAAGCCCAAGATAGAGGTAAGACACGTGACAGCTAAAAAATAAAACTACTCAAATCAAAA
Source organism: Nectonema munidae (assembly GCA_030549495.1). NCBI lineage: Eukaryota > Metazoa > Nematomorpha > Nectonematoida > Nectonematidae > Nectonema > Nectonema munidae. The sequence goes on from JAUIRK010001035.1 coordinate 664,675, forward strand.
ATGTTTAAAAGTATCTTTAATAAAAAAAAGTAAAAAAGTTCTTTTTTAAATTATATGTAAGTATAGAGAGTATAAGGCACACCAAAAATTTCATCACAGCGCAATTTTGAGAGAGTTAAAGTTCAAAATTAGGTCATTATGTAAATGAGCGATAAGTAAGAGGCATTGTCAGCAAATTAAGGACTAAAATTTTAAGAGCGAGAATTATTATTGTAATCATGAAAGAATAAGCTAGATCAGGAATTAATTTTTGTTTTTTATTATCAAAAAATATGCACAAAGTTAACAAAGTTTCAATCGCCAAATACAATATTATTCAGGGCTACCGCATATACTCGCGTATTAGAGGAAAGAAATTTTCCACAAAAAAATACAAAAATGGCTCAAAAAATTTTGATTTCATGGAAAAATTAGAATAATTCCCCTGGCTTACTAATAGGAATCACACGCCGCCTTATCTGCAGTATATACGGCATTACATATAAAAAAATAAAAAATAATTAAAACTTTTAAAGATTGTTTGTTTCAAAACATCTAATTTGTTATTGAAATTCGGATATTAAATTGAGTTTTTAATTTTTATTTAAATAAATGCTGCAACCTATATTCATCAATTTTTGGAATGTCTAAGATTAGTTTAAAAAAATTTTTTAGAAGAAGGTTTAAAGTAAGAAAATAATTGGACAAATAAGATTTAAAACAAAACATTTCACTTAAAATTTTGTTTTTTTGTATTTTAATGTTTTAAATTGTTTCGTAGAAAATGAAAATATGTCCAAAGTAGCACAAGTCACAAGGAAAATTCATAAAATCATAGACAAGTATCCAAGTGAATTTACTATTTCTTTAAACAAAAAAACCATTTTGTAAAGTTTGTAATAAAGTTAAGCATGAAAAATTTGCGGTACTATAAGTCCAAATCGCTCTTTTTTGGCCTAACGTGCTTAAACCAAAATACATACGTAGTTTGAATTTAAATGGAGATTCTGAGTCTGCATCAATTTCAATATATATCTCGATGAAGCATGCAAGGCGAAATTTTAAAGCGGTCTACGTTTTATCATCTCAACATATTAAGGGTTTCTCAATAACATCAAACAGGAACAACCCAGAAACCGTAGCACGATACAATAAATATAAAGTTCGTGTTGATAATTTCAATCGTATGGTAAGAGATTTCACTTCTTATAAACCTAGTAGAAGATGGACCATGGCCATCTTCACTAATTACTTGGATAGTGCCGATTTCAACTCCTGGGTAATTTACAATTCTGTTTATAATGAAAATCCTTCAACTAAAGAAGAAGATGGGAGAAAATTTTTTTCAAGGATATATCTCTAAAACTTTGGAAGCAATCAATGTCCTTCGCTCTAATGTTTCGCAAATTTCAAGGCCCATCAAAAATATTCTATCATATTATGGCTTTTTTTACATGTGGAGAAAACATCAAAAGTAGTTCCGCTAATAGAGGATATTGTTCGATACCCGAATGCAAATCGAGAACTAGATGTTCCCGAAAGTGTTCTTTCTGTAAAAAATTTATTTGCAAAAATAACCCCTATTTGTTATGTCCCACTTGTTATTCTGATATGTAGACAATTTTATGTTTCTTATGCACTTTTTTTTATGTATTTTTGTTTACTCTGATGTGAAGTTGTAATTTCAACTTGATTATCACTAAATAAGATTTCGAAAGATGGCTTTAATTTTTTTCTAAAATTTTTTTTGTGTAACCTAAAATTATTAGTTACTTGCATAGACACCCAATTTGTAGTGAACTTACAAAGGAAAAACTTCTTAGTGTTTTTGTTGATGCAAAAAATTACAAATAAATTCTATCAAAAATTTGTATCAGTGGTCAGACCATATATTAGCCCGAAAATCCTGTAAATTTGCTCAAAAAAATATAAAAAAAATTATTCCACCTGAGAGCGGCTTAATTTTAACAATTTTATTTTCTCTTTTAAACTACTTTACCTATTGATCTAATACTGAAATTTTAATCTTAAAAACGGGAGGAGTAAAAAAAAGCCAGCAGTGGCATGCGAAGGTTTAACTGCTAGAAAAAACGAATCTCTTTCTATTAATACGAAATTTTAAGGGAATTTTTTTTTTAGGTTGACTATTTCACAACATAAAGTTTGAGTTGACCAAAGCAGAATTGTCATTTTTACTTAATGCGATTCATTCAAAAAGACGACTAAATGTGTTACAACGAACAAGATAAAATCGCAACAAATTGTTTTTACCTTTTAACAAAGAATATTCTAAGGTAGATAAACCAAAGGCTGTAGTGATAGACACAATTAAATGGATTGTAAATCTATCATCAAAAAAATTAACAAATCAAGAAAAGTCCATCTTACAATACGGCCTAAAATTTGTCCCAACAAACAATAAAGTAAACGATTTGGATATAATTAGCAAAAGTGAACACACAATTAGTGATTGAAAATGGTAGAAATAAAATAAGATATTGAGTAAGTCAAGTCTTGAATAAGAAAGTTTAAACCAAGCTAACATTTTCTAATTGGTGTCCGTTAAATCTGCTTTCTTTCAATTTAAGTAAATGTGTGTATATGATTTTTTCTAAGAAAACAATTAAAGAAAATTTTAGTTTAGTTCTTAATGATAAATCAATTAACTAGAATAAATCTTTTTAATTACTTAGGCCTCACTTTCAATGAAAATTTGTCTTGGTTCAGACACATCTCATCTGTACATATTAAAGTCTCTCGTCTTCTTGGTACTTTTCGCAAAATAGAAATGTATTTAACATTTCAATGTAAAAAATTACTTTATAATGCTTTTATTTTTCCTCACTTCTTGTATTGCAATTTAATTTAGGGATCATCTTGCTTATCAATGATACTTAAATTATATTCTTGTCAAAAAAAATTTCATGTTCATTAATCTTTCTCGTAGTTTTAATGATTCTTTTTCTTGTATCAACATTTATAATATTAACAAACTATCTCATTTTAATTTTATTATAAATCCTGTATTAAATGTGGATTTTTCAACCACTTTTTCATTCGAAATGACTCAATACATCTATACCTCACACTCTCCAGCCATCTTCTTCACATTCCTCAAATAGCCAAAAAGTCTCTCTTTCGTTCAATTCTCCTAAGAACGTTCTCTCTTGTCAATTCCTCCATTCCTAATCTTGATTTCAGAAACCCTAGAAACTTTAAAGAATCCGTTAAAGCTCTTTTATATTTTCAATATTTTTCTCATGACTCCTTATAAATATAAATATATATCTCATACTTTTAATTTATATTATATATCATTTAAAGTTAATGTTTATTAGTTTTTTTTTCGTTCTTGTACATTATTATGTTTTTTTTCATGTCTATCCATCTGGGTATGAAGAAATCACGATGAGGCAACGAAGCTTCCTTTTTCACTCCCAATGGCAGGCCACAAAAGATTTCATTTTGATTTATTTCATCTGATATTATGTTTTTTTTCTTTAATAAATTTCTTCGTCTTCTTCAAAAAGCAAGCCAAAATAAAATAAAATCTGAGCAAATCTCAATGGAAAACTCGCAATACCTTTAAAAAAATAACAGTATACACATTAGTATAGCTGACAGAGGTAACTGTTTTGTAGTATTAGACAAAGAATTTTATTTTTAAAAATCTAAAGATCTTCTTTCAGATCCATTCTATTACAAGATTATTAACTGAAAGCATGGCCCACTAAAAAAGCCTAAACAGAATTGAACAAATTTCTCTATGAAGCCAAAGACTTGATATCTTTCAAACTGTGAAAAAATTTAAGAAGTAATATCAATACCTATCCTTCTTTTATGGACTACCAAAAATACATAAACAAAATATACCTTTACGTCCAATCATTAGTTCACTCTCATCTCCATTTTATCAAGTTTCCAATCTGCTGGCAAAAACGTTAGAGAAATATGTGAATGACAACAACCTTTCAGTATCAAATTCTGTTGATTTTGTTAAGAGAATGTCAAATACCCTTCTAAACGAAGATGATGTGATGATAAGTTATGATGTTTTATCTTTATTTACTTCGATTTCGAAAAGATTCGAGGAAAAACTTTTACATATATGACACGACGACAGCCGTAATCCTTTTTAAGTACTAACAATATCTTAAGATTTTAATAATTTTGTCAATACTACAAATTCACGGCGTACCGATGGGAAACCCTTTGAGACCTATGATAGCTAATTTAACGATGCAATATTTAGAAAATAAGATAAAAAATACGGGTTTCTACTTTCCAAAAAAATCATTAGTTAGGAAAAACAATAATAAAATGAAATTTATAATTTATTACAACCTAACATATACATATAAATATACGGATTTCTTATCGAATCATGAGTACAACAATAAAATATCGGTAGGAATTGCATTATACAGAAGGGACTATAATTTAATCACAGATGAGACTGATCAAAACATTGAACTTGATAATATATATACTCAGTTTTAAAATATAATAATAAAGCAATATGAAAATCTCAAAAGATTGCTCTGGATTCAATTTTTAAAGATTATTCAGAAGCAAATTTCTTAAATGCTTTTTATAACACTTTTATTCGATAGTATCATCTTATAATAAGGTATTTATACTTTACAGGACAGCTACAGACAATGATAGCAACTTTTTGAAAGATTTCATTCAAATTGGAGCGGAAATAGTTATGTTGCCAATTCAGCCAGCTTCTGAAAATATTGAATGAGACAAAATAATTTTTTAGTACTCTTACAGCTGAAGATGATGATTTCAATAAAAACTTCCATTATGTTTGCATGGAAAATACTTTAAATATGTTTACAGTGAACTCCAATCATATTCATTCCAAAAGAGGTGTGCTGCTCATACCTTGAATTTAGTGGCTAGAAAGGATACTGATGCTGAATTCAAGAATTTATTGTTCAAATTTTTTTATAGATTATTAGCAGGGCGAGGAAAAATTGACCCAAAAAATTGGAAAAAATTGTCTTTTACTCAGAGAAAAAATCGACTTTATTGACCTTTTAAATTTTCATTGAATTGAACAACTATGAACACTTTATAGAAAGTATTGAAAATTATTTCAAAGAATCCATGACTTTGTAATACAACAACATATAATTAATGACATTTTCTGATTTAAAACTCGATAATTTTCTAGCAGTTTTTTCAGTTTAGAAAAAGATCTTTCCACTTCTAAAGTTAAAACTTGACAATTTTGTAATTTGGGATAAGTACTGGTAGAGATTTTAGAGTTTTCCATATTCATGATTTTATTGATTTCATTTTATTTGAATCTATTTTCAAGATAACTTTTAACGCCACATTCGTCTTAAATGAAAGAATGTTGAAGAAACATGTAAAGGCATCTTCGACTGAAAAAGTCTCATGTTGACTTTTTCCAACTAAATCAATGAATCGTGAATATTTTCTAATTATTGTTAGCAAGTTTTGACACAGATTTTCTTTTTTAACAATTCTTGATATTTGGTAATAAAATTCCATCATCTTCATCATTAATTTCTTCACTGCTGGAAGATTTTAATGAAAATATTTTGCTGCTTGCACCCAATTTGTCAATTTCGTTACAAATGGAACTGAAGTGTTGCTGATAGGTTTGAAAAGAGAACGTCTATCTCTATTGCTAATTTTGAATGATTTAATCCTGGTAATCTACAATTTTGCAGTATAACTTAACTTTTAAGGTAAACTTGTGTAAAAGATGTGAAAAACATGCAATGATAAAAAAGTTTGGGAATAAAATTCCATAATTTCTGCAGCGGATATATCTTATGTAACCGCGTTTGTCAACAAAAAAAATTTGTCTTACAAAAAACTTCTTCATGTTTAACCTCAATCAGGCAAACTTTACAGTTAAACCTTTTATTAGATGAAAAAAGCCCAACTATTGTGGAAGTGTTGATATAAAGAAGAAATCTTGTATGTATCGCTTATAACAATTTTAGGCACATTGAATCAAAAAGTGTTAAATATAAAAATTTACTTTATTGACCTAAACTCGAAAAATTGACTTTGATTGACTTAAAAATTTGAAATTAGTTCAAAAATTTTTAGACTAAACAAGTAAAGATCTTCTTCAAAGAGTTTTTGCTAAACGGAAATAAAAGTTGACTTTATTGACTTTTACTCGCCCTGATTATTAGCTATGGCAAAAGCACGTGCCCTTTGGACTCAGCAAAAAAACTAGGGCGACGTCAAGTTATTCCCAACACAACCAGATTCAACTCACTATATGATTCAATAGAAATTCATAATGCTATTTTACTAATTAAAAGGCCGGCTCTTCACAGAGTTATGATCCAATTCAAAATCAATAATTTTAACCACCAAGATGTTATTGAAATAACAATAACCTTCTTTATTCAGAAATTTTAACTTTTTAATTAAATTCTGTTAAACCTTCCAAATAAAAAAATAAAATAAATAAAAAAAAATTTTTGTGAAAATTTTGCTCAATTTTTTTAAGATGAAGCGTGTCAGTTAGCTGTGGCTTTTCATCCCAAGTTTTTTCTTATATGGTTGGAAAACTTTGACAAAAGTAAAATTATAAGTATAAAAAAGATGGAAATTTTGGTTGAAGAAGCATCAAAGAAACAGTTTTATAGCAATACGGGATTTTCTAGTGAAGAGAGCACAAAAGAGGAAGATGATTTTTTTCAAGAAGCAAAAAATTTTAGTCAGAAGTTAATTAAAGATAAAGCTAAAAATTTAGTTAACACTTGGTTACAAACCAAATCTAAAGACTTGATGACAGATGCTGTTTTTCTGAGTGAAAAGGTTTTAATTGACTTGGTCACGAAAACTAGAGCATCCCTCTCTGATGCCAACTTTGAGAAACTTCTTTTCTAAAAGTTTTTGTCAGCCGGTTCTGTTACAAAAAAGTCAAATTTGTCAGCAAATAAACTGATCAATTTTGGTTATTTCCCAATCAACAAAATTCCATGAGACGGTTCTAACGAACCGGTGCGAACCGGCTGAATCCCACTACTGCCCTAACGGCTAAAAGTGCTCTGATACACACAACCAACCAACCTTTCAAAATATTCAGAACAACCCATTAAAAAGGAAATAAAGTTTCAAAGTTCGCTTTTCAAACTGAAAAAGAAAAAAGTATTTTTAATCAATTTTATTCCTACTCGTGTTCTAAATATTGATGGTCTTCTACCATAAAACCCAGAAAATTTGTATTCATATTAGTCCAATTGTTGATTTTAGGAGGGAGGCGGGTATTTTTTCAAGGTAAGGAGATCGTAGCGTGTTTTCATTGAGGAGGCAGATCCTAATAAACGCTTTGGATCGAGTTGACAAATTTTAAATACCAAAGCTAGGCATCTAAACAACATTATTCAAGCTGCAAATTCGTCGTGATTGGCACACAGAGTATATAAAATATATACTAATTCAGAATGCATGGGATTCGGATTTTCAGAATTAGTGATTCTTATTTTAACAAAAAAATCATACTTTTACTCGATTTCTCTCTCATTAACTTGACCCCAACTAAAATTTGTCAGACGTCAGTTTAATACTAAAAGTACAACAAAAAATTTATTGTTCATTAAAATGTGTAAGTTAATTTCCAGATGTACTGATTCTATTCGGTGTAGACAATTTTTTGAACATTTATTTTAAATGTATTGTTTTATACTGCCAAATCTGTTTGAGAGAAGTTTTAAAGGAACCATATTACAACAGATGGTCGCTTAATGAAGGTCAAAGGTTTTACTTTATTTATAGATATCTAAATAAAATAATTGTATATAATGGATATTTTATACCATTTTACTAAGGGTGGGATAAACTTGACCCCACCCGAACCAGTTGTAAACCTATTGGATCTATTTCATCAAATTAGGCCCAAAGCTTAAGACACACAGTGCACGCAATGAAGGATTACTATTTGAAGCCTTTTCTGTATTATAAGAGGTAATTATAAAAAAATTTATTATAATAGTTTGTTAAAACTATTTAAAGTATTTTGCTAATAAAAAAAGTAGAAAATCTTTTCCTAATCTCGTGTACAATAAGCAGTATGTATGTAGGTAGATACCTTTCTTTAAAAAATATGAGTTTCATATTGTGTACCAAACTTTTGGTGCATTTAGCGCGTTTTTTAAATATTTTATTTCTGGTTAAAGACGAGCATACTGCAAGAAATACAAACATACATAAATATTTTTTCATTCACCACAAAATATTTCGTGATAGAAAAAGTAGATACACAGCATAAATCTTAGGCATAGGGAAAGCATATTCTTTTTTAATATACGTTTCTGAGTGTAGGGTTGTGGTTGGTGTTGTGTTTGTGAATTCGAGTGCGACTCCACCCACATCCCTGATATTTTTTAACTTATTTCTTTCATTAAAAAATTCAGTTGACTGTTTCTAGTCCAGCATCGTTTAAATCTGGAAGATGCGGGATTAGCCATTAATTGAATACTATTTCTACTCCAGCATCGTTGAAATCTGGAAGATGCGGGATTAGATATTAATTAAAGTTTCATCTTAATATTAAATATCCCTTAAATCAGTACTAGTTAGTTAATATGAAAAGCAACTACAGTGTAGATCCTTTATAACACGGTGCATTATAACGTGGCAAGATCTTGGCTCCCGGTTTTTAACATAGTCTAAAACTTAAACTTAACAATGCGCAAAAGATTCAATAATCTTGACATTTTTTTAATTTTTCATAAAGTTATTTCAATTTGTGTAAAATTAAACGTAGAATAAAATTAAACAAGGTAAAAAGCACATTTGGATCTATACTGTAGCAACTAAATTTAGGTAAAATTTTAATGAAATACAAGTAGAATAATAGGCGCAGGTACACTATAAATTGATTCCGTTGATTTATACAAGAAGGATCCTCACCACCACTTCCAAAGGGGCAATCAAATGTGTTGAGGTTGAGAGTAGAGAGTCCACCTCGTTGTGTTTTTTACTCTCCCCGGGGTACGAGGACCCCGGAAATTCTTAAATTTTCCCCGGGGTATCCCCGAGGTAAAAATTGCAGTTTATATATTTATTATTTGTTTTTTTAGACATCAATTTATGTTTTTTTTTGTATAAATAACTACTTTAAATTCTATCAGTTCAACTTAGTCATTTAATATCAAAAAACAAGTGTTTTAAAGGTGTTAACCTATTCATATTGAAAAGATAATTATAAAACATTTGCACCAACCTATAAGTAAAGTTTTGACGGAAATTGCATATGAATCTCACAGCTAATAAAAATACATGCATCCCACTAACGCATTAAACTAAATGGCTACATTAGCAAAACTTTATTTTTTATTTATTAAAAAGATATTTAGAAAAAAATTTGCAAAAACTTTTTGTTAAAAGTTTCATATAAGAAAAGGCATGCATTCTGCTGTCGTTTAACAGCATTAGATAGTTACATTAGCAAAACTTAATTTCATTTTTATAAAAGTATTTCATAAAAAGTAAAGCAGAAAGTGTCTTGTCATTTAATCTGTTTCTTATTTTTGTCTTGAAACATCCCAATGAAGAAAAAACTCTTTCTGGCAGAGAAGATGTTGGCTTTATTGTTTTCAGGGCGTTGTAAACACGTTCCAGTTTCTCCGGTCTTTTTTTTATTCTTTGAAGAGAAAAAATTCTTTTTTGATAGAATTTAATAGTGTTTCATCACCTTGTTCAAAACATTGTTCATTTTTATGTTTTTCCATAATTTCATTAAGTTCCTCTTCTAACGAAACAGTATTATTTTTCTCTAATATTTCTACATTACTTTCATAGTTTTTTTTTCTTCATATTTTTCTCCCCCATACAATCTTTCAAACAAAGCTACACTTGTTTTTATTAGTTCATTTTCTTCTATTTTTTCACCATATTCATCATTTTTTTCTTTCAAAAAAGTTGGCGAATGAAGAAAACTAGATAACTGTAGTATTTTTCTGTTTCTATTATTCATTAAGCGAAAATAAACAGCTTCTCTAATTTTCAAACTGAAAAAGTTGTCCATATCTTTCAATTTATCTAAAGCAAAAAACAAAAATTTTGTTCAAATCGATTATAGTAGTAGATTCCTTGCATAGATACTGTGAGACAGTTTTGATAGGATCTAAAGTAGTTACCAAACTTTCTATAATAATACATTCACTATTACTCAAAAATATACCTTGATCGTTTTCTAAAAGAACAATTTTCACTTCTTTTTGAATATTCAAAAATCTTTCTAGCATAGCAAGAAGAGAATTCCACCTTGTTTTTATATCTATAAAAAGTTTTTTTTCTTTGCAGTGATTTTTAGCAACAAGCTCCATTAATCTATCATTTTTAACTGGTGATCTACGAAAATAATTCACCATTTTTCTTACCTTATTGATAGCATCTTGTACTTCTTTATTAGTAAACTGTTCAACAAGTTCAAAGTCTGAGCTATCACTACTTGATTCATCAGAAGTAAAAGATGTGCAACAACTTTCTTTGCAATATAGGACATCGCAAATAGCTAAATGTAAAGCATGAGCATAGCATATAACATGCTCAATTTCAGATAGTTTGCCAAGTTTAAGCATCAAAGAACAGCCATCTGTAATCATTGAAACAAAATCTTTTTTTAAATTGAGAGAAAATTCTTGCAAAATTTTTGTAATTTGGAAAAGTAATAGTTGAGCGTTAGTGCTTTCGTAAATCCTGAAAACACCTAAACAGCAAAAGGAAGTATCAAACTGAACATTAAGATTTAAATATCTTCGATTACCACATCCTGTTGCCTCATCCAAACTAAGTGAAAAACGCTTTCCGTCGTTTTTCATTTTCTGGAAATTGCTTTTCATGCCTCGCTTAGTTTGCTCGTAAAAATCAAGAAACAACTTTTTCATTTGTGTCTTACTCTTCGGCAAAGAATATGCTTGAGATTCGAAAGCTTTTCTCAACGTTTCACTTCTGGATAGCTGGGAAAACGTTAGACCATCCTTGGCAACTAATTTTGAAATAATAGAACCTAAAGACTCTTTCTTAGTTTTTAGAATAAATGTTTCTATGGATTGTGTTTTCTTACTTGTTCCAACATTTTCTAAATTTTCATTGGCTCTTTTTACTTGTATATCATGCTTGTTTTTCAAATGATCGAGCATTCCTTTAGTACTTGATCCTGAAACTTTAATTTTTTCTGAACAGTGTTTGCATTTGGCTTTTTCATCCATTTTTCTGAACAAATAATGCGCCCAAACTAAAGATTTTCTTTCAGTACTAATATCTTTGAAATTATTTGAATCCATAATAAAGAATCAAATTATAATTTCTAAAAAAAAGTATATTAGAATTAAAAAAAATATAAATCAATATTCGTTTCTAATATTTTTAATTTTTTTCCTTACTTATATATAAAGAAGTTATTATACAAAGATATGAAAATAACTAGATTAAAGCAAAAACAATTGATTTGAAAACTAAGACAAAAAAATCTGATAAAATAAATAATAATAAAATAAAATGAATAGTTTGACTTATGAAAAAACATAAAACGCTGAAAAGTTTGATGATAATGAACAACAACAGTTTATGAAAATAATGAATTTTTTTTTGATTGAACATTTTATTAATTTTCTAACAATAATTTGACTGTATCAATGTAAAAAAACCTCGGGGTGAAACAAAATTTTACCCCGGTTTACGGGGCAACTTTTTCTCAAGTTTCACCCCGGGGCAACGGGGAGGGGGTCCTCGGGGTGGATTCTCTAGTTGAGAGCTGTCTCGATTCCGGTTTAAAAAACAGTTAAAATTGTGGTGCAAAATTTGAAATTATTCTAGTTAAAGTTAATGCAAGACTAGTGATGAATCGATTTTACTTTACAAGCTAAAAATTTAACTCAACTTTAGAAAAAAGAAGTAAGATTCAAATTTTTGAACGTTTCGGACTTTATCAACAATCTAAATTATGAGAAGTACAGATAAGTGGAATTTTGAAGAGAATGAAATTGGGTAGCTTAGATAATAGGACAAGGTTTGGAGGGAAGTGTCAGGAAAGTTAAATGTAGGAATTGAGTGTGTAGGTATGTGGATGGTTTATTTAAAAATAGGTTACATAGGGAAAGTTTATGGTGAAACATTTTGGTGGCCGTTAGAAAGAGTATCCCTCTTTTCACGTTGAGTGACTCCTTTATATGAATGAACAAATGTTGAAATAAGACATACTAGTGATGGGTTTTGCTCTAAATCGCACACATTCTAAAGGAATACAATGGTTGGAGCAGAACATTTGCGGATCTTTGAAAGTAATTCAGTTTCATTTATAGACTAAAGAACTTACCACTTACGGAATTTAATGGCAATATTGTAGGAAGCTATTGCTTGCTCATGTTCATCTATGCACGCAAAAGAGTGCGCCAATGCAAGCCAAGATGGAGCGAATGTAGATTGGGAGATTGTAATACTTTTCTTGAAAAACACTCGACAATCATCATAACGCCCTGCACACAAGTAGTAAACACCGACACAATACCAACTAATCTAAAGTAACAGTATCGCGATGCAAACCATTATATATAAATATAGGTATACTTAAAAAATAGCAACTTAAAAAAACGAGTACTTGATTTACTGAACCTTTTGGATTTTGAAAACGAAAAAAATATTTACTTAACTTTGTTTTGCCAACAAAACTTTAGTATTATTCATTGGTTAAGTGTAGATGTTAATGACAGACGCGGATACTAACCACTATACTACCAAGGCCAACAAAAAGCCAGCAGTATCTTATGGTGGATTTTTGCGGGTTGGCTGAAATTACACTGGTTTATCGCTGCTGCTGCGAAGGTGTAACAAAATTCTACACTTTTCCCTAAGATTATTATTTGCTTTTATGGAAATACTTTCTCAGTTTAAACAGAGCTTTGTTTTGAACTGATAGATTTATTCATATAGAGATAGTATAATCTAGGGGCTAACAACAAAAACAGATGTTAATGAAATGAGACGCCCCCATACACCCCCCCCCCCCCATTTCGTTAAAAAATTAAATACTTTTTTTCATTATAAGTATTAACGTATATCTTCGGAAACGTCAAGAAATAGGGCAGTCAACCCCTTATAATTTTTTAGCCACTATCTACCAAAACCATAAAAGTATAACGATGTGAAACACCCCTCATAACTGTTAGTCACTATAATCCAATTTATACCCTCATTTATCTCTGTTTATGATTCGGTGGGAGACAACTTCGTTTACTTTTTATAAGAAAATTTGCTGTGTTTGATTTTGATACAAATAGCGGGTATTCTGTGTAAAAATTCTTTTCTTTCATAAGCTTACAACAATTAAATTTTAAAAATATATTTTTCAAAATGACATTCTTGAGGATAACAAAATCTCTAAGAACACTAATTTTTTTGTTGCATAAAAAGGTCGTATAATACTTCCCAAAACCTTTTCAAGGTTGAATTAATCCTCATCGGCCCAGCTGACTACGATTGTAGTTTCATCATTTTTAAACACAAAAATTTTTTAGAAATATTTTTTTCTGATCTGCAAACCCAAAAACTTTAAAAATTGTTTATTGATGTGTATATTAAATAAAAAAAAATCAAGAAAAAATCTCAGAGAATACCGATGAAAAGATCTTTTTATGAAAAGTGTGCAAAAATGTGTTAGTTAATGCTTTCACTCTAGCTAACTACGATTGTAGTTTCATCATTATTGAACTTCAAATATTAAAAAAAATTATAACTGACCTCTAAGTCTCAAAATTTTAAAAAATTTCATTAATGTGTGTATTAAATAAAATTATTTTGCCAAAATCCTTAAAAATACCAATTAAAAGATTTTGATGTTAGGAAGGTGGAAAAATGCATTGGTATAAAACCTTCACTTGATTAGATAGAATATAGCGTATCTAGCTAATGACAATAATGAGGGATAAAGACTCAATTACATCCGATGATCAGTGATCTATCATATATGAATGATTTTGTTCTCTTCTTGAAGAGTGGTTTACAAACTTAGTATTATCTCCCTATAAATAGCTCGGTGCCTCATTAAAAAAATCAACATAAAAACTACAGTAAGGCACAATGGTTGTAAAAAAAGCAATAGTATAAGTTATGGAAAAAATGGTGCAAGTGAGCAAAGTTCTAACAAGCGATGTGTTTTTTGTTAGAAAATGAAAATAATTATTCTCTTGAAAATTATGCATCAAAAAAATCTTTTACGTTCAAATGGGTTAATATTTCAACTGATTTCTTAAATTTTGAACCAAAAACGTGGGAAAACAATGAAAGTTATGGTTAGCAATAAAAAAATCCAAGGTTTGAAGTGTGTTAACAATTGTGCTGAAAGAAGTATAGCTCTTCTTGAAGAGTATAATTCTTCACTATCTAAAGATGAAGAACAAATGCAATCGTATCCTTTGCAAATTGTTGAACAGCATAGAAGCAAATATCTCAATTCAAATAAACCAACCCTTACAAATTAATATATGTTAATTAAAAGAATATTGCACTTTATATGTAAAGACAAAGGTACCCTTGTGTTTTGATCGAGTAGGCACAAATGCACTATTTGTATCGAACTTGAGTAATTGTCTCGAGAATGGATTCGAACCCGAGACCTTGAGATATCGAGCTCAGATTCTAACCAACCTTACTCATGTCCCAAAATTCAAATTTCAAAAGTTTTATTTTTTTTATATCAAGAGAGACCCTTTGTTAACACTAGAAAATAAACCTAACGTTTTTCACAAGCATTTTTTAGTTAGAAACAAATATTTTCAAGGCGCAATGTTTTCAGACATTAAATATTTTGAGCATTCAGGTAGGTTAAATTTAATAAAATTTTGTGAATTTCACTTTTTTACGGCGATTGTCCAACCTCATTTTATAGAATTGCTGAGATAAAGTATGGAAACAAATAGCTCTAGATTCGTGGTGCTTATTATTATAATACATGAAATGTTTAATGTTTTTTTTTAAGTAAAATTAAGTTTTGCATCTATTTTATAGCAATTTTTGTCTTTGTTAACTTTTATGTTGGCGTGGTAAACAACCCTATGGCCTTTCTAGGTACAAGCTTTCCTAACGGTAAATTTAAACTCTAGATAAAAAGCGTATGCTTTAAGCTATACAAAAACTCACCGAAAGAGATAAGCAGATGATTGGTTTTCAGAAACCTGAGCCTTAAGCAAAATCGTATAATTATCTCATAAATGCATTTAGTGCAATTTTAATAAACTAAAAAATTACGGGGTTGTCTTGGTGAGACGAAACTAGAGAATGCGCTAAGAGATTTAGTTTGGAGATGCTCTTTAATTGATATAGACAAGAAATGTAGATGAGTATAGAGTCCTGATTGAAGGAATCCTTCTTTGATATCTTATCGCATAATTCAGCAGCTTTGTCAAAGTCTGAAATTCCATAAAGACTTGCAGCTTTACAACACAGAGAAATGACAGAGTCTAGAAAAGAATCAAGTATTTATTGAAGGAATAGGGAGGAAAATGAAGATTTAGACATATTGTTAAAATATATTCTCTTATAAACAAATTTAATTTAGCTAAGTATACTTTTGAATTTTTGTAGATCTGAGATTTTCTTATTTGCAAATTCATCTAGCCTAGAATTTTATTATTTGTTAGAAAGACGGTCGCCTCCTGATACCTATGTAACTATATTATTTAGTTTTCAAGTGTTATAAGAACTTTTAAGGGGCGAGCATATTAGCATTCGCCCAATATACTACGAGGAAAGTATATCTAGATCTATATTGCCCTGACTTCGTACTCTTTTGTATTATGATGACGATATATAAAGTATAAACTGAATGTTTAGAACAAAGTCCCAGACCTTTCATACTAAAATGATATATATAAGAGATTACATATGTCTGCTAATTATTATCTTTATTAATAATAACCCTAAATTTGATAGATTTTATGTAAATTCAAGAGGCTGTTTATATTTTATGATGAAAATTTGCTCTTTGAGTATTAAACTTTGGTTTTTCTATGTACAATTACTTTATTGACGATGGTAGAATATTTTTATCCAAATATTCAATTGGGAACACAGTGATCGAAAATGAATTTTATCTCTATGCATACAGAGAAAATAATGTAGATAACTTTAACAGAAAGTTAGTAAAGAGCGGGGTTAGCAATTTTCCTATCAAATTAGTTAAGGTAAAACTGATGTTTATATTTTGCCTGCTTACAAGGTCACTTTGAATTAAAAATAATTATAATGAAATTTAATTCAAAAACAAGCTACAAACTAAATAAAAAATTACTAAATAACAAACTTTTCTACCAACAAACTAATTATATACTAAATTTTATAATTAACAATATATCTAAAAATTTAGTGTAAAATGACATATGCTTTGTTTTTTTAACAGCAGATGGAAAAAAATCATACAAAAATACCTATTGTAATTTTTTGTATAATTTCATTAAAATATAAAATTTTACAATTACAAAAATTGTATTGTTATATTATTTACAATATTCAAAAAAAAAGATTAGTGTAAAATTTTTCACTAGTTAAGCAGAAAGTGAATTTTAAAGGAGGTTGGTTGGGAGGGGCGGGATGTAAACAAATGGCCTGATTTTTATTATTAAGTCAATGCACTTTTCTTCTATAAATGAGGTTTAAAAGTGCTCTTTTATTTATATTTTGTTATGGAACTTCTTTTTTCAGTTTATTAGCATGTAAAAGTTTTCCAATAAATGAAAAATGTTAGTAAAGGAATTTGGTGTTATTTGATCATAACCATAACATATAGAATTTTATAAATTTTTAGTTTAATTAATAAAATTTACGTTGAAAATTAATTCGAGTTTGGGGGGGGGGGGGGTTCATTTTTTAAAAAATTTATCTTATAAACTTTAATAACTTCAATGTTTTGTAATAAGAAGTAAAAAATATCGAATCTACATGATTGTGTCTTAGGGGTTAAGAAGATTTGAACTATTTGACGAGACGAATTCGCATTGGACCAATTGAGATTAGACCAATCGTACCAACCCGATTTTGACTTAGAATACACTTAAATTTTGTTATTTCGATGTGCAATAAGTAGAACATTGGGTTCTGTCAAAGTTTTTACTTGCTTTACATCAAATATAAAGTTTAGTTGAATATTCACTCACCTCGAAGTCAATTAGCTACCAGCGATAATTACAGTTCACTATTTATTTTTTTTGTAAATTAAGCTTAAATGTAAAAAAAAATACATTTTTTAAAAAAAATCGTTTCTACATTTTAATTTTTCTGGAAATTTTATAAAAAATTTTTAGAATGAAATATTATTTCGAATAGGAAACAATTTTTATATATTTTCCTAAATGTAAAAAAACTATTTATATATTTTTCCTTTTTAAAAGTCAAATCAGGAAAAATGTAAATAGTAAAATTGAAAAAATTTTATTCAAGATTCACTTGTCAAAGCTTTTGGTCTGTCCCATTAGTCTCAACATAACGAGATTTTGTTGTATATGAACGAGTGCAGGGGTGGGGAACAGGTTTGAGCTGCGCGCCGCATTGAAGTCATCAAGGAGGGTTTGGCAACCGCGTTAAAATTCGGTTATATAAAAATTCTAATAGCATTTTAGTAAAGTCAATTCTTCATTGTGCTTAGACAAAAAATATTACATTTTTAATTAATTTTAAATCTGAAAGAAATTTTGTTTTTAGGTTCAGCCATTCTAACATTTTTTCAGCAAGTCACTGATGCTTCCATTCCTTTATTTATTTCTCTACGTTCCCCCTTTTACAGTTAAATTTTGGGGAACAAAAATTTTTTCATTCATTTTGAGAATATGGCCAATTTTTTCAAGCAATACCTACATGTGATTAGGAGTAGAAATAAGCATACCTTCACGCAAATGTTCTTTTTCAACGGCGAAAGGTGAAGCAATTAAGAACTTAGTGCGATAGAGTTTGTTGCATGCTGCTAGGATTTCTTCAGAGTGCCAGGGCTGATTTTTATTTTTGTCTTTCTTTTCTTCAAACAATTCTTTTAATAATTCTTGCACTTCTAGATTTGATAAGAAGGTTATGCATTTTTCAAAAGCACTATAATTTAGAGGATTTAAGTGAAGCGATTTTTTGTATGATTTGATAGCTAATTCCAAATTATCAAATTTGACAAGCAAGTCTGCTTTTAAGGCAAAAACTGAGCTGAGAAAGTTTGTTTCCTCTTCTTTTGTGACATCTAAAAAGTTTTTACCCTTTGTGAATTGTTCTATCAATTCGAAGGAAACATTCAATTCATTATTTAGGAAAAGAGAATATGCCGCTATGTATGCACATGAAACACTAGATAGATGCAACTTTCGGGAACGGATCACATGCGCTGCTCTCGAATAATGAGTGAGTTGAACATACGAGAATGCTAGGAAATAGGCTGCTTTTTCCACTGACAAAACATCTTCTGCATTATCAATAAGATGTTCAGCCCAAAAAGCTGCGGATATGAAATCAGTCTGAAAAATAAATGTATTTCATTTTTCTTATTGATAATGGCTTATATTAGATAACTTTTGGCATTTCTCAAATCATTTGTTCAACAGAACACATCGACTAAGATAAACCTTTTCCATCGGATTAGAGGAGGGGGGGAGGGAAGATAGAGCTTTCTTAGCCCCGCTCGGTATTCGCTCCTGCATCGGTCAACTAGCTACATATACACCTTTTACAGAGGTATTAGCTAAGATTGCAACCATCAACAAACTAACATACATAAGAAATCCAAGTTTTCAAGCGATTAGAATTATCATAACTATGACAGATGCAGATATGTAAAGATATAGAGACTGTCAAAAAAATTACATATGTGAATCGAATTTGATTATCTCTTCCCTTGAAATGAAAGAGAAATTCTTTTAGATGATCAAGGTGGATAACTTTTGTAATTGAAAAAAGAAGTTCATTAAAGATTTCTTGAAGAACACGAATTTTAAAGAAGGATTGGTTAACAAAAATTCTGAGTGATATCTTATCATATGATACTAATAAAAAATCCTAGGATCACCAAAAATATTTCCTTTTAATTGGAAATCTCTGAGATTGTGTAAATTTTATGGAAAAAAATCACTAAAAACGGACTGAAAATTATATCGAGAAGAGAAAAACAATATTATCGATTTTTATGTAGCAAATTTTTCAATTTTGAGTAAAAGGTAAGGTAAAGGTACCCTGGGTGTGTTTTCATTGGCAAGGCACTGATGAACCGATCAAACTATGAACAAATTGGTATCGATAAGAATCGAACCCAGAGGCTTCTGGGCTGAGTCCATCATCTCAACCAACCTGCCATGCCACCCATCGAGTATGCTGTAGTGGATACGCCAAATTTGTTTTCAAAAAACTGAGGTTATGCTGTAAAATTTTTTAGTTTTTGTTGAAGCTCTATAACTTTTCCTGATAGACTTTTTTTCCTCAAAAGTTATTATACAAGGCAAATCATTACAAAATGTTAAAAGTTATTTTACCTTCTGTAGATTTTTTTTTATCTTGCACCGATTTAGCTTTTAAACTATTTTTGAATGATGCTGAGAAAAATGAAGTAATGCAATCTTAATTTATTGTTTTATTTTTGTTTGCACAATTTTATCTTTATTTTATACCCTTTTTTGAGCCTAACTAACTTAGAATTATTCTTATACACTAAAAAGAATGAAAAATTCTAATACCAAGTTTTCTAACTTCTATTCTGTTTTACATTTTTGATAGGAATTACCTCAGATAAGTTAGGCAATTTGGATGTGTTTTTTTTTATTTATTTTTCTCAATAAAACATTTTTTCATTTTTTAGGAAGAAGAAATGTAACAACTGAAAATTAATGAATGATTTTTTTCATTCAATAAAATTTCCAATTTTTTTTATTGTTAATTGATATCTTTACCCCTTTTCTACACATAATTTCGAGATGGTACGCAGTTATTTGAAGTTAGAAAGGAGCTATTTATAAGTCCTCATTCATTGTTGACGTTAAGAATAGAACGGGGAGTTTACATTAAACTTAATTAAGAATGAAATAGAATAGACAAGAGAAGAGAAGGAATTCCGAAAAATTTGTTGTTTTTTGGAAGACGCTTGAAAGTCCGCCCCTCCAATAATTTCAAGGATGTGCGCCCCTGAATCAATCACATTTTTTTCATATAAACATCGCAGGGTGTCTAGTAGACTCTTTTCCTTCAGACTACATTCACTCATAAAACTCTCAAACCTTCAGTTATTTGTTTTCTCTATCAATCAAATATCCTGTCATCAATTCCTGTAGTGTGCATGATATACTACTTCATTTTCAATAAAATTCAAAGCCTATTCGCCCACCACCTCCCAACCCCCTCCCCCCAATAATTTTGGATTTTTTAAAATAGTGTATATGTGATATGCAAATTTAATTAAAATATTTTCGATGGAAGTACAGTATTTAAATTTCATCAATTTTGTAAAAAAAATATAGTCTTATAAATTTAGGTATGCGCTGAATACACTCTATTTTAAAGGATTGCTTGAATATTTGGTCTCCCGTGGTATTTTCAGACCGGTCATTTTGAAAATTGTAACAAAAAAAATCGCCCCCTAATAATTTTGAGTATGTGCGCCCCTGGTTTAGAACTATGAATGATATATAGTTTAGTTAGAAATTAAGCGAGTCAATCAAACTTGAATGTATAGCTTATATTGCAACTAGTTCTTAGGGAACTGATAGATAGAGATGTAAAAAGAAAAGTGGTTACCACCATACCTTTAAAATTTTATAAAGAATAAATGTTATCATCAGAAAGCTCTATTTATTGTGCTTCTTGTTAAAAAAAATAAAGATTTTTCCAAATAATCGTTATATAAGGTCTGGTCTATTTTTTGTATAAAAAAGGAATTTATCCGAGTTTAACGTAAAAGCTTTAGGTATTATAACAGTAATAATTCTAAAACATAAATTAGTGTTTTTTTATATTAATTTTAGTAAGATAAGGTGTATTGTTTAAATAAAAACAGTGAACAACTGACCATGATAATAACAGACAATTATATAACTATTTGTCGTTTTAGAATATATTAGATGTTGTTGATAAAGTAAAGGAAAGACTATAACAAAATGGCATATTTAGGTAGTTAGTCACTGCTAAAATGTAGTCGTTAGGACACTTTTAAAAGAATTACATCCAATTATAGTGATTGGGAAAAATTATTGTTTCTAAATATGATATATTATAAAATATGAAATTCTATTAGGATTAAAATCTCCTTTTTGCTTGAGCCAAAGAAGTAAAAAAAGATAAGTCATATTATATTATAATTAAAACACAAATAACTTTATTTATAGACTCTTTTATTAATTTTAAACACGCTTCGCTATAAATTTTCAACTTCATTTTCAAAATATTAAAGTTGGATCAAATAAATAACTAAAATAAATAATTAAAATATAAAAAAAACATGAAGTGTTTGATTGTATGAAAAGTTTGATAGAAAATAACATTTTTATTTTTTAATACAAAGAAGGGCACTTATTAACATACTTGATACTCCTTATTATAAACGATTTAAAAAAAGGGTTTTCTGGTTTTAAAATTTGCAAATTCCTTCAAAAATGTTTCTTGATCAATTATTTTAAAGATGCATTTTTTATAGATACTTTTGTTAAATACTTTAGCCAAAATTGTTTACCGTAATATGTTTTAATAAGTTTTATTTTGTTATATTTATTTGAACTGATGCCACTTTTACTGTATTGTCAAGTAAATATTCAAAGTAATAAAAACATAAAGAAGTGCTGTAAATCGCAACTTTCATACGAGGTGATGCAAATCGAAAAGATTTAATGATACTCGAAGTCGTGATTTAACCTTCTAAAAATAATTTAATCAATCTCCTAAGTCTTTTAAAATATATAAAAAACTTAAAATAGTAACTCTGCCTTCCTTGTTTTGAGCCTTTCAAGGTTCAGGCAAAATTTCAAAAAATCAGTGAAATAGAAAAGTTATTATTTAAATACATTTTTCTCCATACAAATTGTGCTACTAGAAACTAAAAAGAACACAGATTTTTACATTGATTTAGATTTTCTTTGCGAATATGAACACTTATTATATTAAATTAAAATTTTCAAGAAACATACTGAGTGCAATAGAATTTTGTTTCTGTCTTGATATGGACACCAAGTATATAGTAAAATAGATAATTAATAATATACAGTTAAACTCCTAATGAACGACCATTGAATTAAGCGCCCATTTGAGACATGCGACCAAATTCCTTGGCTAACGACCAAGATACACAGCAAGCAGCATTAATAGCTATTATAAAACTTAAGGTTACGGAGTCTGATATCAATGTTCTTTGAAATTATGAACATGTGATTTACACTTTAATTTACCCAGACTAAGCTAAATATGAATATATTTGACGCAAATTATATCCAGGAAATATATGAAGTAGAAATAAATCAAAACACTTTTTTCATCCATCGACCAAGACTGCAATTAATCTTAAACCCACAACCATTGCTTGACAATATCAGACCAACCCTTGGGATATATAGCTGAGATAACACTCCCTTGCTTTACCATCATAATACATTAACCACAAGAAATAAGATTCTTTTTGAAATTTGCAACAAAGCTAGTGAAGATATTGGTTACTAGTTAAGCTCCCGGTAATTTTTTTGTCGTGTGGAAAAAACTTTAGATGTATGCGCTATTTTTAAAAAATAATTTTATAAAATTTGAAACTAATTTTTGACACAATAAATCTATAACTTAGAAAATTAACTTTATTAATTTCCTGCATTAATTTAATAAAACTAAAATAAACACATGAAATTTATTATAATTTTAAAGCACATATATTTGTGTTTTTTTCCTTTTATTTAAAAAATCACTTTTATTACTTTTTTCTCTACGGTCTTTGCTACTTACCCACGCTTTGTAAATTTTATTTGTCTAGATAACCTTTGTGTAAATAAGACTTTGTCTTAAATATTCTTCCTTAATCTACTTCTAAGTTCGGTTTTAATAGAATTCATCAAAATGAATCAGCGTTCAAAGTCAAAACTTGAAGGCAAAAAAGTGCCGCCGATATCTATTAGCTAGGACAATTCTGAATATTTTTCATATTGAAATTCAAAATCTACCATTTCTGAAAATGAGTTCACTGATTGCAACTTAATTTTTTTCAACAATTACATACTTAAATTCATTGTATTATTCAATTATGACAGTACAGCCTGACAAACGATGTTGATATTTTATCGAAAGGGATTTAATTTGTGTAATGCTAAAAGCATAGGAGGGGGATTTTAATGAAACTAAATCAAACGCCGTCCAGTTCTGTACTTCATCTTCTGGAAATATTTCCAACATGTGATTATATATGATTTTTATGAACTCTTTCAGGCTCTTAGTTCAGGATGTAATATTATTTTCTTTATCAAAGTTTTTTAAAGAATAATTCTTGCCCCTTTTCTCCCCAAAACACAGTTTCTCTAAGTTATTTCTGTCTTATTTTGTAAATTTTTGCATGTACCAAATTAAATGCATCACCAGGTGCCAAAGATAGTTTTTGAAGAGTTTTGCATGAAGAAGCACTAAACATATCGTTTAAAATCTGCTATATAAATTACGATGTTTTCTAATTTTTGTTAAAAATATTTAGCAATAGGATCTTCTTTTTCTTCAAAATAAGTAATTAAACAATCATAATTTTGGACAATAGCCTCCAAAGCAAAATATCCGGACAGGTATCAAACCTCATTAAGTAGCTTAAAGTAGCCTCATTTTCAGAAGCTGCAGCAATGTCTTAAAATCTACATCGGTTAATTGTAGAAGTTTTGACATCTTTCAGCAACTTGACTTCCTTCCAAGAATCTGTAATACACAAATCTTCACGATGCATTACTTATTGTTACTATACCAAATGAGGTATATTTCTTTAAGCTTTAAAGCCACACCATTTCTTCTTCCAAGCATAACTGATAGGCCGTCAGATGTGAACATCACCATTTTTTTAACTTAAGTAAATTTTTTTTATAGATATTATTTATAACTTCAATAATTGATCTAGCGTAACATGATTTTAGTTAAATTATTCCCCCAAATCGTGTCTTGTATTCACAGACTGTTTTTTGGTGTTGTCTCTTTACTTAAAATTAGACATTTTCTTACTGATATATCTGTGCTTTCATCAAATGTAAGCGTGTGAAATTTAGCAGAAGCTACTTCATCCATAATTTCTCTTCTATTTAGAATATTAAAACATTCTAAAAATTCATAAGCATAATTTTTACAGCGTTAATTTTCTAAAATATGAACATATTTTGCCATCTGGTTATTAATATCTTGTTTGGAAAGCATAGAATTATTCATTTTTACGACCAACAAAACATTGTCAATAAGAATTAAAATATCATTAATTCTGTTTTTGAATATTTTTTAACAGTACAATTGACCCAATGAAAACAAATTTGAACCTTATTTTTGATTTAAAATTTAAAATTTTTTTGAAAAAACAATGTACTTTAAAAGTTTTTTAAATTTTATTAAATTGAATTTATGCCCGATTTTTATAAATAATTGAGCTTAGGTTTAAGTATTATTAGAAAAATTTTCGAGATATTTTTTGATATGAAAAAAGATCTACCGCCAAACTATATATATTTATTCAGTAAATTTTGAAGCTTTCATTATATTTTCTTGAATTATATGTTATCGATAAAAAATTTTATGAAAATATTTTCCTTGATAAGATGATATTTAAAATTTAACACTAAAAGCTTATAAAAGGTAAAGGCACCTCGGTAGGACTTATAACCCAAATACACAGAAATATAATTTTTTTTTCAAATAAGAACTTGAAATTAATAATATATTAGATAAAATTGAATTTTAACTAGGCTTGCTCATTGAAAAGAATAAATGACGCAAAGACATCTAAAGATAAGAAGTACTTTGAAAGAGAGAATGTATTTTAAAGAGATGATCATACTCCACCTTATAGCAAATATGGTAATGTTTAAAAATTATTCTCATATCAAGATCGATCAGATTTTTTAGAAAATTTACAACTCTGACTTCAAACCTTTGTACACAACAGGAAATGGTAACTGTTTATTCAACGCGATTATTTTTATTATGGTTGGAAACGAGTCACTTTCGACTGAACTGAGATTAAAAACAGCAATAGAGCTAAACATGTGCAAAGATTTCTCTGAAACATGTAACAGAAATTAAGGAATTGATAAGGTATCTCATACAATAGACTAAGAGTGGTTTCTCTTTGTGTAGACAAGTCTTGGTGCTCAGATTATGCAATAAAAGCTCTCTCTACAGTTGTAGATGTGCTAATTAAATAAGTATATCCAATTATGAACTGTGAATGTGATTTAGTTTTCAAAATTCTGAACACGACGTTTATTCCAAGAAAGTCTATTGTTTAATGAAACGTTTTTTATCAAAGATATTCTTGAAAGAAAAAGTTTAAATAATTTACAACAAAATAAACTTTAAATCTTTTTTACAAAGACAAATAAAAAGCGTTACGGTTTTTAGAATTTTAATGTAAATGTTTATTATTATTTTAATAAAATAAAGTTAAAATAGTTTTTATTTGTGAAATGCTACTACTAAGATCACTTTCGGGCTTGGCAGTTCTAAAATTTTACATACATATTTAATTTATTATAATTTAAATAACTTAAACTTATGATCCCATATATGTGATATATAATTCTTTTAATTTTTAAAAGTTATATTGTTGAAAATCCAAAGAGTTATCACCTAACTGTATATTCAAAATTTAATATTAGTTATAGGATAATTTATGTTTAATTAAGGAAAAGATAATCTTTTATAGATTTTGAGTCAATAAGAATGAAGTTATGTATTTAGAAAACAATATATTTGTCAAAAAGGTCTATAATTGAAATTTTTTAGTGGGTTTATATTAAAATTTTTAGATTGAAGTGTTTGTTTACCTTTTTTTGCCTTAAGTTTATAATGGATGCGCTAGTTGAAAAGAGGGTTCAGGTTCAATTTAAATCCGAAGTAGGAGAAAAACCTTTTCCACCATTTGACATACCTTTATCTGTAACTTCAAAAAATCTTCAAAGTATTTGGGATGCGTTTTCTAAGGTAATTTAACATTAATATAAATCTTTTATCTTGTTTTTATCAAGTGTAGTCTGTTATAACATTTAAAATATATATTTAGCTTTGTTTTTTTCATTTCTTTATTTTAATTCTTATAAATTTAAAATAATATGTTTGTTTTTAAATATTTTATTTATATACATATCATTGTCTTATAACCAACCTGACAAAACCTTTTAGTTAATAAATTGAAATAAAAATAGTCATACGATATAATCGCATCGTTTTTAGCTATACTTTATTAAATATATAACATTACATTAATTGATTATTATTTTCAAATTTGTAACCCTTAAAAGTATTGTGTTTTTTTCCGATACTGTTATTTTTTGGTGTACAATTTGTACACGTTTAATTTTAAAGAAGATATATAATTAAAATATAACTTATTTCGTGTTATACAAATTAATTTAATTAAAAAAAGGATAAATTTAATTAGAAATGTTTAATACCAGTAAAAACAAAATTTGTTTTTTTACACTTATACGATGAATATATTATATTACATCATTACATGTATAACAGTTATACTTACTCCATTAAGTTTTTTTGAAACATCATTACAGTTTAGAGTTACAAAGCATGTAAAATAACCAACTAATCACTTTTTTTCTTAAGTTTGAGTTTTGGTATCTCTTTTTAGCATAACCTTCTTCATGTCGAAAAGACATTTCTCAAAAATTGTTTTCTGCTCAATTTATAACCATTTTTACACATTAAAATGAAAGCGTTGTGCCAAGGAATATCTATATAATATTGTAATTTATCAACACGTGCCATCTTGTCTTTCTTTTTTTCCATCTATCGAATCAACTCCTCCATTATATTTGTAGTCTCAAATAATACCGTATTTTTCGGACTATAAGGCGCACTGGATTATAAGGCGCAAACTCAAAAAAATACAAAAAGGTTTACTTGCTTCATATATAAGGCGCACCGGATTATTAGGCGCATTAAAAATCTTAACTTAAAACCAATATACTAGGTAATTAGGCTAATAGTTTATTGAAATAACGCTTTAATCAAAATAAGAAAAAATTAAATTGCTTTTATTATTCGCTTTGAAATCCTTCAAACCCTTCATTTTCTGTGTCGGAATTTAAAAGTTGAGCAATCTCTTCGCTCACTGAATAATCAAGTGATTCATCATCAGTAGAGTCAGAATCCTCTCTAGTTATTTCCAAATCATCAATAATTCCAGCTTTATTAAAACCGCGAATTATGCATGAAGGAGAGACTTTAGACCAAGCTTCTAGAATCCACTTACTAATGGTGGAGTAATCAACACGTCGTTGCCTTCCAGTTTTCGTGAAAGTGTGTTCGCCATCTGTCATCCAGCGCTCCCATAGAGCTCTTAATTTAACTTTAAAGGATCTATTCGCAGTAATATCCAAAGGTTGTAACTCCTTCGTCAAACCACCAGGAATTATTGCTAATTGCGTGTTAATTTTTTTAACGTGAGCCTTTATCTTATCGGTGATGTGAGCACGCATAGAGTCGCAAATCAACAATGACGGCGATGAATGGAAAAAACCATCAGATCTTTTAACAAATACTTCATTAAGCCACTCGCTCATCTTTTGCTCGTCCATCCACCCCTTTGAATTAGCTTTAATAATAATTCCAGATGGAAACTTATCTTTTGGTAAAGTCTTTCGTTTGAAAATTATCATGGGTGGGAGTTTAGAGCCATTGGCTTGACATGCAAGAACTACAGTGAAGCACGATTTTTCATTTCCTGTAGTAGAAATTGATACCGAACTTGTTCCTTTTTTATCTACTGTACGGTTCATAGGAATATCGAAAGTGAGTGGAATTTCATCCATATTAGTAATGTGTGTCAGTTTAATATTTCTTTGAGAGACAATTTCTTTGAGGTAACTTTTGAAAACACAAACTTTTTCTTTGTAGTCTTTTGGTAGTTGTTGCGAAACAGTAGTTTTTGTGCGTATTGAAAGATTTTTCCTCTTCATAAAGCGAAAACACCATGATGAACCTCCTTGGAACTCTTTAATTTTCATTTCATGTGCTAAGATTGGCTTTTGCTTTCAATCTGATCGAAATCGTTGATATACCTCTACCCATTGTTCTTTGTTCTATTACCCACTGTTCGAGATCATTTTCCAACTGAGGCCATCTAGCTTTGTTACCTCTAAAACTTCGTTTTGTTTTCTTCACTTGTTTTAAGTCGTCTTCTTGTATCCTCCATTTTCTAACCACAGACTCATTTATGTTGAATTCTCTTGCAGTTGCCCTATTCCCATGCTCTTTCGAATAGTCAATAATTCTTAGTTTAAAACCAGCATCGTATGCATGTCGTTTTGCAGGCATATTGAAAATTTATAATGAAAAGTTCAAAAACAAATTCAAACTTGAATAATCTCAAATAAAAAACTAATTTATTAGGGAAAAGCAATAGCGTAAATAAATCAACCTAGCTTAATTAAAGTAAGCCATTTCAGTTTTAACAAATAACAAGTAAAAGTGAATTGATTTAAACATAAAATGAAAAAAACTTAAATTTTGATTGAAAATAATTTTTTTATGTAAATTTCAGTATATAAGACGCACCATATTATAAGGCGCATTGAAATTTTTAGTTAAAAAAAAATCTTCAGAGTGCGCCTTATAGTCCGAAAAATACGGTACTTGGTTTTTTATCACTACGATTAGAGATGTGAATACTAAAGTGTGAAGAACTTAAAAGTACGTTTCTATTTTTTAGGCACATAGGATACAAGTAAAATAGAGTTTTCATGCTCATAAATAGAAGTCGTTAAAAATATAGACGCGTTTCTTTTAAAAATATCAGGTATTTCTTTTCGTGTAGATTTAATAGTTCTCATAAAGTTAAATTTTTTGTAAGTAGTTGCACAGCAAGTTTATAGGAAGTGAATTAACGATCGGTTACTATATCTTTCCCAGTTTTTAAGAAAGGTTCAACTAATTTTAAAACAATATTCGAAGAAAAATCTTTTTTATAAATTTCATCAAAAGGATTGTTTCCACAATAAATATGTCCTTTCAAAGCATAATCACTTGAAGATTCACACGCCCAAAAGATTTTGATTCATATTTTCTAGGTTTACACGGCATATAAGTTTTGCCTGGAATTTTACCTCTAACCTAGAGTTGTTGATCCACTGTTATATGGCTTTTTGGAAGATAAAAAGGGCATAAATTAACTTCTGCTGTTAATTTTTCTCTTTCATTTCTAAATCTAAAATTGTCTAATCTCAAACAACGGAAAAAAATCTGAAACGAACTAAGCTCATAGTCGCACGGTAAAAAGGACGATTATCCTTAATAGCCCAAAGGTCTTGCAAATTACTCATATTGTCTCTATCGATACCAGCTCTGATTATAATTGCAAATCACGCTTCTATTTCTTATTGTTTAAAATTAGAAATTTATTAAGGAAACTTTTTACTATTCGATTCTTTCATGAACTGATATCGAATATCATTTACTTTACGATTTGTATAACGCAAAGTATGGAGAAACATTTCATCGTAGTAAAATAACTTAGAAGTATCTTTCTCAGTAGGCGTTGAACACAAAGCTTTTGAAAGTTGTGTAAGTATACTAGTATACTCCACCTTATAATTTCATTTAAATTCGTTCCTCTTGATTTTAATTCGTGATTGAAAGAACTGTTCTCAGAGTCATCAGAATCTTCGCTGTTCGAATCGTCTGAACTTTGAAAATATATTACCATGTCTCCTTCATCGTCCTCAAAATATTCTTCGGATTCGTCAACATATTTACTTTCAATTAGATTTATATCATTTTCTTCTTGTGTAATTTCTTGATTTTCCATTTCATTAAAACTAACATCATCTTCTTGTGGTAAAATAAAAACCAATTTTATTTAACAACTTAAATTACTGCTTCAATACCTGAAATGTTGAATGTGCCGTGAGTGATAATTGAGCGAAATAATAGCAGAGAATAAGGCATTAATTAAGTAACGCATTTAGTACATTAATGTGGCAATTAAAATATATAACACTTCTCTACAGAAAGAAAGAAAGAAAAACACAAGCGTCTTTGAAAGAAGTTCTTTTTTTCCCATTTGAATAAAAAATACGCAAGGAATAGTGATAACAATAGAGAGAGACAACAAAAAGTAAGCTATAACAAAAAAAAGAAAGAAAACGAACAAAGGACAATAAGATATGATAGTAAGATAACAAGAAGTATCTTAAATATATCTGTTTTACATTTATAATGTACTTTATACAAACATAATCGATCAATATAAAGAAATTCATCATACCTTTGATTTGATGTCAAGTAAAATGCATTGCCATCATATGCTAAATACCATATGTGTACCTTTTTACACTATTTTATCAATGAAGTTATTTTCGTTATAAGTAAAATAAAACTCATTATTTTTATTATATTTCAGTTAAAATTAAATAAACTATTGATATATTAGCGTCATTTAGCGTGTTTATTTTTTTTACTTTCCAAATAAATTTTTATGGCTGATTAAAATCTTTAGTGTACTAACTGTACACGAAAAAAGCAGGGATTTTGAAAAGTTTACGAAAGACACTATAAAAAAATTTTTATTTAAAAATAAAGGGATGGTTACGTAAAAAGTTTTCATGTGTAGTATATTGACTTCGGGCAGTGGAATCATTATATACGTTTTGTTTTAAAATTACGATATGGTATGATACCTTTTTTTGTAAAAACTACGGTTTGAAATTGTGTACCTAGAAAACTAAATTTCGATAAATACCGAATTTCTTAGGATTTCGTTTTCTTTACGTTTTTTAATCGCACTTTTGAGTTGTAGATAAATTTATCAAGTTAGAGGCAGTTACTCAAGTGATGAATATTCTAGTTAATAGTTTTTCGATTTAATTATTTCCCAAGTTTCACTTACTTAACCCTATTAGTGCTGAACTAAATTTGTCCACTCAAATTCTGTGGGGGAGGGGCGTAAAGTCAGGGGCGTTAGTTGACTCTCAAAAAGCGTATAAAACAATGATAAAATTGTGCAAACAAAAATCTTTTAAACTGAATAGCTAGTCAAAATATTCATTCCTAAATAGCTATTGAAAAAAAATTTCTTGACTTGAAAAAATAAAAGTTTTCAAATGTTACAAAATGTAACAAACATACTGATAAATTTTAAGTGACCTTTGTTGGAAAATTTTTTTAACGCGAGTCCGACAATATTCATTGATATAAAATTGTAACGATTGAAAACTATTTTTGTCTCATTTAAAAACATAAACAAATTTTCATTTTTTCAAAATGTTTAGTGTATTGATGGAACTAATTTTTTTTACCAAAAGTCTCTGTGATTAATTTGAATAGCTGATCTTTAGTATCATGAAAAAAGGTTCTGAAAATATTGAACTTATATTCCGCTAAGAACTATTTTCTAATGAGATAAAATAGAATTATTTTTAATTTAACTCTAAATACAAATTAGAGGCAAGAGAAGAGAGCTTGAATGAAAGAAGAGAGATTGAAGAGAGAAGAGCGTTTGAGTGATTGAGTTTTAGCAGAGAACGCGGAAGAGAAAAACAGAAGGAGGCAGAAAGAGAAAGAAATAGAATCACTATGACAGAAGAAGATGCGAAATCTAGTGGATCATCAACATGTTTTTGCTTAAAAATACTACAAGGAGACACTGTGATAAACATTGCTTACTTTTTGTGTGCATATTGAAACAATGGAATATTATTATATAACTCTCACGCATCGTCTCTAAAATATGTTCGATAGGAATTTCAGAATGATGTTTACAAACAGCAAAACTCTTACTTATAGAAAATTATTAGAGGGGGGGGGGGAGGCGAAGTTAATTAAAAAATTAACAATCATAAATTTTATCCAATATATTTCTGTGTTTCAATCCAGGAAAAAATGTATTTCTTAATACTCATTATTCCTTATTTTCAAAACAACGCACTGAATAACTGCTCTAAATGGGAATGGACAATCAAAATAACCTAATCATGACCAGTGTTTGCCTTTTTAGAATTTTAGGGTGTATACAGGGTTTTCGATCTATTCAATTGAACTATTGACAAAATGTAGGCGCACTTTCTTTTTACTTTCTACAATTTGGAACTTTTCGAAAAAAATTCCCACTATCTCCCCCATAATATATAATCAAAGTCAACAACGACATGCAAAGGGGGTGTGAGTAGGGTCGGTTAGATGCTGGATTTGATAACTCAAGGTCTTGGGTTCGATACTGCATCAAGCCTGCTTTCTTCATAGTTCGATACAAGCGGGCGTTGTGCCTTTTCGATCAAAATAACCAACACATGGTACATTATAAATGAGCATGAAAGATTTTTTTTAATGTTTTGCAAAATGTTAAAAGTTTTTAACTTTTTAAGTCATATTTTTCAAGTTTGTTCAATTAAAAATATTAATTTTTCTTTTTATTAGGAGGAAGATAAAACGCCATATTCATTTTTTGTGGAAAACAACGAAATTGTCAATACGTTAGAAGAAGTTATCAAAAGTGATGAGGCTTTTTGTGAGAATTTAATACAAATTCTATGCGTTCCACAGGCGATTTTTGATATTAAACCTGTTACTAGGTGTTCATCAACACTCTCTGGCCACCTCGAGCCAATATTAGTGACACAATTTAGTCCTGACAGCAAGTAATCTTTATGATTTAATTTTTGTTTTCTATGCTTTTAATTAAAATTTAATATGGTCTATGTTTAAGTAAACTTGCCACTGGCTCGGGTGACAAAACAATTCGATTGTGGGATTTATGCACAGAAACTCCATTTCTAAAGTGTGAAGGTATTATTTTGCTTTTTATAAAGTTATCGAATCTTCTATTTTTATTTAATTGAAATTGTTTCTCTATTTGCTGCCTCATTTTATTTTATTTTGTTAAAAATTAATTCTTCATCCAAATGTGCTTCTCACGTTAACTCCGTTGGCTTTAACACTATACTTCTTAGTGCTTTTTTAAATTTATTGTCAAAAATCTTCACGATGGAATCTCTCATTTCTCTCTTCTAATGAATAAAGTCTATGTCCTCTAAATTTCGTATATCTCTTATTCAATTTTGATTCCATAAAGGTGTCACCTGCCTAACCCAGCCAAGTGCCGCCCAATTTTAAATAAAGAGCGCCAGCTAATATAAAAAAAGGAAGTATTGTGTATTATAGACTTTTCTTTTGAAAACAATCAACATTTTGTGGCATTTCAAGGAAAAAATAGAAAAAAATAAAAATATTGCGCTTAATTTCATTTTGTATTCTTTTAATTATGTTCCAAAAATGGGAGCCGTGTACACTTAAAGTCCTAAAATTCATAAAATTCAATTTATTAAAATTTTAAAATTAATGTGTAGATTAGATTTAATTATATATACATATATGTTTAATTTTTATAGCGAACCATTTTTTCTTTTTTTTATGAAATTTTAAGTTACAAGTTTTGTATGATCCTATGTTGCACTTTTTCAAGAAAGTCTTGTAATTTTTGGATTGAACCTAATATTTGAATATTATCATCACAGAAACTCAAAGAATACTAATTAGCTCCAATTCTTCATTGTTGTTTTTTAATAAAAATTTTTGCTGATTCCAAAAATGTTAAGATTAGGATCAGATATCATTTCATCAAAATTAGAAACTTCATTTTAAAAAAGTTTAAATTTTTTTTATACTTTTTTTATGCTTTTTATACCCTTATAGAAATAAATAATTACGAATTATGTCTACTATTATAATCAGTTATCTGTTATTCAAAAACCTCTCTCGCTGTCTAAAATGTTAGATCGCTCACCATTTTCTGTAGTTTTTTTCATCACATAAAGGCCGAGGTTGGGAATCCGTGATTTATGTTACTTCTCGAAAATCGGTTTGCAAATTGAAAAGTTCACATTTCTAGTTTACTCTTGTTTTCTATGATCAGATTTTCCATATGATTTAGTTGAGGATATTCTTCATCCTTATTTAAGGTCACACTGATTGGGTTCTATGTATTAGTTGGGCACCTGACGCCAAAAAGTTCGCATCAGCTTCAAAAGATTGCACAGTATTTTATCCTTTCAAATCTGTTTACTCACATTTTATTTTCCCTTCTTTAGATCCGTATTTGGAATCCTAAGAGTGGTGAAATGTTAGGTAACGTGTTGAAAGGCCACTGCCAATGGATCAACGCTTTGGCATGGGAGCCTTTTCACTTGTACGTTTACATTCTCAATTTTAATCCATATCTCGCAATATTGTTGTTAAAATGAAGAAGACGTTTTTGTTTCATATATTTAAACCAATGGCACACATCCTTAAAATTATTGTGGGGAAGGTGCGCAAACTTTTTTTTATAATTTTATTTTAAAAGAATTGGTATCTGAAACTCAACGGTAAAACAAGTAAAGATGGAAAGTGTACTCACAAGTCTTTTAATGTTGTAAAAAAGATATAAAATTTAAAATTATTGGTGGAGCAAAAGGCCCTTTCTCCCCTTTGCCTCCCCGGATGTGCGCCCCTGATTTAAACGTATAATTTAATATTTAATATAAATATATCGTCTAAATATTTTACTAGTTTCAATCTCATTATTTTTATTTAGTATGACTGATCATCTTTTGTCGTATTATGTTAAAATTACATCATTAAACTTGTGAGTTCTGCTCGCGCTAATGAAAATATAAAAATGCATTAGCCATAAAAATTTGGTGATTTCTTTGCTCTGGAACATATTGTTCTGAAAATGGTTATAAAATCTTTCAAAAAATTTGACATATTTTTCCTAATTTGGAATGGTACTAGCGGGCATTATTTGTGGAATGATGACGATTGAGATAATGAAGTTGTTGAAATCGAATACCATTTGTATCCCTATGATGACTGCCTCGCCAAAACTCGGGGCTAGCATTTTTGCAAAGAAAGAATGAGTCGTTCTTGTTTTTGTGAAATACAACGATTCTTGTGCTTGGATCTAAAAAATAATCGGTCTTTACGTTTGAAGACCGATAAATTTGCAGCTTTCCAAATGTGGTATCGCTGTGTTGATATCAAAACTAAATATCTGCTAAACGGCTTCCCATATTTGGACAAAGAAGGCAATCGTCAAACAGGTCTATCTGAATACGTTGTGTTGAAACTTATGGATCCTTATCTGAATAGCGGCAATAAAAAGTAACGTATGATAATATCTTCGACTTGCCCACCATCAAACGAGTGCTTTTGAAAATGAAGATAAAAGCTTGACAGTTTATCAGGGGAAAAGAAACAAAAATACATAAAAATGTTATTGTAAACTCTTATATAAAAAATGTGCGAAATACAATGAATTTTTACAAAAATACAAAATACGGTGTGGATGTATTAGGTCAAATGGCAAGAAAACAACGCAAATGCAGCTTCAAGAAGGTGGCCAATACACACCTTTTATAATTTGCTTGATCTGGCAGCAATAAACGCAACAATACTTTATAATGAAACTCGTAAATCTAAAATTGCAAGAAGAGATCACATACAGAAGTTGTCAGAAGAATTAGTTGACGCGTATATTTCATCTAAAAAAGACAAAGAAAACACTGAAGAATGGAATCAAGTACAAGTGAGGATGGAAAAAGAAGAAATTGTCAAATAAAAACGGATTGTAATGCAAATAAATCAAATATAAAGTGTAACAAATGTGGAAAAATAGTGTGTGAAAAATGCGTAAAGGTGAAGAAGTTTATTTGTTCTAAATGTGTATAAAATAAATGTTAAACTTTTGTGATTAATAAAAATTTCATTCAAAAATTATACCCCATTTTTTACAAAGATGAAATTTTTGATATATTATTATTTATTTTAAATATAGTTGATACTATACATATTTTAATATATAAAATATTATAAGAACATATAAAATTTTATTTATATTTATTATCATATAAATGATTAGTTATTAAGTAAAAACTGAAAACACTATAATTTTTTAAATGCTTCATTTTGACCCAATGGGCGTTGAAGAGTAATCAATTTTCCTGGGCCTTCAGTGTTAAATAAAATTTTGAAAATTGCCCTTTATTTCAAGATTGATATAATAAATAAAAGATTCGAAAGCGAATGGTCGTCTTATGTGTAGAATATAGTTTTAACTATCTATTCTTTCTTTTTTAGGCCTTGATTTATATTTGAGTTAAGAAATATTTTACTTCGAATATATTTTAAATATAAAAAAAGATTTCCAGAATATTCCAAACAAAAATAAGATTAATAGTAGTTATGAAAATTTTATATGACTTAACCAAAAAGCTCACATAATAGCATAAAAATTTTAAGAGATCGATCTCATTTTATGTAATCAACTTATTATGTACTAAAACCAAAATTGTTTTAATTAAAATATTTTATCCACTTTATTATTATTACCAATAAAATTTCTTGAAGAACAAAAAGGGAATTAGACCAAGATGGTGTAGGTAAAGATGCCTACTAAATCTAAAATAGTCCAAATGAAATTGAAGTTCTGTTGTTGTTAGCCCATAGGTTACACTATCTCGTTATTAGTTACAATTTTATTGAACTGAGAAAGAATATCCATCTATGGAAAATACTCACAGGGGAAAATATAGAATTTTGCAGCAGTAGCGATGAGTAAGTGTATTTTCAGCCAACCTACATAAAAGCTACCGTTAGGTATTGCTGACTTTATTGTAGGCGTCTACATATGGCTTTGCTTAAAAAATGTTCTCAAAGTTTTTTTGAAGTTCTGTGTTTGCAAAACACTACTTTGTTCCTCACACTGTACCCAAAATGAGTTTCTCTTTGAATTTTATTTTTTTCACAGAATTTGCTAAATTTAACTTTAGTAATTTGTTGAAATTAGAAAAGTAACATTTTTCTTACATTTTATTAGTAAATTTTATATTTAGATAATTAGCTTTACTGACTTTTATTTCATCCATTCACCTCTCTGTATTACTCTTTGTTTGATTTTTGAATATATTTAAAATAATTCTTTATTGATTTTATTTATACTAGAAATACTGAGTGTAGAAAATTGGCTTCCGCGTCAAAGGTAATAATTCATTATAATTTTTTGACAAATTTAAGCGTAATCAAAATTTTAATATATTTTTTTAAACATACTTAATATATAATATTTGATTATATTTTATTATTATTGTATACTGTGTAAATTGTAATGTATCAATACACTGGTCAACAACAAATTTGTTGTCTGCATTTTTTAAGCTGATTTATGACGAATCTGATGCGCTGAATCCAAAACTCATTAGTTTTGTTCAATCAGGTCAAGTTTTTGAGATATGGCCACATGTCGTTTTTTACATTTTTCTTCACATGTACGCATGTGTGGAGCATTTTAGAAGTTGGTGGGGGTAAAATGTCATGCCAAATAATTGTTTTGATTGGAAATAATTATTTTAATGACAAGAAGTATTCAGGTAAAAAGTTGTATTTCTTGAAATAACGAACTCTGAAGAATGTACAATACCTACATGCGCCAATTTATGACAAATTTGTACCTATTTTTGTTTTGCAGGTGAATGATATGGCTTCGACCAGAAGATCGTGCAGAAATAAGCCCGATGTGTTTTGCTACATATGTGGAGAATACACCATTGTTCCTAATAGGAAGCCAGTCACAAGTTACATAAGGCGTGCTTACCATGCTTATTTTGGTATTAAAGACCAGGATAAAGCTTGGGCACCACACATGGTGTGCAAAGCATGCACCGAGACTCTGCGTTTGGAATTCCCATGGTTTGGAGGGAGCCGACAAACCATGTCACTGACTGCTACTTCTGCGCTGTTGATGTGTCTGGAATCAACAGAAAGAACCGGGGCAGCCTCAAGTATCCTGATCTTCAATCAGCACGTCGTCCTGTAGCTCATTGTGATGCAATTCCAGTGCCTATCTTCGGCGTACTTCCTGACATTAGTGACGAATAAGCCTCCAGTATTTAAGGACATGAAGAAGAAGAAGAAGTGGTTCTTGAAGATGATGCTCCACATCCATTTTCCCAAAAGGAATTGAATGATCTAGTTCGCGACCTCAGCTTGTCAAAGGACTCTGCCGAACTGTTGGCATCCAGATTGAAGGAAAAAAACCTCCTCTCTGACAGTTCTCGCATCAGCTTCTTCCGCAACAGGCATCAAGAGTACCTCCGTTTTTTGTCTGAAGAGAAGGACCAAGTGCCCATGTTTTCTGTACATGTGGGATAGTAGGGACCGTGCTCAGCATTACACGAAGAAGGACTGGCCTGTGCGGGAGGAATTGGTGCCATGCAAAGAAAGGAACGTCATCAACGACCCTCTGGTGGACAGAGACAGAATACTCTTCCCACCGCTGCACATCAAGCTCGGCTTAATCAAGCAGTTCACCAAGGCTCTGGACAAAGATGGTGACTGCTTCACTTACTTGTGCCAGGCTTTTCCAGGATTGACCATAGAGAAGTTGAAAGCTGGCATCTTTGATGGTCCTCAGATCCGTCAGCTTATCAGAGATCCAGAGTTCAAAAACTCAATGAACGAAGTGAAACTGGAAGCGTGGAAGACATTTTTTTTGGTAGTGAAGAACTTTCTTGGCAACAATAAGGCCAGAAACTACGCAGAACTTTTCAACAACATGCTGACTGCTTTCAGAAACCTGGGCTGCAACATGAGCATCAAGATGCACTACCTATTTTCACATATGAACCGGTTTCCTGAGAACCTGGGTTCAATGAGTGAAAAGCAGGGGGAGAGATTCCATCAGGACATGAAGGAGATGGAGACCAGGTATCAGGGTCGCTGGGACGCAGTCATGATGGCTGACTACTGTTGGAATCTGAAGAGAGACCTCCCTGCCGCTGAACATTCCAGGAGTTCGAAGAAACGGAAGTTCAAGCCCTGAAGTTTGAACAGTGGTGACGCAACAGGCAATTTACTTGTACTTACCTTTATCAATGCCCAGCATTCAGATGACAGTAATCGATGTTTCTATCATGTAATCGATAAATGTTGTTGGCAAAACATTTTTTTTCTTAAAAACATGTTTAGGATGATATGTGTTGACAAAAATCAGCTGATAATGCCACAAAAATGTAATTGATTTTGTCACAAGATCTGATTTTTTCAAATCAACTTAGCACAAAAACCTGACCTGGGGGAGAGAAACGGATCCCATTTCCTGATCAGCAGTGCCAGAATACCCTAATTCACTTGTAGAAATCTAGACAACATTCAGAAAGTAAAAAATTGTTAACCAGTGATTCTGAATGGGAAATCTCTTATTCTATTTACTCAATGGAAAGCTTATGACTGTTTTGCTTTCATTTAGTCTTACTAAGAAAATTTTGCCATTTAAAAATAATTTCAAGGGTATTAACAAAATTTTATATAACAAAAAATCTAAAAGATCACAATCCTGATTTTGTTTCACTTTATGTTATCCTTTATAAACAGAGAAACGCGGATGTTTTCACCGAGTAAAAACTGTTCCAAACAATGAACATAGAAGGTTTGATTCTGGATTCGAGCCAACGAATTCTTAGTACTAAAGGCATAGTTATATTTTTTAAAACTAATGGAAAAAGATTTTTAATCGTCCGCCCAGATATAAAAAAAGCTATCCTCATATCAGTTCCTCATATACCGCACTCTTACATTGGGCCTTTTATATTTTATTATAATGTTCGTTTCTTTCTTCATTTTCTATCGCTTTATATGTATTAATGAATTTTACATATATAGTAAGTCAATAATTTACATATTATATTTACTACTTGTAATATACACTAAAAACAGAAAAACGTTATCCGTTCCCCAGCATTTCACGTAACAAACAGTTTTATGGAATGAATTTTGTTCGCAAATAAAGGTTCCGCTGTATTTCGATTAAGTATATTCCTTTACTAATAAAGCTTTAATTTAACTTTTAAGGAAATTGGTATCGAATATTCAACACACTTTTTGTTGGAACAATTAAGATCCATGTATAGTTAAGTTTAAAAATTCTTGTAAATTCGGAAATGATCATTGAATTTTGTTGGCCATAACGACCCTGTCTGTAAAGATATTTATTTTTAGTTTTTTTTAGCATTTCTCACTAACTCTAAACAAGTATTTATTAAAAAATATACCACAAATGAAGCCTAGTCTCAATCATGCTTTTATTATTTTAACAGGATACTACAATACGGATATGGGATGTAAAGATTTTTACTTGTTTATTCGCATGTTCATCACATTCTCAATCTGTGACAGACATCAAATGGGGCGGCTCAGGTCTTCTTTACTCTTCATCTCAAGATACTACAATTAAAGTTTGGAGAGCTTCTGATGTATTATTGACAATCTTTGCTCTTTGTTCCATATTGATTTTTTGTTTTAGGGTGTTCTGTGTCGAGAATTGAAATGCCATGGGCACTGGGTTAACTCATTGGCTTTAAATACCGAATATGCAATGAGAATCGCATTATTTTGTGGAGATCAAGATTCTTCAAAAAATAACTTCAGTTATAAAGTGAATAATGAAGAAAGCGTTCTTCAAGCAAATGCATTGAAAATGTATAACAACGCAAAGGCAATTTTGCTCTTTTTTATTTTTAAATGATTATTTGCAAGTTTTCTTATCTATCTTTATCACGAGACTGAAGAGAATGAGTTGTGGATATTTAATCTCCATCTTTAATATTATATTTAAACTATTTTTATATTTAAATATTATATTAACCTTCCAACGCAAAAAGTACTCACTTAAAGAAATGTATTTCCTAAAATCGTCCGTTATTTTTTTGAAAAATGCTCTATCATTTCCTAGTTCGATATGAGTTTGATAATTTTTAAAAAATCTCAGTAAAAGTTTAAAACTAGTACGTCAGTCAGGCACATCGTCAAACTCTCAACACGCAACAGCAAAACTTATTTCAGAGGCGTGGTTGGGCTAATAGAAAGTCTAAAGTTTATAAACTCAATGCAGTTCCAAGGGGTTAAGCAAATTCCTGAGGAATGAGAGGCCCAGACCCTTTGGTCTCTTATCGACTTATCTGGTGTCATTTAAATATTAATTTTTATCAGCCTCAAATAAGTTATCTCTGATTTTAATCTTTTGAAAAGTTGAGGTTATTCTATATGAAAGATAGAGAGTAGCTGAATTGGACTGGCTCTCTTTTCTCAACTTTACCCCGCACCTTAGAAACTTTATATATATGTTACCATTAAAAAGATAATAAAAGAAAACTTGTAAATATAAATAAAATAATGATTTTTCAATGATACATTTTTTTCATTCATTGTAATATCCAAATGCCCAAATTTTACTATTTATTGAAAAGAGAGGTTTGTATAACATATGTGCAACATTCCTCCTCTTCTCAAACTTAAAGCTATTTAAAATATTTATTTCAACCTTCTTCCTCAATTTTTTGCCTGGTATTTTCTCCATATTTTTCTCGAACCATCTATGTTTGGAACAGCGTTGCCTAAATGAAGTTTTTCCCAAATATATTTATATTTAGCAGGATTTTATTTTCTGAGTCAAATAATGAGTGAAATTTATTTATTTCAAGGGTGATGCATTAGAGAAGTTAGTTTCTGCGTCGGATGACTTTACACTTTGTTTATGGCATCCTGAAGAAAGTAAGAAAGAGATTGCAAGGATGACAGGCCATCAACAACTCATCAACGATGTGAAGTTTTCTCCTGATGGTCGTATCATTGCTAGTGCGTCTTTTGACAAATCAGTTAGATTGTGGAATGGAAAAAATGGAGAGTAAAGATTAGATTTTCATTCACAATATTTAACCGGTCAGTAGAATTTTCTTTAAAAATCTTCATCCAGAAATTAATGTTAACCCTAGGGCAGTGGTTCCCAACGGGGGGTCCATGGAAATTCTACTTCAAACTACTTATGCTTAACCCATTAGTGCCCAAAACTATATTTTTTTAAGACAAACAAAACTTTTCATTATTTTTACTTAATTTTAGTATAAAATTTTTAATTTTTGTAATAATTTTTCTAAACGATATCTATGAATGTCTGAATTTATGTGTTGCTTTTGGGCAACACGGGGATGTTGCCTAAAAGCAACATAAATCTTTAAACTTTTAAAAATGAAACTTGTGCTAAACTGTAATTTTTTTTGTTACTCTTAATTACTTTAGAAGTTGTTGAGTATCTAAGAATACTATTTTTTGTTTGTGATACCTTACTTTTTCTGTTCACTATATATTATTGCTGAAATAATATAATAATATAAACGTAATTTGAATGACCTATTCTTTTAATCCATGAAAAGCTGAAAAACAATAATCATGGAGTTTAAGATTGCACTTTGTGCACTTTCTTTTGTTGTTTTGCCACAGAGAGCACATCTCGATTTATTGTCATCCATTCCAGGAAAATGATTTACGCCATCATATCGCATTGAATCATCAATTCGTCTAGAAACACGGCTATTGTGAAAAACTGTAATTTTTGTTGG
This sequence comes from Nectonema munidae, assembly GCA_030549495.1. Classification (NCBI taxonomy): domain Eukaryota; kingdom Metazoa; phylum Nematomorpha; class Nectonematoida; family Nectonematidae; genus Nectonema; species Nectonema munidae. Next base: position 707,256 of record JAUIRK010001035.1, read on the forward strand.
AATCACTTTTTTATCATGACAATAAATTTGCAAATATGAAGTCGCAATTGACCGTATGTGTTCCAAAAATGTGCATGGTTCTTCAATACTTTTATGTAATAACCATGAATTGTACATGCTAACTTCTAAACAATATTAAAAAAATGGCCAATACCATTTTCTATTTCTGATAAAGGGCCTGTAGGTTGATAAAGCTTGATCCATCTGATCAGTACCACCCATTGATTTATTATAATTGGCAATCATTGATGGTCTTGAAACGGTAACTTATTCTTTCAACTGTTGTGACCATCTTTTTGCAAGCCCCACAGGCTCAATGCTTTCAAAATTAGATGCAGCTATCACAGGCCCATTATCATTCCACATCACTAATTCAACGCCACTATTCGCATCTTTATAACCTAGAATAGATCCTTTTTCTTCTTTTTAAATTCGGCTTTTGAAGGTAAGGGACAATCTTGTATCATGTTAGTTTTTATTGTTCCTGTGCATCCAATGTTTTTGTTTTTTAAGTATTTTAAAAGTGGTATTGAGTTAAAGTAGTTGTCAATGTATACTGTAAAATGACCTTCTGGTAAAGATTTTAGTAGACCAAGAACAACACTTGGTCCTAAACCAAAGTTTTTACTAAATTCATTTTTTGAACCTTTACCTTGATATACTTCAAAATCATAAAGGTATCCTCCATGTAAGTTTTAGCACCAGATTTTGTATCCTGAACGAATTGGTTTCATTGGCATTCTTTGCTTAAGTGTTTGGCCAAACTTTCCATAATAAGGAATCATTGACTCGTCAACATCAACTTTTTTGTCAACAAAGCAAATTTTTGACAATTGTTTCTTATTAAATTTAAAAGTGGTCGGACTTTTGCGCATTTGTCAGTTGGATCAAGAGTTCTATTGTCACAAAAGTGAAGATTCTGAAAAATTGAGGTAAATTGATTTCTAGGCATTGCATTTTTAACTAGTCGATGTTGGACATGTGGAGCTTCTTCCCAAAACATCCTATAAGATGGGAGTTGCACATAACCACTCAACATAAGAATTCCTAAAAAACAAAAAAAAGTTTCTCTTTTGAGTGGTGTCCATCCAACAGCGCCATTTTCAATTGCATATTGATTTGTCCTTTCTATAATAAAATCAATAACTTCATTGTCAAAAAATAATTCAAAAAATTTAACGCTATTCCATTGGCAGTTTGAATTTGTCATTTTTTCTGTTGAAAAACCTATAGATAGGTACTTGAAAACTTTCTATGATAGTTTTTATATTACGTTGGTATTCATTTTCGCGATAAATGAGAGGACATCCATTTGTTGTTACCTGAGAATAAATCTTGAGTCATAACTTTGTTGAAATCTGTCATCTGATCTCTATTTTTATTATCAATTATAACGGTGTCGTCTTGAAAATTACAAATTAACTGGAGTTCACATTGGGCTAGTAATTGTTCTTTTGATAAATTGTGTAACTCGAAGTTTGTTTCATCACCTGAATCTCATCTGAACAGTTTACATCATCAGGCGGAGCCATAAAAATATTTGCATCAAGCCAATTGACATTACTGTTGAGAGCATCAATGGCATCATTAATTGTAAGATGTTTACTTTCAACTGCTTGGGTAATTTTTTTATTTGAATTTTTTCCTTTTGATTCTTTTAAACGTCTCTTTATTTGATCAACGTTCGCCATTTTAGAAAAAAAGTATGAATTGCAGTTTAGATTAAAAAAATATACTAAAAAATAATAGTAAAATAATATTTTAAAACAAATTTAAAAAAAATTCAAAATCTTTCTATGTTTTTTTCTTAAATGTTTTGTTATTTCAATAATAAATAAAAAAATTTAATATATTTTTAGATTTATTTATTGTTGCTTTAAAGCAACAGCCCTGCGTTGCCCAAGGGCAACGCTTTTATTTTTTGATAAATTATGTTATAAAAAATAAAGTTTTTAAAGTAGTTTTTTTTATCAAAAAACTTCGAAAATATGAGTAACTATTTTTAGTGCAATAAAAATATTTTATAGATTGCTTTGGAGTACAGATAAAATAATATTGGTCATATTTATATAAAAAATATTTTAAAGCAATTACCAAAAGTTAAGACGCTTCTGTTGCTTTTAAAGTCAAAAAATCATGAAAAGAATTAAAAAATTAAATAAAGCTTATTTAATTTGATCCATTAGTACAAAAAATACACTTTTTAATATTTTTATTTTACTGTTTTACGGCCCTAAAGTTGTGTTGCTTTGGGGCAACGCAGGGAACTAATGGGTTAATCTCCTTTAATATACTTCTATTTTCCAAATCAATATAAATATATATATTTAGAGCTTTTTTAAATAAATATTTTCTTCCCTTTTTTAAAGTTTCATATTTTGAATGTTTATATATCCTTTTTATTAGTTACAATATTTTTGAAAAATTTATATTTTAATTGGAAAAAAATTTTATTCACATTTTATGTCAGGCTTTACGATTTCTCTGATTTCATATGAATAAACATACGATTTAATCACATGACTAGAATCATTTTTTGCATAAAAATCTTTGATTAATCTTGTTGGCTCAACTATTCAGTTGTAGGGGTCCACAAGTAAAAAGTGACTGAAAAAGGGGGAACGGGATAAAAAAGGTTGGGAACCACTGCTCTAGGGCGTTTGTATTGGTCAATTGACTCATTTTAAAATTAATAAATTTTGTAAAATTTGAAATAATTTTTCTGCTATAATTTAACTCAAAACACAAAAATGTTATATTTTTTTCAGGAAAAAAAAATATATATACTTATAACGTCGGATTGAATCAATTGACCCATAAACTCCTGAAGAAATACCAAAAGTTTATAAACACAAAAAAATGAATTTATATTTATCAGAAAAAACATTATGAATTTTCAAAACTTTCAGTCAGCTAAACAAACTACGCAAACATTATTATCAGAGCATGTTCCACAAACAGGAGTACACCATTTATAAAATTTTGAACACGTTTTCTTCTTAGAACATTTTTTTCAACAGAACTTTGTCTTTTCAAAGATGTATTCTTTACATAGATTTTATTTTGCCCTCCTTTACACAAAATTGCAGCTAAGGAAAGCAAAAATTTTTCTCTACTGCGCACTTCAAAGTTCAAATCTTTGGTTATTATGTAAGCATTCACACATATTTTGTCTAATAAATTGAAAAAGATAGTTTACAACCAGGGGTGCACATCCAGGGAGGACTTTTGAGAGACTATACTAGCTATTTTTTCGTAAACTTTTTAACAAATAGCCGGTACATATATAGATTTTTATATATTCTTCCATTTTTTATGAATAAAAATTTACTTGAAAGGGATTGAATATAAAATATTGATACATTCATAATTTTATATCGCTTTTTGTGGATCAATATCGATAAAAATGGTACCTAAATAAGTTTCTCTTTTTAATTTTTGTGTTTAATTTCTATATCCCTTGCTCTTGAATTTTGCCATTCTCTTGTACTGCGTAGTTTTATATTTTGATTTAGTGCTTCTAAAGTAGTTTTCTTTTAGGTTTATAAAGGCACTTCGTGGTCACGTATCACGTGTATATCAGTTGGCGTGGTCGAAAGATTCGCGTCTACTTCTTTCATCAAGTGCTGACAGTACACTTAAAGTTTGGAGTATGAAGAAAAAGTTTCTTGAAATGGATTTGCCTGGACATGAAGATGAGGTAAGAATGTATAATAATATAAATATAATGTATATGTATTTCAATACAAAAAGTAGGCATGAAATATTCTCTTAAAATGTGTCGTGTGAACATTTCGCTAAGCACTACTCTATTTTTATTTTCTTCAGCCATATGTTGTTCATTAAAATTTATCGACACAAATTTGAGCATTCTTGATCTGATTTTTAAAATGGATACTTGTGATAATCACATCCTTGTCCAACATTTTTCTTTGATTAGTGGTCAATTTTAAGTTATAAGCATCTTTACTGGCTTTCCATTATGCTGCTCTTTTTATATGGAAATTTAAAATGATATTTTTTAGATTTAGATATTTTTCATGGAAGTAAATATGCGTATACGAGATTTCGTAGACAGCCAAAATGACATTACGTTGACAACCATAAAGAATATTTTTGAACAAAAAACTACATTTTATAACTGATTAAATAAAATTTATTAACCTATAACTCAGTAATTGACACTAACTAAACTAAATATGCTGCCAACCGAATTTTGTTTTGAAGTCTCGTTTTTGGAGAAAATAATTGCTTTCAATAGTATGTACTATCTCACATGCATAGAAACTTTTAAACAAAATTAAAACTCATTTTTTTTAAAAATCACTAGGAGTATGTTCTCTTTGATTCTTGTATTTAATTTTTTTATTTTGATTCTATATTTTGAGTTCATGAAAACATTTGTAACATTTTTAATTAGTTTATTCATGAACAAAAAATAAGTCAAAAAATGAATAATTATATTGTAAAACTAAATATATTTTCATTTTTTTCTTCAAAGTTATTTTTTTTATAAAAATGAGCCGTTTTAAATACCAATCCACTCCAAATACATTTATCTTAGAAACAAAATACATAACTTTCACAAATTAATGCATTGTTTTAAACAATTATTAATTGACACACAATTGTAAAAAGTCAGTCTCAATAAGCATGTTAACAATCACATTATTTGATCTACGAAATCTTAAGCTTGAATGAAAGGTGGCCACCATTCCCTGTTTTAGGCAAATAAGAAAATAGAAGATTTTGAGGTTGCCAATATAATTGAAACGAAACTATCTATCACTTTACTGCACTATTAACTGTTTTAGTTGACACAATTCATTAATATTTTTTCTTTTGTTCTATCAAGGCTTTGCTTTTTAAGTGAATAATTGATGAGTCTCAATGTAAATCTATCCGATTAAAATAACAAAAATATAGGCCTAGATTCTTGAGGTAATTAATAAATGTGCAGTCACGATTCTTAATGCGAAAATCGGATCCAACTGACTTATAAAGGATTTTGTATAAAAAATACTTCTTTATCTTAGCAAAGGCAGAACAAAATTTTTAGTGCTTCAAAATAATATTCCTTGTAAAAAGTCATTCTAGTATTTTTTTTGATTGACAGTATTTATCTTTCCCAGTTTTCGATTTATTTTGTTTATACTGTAAGATTTACATCTTATTCTAGGTTTATTCCATCGATTGGAGTCCAGATGGAGAAAAGGTAGCAAGTGGGGGAAAGGATAAAAAGCTTAAAATGTAATATTTTTTATCAACTTTCTATCATTAAGCTTATTACTTACAGAAATAATATCAAAATTCAATTAATTCCTTAAGAGTATTTTGACGAAAAAAATCATATTTTCTAAAAATTTTATTCAAATAAATAATAATAGATAGTTTTTTTACACCTTGAACGAATTTTCAATAAATAAAATCAATACAATTTTAATTAATACTCTTTCTTTATATGATTGAGTATTAAAATTTTTATAGTTTTAGTACTTTTTAGACATCAATTTAATTTTTTAAACAAAATTGTGCATTAAGTTTGTTTCAAATATTTAAAATAATAAATAGTTTCCTTTATAACTTATTTATAATTTAAATAAAAATGTTCTTTTATCACCCTTTTGAACGTTTTGATAAAAATAGGGGGATTTCTTCTAATTTTTTTTGAAATTTTAATATCATTAATTTTCAAAAAAAAACTTTAGTTTGCATAAATCAATATATTTACTTTAACAAATTAATATAGCGTAAATATGCGCCATATTTCGCATGTGATTTTTGAAGCAAACATTTATAAAAAAATTGTTAATTCTTGAAAAAATAATGTTACCTGACTGAAGTGCTTCTTCACTCTTTATCAATGTGTTAATAATTTTAGGGTATTTGATTTCTTGATCAAATTGTCAAAGTTTCCAGATTATTTTTGAGTTATATGCTATTTTTTAGCTGTAGTTCGTTCTTCTGCAATTATGTTCTCTATTTTTTAAATGCGAAATCGAAGCGAAAAAAAAATAGAATTGTAACAAGACGAAAGAGAACTAAAAACGATATTTTATGACTTTTTGTTTTCGATTTTTTGGATCATTTTTAAAAGCGTATTAATTTAAAAGTTCATTTCTTCTTTTCGTAGTATGATATACAGCCTTGGATTAAGCGTTATTTAAATGATAAAAATGATCTTTCGTTTAAGCTTTGACAAAATACTTATTTTTAGACAAGTTATAAGACCATCTTTAAACTTCTTATAACTGTATCTATAAAAACTTAAACCAATAGAATAGACCAATAAAAGGGAGCGTTCACAAATGATGTCAACCAACTTTTTTGCCACTTCCCCCCTCTAAGTTTTGGTTGACATCATTTGGGAAGGATCCATAAGAAGAATGACAAGTTGGCCAACTTCGTCTTCCTACCTCAACAGAAATATATGTTATAAATGTATCGCCAAAAGCTTTTAAATAATAATATGTATTTGTTTATTTCTTGAAAAGCATCTCTTTATTTTCAATACTACTATTACTTTGTTTTATCAATATCCTCTAAACACACTTTTATATGATTTTAGTCCATTTTTTATTTCAATTTATATTTTTTAGATGGAAGAATTGACTACATGGATTCTATCGAAGTTTGTTTTATCTAGTGTATATTTGTAAATAAATGAAAAAATAAAAGTTTTTTACTTCTTAATTTTCATGAGTCTTTGTCATTCTGATTAAATCTTTTTTTAAGGCTGGGTTTTAAACATTCTTCTCATTCATTTAGAAAAGAGATTTATATCTATTCATATGCTTATTTATAATTAACCTCTATCTGATACTTTTGGACTTAGCACTTTTACTTCTAGTAAATTCTAATGTTTTTAATTTAATATACATAGTTACTCTATATGCTTCTTTTTTTACCTAGAAAAATTCCTTCCAGACTAGATTTTAGTAAAAATGTTTAATTTTCATTATTTCAAAATATTCGTATAAATGCCATAAAAATCTTTTGGATATATGGAAAAAATATAGTTCAGAATAGAGTCGTTGATTTCTATGAAACAAAAACTATATGTTTAGGACATAGATCTTGATCACTGCAGATGGTTAATTTGCTAAATAAGAGTGGTCAATGTTCCCGACTTAAACTTTTTAGGTTTGTAATTTAAATACTTATTTTTGTATATTCAACTTTATAAAAAATATCCTGCCCACAATCGCTTGTTATGTATATGCAATAATTTAGGTTCAAAAGCTTGGCATGTAGACCAAAATAAAATCGCTTGTAGTAATAATATATTAAAATAAGTTTTAAAATTACGGCTAAATATAAAAACATTAAATCAGTTATAACCTACATGATACACGATATTAAGGAAGGCTAATAACATTGTCACTTACATTTTTTATGTCATACACTGAGGATACGCTATGTTTTTGCGTGCTCTGTAGACCCTTCGTAGAGTGTCCATAAGTTTTCATATGAAGAGAGAAATCTATTGGAATTGGTGCCTCCAACAGCAATTAACTTATTTGCAACACATTGATGCTAACGTTATTACGACCTATTTTAAGAGAAGGCATTGTATAACAATCTATTTTTCTTAAGTACAGTGAGAAGTTACACCATGCATATCTTCTCCACCAGCCATGCAGACGCGTTCGTTTAGGATAGTTGCACCTTGTCCTTTCATTCCAACGTCACTAATTGGCAATATTTGCCAGAAGCCTTCTCTCAAATCTATGAAATCATTTTCTCTTAGTGCAAATCTTCTATTACACTAAAAAACAAAAAATTTGAGGCAAGCATGAAAAATAGTGAAAATAATGAAATTGGTTACGCTGATTTCATTTCTGATATTTTTTTGACTGTACTCATCAGATTTCAGAGATAGAGACTTGAACGTACATTGAATATTCATATATACTTTTTCGCCATTATTCACCAGAATATTTTATATTTATTTTAGATCCAATCAAAATAAAATATGATAAAACTCACGAGTATGTTAAAAAAAAATTATTTTAATATTATATTATTTTAAATTTATCTTTATTTTTTTATGAATGTTCAGTTTTTGATGCTTTTTTTCAGAGTTTTATAGTTGAAAAGTTTTTCTAAGTTACAGTCATTTCATTTCAATGAGTTCATCTAATCCAAATCACAGAAAGTGTATCAATGATGTAAACTCTTTTTGTTATATTTGTGGCGAGTTCACCAAAGTTTCACAACGCCGTTTGATTACCCTATTACTCAAGGCAGCTTACCATAGTTATTTTGATTGCAAAATTGGTGATCAAGATAAATCGTGGGCTCCACATATTTCGTGTAAGTCTTGCTATAACGCCCTCACTGCTTGGTACAATGGTAGAAAGTCATAATTCAAGTTCGCTGTTCCGATGATATGGAGGGTTCCGACGAACCATGCTGACGACTGCTATTTCTGTTTAACCAAAATAAAGGGTTTCAGGAAAAAAATTGATTACCCAGATCTTCCATCAGCCATTAGATCTGTCCATCATTGTGAGGAGTATCCTGTACCTTGTCCACCAGAAAATAAAGGTGATTTTTTATTGGAGGAGGAAATCAGATATGAAGATTCAACTTCTCGAAGATCAAGTAAATCCCCTTGTTTAGAGTAAAAGTAAATTAAAGTAAATAACTAAAAAGTAGTTTAGTAAAGTAAAGTAAATAGTTCAGAAGTAAAGTAATAGTTTTTAAAGTAAAAATAGTTGCAAAGAGAAAAAGAGTAAAGTAATAGTTTTTAAAGTAAAGTAATAGTTTAGTAAAGTAAATCCCTTGCTCCTAACTTATGTTGTGTCGGATGTACAAGTTCCATTTCTGTCTGGGTGAACGCAAAAATCTCTTGAACTCATATTCACGTTCCAATGATGTAGAGAGATGCAAAGAACTATTAGATGTATTGCCACCTGTCCTTAACATATATTGAAGGTAGTCTTTGAAAAATTTGTAAAAATTATTTATTTGCAGTTCGAAATAGGAAAGACAACGGATCTATCGTATTTTTGCATATTTAAATGATATTCATGGACCACAACCACGCTTTTAAATATAAAGTAATCACATGACCAACTCAAAAGATTAGTAATATCGAGATACACAAAATGTGGCAAAATTTAAATATGTCGAGAAACCAATCCTCATCACCCAATCTGATTTCAATTATCTAGTTCGTGATCTATCTCTTAGCAAACAGTAAAGTGAACTCTTGGCGTGTCATTTGCAATAATGGGATCTGTTGAAAAAGAGATGCCCCAACAACAGTATCTGGGAAGCTTTCTACAGACCAAAAGCAATTTTTACCATTTTAGATAACTGGACTTTTAATGTTCAATGCTCTTGTTTTTTCTAAAATTAAAGTCTGACATGTTTTCAAATAAAATCATTATGGATTATGTTTATAATTTTATAAAACAAATTTTTAAATCCCCTTTTTGATTGATTTATTAAACTAAACAAGCATCGAAAAGAAATTAATTGAAATGAAAAGCGTTTATAGTATGTATAAAATTTTTATAGTACCGCTAAGTAATATATAATTTTGCTTCTAAGTTAGATGCTCTCTTGAACATTTATATTGCTATAGATTTCGATGCTATAACCTCTTTATATTTTTTTGACACGATATTTTCCGGCATTTAAAGCGTGTTAATGTTCTGAACAATTTGAGCTTTGGAAATTAGTGTTGTATAACCCGCGCTACCATTTTCAGTAATATAGCTTTGAAAAATAATGGTGTATAACCAGCGCTACCATTTTCAGTAAAATAGCTTTGAAAAATAATGGTGTATAACCAGCGCTACCATTTTCAGTAATATAGCTTCGAAAAATTGCCTTGTATAACGAGCTATTGCATATTCAGTAATGTTGCTTTAGAAAATAGTGTAGGCGTATTATCTTCAGATTTTGTTATGAACGCTAAAAAATACGTTAAATTTACAAAGATAGTATTTTAAAGTTTATTTGAAGATCAATTTGATACTTACAAGAGTTAATTTTTGTTTAAAAATATATTTTTGTATCGTGACCGGGCGTTTGGCCACAGAAATTTTACTGGCAGAGAGTTTGCCTAAAATTTGAGTTAAAAACTCTCCGTTAGGCAATCTGTTTGTAAGGATTATAGCAGATTTAATTTTTACTGTGCTCTCTTATTGTAGTAATCGTAATCTGTGATACTTTAGTTTATTTTTACAATTGATTTTAAATTTAAAAAAATGATAAGTGATTAAAATCGGGAAAAAAAATTTTAATTAGTGATATATCCTAAAAAGAATTATTTTTTTGAAAAGGTTATTTTTGTCATGTTTTTCGGTAAATTATACATCGATTTTATAGTACAAATATTTAGTGTGTTATACATTTTCTTCTCAGAATATTGACATCATGTTGAATACGAAATATTTATTTTGAGAAATGAGGAATATATAACTCTTGTGTAAATTATAAAAAAAAAAAGAGAAATAAATCCAAAAGTGCACAGGAAGACAGAAATGCATTATAAAATTTCCTTCAATGTTGAAGAAAAATAAGTGTTTTATGAGGATGATATCGTGTGTGATTTTCTTTAAAATTTTTTAAATATTATATTTGTGAGCACAGCGTTTTTTGCCGAATTAATATTTAAAATATAAGCTCCCCTTTTTTGTTATTAGACTTTTTATATCATTAAGCACAAAAGTAACCATGTTTTTCTTTTAATTAAAACGACCCTAGTCCCACAGCTTACTTTTCATATCCCAATAGAATGACGGCTTCTCCCTATGGCGTTACGTATATATATCTCTTATTTTACCTCTTTAAGGCTTCTCAGACTACCAGACAAAAAAGAATAGAGACAAGTATGGGAAAGTTATAAATATATTCCTATATTTGTTTATACCATATTTTGTATTAAAATCTGAAAAAAACTTTAGTAGGTAAAACTTTATGAAAGAGTTCTTTTTGATAAATAAATTTTCACAAAACCGATGGCATTGATAAAAATTAACATTAATTGTACTCGGCTTTTGAGAATCGCTTATCGAAAAGTTTGAGTTTTTATGTATTGCAGTGTTCTATCCTACATCTTATATGAAACATTCAGTTTAACAACTTTGAGAACAAAACCGATATTTTCTTGTGAAACGCTTTTTATAATAAAAGATTTTCTGACAACAAATCCATAAGTTATGTAGATCCCCTATGAATACGCTGATTAAAAGCAGATTGCTACGATTATGAGACTCTGAAAACTTAAATTAAACAAATTTGAATCAAATTTTATAAAAAAAATTGAACAGGGGTTCAGAAGATTTTTTTATATTTTGCTTGAAATTTTTTCTCTATCAAATGAAAAAAACTTGTCTAACTAATTGAGAGTGAATTTAAATCAAATGAATGTAAAACAATCTTCAAAATAAAAATTATGGAAATACAGTGGAGCCCGCTTATTGTCATACCCTCCGTGTATGAATAAATTATGACATAATCCGGGATATTCTAATATCCGGGCTTAGCTATTTTCATGATTATGGTGGTTATAACGATTTAACTGTGCGTGGTTATACATGTAGGGGCCTACACTAATAAGTGGCAACACGATGGTTAACAATTAAAACAAGTATTTATTACATTTTTCAGACATTATTATCACAATATACAAATAAAAGAATAAAAAATTTATTTAGTATCACTTTTTTCATACATTATTTATTAAAATGTACAAATAAAAAATATATACACACGCATTGACAAGTAGGCCTAAACAATCCATCAGATAAGTTTTTTTTCATTTGAAGCTGTGGATCTGCGAATTGTCTATTTAGATTTAAAAAAAGTTTGTTATGCAGATGTTGCAACCGCCGTTTGCAGCTCACTTTCCAGAGTGTAGAAGGTGGTGAGATCGTGGCCGATGGCTTCCAGATAGGCACGCACAGATGACAGGCCATCGAGGGCAACATGGGCCTTTGGTGGTGGAGGCAGTTCAGCTGACTCATCGTCACTGTCAGCAGTGGGGCAGACATCTGGCTGGCGTACTGTGTCACAGATGTCGTCATCTGTCAAGACCCCATGGCACTCAGCCTGGGAATCCACGTCCACGTAGGCCTGGAACTCTTCTGTTGTCATCCCATCTGGTGCTTGGTCCTGGTGGTCTGCAGTGGGAGCATCTGGAGCAGAGGGGATGCGGAAGCTGGCATGGGCAAAGCAGTTTGCCACACTGGACTGTTTTACATCCTGCCATGCCACTTTCAACATGTGCATAGCATCCAGGACTGTAAACTTGCGGGCGAAGGTGCTGGCAGAGAACTCAGCTTCACCTGCGTCGATGTATGCAACAATCTTCTGGACCACCTTCTTCCTGTAGAGTGCCTTCAGGTTTCGGATGATCCACATGGCTGCATGATGGAGGTCGTGTTGGGCGGCAGGAAGAAGAGGCGAATTTGGGGAAGGTCATCTGCTGCATCCTTGGGGTGAGCCGAGCAGTTGTCGAGGACAAGGGCAATGTGCCGCCCCTGCCTAGCCATGTCACGTTCAAAGTCTCTTAGCCAGTCTCGAAACAGGTTGTCAGTCATCCATGCGTTTTTATTGTTCATGTATGGGACTGGAAGCTGGGGGACTCCTCTAAAGCACCTGGCTTGGCACTTTTGCCAACCACCAGTAGAGGACGCTTGTCACTGCCGTCCATGTTGGCAGTGACGAGGGCGGTGAGACGCTCCTTAACCTTCTTGCTGCCGCTCAGCTTCTGTGCTGCATCTGC